>CAJMZQ010000093.1:0-613584 GCA_905220385.1 Xylota sylvarum
GTATGATTTCTCTGAAACCATGATAGATTTCAAATCGATCCTGATCAAGATGAGTCTGTGGTGTGAAATAATTTTTGTTGAGTGGATAGATTTTAGTTGGGGTAGTCGTTCAACATTCTACAAGAACAACGAACCATGGAGTATGATTTCTCTGAAACCATGATAGATTTCAAATCGATCCTGACCAAGATGAGTCTGTGGTGTGAAATAATTTTTGTTGATTGGATAGATTTTAGTTGGGATAGTCGTTCAACATTCTACAAGAACAACGAACCATGGAGTATGATTTCTCTGAAACCATGATAGATTTCAAATCGATCCTGACCAAGATGAGTCTGTGGTGTGAAATAATTTTTGTTGAGTGGATAGATTTTAGTTGGGATAGTCGTTCAACATTCTACAAGAACAACTTACCATGGACTATGATTTCTCTGAAACCATGATAGATTTCAAATCGATCCTGACCAAGATGAGTCTGTGGTGTGAAATAATTTTTGTTGAGTGGATAGATTTTAGTTGGGGTAGTCGTTCAACATTCTAAAAGAACACCTTACCATGGACTATGATTTCTCTGAAATAATTTTTGTTGAGTGGATAGATTTTAGTTGGGATAGTCGTTCAACATTCTACAAGAACAACTTACCATGGACTATGATTTCTCTGAAACAATGATAGATTTCAAATCGATCCTGACCAAGATGAGTCTGTGGTGTGAAATAATTTTTGTTGAGTGGATAGATTTTAGTTGGGATAGTCGTTCAACATTCTACAAGAACAACGAAGCATGGAGTATGATTTCTCTGAAATAATTTTTGTTGAGTGGATAGATTTTAGTTGGGATAGTCGTTCAACATTCTACAAGAACAACGAACCATAGAGTATGATTTCTCTGAAACCATGATAGATTTCAAATCGATCCTGACCAAGATGAGTCTGTGGTGTGAAATAATTTTTGTTGAGTGGATAGATTTTAGTTGGGGTAGTCGTTCAACATTCTACAAGAACAACGAACCATGGAGTATGATTTCTCTGAAATAATTTTTGTTGAGTGAATAGATTTTAGTTGGGATAGTCGTTCAACCTTCTACAAGAACAACTTACCATGGAGTATGAATTCTCTGAAATAATTTTTGTTGAGTGGATAGATTTTAGTTGGGATAGTCGTTCAACATTCTACAAGAACAACTTACCATGGAGTATGATTTCTCTGAAATAATTTTTGTTGAGTGGATAGATTTTAGTTGGGGTAGTCGTTCAACATTCTACAAGAACAACGAACCATGGAGTATGATTTCTCTGAAACCATGATAGATTTCAAATCGATCCTGACCAAGATGAGTCTGTAGTGTGAAATAATTTTTGTTGAGTGGATAGATTTTAGTTGGGGTAGTCGTTCAACATTCTACAAGAACAACGAACCATGGAGTATGATTTCTCTGAAACCATGATAGATTTCAAATCGATCCTGACCAAGATGAGTCTGTGGTGTGAAATAATTTTTGTTGAGTGGATAGATTTTAGTTGGGGTAGTCGTTCAACATTCTACAAGAACAACGAAACATGGAGTATGATTTCTCTGAAACCATGATAGATTTCAAATCGATCCTGACCAAGATGAGTCTGTGGTGTGAAATAATTTTTGTTGAGTGGATAGATTTTAGTTGGGATAGTCGTTCAACATTCTACAAGAACAACGAACCATGGAGTATGATTTCTCTGAAACGATGATAGATTTCAAATCGATCCTGACCAAGATGAGTCTGTGGTGTGAAATAATTTTTGTTGAGTGGATAGATTTTAGTTGGGGTAGTCGTTCAACATTCTACAAGAACAACTTACCATGGAGTATGATTTCTCTGAAACCATGATAGATTTCAAATCGATCCTGACCAAGATGAGTCTGTGGTGTGAAATAATTTTTGTTGAGTGGATAGATTTTAGTTGGGGTAGTCGTTCAACATTCTACAAGAACAACTTACCATGGAGTATGATTTCTCTGAAATAATTTTTGTTGAGTGGATAGATTTTAGTTGGGATAGTCGTTCAACATTTTACAAGAACAACGAACCATGGAGTATGATTTCTCTGAAACCATGATAGATTTCAAATCGATCCTGACCAAGATGAATCTGTGATGTGAAATAGTTTTTGTTGAGTGGATAGGTTTTAGTTGGGGTAGTCGTTCAACATTCTACAAGAACAACGAACCAGGGAGTATGATTTCTCTGAAACCATGATAGATTTCAAATCGATCCTGATCAAGATGAGTCTGTGGTGTGAAATAATTTTTGTTGAGTGGATAGATTTTAGTTGGGGTAGTCGTTCAACATTCTACAAGAACAACGAACCATGGAGTATGATTTCTCTGAAACCATGATAGATTTCAAATCGATCCTGAAGAAGATGAGTCTGTGGTGTGAAATAATTTTTGTTGATTGGATAGATTTTAGTTGGGATAGTCGTTCAACATTCTACAAGAACAACGAACCATGGAGTATGATTTCTCTGAAACCATGATAGATTTCAAATCGATCCTGACCAAGATGAGTCTGTGGTGTGAAATAATTTTTGTTGAGTGGATAGATTTTAGTTGGAATAGTCGTTCAACATTCTACAAGAACACCTTACCATGGACTATGATTTCTCTGAAATAATTTTTGTTGAGTGGATAGATTTTAGTTGGGATAGTCGTTCAACATTCTACAAAAACAACTTACCATGGACTATGATTTCTCTGAAACCATGATAGATTTCAAATCGATCCTGACCAAGATGAGTCTGTGGTGTGAAATAATTTTTGTTGAGTGGATAGATTTTAGTTGGGATAGTCGTTCAACATTCTACAAGAACAACGAAGCATGGAGTATGATTTCTCTGAAATAATTTTTGTTGAGTGGATAGATTTTAGTTGGGGTAGTCGTTCAACATTTTACAAGAACAACGAACCATGGAGTATGATTTCTTTGAAACCATGATAGATTTCAAATCGATCCTGACCAAGATGAGTCTGTGGTGTAAAATAATTTTTGTTGAGTGGATAGATTTTAGTTGGGATAGTCGTTCAACATTCTACAAGAACAACTTACCATGGAGTATGATTTCTCTGAAACCATGATAGATTTCAAATCGATCCTGACCAAGATGAGTCTGTGGTGTGAAATAATTTTTGTTGAGTGGATAGATTTTAGTTGGGGTAGTCGTTCAACATTCTACAAGAACAACTTACCATGGACTATGATTTCTCTGAAACCATGATAGATTTCAAATCGATCCTGACCAAGATGAGTCTGTGGTGTAAAATAATTTTTGTTGAGTGGATAGATTTTAGTTGGGATAGTCGTTCAACATTCTACAAGAACAACTTACCATGGAGTATGATTTCTCTGAAACCATGATAGATTTCAAATCGATCCTGACCAAGATGAGTCTGTGGTGTGAAATAATTTTTGTTGAGTGGATAGATTTTAGTTGGGGTAGTCGTTCAACATTCTACAAGAACAACTTACCATGGACTATGATTTCTCTGAAACCATGATAGATTTCAAATCGATCCTGACCAAGATGAGTCTGTGGTGTGAAATAATTTTTGTTGAGTGGATAGATTTTAGTTGGGGTAGTCTTTCAACATTTTACAAGAACAACGAACCATGGAGTATGATTTCTTTGAAACCATGATAGATTTCAAATCGATCCTGACCAAGATGAGTCTGTGGTGTAAAATGATTTTTGTTGAGTGGATAGATTTTAGTTGGGATAGTCGTTCAACATTCTACAAGAACAACTTACCATGGAGTATGATTTCTCTGAAACCATGATAGATTTCAAATCGATCCTGACCAAGATGAGTCTGTGGTGTGAAATAATTTTTGTTGAGTGGATAGATTTTAGTTGGGGTAGTCGTTCAACATTCTACAAGAACAACTTACCATGGACTATGATTTCTCTGAAACCATGATAGATTTCAAATCGATCCTGACCAAGATGAGTCTGTGGTGTGAAATAATTTTTGTTGAGTGGATAGATTTTAGTTGGGGTAGTCGTTCAACATTTTACAAGAACAACGAACCATGGAGTATGATTTCTCTGAAACCATGATAGATTTCAAATCGATCCTGACCAAGATGAGTCTGTGGTGTGAAATAATTTTTGTTGAGTGGATAGATTTTAGTTGGGATAGTCGTTCAACATTCTACAAGAACAACGAAGCATGGAGTATGATTTCTCTGAAATAATTTTTGTTGAGTGGATAGATTTTAGTTGGGGTAGTCGTTCAACATTCTACAAGAACAACTTACCATGGAGTATGATTTCTCTGAAATAATTTTTGTTGAGTGGATAGATTTTAGTTGGGATAGTCGTTCAACATTTTACAAGAACAACGAATCATGGAGTATGATTTCTCTGAAACCATGATAGATTTCAAATCGATCCTGACCAAGATGAATCTGTGGTGTGAAATAGTTTTTGTTGAGTGGATAGGTTTTAGTTGGGGTAGTCGTTCAACATTCTACAAGAACAACGAACCATGGAGTATGATTTCTCTGAAACCATGATAGATTTCAAATCGATCCTGATCAAGATGAGTCTGTGGTGTGAAATAATTTTTGTTGAGTGGATAGATTTTAGTTGGGGTAGTCGTTCAACATTCTACAAGAACAACGAACCATGGAGTATGATTTCTCTGAAACCATGATAGATTTCAAATCGATCCTGAAGAAGATGAGTCTGTGGTGTGAAATAATTTTTGTTGATTCAATAGATTTTAGTTGGGATAGTCGTTCAACATTCTACAAGAACAACGAACCATGGAGTATGATTTCTCTGAAACCATGATAGATTTCAAATCGATCCTGACCAAGATGAGTCTGTGGTGTGAAATAATTTTTGTTGAGTGGATAGATTTTAGTTGGAATAGTCGTTCAACATTCTACAAGAACACCTTACCATGGAGTATGATTTCTCTGAAATAATTTTTGTTGAGTGGATAGATTTTAGTTGGGATAGTCGTTCAACATTCTACAAAAACAACTTACCATGGACTATGATTTCTCTGAAACCATGATAGATTTCAAATCGATCCTGACCAAGATGAGTCTGTGGTGTGAAATAATTTTTGTTGAGTGGATAGATTTTAGTTGGGATAGTCGTTCAACATTCTACAAGAACAACGAAGCATGGAGTATGATTTCTCTGAAATAATTTTTGTTGAGTGGATAGATTTTAGTTGGGGTAGTCGTTCAACATTTTACAAGAACAACGAACCATGGAGTATGATTTCTTTGAAACCATGATAGATTTCAAATCGATCCTGACCAAGATGAGTCTGTGGTGTAAAATAATTTTTGTTGAGTGGATAGATTTTAGTTGGGATAGTCGTTCAACATTCTACAAGAACAACTTACCATGGAGTATGATTTCTCTGAAACCATGATAGATTTCAAATCGATCCTGACCAAGATGAGTCTGTGGTGTGAAATAATTTTTGTTGAGTGGATAGATTTTAGTTGGGGTAGTCGTTCAACATTCTACAAGAACAACTTACCATGGACTATGATTTCTCTGAAACCATGATAGATTTCAAATCGATCCTGACCAAGATGAGTCTGTAGTGTAAAATAATTTTTGTTGAGTGGATAGATTTTAGTTGGGATAGTCGTTCAACATTCTACAAGAACAACTTACCATGGAGTATGATTTCTCTGAAACCATGATAGATTTCAAATCGATCCTGACCAAGATGAGTCTGTGGTGTGAAATAATTTTTGTTGAGTGGATAGATTTTAGTTGGGGTAGTCGTTCAACATTCTACAAGAACAACTTACCATGGACTATGATTTCTCTGAAACCATGATAGATTTCAAATCGATCCTGACCAAGATGAGTCTGTGGTGTGAAATAATTTTTGTTGAGTGGATAGATTTTAGTTGGGGTAGTCGTTCAACATTTTACAAGAACAACGAACCATGGAGTATGATTTCTTTGAAACCATGATAGATTTCAAATCGATCCTGACCAAGATGAGTCTGTGGTGTAAAATGATTTTTGTTGAGTGGATAGATTTTAGTTGGGATAGTCGTTCAACATTCTACAAGAACAACTTACCATGGAGTATGATTTCTCTGAAACCATGATAGATTTCAAATCGATCCTGACCAAGATGAGTCTGTGGTGTGAAATAATTTTTGTTGAGTGGATAGATTTTAGTTGGGGTAGTCGTTCAACATTCTACAAGAACAACTTACCATGGACTATGATTTCTCTGAAACCATGATAGATTTCAAATCGATCCTGACCAAGATGAGTCTGTGGTGTGAAATAATTTTTGTTGAGTGGATAGATTTTAGTTGGGGTAGTCGTTCAACATTTTACAAGAACAACGAACCATGGAGTATGATTTCTCTGAAACCATGATAGATTTCAAATCGATCCTGACCAAGATGAGTCTGTGGTGTGAAATAATTTTTGTTGAGTGGATAGATTTTAGTTGGGGTAGCCGTTCAACATTCTACAAGAACAACTTACCATGGAGTATGATTTCTCTGAAATAATTTTTGTTGAGTGGATAGATTTTAGTTGGGATAGTCGTTCAACATTCTACAAGAACAACTTACCATGGAGTATGATTTCTCTGAAACCATGATAGATTTCAAATCGATCCTGACCAAGATGAGTCTGTGGTGTGAAATAATTTTTGTTGAGTGGATAGATTTTAGTTGGGGTAGTCGTTCAACATTCTACAAGAACAACTTACCATGGACTATGATTTCTCTGAAATAATTTTTGTTGAGTGGATAGATTTTTGTTAGGGTAGTCGTTCAACATTCTACAAGAACAACGAACCATGGAGTATGATTTCTCTGAAATAATTTTTGTTGAGTGGATAGATTTTAGTTGGGATAGTCGTTCAACATTCTACAAGAACAACTTACCATGGACTATGATTTCTCTGAAACGATGATAGATTTCAAATCGATCCTGACCAAGATGAGTCTGTGGTGTGAAATAATTTTTGTTGAGTGGATAGATTTTAGTTAATGGTAGTCGTTCAACATTCTACAAGAACAACTTACCATGGACTATGATTTCTCTGAAACCATGATAGATTTCAAATCGATCCTGACCAAGATGAGTCTGTGGTGTGAAATAATTTTTGTTGAGTGGATAGATTTTAGTTAGGGGTAATCGTTCAACATTCTACAAGAACAACTTACCATGGAGTATGATTTCTCTGCAACCATGATAGATTTCAAATCGATCCTGACCAAGATGAGTCTGTGGTGTGAAATAATTTTTGTTGAGTGGATAGATTTTAGTTGGGGTAGTCGTTCAACATTCTACAAGAACAACGAACCATGGAGTATGATTTCTCTGAAATAATTTTTGTTGAGTGGATAGATTTTAGTTGGGGTAGTCGTTCAACATTCTACAAGAACAACTTACCATGGAGTATGATTTCTCTGAAACCATGATAGATTTCAAATCGATCCTGACCAAGATGAGTCTGTGGTGTGAAATAATTTTTGTTGAGTGGATAGATTTTAGTTGGGGTAGTCGTTCAACATTCTACAAGAACAACGAACCATGGAGTATGATTTCTCTGAAATAATTTTGTTGAGTGGATAGATTTTAGTTGGGATAGTCGTTCAACATTCTACAAGAACAACGAACCATGGAGTATGATTTCTCTGAAACCATGATATATTTCAAATCGATCCTGACCAAGATGAGTCTGTGGTGTGAAATAATTTTTGTTGAGTGGATAGATTTTAGTTAGGGGTAGTCGTTCAACATTCTACAAGAACAACTTACCATGGAGTATGATTTCTCTGAAATAATCTTTGTGGAGTGGATAGATTTTAGTTGGGGTAGTCGCTCAACATACTACAAGAACAACTTACCATGGAGTATGATTTCTCTGATACCATGATAGATTTCAAATCGATCCTGACCAAGATGAGTCTGTGGTGTGAAATAATTTTTGTTGAGTGGATAGATTTTAGTTGGGGTAGTCGTTCAACATTCTACAAGAACAACATACCATGGAGTATGATTTCTCTGAAACCATGATAGATTTCAAATCGATCCTGACCAAGATGAGTCTGTGGTGTGAAATAATTTCTGTTGAGTGGATAGATTTTAGTTGGGGTAGTCGTTCAACATTCTACAAGAACAACGAACCATGGAGTATGATTTCTCTGAAATAATTTTTGTTGAGTGTATAGATTTTAGTTGGGGTAGTCGTTCAACATTCTACAAGAACAACTAACCATGGATTATGATTTCTCTGAAACCATGATAGATTTCAAATCGATCCTGACCAAGATGAGTCTGTGGTGTGAAATAATTTTTGTTGAGTGGATAGATTTTAGTTGGGATAGTCGTTGAACATTCTACAAGAACAACGAACCATGGAGTATGATTTTTCTGAAACCATGATAGATTTCAAATCGATCCTGACCAAGATGAGTCTGTGGTGTGAAATAATTATTGTTGAGTGGATAGATTTTAGTTGGGGTAGTCGTTCAACATTCTACAAGAACAACGAACCATGGAGTATGATTTCTCTGAAACCATGATAGATTTCAAATCGATCCTGACCAAGATGAGTCTGTGGTGTGAAATAATTTTTGTTGAGTGGATAGATTTTAGTTGGGGTAGTCGTTCAACATTCTACAAGAACAACTTACCATGGACTATGATTTCTCTGAAATAATTTTTGTTGAGTGGATAGATTTTAGTTGGGATAGTCGTTCAACATTCTACAAGAACAACTTACCATGGACTATGATTTTTCTGAAATAATTTTTGTTGAGTAAATAGATTGTAGTTGGGGTAGTCGTTCAACATTTTACAAGAACAACGAACCATGGACTATGATTTCTCTGAAACCATGATTGATTTCAAATCGATCCTGACCAAGATGAGTCTGTGGTGTGAAATAATTTTTGTTGAGTGGATAGATTTTAGTTGGGGTAGTCGTTCAACATTCTACAAGAACACCTTACCATGGACTATGATTTCTCTGAAATAATTTTTGTTGAGTGGATAGATTTTAGATGGGATAGTCGTTCAACATTCTACAAGAACAACTTACCATGGACTATGATTTCTCTGAAATAATTTTTGTTGAGTGGATAGATTTTAGTTGGGATAGTCGTTCAACATTCTACAAGAACAACGAACCATGGAGTATGATTTCTCTGAAATAATTTTTGTTGTGTGGATAGATTTTAGTTGGGGTAGTCGTTCAACATTTTACAAGAACAACGAACCATTGAGTATGATTTCTCTGAAACCATGATAGATTTCAAATCGATCCTGACCAAGATGAGTCTGTGGTGTGAAATAATT
Source organism: Xylota sylvarum (assembly GCA_905220385.1). NCBI lineage: Eukaryota > Metazoa > Arthropoda > Insecta > Diptera > Syrphidae > Xylota > Xylota sylvarum. The sequence continues at coordinate 9,352 of CAJMZQ010000093.1, forward strand.
TTTGTTGAGTGGATAGATTTTAGTTGGGATAGTCGTTCAACATTCTACAAGAACAACGAACCATGGAGTATGATTTCTCTGAAACCATGATAGATTTCAAATCGATCCTGACCAAGAAGAGTCTGTGGTGTGAAATAATTTTTGTTGAGTGGATAGATTTTAGTTGGGGTTGTCGTTCAACATTCTACAAGAACAACTTACCATGGACTATGATTTCTCTGAAACCATGATAGATTTCAAATCGATCCTGACCAAGATGAGTCTGTGGTGTGAAATAATTTTTGTTGAGTGGATAGATTTTAGTTGGGGTAGTCGTTCAACATTTTACAAGAACAACGAAAAATGGAGTATGATTTCCCTGAAACCATGATAGATTTCAAATCGATCCTGACCAAGATGAGTCTGTGGTGTGAAATAATTTTTGTTGAGTGGATAGATTTTAGTTGGGGTAGTCGTTCAACATTCTACAAGAACAACTTACCATGGAGTATGATTTGCCTGAAATAATTTTTGTTGAGTGGATAGATTTTAGTTGGGATAGTCGTTCAACATTCTACAAGAACAACGAACCATGGAGTATGATTTCTCTGAAACCATGATAGATTTCAAATCGATCCTGACCAAGATGAGTCTGTGGTGTGAAGTAATTTTTGCTTCGGTGGATAGATTTTAGTTGGGGTAGTCGTTCAACATTCTACAAGAACAACGAACCATGGAGTATGATTTCTCTGAAATAATTTTTGTTGAGTGGATAGATTTTAGTTAGGGGTAGTCGTTCAACATTCTACAAGAACAACTTACCATGGAGTATGATTTCTCTGAAATAATTTTTGTTGAGTGGATAGATTTTAGTTGGGATAGTCGTTCAACATTCTACAAGAACAACTTACCATGGACTATGATTTCTCTGAAACCATGGTAGATTTCAAATCGATCCTGACCAAGATGAGTCTGTGGTGTGAAATAATTTTTGTTGAGTGGATAGATTTTAGTTAGGGGTAGTCGTTCAACATTCTACAAGGACAACTTACCATGGACTATGATTTCTCTGAAACCATGATAGATTTCAAATCGATCCTGACCAAGATGAGTCTGTGGTGTGAAATAATTTTTGTTGAGTGGATAGATTTTAGTTAGGGGTAGTCGTTCAACATTCTACAAGAACAACTTACTATGGAGTATGATTTCTCTGAAACCATGATAGATTTCAAATCGATCCTGACCAAGATGAGTCTGTGGTGTGAAATAATTTTTGTTGAGTGGATAGATTTTAGTTGGGGTAGCCGTTCAACATTCTACGAGAACAACGAACCATGGAGTATGATTTCTCTGAAATAATTTTTGTTGAGTGGATAGATTTTAGTTGGGGTAGTCGTTCAACATTCTACAAGAACAACTTACCATGGAGTATGATTTCTCTGAAACCATGATAGATTTCAAATCGATCCTGACCAAGATGAGTCTGTGGTGTGAAATAATTTTTGTTGAGTGGATAGATTTTAGTTGGGGTATTCGTTCAACATTCTACAAGAACAACGAACCATAGAGTATGATTTCTCTGAAATAATTTTTGTTGAGTGGATAGATTTTAGTTGGGGTAGTCGTTCAACATTCTACAAGAACAACGAACCATGGAGTATGATTTCTCTGAAACCATGATAGATTTCAAATCGATCCTGACCAAGATGAGTCTGTGGTGTGAAATAATTTTTGTTGAGTGGATAGATTTTAGTTGGGGTAGTCGTTCAACATTCTACAAGAACAACGAACCATGGAGTATGATTTCTCTGAAATAATTTTTGTTGAGTGGATAGATTTTAGTTGGGATAGTCGTTCAACATTCTACAAGAACAACTTACCATGGAGTATGATTTCTCTGAAACCATGATAGATTTCAAATCGATCCTGAGCAAGATGAGTCTGTGGTGTGAAATAATTTTTGTTGAGTGGATAGATTTTAGTTGGGATAGTCGTTCAACATTCTACAAGAACAACGAACCATGGAGTATGATTTTTCTGAAACCATGATAGATTTCAAATCGATCCTGACCAAGATGAGTCTGTGGTGTGAAATAATTTTGGTTGAGTGGATAGATTTTAGTTGGGGTAGTCGTTCAACATTCTACAAGAACAACTAACCATTAACTATGATTTCTCTGAAACCATGATAGATTTCAAATCGATCCTGACCAAGATGAGTCTGTTGTGTGAAATAATTTTTGTTGAGTGGATAGATTTTAGTTGGGATAGTCGTTCAACATTCTACAAGAACAACGAACCGTGGAGTATGATTTCTCTGAAACCATGATAGATTTCAAATCGATCCTGACCAAGATGAGTCTGTGGTGTGAAATAATTTTTGTTGAGTGGATAGATTTTAGTTGGGATAGTCGTTCAACATTCTACAAGAACAACTTACCATGGACTATGATTTCTCTGAAACCATGATAGATTTCAAATCGATCCTGACCAAGATGAGTCTGTGGTGTGAAATAATTTTTGTTGAGTGGATAGATTTTAGTTGGGGTAGTCGTTCAACATTCTACAAGAACAACTTACCATGGACTATGATTTCTCTGAAATAATTTTTGTTGAGTGGATAGATTTTAGTTGGGATAGTCGTTCAACATTCTACAAGAACAACTTACCATGGACTATGATTTCTCTGAAATAATTTTTGTTGAGTGGATAGATTTTAGTTGGGATAGTCGTTCAACATTCTACAAGAACAACGAACCATGGAGTATGATTTCTCTGAAACCATGATAGATTTCAAATCGATCCTGACCAAGATGAGTCTGTGGTGTGAAATAATTTTTGTTGAGTGGATAGATTTTAGTTGGGGTAGTCGTTCAACATTCTACAAGAACAACTAACCATTGACTATGATTTCTCTGAAACCATGATAGATTTCAAATCGATCCTGACCAAGATGAGTCTGTGGTGTGAAATAATTTTTGTTGAGTGGATAGATTTTAGTTGGGGTAGTCGTTCAACATTTTACAAGAACAACGAACCATGGAGTATGATTTCTCTGAAACCATGATAGATTTCAAATCGATCCTGACCAAGATGAGTCTGTGGTGTGAAATAATTTTTGTTGAGTGGATAGATTTTAGTTGGGGTAGTCGTTCAACATTCTACAAGAACAACTAACCATTGACTATGATTTCTCTGAAACCATGATAGATTTCAAATCGATCCTGACCAAGATGAGTCTGTGGTGTGAAATAATTTTTGTTGAGTGGATAGATTTTAGTTGGGGTATTCGTTCAACATTCTACAAGAACAACTTACCATGGAGTATGATTTCTCTGAAATAATTTTTTGTTGAGTGGATAGATTTTAGTTGGGATAGTCGTTCAACATTCTACAAGAACAACTTACCATGGACTATGATTTCTCTGAAACCATGATAGATTTCAAATCGATCCTGACCAAGATGAGTCTGTGGTGTGAAATAATTTTTGTTGAGTGGATAGATTTTAGTTGGGGTAGTCGTTCAACATTTTACAAGAACAACGAACCATGGAGTATGATTTCTCTGAAACCATGATAGATTTCAAATCGATCCTGACCAAAATGAGTCTGTGGAGTGAAATAATTTTTGTTGAGTGGATAGATTTTAGTTGGGGTAGTCGTTCAACATTCTACAAGAACAACGAACCATTGAGTATGATTTCTCTGAAATAATTTTTGTTGAGTGGATAGATTTTAGTTGGGATAGTCGTTCAACATTCTACAAGAACAACGAACCATGGAGTATGATTTCTCTGAAACCATGATAGATTTCAAATCGATCCTGACCGAGATGAGTCTGTGGTGTGAAATAATTTTTGTTGAGTGGATAGATTTTAGTTGGGGTAGTCGTTCAACATTCTACAAGAACAACGAACCATGGAGTATGATTTCTCTGAAATAATTTTTGTTGAGTGGATAGATTTTAGTTAGGGGTAGTCGTTCAACATTCTACAAGAACAACTTACCATGGAGTATGATTTCTCTGAAATAATTTTTGTGGAGTGGATAGATTTTAGTTGGGATAGTCGTTCAACATTCTACAAGAACAGCTTACCATGGACTATGATTTCTCTGAAACCATGATAGATTTCAAATCGATCCTGACCAAGATGAGTCTGTGGTATGAAATAATTTTTGTTGAGTGGATAGATTTTAGTTGGGGTAGTCGTTCAACATTCTACAAGAACAACATATCATGGAGTATGATTTCTCTGAAACCATGATAGATTTCAAATCGATCCTGGCCAAGATGAGTCTGTGGTGTGAAATAATTTTTGTTGAGTGAATAGATTTTAGTTAGGGGTAGTCGTTCAACATTCTACAAGAACAACTTACCATGGAGTATGATTTCTCTGAAACCATGATAGATTTCAAATCGATCCTGACCAAGATGAGTCTGTGGCATGAAATAATTTTTGTTGAGTGGACAGATTTTAGTTGGGGTAGTCGTTCAACATTCTACAAGAACAACGAACCATGGAGTATGATTTCTCTGAAATAATTTTTGTTGAGTGGATAGATTTTAGTTGGGATAGTCGTTCAACATTCTACAAGAACAACGAACCATGGAGTATGATTTCTCTGAAACCATGATAGATTTCAAATCGATCCTGACCAAGATGAGTCTGTGGTGTGAAATAATTTTTGTTGAGTGGATAGATTTTAGTTGGGGTAGTCGTTCAACATTCTACAAGAACAACGAACCATGGAGTATGATTTCTCTGAAATAATTTTCGTTGAGTGGATAGATTTTAGTTGGGGTAGTCGTTCAACATTCTACAAGAACGACTTACCATGGAGTATGATTTCTCTGAAACCATGATAGATTTCAAATCGATCCTGACCAGGATGAGTCTGTGGTGTGAAATAATTTTTGTTGAGTGAATAGATTTTAGTTGGGGTAGTCGTTCAACATTCTACAAGAACAACGAACCATGGAGTATGATTTCTCTGAAATAATTTTTGTTGAGTGGATAGATTTTAGTTGGGGTAGCCGTTCAACATTCTACAAGAACAACGAACCATGGAGCATGATTTCTCTGAAACCATGATAGATTTCAAATCGATCCTGACCAAGATGAGTCTGTGGTGTGAAATAATTTTTGTTGAGTGGATAGATTTTAGTTGGGGTAGTCGTTCAACATTCTACAAGAACAACGAACCATGGAGTATGATTTCTCTGAAATAATTTTTGTTGAGTGGATAGATTTTAGTTGGGGTAGTCGTTCAACATTCTACAAGAACAACTTACCATGGAGTATGATTTCTCTGAAACCATGATAGATTTCAAATCGATCCTGACCAAGATGAGTCTGTGGTGTGAAATAATTTTTGTTGAGTGGATAGATTTTAGTTGGGGTAGTCGTTCAACATTCTACAAGAACAACTTACCATGGACTATGATTTCTCTGAAACCATGATAGATTTCAAATCGATCCTGACCAAGATGTGTCTGTGGTGTTAAATAATTTTTGTTGAGTGGATAGATTTTAGTTGGGGTAGTCGTTCAACATTCTACAAAACCATTTCTCTGAAATAATTTTTGTTGAGTGGATAGGTTTTAGTTGGGGTAGTCGTTCAACATTCTACAAGAACAACGAACCACGGAGTATGTTTTCTCTGAAATAATTTTTGTTGAGTGGATAGATTTTAGTTATTGGTAGTCGTTCAACATTCTACAAGAACAACTTACCATGGAGTATGATTTCTCTGAAACCGTGATAGATTTCAAATCGATCCTGACCAAGATGAGTCTGTGATGTGAAATAATTTTTGTTGAGTGGATAGATTTTAGTTGGGATAGTCGTTCAACATTCTACAAGAACAACGAACCATGGAGTATGATTTCTCTGAAATAATTTTTGTTGAGTGGATAGATTTTAGTTGGGATAGTCGTTCAACATTCTACAAGAACAACTTACTATGGAGTATGATTTCTCTGAAATAATTTTTGTTGAGTGGAAAGATTTTAGTTGGGGTAGTCGTTCAGCATTCTACAAGAACAACTTACCATGGAGTATGATTTCTCTGAAATAATTTTTGTTGAGTGGATAGATTTTAGTTGGGATAGTCGTTCAACATTCTACAAGAACAACGAACCATGGAGTATGATTTCTCTGAAACCATGATAGATTTCAAATCGATCCTGACCAAGATGAGCCTGTGGTGTGAAATAATTTTTGTTGAGTGGATAGATTTTAGTTGGGGTAGTCGTTCAACATTCTACAAGAACAACTTACCATGGACTATGATTTCTCTGAAACCATGATAGATTTCAAATCGATCCTGACCAAGATGAGTCTGTCTTGTGAAATAATTTTTGTTGAGTGGATAGATTTTAGTTGGGGTAGTCGTTCAACATTCTACAAGAACAACTTACCATGGAGTATGATTTCTCTGAAACCATGATAGATTTCAAATCGATCCTGACCAAGATGAGTCTGTGGTGTTAAATAATTTTTGTTGAGTGGATAGATTTTAGTTGGATTAGTCGTTCAACATTCTACCAGAACAACGAACCATGGAGTATGATTTCTCTGAAACCATGATAGATTTCAAATCGATCCTGACCAAGATGAGTCTGTGGTGTTAAATAATTTTTGTTGAGTGGATAGATTTTAGTTGGGGTAGTCGTTCAACATTCTACAAGAACAACGAACCATGGAGTATGATTTCTCTGAAATAATTTTTGTTGAGTGGATAGATTTTAGTTGGTGTAGTCGTTCAACATTCTACAAGAACAACTTACCATGGAGTATGATTTCTCTGAAATAATTTTTGTTGAGTGGATAGATTTTAGTTAGGGGTAGTCGTTCAACATTCTACAAGAACAACTTACCATCGAGTATGATTTCTCTGAAATAATTTTTGTTGAGTGGATAGATTTTAGTTGGGATAGTCGTTCAACATTCTACAAGAACAACTTACCATGGACTATCATTTCTCTGAAACCATGATAGATTTCAAATCGATCCTGACCAAGATGAGTCTGTGGTGTGAAATAATTTTTGTTGAGTAAATAGATTTTAGTTAGGGGTAGTCGCTCAACATTCTACAAGAACAACTTACCATGGAGTATGATTTCTCTGAAACCATGATAGATTTCAAATCGATCCTGACGAAGATGAGTCTGTGGTGTGAAATAATTTTTGTTGAGTGGATAGATTTTAGTTAGGGGTAGTCGTTCAACATTCTACAAGAACAACTTACCATGGAGTATGATTTCTCTGAAACCATGATAGATTTCAAATCGATCCTGACCAAGATGAGTCTGTGGCGTGAAATAATTTTTGTTGAGTTAACAGATTTTAGTTGGGGTAGTCGTTCAACATTCTACAAGAACAACGAACCATGGAGTATGATTTCTCTGAAATAATTTTTGCTGAGTGGATAGATTTTAGTTGGGATAGTCGTTCAACATTCTACAACAGCAACGAACCATGGAGTATGATTTCTCTGAAACCATGATAGATTTCAAATCGATCCTGACCAAGATGAGTCTGTGGTGTGAAATAATTTTTGTTGAGTGGATAGATTTTAGTTGGGGTAGTCGTTCAACGTTCTACAAGAACAACGAACCATTTAGTATGATTTCTCTGAAATAATTTTTGTTGAGTGGATAGATTTTAGTTGGGGTAGTCGTTCAACATTCTACTAGAACAACGATCCATGGAGTATGATTTCTCTGAAACCATGATAGATTTCAAATCGATTATGACCAAGATGAGTCTGTGGTGTGAAATAATTTTTGTTGAGTGGATAGATTTTAGTTGGGGTAGTCGTTCAACATTCTACAAGAACAACGAACCATGGAGTATGATTTCTCTGAAATAATTTTTGTTGAGTGGATAGATTTTAGTTGGGGTAGCCGTTCAACATTCTACAAGAACAACGAACCATGGAGTATGATTTCTCTGAAACCATGATAGATTTCAAATCGATCCTGACCAAGATGAGTCTGTGGTGTGAAATAATTTTTGTTGAGTGGATAGATTTTAGTTGGGGTAGTCGTTCAACATTCTACAAGAACAACTTACCATGGAGTATGATTTCTCTGAAATAATTTTTGTTGAGTGGATAGATTTTAGTTGGGGTAGTCGTTCAACATTCTACAAGAACAACTTACCATGGACTATGATTTCTCTGAAACCATGATAGATTTCAAATCGATCCTGACCAAGATGAGTCTGTGGTGTTAAATAATTTTTGTTGAGTGGATAGATTTTATTTGGGGAAGTCGTTCAACATTCTACAAGAACAACGAACCATTTCTCTGAAATAATTTTTGTTGAGTGGATAGGTTTTAGTTGGGGTAGTCGTTCAACATTCTACAAGAACAACGAACCATGGAGTATGATTTCTCTGAAATAATTTTTGTTGAGTGGATAGATTTTAGTTGGGGTAGTCGTTCAACATTCTACAAGAACAACTTACCATGGAGTATGATTTCTCTGAAACCATGATAGATTTCAAATCGATCCTGACCAAGATGAGTCTGTGGTGTGAAATATTTTTTGTTGAGTGGATAGATTTTAGTTGGGGTAGTCGTTCAACATTCTACAAGAACAACGAACCATGGAGTATGATTTCTCTGAAATAATTTTTGTTGAGTGGATAGATTTTAGTTGGGATAGTCGTTCAACAATCTACAAGAACAACTTACTATGGAGTATGATTTCTCTGAAATAATTTTTGTTGAGTGGAAAGATTTTAGTTGGGGTAGTCGTTCAACATTCTACAAGAACAACTTACCATGGAGTATGATTTCTCTGGAATAATTTTTGTTGAGTGGATAGATTTTAGTTGGGATAGTCGTTCAACATTCTACAAGAACAACGAACCATGGAGTATGATTTTTCTGAAACCAGGATAGATTTCAAATCGATCCTGACCAAGATGAGCCTGTGGTGTGAAATAATTTTTGTTGAGTGGATAGATTTTAGTTGGGATAGTCGTTCAACATTCTACAAGAACAACTTACCATGGAGTATGATTTCTCTGAAACCATGATAGATTTCAAATCGATCCTGACCAAGATGAGTCTGTGGTGTGAAATAATTTTTGTTGAGTGGATAGATTTTAGTTGGATTAGTCTTTCAACATTCTACAAGAACAACGAACCATGGAGTATGATTTCTCTGAAATAATTTTTGTTGAGTGGATAGATTTTAGTTGGGATAGTCGTTCAACATTCTACAAGAACAATTTACTATGGAGTATGATTTCTCTGAAATAATTTTTGTTGAGTGGAAAGATTTTAGTTGGGGTAGTCGTTCAACATTCTACAAGAACAACTTAACATGGAGTATGATTTCTCTGGAATAATTTTTGTTGAGTGGATAGATTTTAGTTGGGGTAGTCGTTCAACATTCTACAAGAACAACTTACCATGGAGTATGATTTCTCTGAAACCATGATAGATTTCAAATCGATCCTGACCAAGATGAGTCTGTGGTGTGAAATAATTTTTGTTGAGTGGATAGATTTTAGTTGGATTAGTCTTTCAACATTCTACAAGAACAACGAACCATGGAGTATGATTTCTCTGAAATAATTTTTGTTGAGTGGATAGATTTTAGTTGGGGTAGTCGTTCAACATTCTACAAGAAAAACGAACCATGGAGTATGATTTCTCTGAAACCATGATAGATTTCAAATCGATCCTGACCAAGATGTGTCTCTGGTGTGAAATAATTTTTGTTGAGTGGATAGATTTTAGTTGGGGTAGTCGTTCAACATTCTACAAGAACAACTTACCATGGAGTATGATTTCTCTGAAATAATTTTTGTTGAGTGGATAGATTTTAGTTGGGGTAGTCGTTCAACATTCTACAAGAACAACTTACCATGGAGTATGATTTCTCTGAAACCATGATAGATTTCAAATCGATCCTGACCAAGATGAGTCTGTGGTGTGAAATAATTTTTGTTGAGTGGATAGATTTTAGTTGGGATAGTCGTTCAAATTGATCCTGACCAAGATGAGTCTGTGGTGTGAAATAATTTTTGGTGAGTGGATAGATTTTAGTTGGGGTAGTCGTTCAACATTCTACAAGAACAACTTACCATGGACTATGATTTCTCTGAAACCATGATAGATTTCAAATCGATCCTGACCAAGATGAGTCTGTGGTGTGAAATAATTTTTGTTGAGTGGATAGATTTTAGTTGGGGTAGTCGTTCAACATTCTACAAGAACAACGAACCATGGAGTATGATTTCTCTGAAATAATTTTTGTTGAGTGGATAGATTTTAGTTGGGGTAGTCGTTCAACATTCTACAAGAACAACGAACCATGGAGTATGATTTCTCTGGAATAATATTTGTTGAGTGGATAGATTTTAGTTAGGGGTAGTTGTTCAACATTCTACAAGAACAACTTACCATGGAGTATGATTTCTCTGAAACCATGATAGATTTCAAATCGATCCTGACCAAGATGAGTCTGTGGTGTGAAATAATTTTTGTTGAGTGGATAGATTTTAGTTGGGGTAGTCGTTCAACATTCTACAAGAACAACGAACCATGGAGTATGATTTCTCTGAAATAATTTTTGTTGAGTGGATAGATTTTAGTTGGGATAGTCGTTCAACATTCTACAAGAACAACTTACTATGGAGTATGATTTCTCTGAAATAATTTTTGTTGAGTGGATAGATTTTAGTTGGGGTAGTCGTTCAACATTCTACAAGAACAACTTACTATGGAGTATGATTTCTCTGAAATAATTTTTGTTGAGTGGATAGATTTTAGTTGGGATAGTCGTTCAAAATTCTATAAGAACAATGAACCATGGAGTATGATTTCTCTGAAACCATGATAGATTTCAAATCGATCCTGACCAAGATGAGTCTGTGGTGTGAAATAATTTTTGTTGAGTGGATAGATTTTAGTTGGGATAGTCGTTCAACATTCTACAAGAACAACGAACCATGGAGTATGATTTCTCTGCAACAATGATAGATTTCAAATCGAACCTGACCAAGATTAGTCTGTAGTGTGAAATAATTTTTGTTGAGTGGATAGATTTTAGTTGTTGTAGTCGTTCACCATTCTACAAGAACAACGAACCATGGAGTATGATTTCTCTGAAACCATGATAGATTTCAAATAGATCCTGACCAAGATGAGTCTGTAGTGTGAAATAATTTTTGTTGAGTGGATAGATTTTAGTTGGGGTAGTCGTTCAACATTCTACAAGAACAACGAACCATGGACTATGATTTCTCTGAAACCATGATAGATTTCAAATCGATCCTGACCAAGATGAGTCTGTGGTGTGAAATAATTTTTGTTGAGTGGATAGATTTTAGTTGGGGTAGTCGTTCAGCATTCTACAAGAACAACGAACCATGGAGTATGATTTCTCTGAAATAGTTTTTGTTGAGTGGATAGATTTTAGTTGGGGTAGTCGTTCAACATTCTACAAGAACAACGAACCATGGAGTATGATTTCTCTGAAATAATTTTTGTTGAGTGGATAGATTTTAGTTGGGGTAGTCGTTCGACATTCTACAAGAACAACTTACCATGGACTATGATTTCTCTGAAACAATGATAGATTTCAAATCGATCCTGACCAAGATGAGTCTGTGGTGTGAAATAATTTTTGTTGAGTGGATAGATTTTAGTTGGGGTAGTCGTTCAACATTCTACAAGAACAACGAACCATGGAGTATGATTTCTCTGAAATAATTTTTGTTGAGTGGATAGATTTTAGTTGGGGTAGTCGTTCAACATTCTACAAGAACAACTTACCATGGAGTATGATTTCTCTGAAATAATTTTTGTTGAGTGGATAGATTTTAGTTGGGATAGTCGTTCAACATTCTACAAGAACAACGAATCATGGAGTATGATTTATCTGAAACCATGATAGATTTCAAATCGATCCTGACCAAGATGAGTCTGTAGTGTGAAATAATTTTTGTTGAGTGGATAGATTTTAGTTGGGGTAGTCGTTCAACATTCTACAAGAACAACGAATTATGGACTATGATTTCTCTGAAACCATGATAGATTTCAAATCGATCCTGATCAAGATGAGTCTGTGGTGTGAAATAATTTTTGTTGAGTGGATAGATTTTAGTTGGGGTAGTCGTTCAACATTCTACAAGAACAACGAACCATGGAGTATGATTTCTCTGAAACCATGATAGATTTCAAATCGATCCTGACCAAGATGAGTCTGTGGTCTGAAATAATTTTTGTTGAGTGGATAGATTTTAGTTGGGATAGTCGTTCAACATTCTACAAGAACGACGAACCATGGAGTATGATTTCTCTGAAACCATGATAGATTTCAAATCGATCCTGACCAAGATGAGTCTGTGGTGTGAAATAATTTTTGTTGAGTGGATAGATTTTGTTTGGGGTAGTCGTTCAACATTCTACAAGAACAACGAACCATGGAGTATGATTTCTCTGAAATAATTTTTGTTGAGTGGATAGATTTTAGTTGGGGTTAGTCTGAAACCATGATAGATTTCAAATCGATCCTGACCAAGATGAGTCTGTGGTGTGAAATAATTTTTGTTGAGTGGATAGATTTTGTTTGGGGTAGTCGTTCAACATTCTACAAGAACAACGAACCATGGAGTATGATTTCTCTGAAATAATTTTTGTTGAGTGGATAGATTTTAGTTGGGGTAGTCAACATTCTACAAGAACAACGAACCATGGAGTATGATTTCTCTGAAATAATTTTTGTTGAGTGGATAGATTTTAGTTGGGGTAGTCGTTCAACATTCTACAAGAACAACTTACCATGGAGTACGATTTCTCTGAAACCATGATAGATTTCAAATCGATCCTGACCAAGATGAGTCTGTGGTGTGAAATAATTTTTGTTGAGTGGATAGATTTTAGTTAGGGGTAATCGTTCAACATTCTACAAGAACAACTTACCATGGAGTATGATTTCTCTGCAACCATGATAGATTTCAAATCGATCCTGACCAAGATGAGTCTGTGGTGTGAAATAATTTTTGTTGAGTGGATAGATTTTAGTTGGGGTAGTCGTTCAACATTCTACAAGAACAACGAACCATGGAGTATGATTTCTCTGAAATAATTTTTGTTGAGTGGATAGATTTTAGTTGGGGTAGTCGTTCAACATTCTACAAGAACAACGAACCATGGAGTATGATTTCTCTGAAATAATTTTTGTTGAGTGGATAGATTTTAGTTGGGATAGTCGTTCAACATTTTACAAGAACAACGAACCATGGAGTATGATTTCTCTGAAACCATGATAGATTTCAAATCGATCCTGACCAAGATGAGTCTGTGGTGTGAAATAATTTTTGTTGAGTGGATAGATTTTAGTTGGGATAGTCGTTCAACATTCTACAAGAACAACGAACCATGGAGTATGATTTCTCTGAAACCATGATAGATTTCAAATCGATCCTGAACAAGATGAATCTGTGGTGTGAAATAATTTTTGTTGAGTGGATAGGTTTTATTTGGGGTAGTCGTTCAACATTCTACAAGAACAACGAACCATGGAGTATGATTTCTCTGAAATAATTTTTGTTGAGTGGATAGATTTTAGTTGGGGTAGTCGTTCAGCATTCTACAAGAACAACTTACCATGGAGTATGATTTCTCTGAAACCATGATAGATTTCAAATCGATCCTGACCAAGATGAGTCTGTGGTGTGAAATAATTTTTGTTGAGTGGATAGATTTTAGTTGGGGTAGTCGTTCAACATTCTACAAGAACAACGAACCATGGAGTATGATTTCTCTGAAACCATGATAGATTTCAAATCGATCCTGACCAAGATGAGTCTGTGGTCTGAAATAATTTTTGTTGAGTGGATAGATTTTAGTTGGGATAGTCGTTCAACATTCTACAAGAACAACGAAATATGGAGTATGATTTCTCTGAAACCATGATAGATTTCAAATCGATCCTGACCAAGATGAGTCTGTGGTGTGAAATAATTTTTGTTGAGTGGATAGATTTTAGTTGGGATAGTCGTTCAACATTCTACAAGAACAACTTACCATGGACTATGATTTCTCTGAAACCATGATAGATTTCAAATCGATCCTGACCAAGATGAGTCTGTGGTGTGAAATAATTTTTGTTGAGTGGATAGATTTTAGTTGGGGTAGTCGTGCAACATTCTACAAGAACAACTTACCATGGAGTATGATTTCTCTGAAATAATTTTTGTTGAGTGGATAGATTTTAGTTGGGATAGTCGTTCAACATTCTACAAGAACAACTTACCATGGAGTATGATTTCTCTGAAATAATTTTTGTTGAGTGGATAGATTTTAGTTGGGGTAGTCGTTCAACATTCTACAAGAACAACGAACCATGGAGTATGATTTCTCTGAAACCATGATAGATTTCAAATCGATCCTGACCAAGATGAGTCTGTGGTGTGAAATAATTTTTGTTGAGTGGATAGATTTTAGTTGGGGTAGTCGTTCAACATTCTACAAGAACAACGAACCATGGAGTATGATTTCTCTGAAACCATGATAGATTTCAAATCGATCCTGACCAAGATGAGTCTGTGGTGTGAAATAATTTTTGTTGAGTGGATAGATTTTGTTTGGGGTAGTCGTTCAACATTCTACAAGAACAACGAACCATGGAGTATGATTTCTCTGAAATAATTTTTGTTGAGTGGATAGATTTTAGTTGGGGTTAGTCTGAAACCATGATAGATTTCAAATCGATCCTGACCAAGATGAGTCTGTGGTGTGAAATAATTTTTGTTGAGTGGATAGATTTTAGTTGGGGTAGTCGTGCAACATTCTACAAGAACAACTTACCATGGAGTATGATTTCTCTGAAATAATTTTTGTTGAGTGGATAGATTTTAGTTGGGGTAGTCGTTCAACATTCTACAAGAACAACTTACCATGGAGTATGATTTCTCTGAAATAATTTTTGTTGAGTGGATAGATTCTAGTTGGGATAGTCGTTCAACATTCTACAAGAACAACGAACCATGGAGTATGATTTCTCTGAAACCATGATAGATTTCAAATCGATCCTGACCAAGATGAGTCTGTGGTGTGAAATAATTTTTGTTGAGTGGATAGATTTTAGTTGGGGTAGTCGTTCAACATTCTACAAGAACAACGAACCATGGAGTATGATTTCTCTGAAACCATGATAGATTCCAAATCGATCCTGACCAAGATGAGTCTGTGGTGTGAAATAATTTTTGTTGAGTGGATAGATTTTAGTTGGGGTAGTCGTTCAACATTCTACAAGAACAACGAACCATGGAGTATGATTTCTCTGAAACCATGATAGATTTCAAATCGATCCCGACCAAGATGATTCTGTGGTGTGAAATAATTTTTGTTGAGCGGATAGATTTTAGTTGGGGTAGTCGTTCAACATTCTACAAGAACAACGAACCATGGAGTATGATTTCAACATTCTACAAGAACAACGAACCATGGAGTATGATTTCTCTGAAATAATTTTTGTTGAGTGGATAGATTTTAGTTGGGGTTAGTCTGAAACCATGATAGATTTCAAATCGATCCTGACCAAGATGAGTCTGTGGTGTGAAATAATTTTTGTTGAGTGGATAGATTTTGTTTGGGGTAGTCGTTCAACATTCTACAAGAACAACGAACCATGGAGTATGATTTCTCTGAAATAATTTTTGTTGAGTGGATAGATTTTAGTTGGGGTAGTCAACATTCTACAAGAACAACGAACCATGGAGTATGATTTCTCTGAAATAATTTTTGTTGAGTGGATAGATTTTAGTTGGGGTAGTCGTTCAACATTCTACAAGAACAACTTACCATGGAGTACGATTTCTCTGAAACCATGATAGATTTCAAATCGATCCTGACCAAGATGAGTCTGTGGTGTGAAATAATTTTTGTTGAGTGGATAGATTTTAGTTAGGGGTAATCGTTCAACATTCTACAAGAACAACTTACCATGGAGTATGATTTCTCTGCAACCATGATAGATTTCAAATCGATCCTGACCAAGATGAGTCTGTGGTGTGAAATAATTTTTGTTGAGTGGATAGATTTTAGTTGGGGTAGTCGTTCAACATTCTACAAGAACAACGAACCATGGAGTATGATTTCTCTGAAATAATTTTTGTTGAGTGGATAGATTTTAGTTGGGGTAGTCGTTCAACATTCTACAAGAACAACGAACCATGGAGTATGATTTCTCTGAAATAATTTTTGTTGAGTGGATAGATTTTAGTTGGGATAGTCGTTCAACATTTTACAAGAACAACGAACCATGGAGTATGATTTCTCTGAAACCATGATAGATTTCAAATCGATCCTGACCAAGATGAGTCTGTGGTGTGAAATAATTTTTGTTGAGTGGATAGATTTTAGTTGGGATAGTCGTTCAACATTCTACAAGAACAACGAACCATGGAGTATGATTTCTCTGAAACCATGATAGATTTCAAATCGATCCTGAACAAGATGAATCTGTGGTGTGAAATAATTTTTGTTGAGTGGATAGGTTTTATTTGGGGTAGTCGTTCAACATTCTACAAGAACAACGAACCATGGAGTATGATTTCTCTGAAATAATTTTTGTTGAGTGGATAGATTTTAGTTGGGGTAGTCGTTCAGCATTCTACAAGAACAACTTACCATGGAGTATGATTTCTCTGAAACCATGATAGATTTCAAATCGATCCTGACCAAGATGAGTCTGTGGTGTGAAATAATTTTTGTTGAGTGGATAGATTTTAGTTGGGGTAGTCGTTCAACATTCTACAAGAACAACGAACCATGGAGTATGATTTCTCTGAAACCATGATAGATTTCAAATCGATCCTGACCAAGATGAGTCTGTGGTCTGAAATAATTTTTGTTGAGTGGATAGATTTTAGTTGGGATAGTCGTTCAACATTCTACAAGAACAACGAAATATGGAGTATGATTTCTCTGAAACCATGATAGATTTCAAATCGATCCTGACCAAGATGAGTCTGTGGTGTGAAATAATTTTTGTTGAGTGGATAGATTTTAGTTGGGATAGTCGTTCAACATTCTACAAGAACAACTTACCATGGACTATGATTTCTCTGAAACCATGATAGATTTCAAATCGATCCTGACCAAGATGAGTCTGTGGTGTGAAATAATTTTTGTTGAGTGGATAGATTTTAGTTGGGGTAGTCGTGCAACATTCTACAAGAACAACTTACCATGGAGTATGATTTCTCTGAAATAATTTTTGTTGAGTGGATAGATTTTAGTTGGGATAGTCGTTCAACATTCTACAAGAACAACTTACCATGGAGTATGATTTCTCTGAAATAATTTTTGTTGAGTGGATAGATTTTAGTTGGGGTAGTCGTTCAACATTCTACAAGAACAACGAACCATGGAGTATGATTTCTCTGAAACCATGATAGATTTCAAATCGATCCTGACCAAGATGAGTCTGTGGTGTGAAATAATTTTTGTTGAGTGGATAGATTTTAGTTGGGGTAGTCGTTCAACATTCTACAAGAACAACGAACCATGGAGTATGATTTCTCTGAAACCATGATAGATTTCAAATCGATCCTGACCAAGATGAGTCTGTGGTGTGAAATAATTTTTGTTGAGTGGATAGATTTTGTTTGGGGTAGTCGTTCAACATTCTACAAGAACAACGAACCATGGAGTATGATTTCTCTGAAATAATTTTTGTTGAGTGGATAGATTTTAGTTGGGGTTAGTCTGAAACCATGATAGATTTCAAATCGATCCTGACCAAGATGAGTCTGTGGTGTGAAATAATTTTTGTTGAGTGGATAGATTTTAGTTGGGGTAGTCGTTCAACATTCTACAAGAACAACTTACCATGGAGTATGATTTCTCTGAAATAATTTTTGTTGAGTGGATAGATTTTAGTTGGGATAGTCGTTCAACATTCTACAAGAACAACTTACCATGGAGTATGATTTCTCTGAAATAATTTTTGTTGAGTGGATAGATTCTAGTTGGGATAGTCGTTCAACATTCTACAAGAACAACGAACCATGGAGTATGATTTCTCTGAAACCATGATAGATTTCAAATCGATCCTGACCAAGATGAGTCTGTGGTGTGAAATAATTTTTGTTGAGTGGATAGATTTTAGTTGGGGTAGTCGTTCAACATTCTACAAGAACAACGAACCATGGAGTATGATTTCTCTGAAACCATGATAGATTCCAAATCGATCCTGACCAAGATGAGTCTGTGGTGTGAAATAATTTTTGTTGAGTGGATAGATTTTAGTTGGGGTAGTCGTTCAACATTCTACAAGAACAACGAACCATGGAGTATGATTTCTCTGAAACCATGATAGATTTCAAATCGATCCCGACCAAGATGATTCTGTGGTGTGAAATAATTTTTGTTGAGCGGATAGATTTTAGTTGGGGTAGTCGTTCAACATTCTACAAGAACAACGAACCATGGAGTATGATTTCTCTGAAACCATGATAGATTTCAAATCGATCCTGACCAAGATGAGTCTGTGGTGTGAAATAATTTTTGTTGAGTGGATAGATTTTAGTTGGGGTAGTCGTTCAACATTCTACAAGAACAACTTACCATGGACTATGATTTCTCTGAAACCATGATAGATTTCAAATCGATCCTGACCAAGATGAGTCTGTGGTGTGAAATAATTTTTGTTGAGTGGATAGATTTTAGTTGGGGTAGTCGTTCAACATTCTACAAGAACAACTTACCATGGAGTATGATTTCTCTGAAATAATTTTTGTTGAGTGGATAGATTTTAGTTGGGATAGTCGTTCAACATTCTACAAGAACAACGAACCATGGAGTATGATTTCTCTGAAATAATTTTTGTTGAGTGGATAGATTTTAGTTGGGGTAGTCGTTCAACATTCTAAAAGAACAACTTACCATGGAGTATGATTTCTCTGAAATAATTTTTGTTGAGTGGATAGATTCTAGTTGGGATAGTCGTTCAACATTCTACAAGAACAACGAACCATGGAGTATGATTTCTCTGAAACCATGATAGATTTCAAATCGATCCTGACCAAGATGAGTCTGTGGTGTGAAATAATTTTTGTTGAGTGGATAGATTTTAGTTGGGGTAGTCGTTCAACATTCTACAAGAACAACTTAACATGGATTTCTCTGAAACCATGATAGATTTCAAATCGATCCTGAGCAAGATGAGTCTGTGGTGTGAAATAATTTTTGTTGAGTGGATAGATTTTAGTTGGGGTAGTCGTTCAACATTCTACAAGAACAACTTACCATGGAGTATGAATTCTCTGAAGTAATTGTTGTTGAGTTGATAGATTTTAGTTGGGGTAGTCGTTCAACATTTTACAAGAACAACGAACCATGGAGTATGATTTCTCTGAAACCATGATAGATTTCAAATCGATCCTGACCAAGATGAGTCTGTGGTGTGAAATAATTTTTGTTGAGTGGATAGATTTTAGTTGGGGTAGTCGTTCAACATTCTACAAGAACAACGGACCATGGAGTATGATTTGTCTGAAACCATGATAGATTTCAAATCGATCCTGACCAAGATGAGTCTGTGGTGTGAAATAATTTTTGTTGAGTGGATAGATTTTAGTTGGGGTAGTCGTTCAACATTCTACAAGAACAACTTACCATGGACTATGATTTCTCTGCAACCATGATAGATTTCAAATCGATCCTGACCAAGATGAGTCTGTGGTGTGAAATAATTTTTGTTGAGTGGATAGATTTTAGTTGGGGTAGTCGTTCAACATTCTACAAGAACAACTTACCATGGCCTATGATTTCTCTGAAACCATGATAGATTTCAAATCGAACCTGACCAAGATTAGTCTGTAGTGTGAAATAATTTTTGTTGAGTGGATAGATTTTAGTTGTTGTAGTCGTTCACCATTCTACAAGAACAACGAACCATGGAGTATGATTTCTCTGAAACCATGATAGATTTCAAATAGATCCTGACCAAGATGAGTCTGTAGTGTGAAATAATTTTTGTTGAGTGGATAGATTTTAGTTGGGGTAGTCGTTCAACATTCTACAAGAACAACGAACCATGGACTATGATTTCTCTGAAACCATGATAGATTTCAAATCGATCCTGACCAAGATGAGTCTGTGGTGTGAAATAATTTTTGTTGAGTGGATAGATTTTAGTTGGGGTAGTCGTTCAGCATTCTACAAGAACAACGAACCATGGAGTATGATTTCTCTGAAATAATTTTTGTTGAGTGGATAGATTTTAGTTGGGGTAGTCGTTCAACATTCTACAAGAACAACGAACCATGGAGTATGATTTCTCTGAAATAATTTTTGTTGAGTGGATAGATTTTAGTTGGGGTAGTCGTTCGACATTCTACAAGAACAACTTACCATGGACTATGATTTCTCTGAAACAATGATAGATTTCAAATCGATCCTGACCAAGATGAGTCTGTGGTGTGAAATAATTTTTGTTGAGTGGATAGATTTTAGTTGGGGTAGTCGTTCAACATTCTACAAGAACAACGAACCATGGAGTATGATTTCTCTGAAATAATTTTTGTTGAGTGGATAGATTTTAGTTGGGGTAGTCGTTCAACATTCTACAAGAACAACGAATCATGGAGTATGATTTCTCTGAAACCATGATAGATTTCAAATCGATCCTGATCAAGATGAGTCTGTGGTGTGAAATAATTTTTGTTGAGTGGATAGATTTTAGTTGGGGTAGTCGTTCAACATTCTACAAGAACAACGAACCATGGAGTATGATTTCTCTGAAACCATGATAGATTTCAAATCGATCCTGACCAAGATGAATCTGTAGTGTGAAATAATTTTTGTTGAGTGGATAGATTTTAGTTGGGATAGTCGTTCAACATTCTACAAGAACAACGAATCATGGAGTATGATTTCTCTGAAACCATGATAGATTTCAAATCGATCCTGACCAAGATGAATCTGTAGTGTGAAATAATTTTTGTTGAGTGGATAGATTTTAGTTGGGGTAGTCGTTCAACATTCTACAAGAACAACGAATTATGGACTATGATTTCTCTGAAACCATGATAGATTTCAAATCGATCCTGATCAAGATGAGTCTGTGGTGTGAAATAATTTTTGTTGAGTGGATAGATTTTAGTTGGGGTAGTCGTTCAACATTCTACAAGAACAACGAACCATGGAGTATGATTTCTCTGAAACCATGATAGATTTCAAATCGATCCTGACCAAGATGAGTCTGTGGTCTGAAATAATTTTTGTTGAGTGGATAGATTTTAGTTGGGATAGTCGTTCAACATTCTACAAGAACGACGAACCATGGAGTATGATTTCTCTGAAACCATGATAGATTTCAAATCGATCCTGACCAAGATGAGTCTGTGGTGTGAAATAATTTTTGTTGAGTGGATAGATTTTGTTTGGGGTAGTCGTTCAACATTCTACAAGAACAACGAACCATGGAGTATGATTTCTCTGAAATAATTTTTGTTGAGTGGATAGATTTTAGTTGGGGTTAGTCTGAAACCATGATAGATTTCAAATCGATCCTGACCAAGATGAGTCTGTGGTGTGAAATAATTTTTGTTGAGTGGATAGATTTTGTTTGGGGTAGTCGTTCAACATTCTACAAGAACAACGAACCATGGAGTATGATTTCTCTGAAATAATTTTTGTTGAGTGGATAGATTTTAGTTGGGGTAGTCAACATTCTACAAGAACAACGAACCATGGAGTATGATTTCTCTGAAATAATTTTTGTTGAGTGGATAGATTTTAGTTGGGGTAGTCGTTCAACATTCTACAAGAACAACTTACCATGGAGTACGATTTCTCTGAAACCATGATAGATTTCAAATCGATCCTGACCAAGATGAGTCTGTGGTGTGAAATAATTTTTGTTGAGTGGATAGATTTTAGTTAGGGGTAATCGTTCAACATTCTACAAGAACAACGAACCATGGAGTATGATTTCTCTGCAACCATGATAGATTTCAAATCGATCCTGACCAAGATGAGTCTGTGGTGTGAAATAATTTTTGTTGAGTGGATAGATTTTAGTTGGGGTAGTCGTTCAACATTCTACAAGAACAACGAACCATGGAGTATGATTTCTCTGAAATAATTTTTGTTGAGTGGATAGATTTTAGTTGGGGTAGTCGTTCAACATTCTACAAGAACAACGAACCATGGAGTATGATTTCTCTGAAATAATTTTTGTTGAGTGGATAGATTTTAGTTGGGATAGTCGTTCAACATTTTACAAGAACAACGAACCATGGAGTATGATTTCTCTGAAACCATGATAGATTTCAAATCGATCCTGACCAAGATGAGTCTGTGGTGTGAAATAATTTTTGTTGAGTGGATAGATTTTAGTTGGGATAGTCGTTCAACATTCTACAAGAACAACGAACCATGGAGTATGATTTCTCTGAAACCATGATAGATTTCAAATCGATCCTGAACAAGATGAATCTGTGGTGTGAAATAATTTTTGTTGAGTGGATAGATTTTATTTGGGGTAGTCGTTCAACATTCTACAAGAACAACGAACCATGGAGTATGATTTCTCTGAAATAATTTTTGTTGAGTGGATAGATTTTAGTTGGGGTAGTCGTTCAGCATTCTACAAGAACAACTTACCATGGAGTATGATTTCTCTGAAACCATGATAGATTTCAAATCGATCCTGACCAAGATGAGTCTGTGGTGTGAAATAATTTTTGTTGAGTGGATAGATTTTAGTTGGGGTAGTCGTTCAACATTCTACAAGAACAACGAACCATGGAGTATGATTTCTCTGAAACCATGATAGATTTCAAATCGATCCTGACCAAGATGAGTCTGTGGTCTGAAATAATTTTTGTTGAGTGGATAGATTTTAGTTGGGATAGTCGTTCAACATTCTACAAGAACAACGAAATATGGAGTATGATTTCTCTGAAACCATGATAGATTTCAAATCGATCCTGACCAAGATGAGTCTGTGGTGTGAAATAATTTTTGTTGAGTGGATAGATTTTAGTTGGGATAGTCGTTCAACATTCTACAAGAACAACTTACCATGGACTATGATTTCTCTGAAACCATGATAGATTTCAAATCGATCCTGACCAAGATGAGTCTGTGGTGTGAAATAATTTTTGTTGAGTGGATAGATTTTAGTTGGGGTAGTCGTGCAACATTCTACAAGAACAACTTACCATGGAGTATGATTTCTCTGAAATAATTTTTGTTGAGTGGATAGATTTTAGTTGGGATAGTCGTTCAACATTCTACAAGAACAACTTACCATGGAGTATGATTTCTCTGAAATAATTTTTGTTGAGTGGATAGATTTTAGTTGGGGTAGTCGTTCAACATTCTACAAGAACAACGAACCATGGAGTATGATTTCTCTGAAACCATGATAGATTTCAAATCGATCCTGACCAAGATGAGTCTGTGGTGTGAAATAATTTTTGTTGAGTGGATAGATTTTAGTTGGGGTAGTCGTTCAACATTCTACAAGAACAACGAACCATGGAGTATGATTTCTCTGAAACCATGATAGATTTCAAATCGATCCTGACCAAGATGAGTCTGTGGTGTGAAATAATTTTTGTTGAGTGGATAGATTTTGTTTGGGGTAGTCGTTCAACATTCTACAAGAACAACGAACCATGGAGTATGATTTCTCTGAAATAATTTTTGTTGAGTGGATAGATTTTAGTTGGGGTTAGTCTGAAACCATTATAGATTTCAAATCGATCCTGACCAAGATGAGTCTGTGGTGTGAAATAATTTTTGTTGAGTGGATAGATTTTAGTTGGGGTAGTCGTGCAACATTCTACAAGAACAACTTACCATGGAGTATGATTTCTCTGAAATAATTTTTGTTGAGTGGATAGATTTTAGTTGGGATAGTCGTTCAACATTCTACAAGAACAACTTACCATGGAGTATGATTTCTCTGAAATAATTTTTGTTGAGTGGATAGATTCTAGTTGGGATAGTCGTTCAACATTCTACAAGAACAACGAACCATGGAGTATGATTTCTCTGAAACCATGATAGATTTCAAATCGATCCTGACCAAGATGAGTCTGTGGTGTGAAATAATTTTTGTTGAGTGGATAGATTTTAGTTGGGGTAGTCGTTCAACATTCTACAAGAACAACGAACCATGGAGTATGATTTCTCTGAAACCATGATAGAATCCAAATCGATCCTGACCAAGATGAGTCTGTGGTGTGAAATAATTTTTGTTGAGTGGATAGATTTTAGTTGGGGTAGTCGTTCAACATTCTACAAGAACAACGAACCATGGAGTATGATTTCTCTGAAACCATGATAGATTTCAAATCGATCCCGACCAAGATGATTCTGTGGTGTGAAATAATTTTTGTTGAGCGGATAGATTTTAGTTGGGGTAGTCGTTCAACATTCTACAAGAACAACGAACCATGGAGTATGATTTCTCTGAAACCATGATAGATTTCAAATCGATCCTGACCAAGATGAGTCTGTGGTGTGAAATAATTTTTGTTGAGTGGAAAGATTTTAGTTGGGGTAGTCGTTCAACATTCTACAAGAACAACTTACCATGGACTATGATTTCTCTGAAACCATGATAGATTTCAAATCGATCCTGACCAAGATGAGTCTGTGGTGTGAAATAATTTTTGTTGAGTGGATAGATTTTAGTTGGGGTAGTCGTTCAACATTCTACAAGAACAACTTACCATGGAGTATGATTTCTCTGAAATAATTTTTGTTGAGTGGATAGATTTTAGTTGGGATAGTCGTTCAACATTCTACAAGAACAACGAACCATGGAGTATGATTTCTCTGAAATAATTTTTGTTGAGTGGATAGATTTTAGTTGGGGTAGTCGTTCAACATTCTAAAAGAACAACTTACCATGGAGTATGATTTCTCTGAAATAATTTTTGTTGAGTGGATAGATTCTAGTTGGGATAGTCGTTCAACATTCTACAAGAACAACGAACCATGGAGTATGATTTCTCTGAAACCATGATAGATTTCAAATCGATCCTGACCAAGATGAGTCTGTGGTGTGAAATAATTTTTGTTGAGTGGATAGATTTTAGTTGGGGTAGTCGTTCAACATTCTACAAGAACAACTTAACATGGATTTCTCTGAAACCATGATAGATTTCAAATCGATCCTGAGCAAGATGAGTCTGTGGTGTGAAATAATTTTTGTTGAGTGGATAGATTTTAGTTGGGGTAGTCGTTCAACATTCTACAAGAACAACTTACCATGGAGTATGAATTCTCTGAAGTA
Source organism: Xylota sylvarum (assembly GCA_905220385.1). Lineage (NCBI taxonomy): Eukaryota > Metazoa > Arthropoda > Insecta > Diptera > Syrphidae > Xylota > Xylota sylvarum. The sequence continues at coordinate 34,626 of CAJMZQ010000093.1, forward strand.
ATTGTTGTTGAGTTGATAGATTTTAGTTGGGGTAGTCGTTCAACATTTTACAAGAACAACGAACCATGGAGTATGATTTCTCTGAAACCATGATAGATTTCAAATCGATCCTGACCAAGATGAGTCTGTGGTGTGAAATAATTTTTGTTGAGTGGATAGATTTTAGTTGGGGTAGTCGTTCAACATTCTACAAGAACAACGGACCATGGAGTATGATTTGTCTGAAACCATGATAGATTTCAAATCGATCCTGACCAAGATGAGTCTGTGGTGTGAAATAATTTTTGTTGAGTGGATAGATTTTAGTTGGGGTAGTCGTTCAACATTCTACAAGAACAACTTACCATGGACTATGATTTCTCTGCAACCATGATAGATTTCAAATCGATCCTGACCAAGATGAGTCTGTGGTGTGAAATAATTTTTGTTGAGTGGATAGATTTTAGTTGGGGTAGTCGTTCAACATTCTACAAGAACAACTTACCATGGCCTATGATTTCTCTGAAACCATGATAGATTTCAAATCGATCCTGAAAAAGATGAGTCTGTGGTGTGAAATAATTTTTGTTGAGTGGATAGATTTTAGTTAGGGGTAGTCGTTCAACATTCTACAAGAACAACGAACCATGGAGTATGATTTCTCTGAAACCATGATAGATTTCAAATCGATCCTGACCAAGATGAGTCTGTGGTGTGAAATAATTTTTGTTGAGTGGATAGATTTTAGTTGGGGTAGTCGTTCAACATTCTACAAGAACAACTTACCATGGACTATGATTTCTGTGAAACCATGATAGATTTCAAATCGATCCTGACCAAGATGAGTCTGTGGTGTGAAATAATTTTTGTTGAGTGGATAGATTTTAGTTGGGGTAGTCGTTCAACATTCTACAAGAACAACTTACCATGGAATATGATTTCTCTGAAATAATTTTTGTTGAGTGGATAGATTTAAGTTGGGGTAGTCGTTCAACATTTTACAAGAACAACGAACCATGGAGTATGATTTCTCTGAAACCATGATAGATTTCAAATCGATCCTGACCAAGATGAGTCTGTGGTGTTAAATAATTTTTGTTGAGTGGATAGATTTTATTTTTGGAAGTCGTTCAACATTCTACAAGAACAACGAACCATTTCTCTGAAATAATTTTTGTTGAGTGGATAGGTTTTAGTTGGGGTAGTCGTTCAACATTCTACAAGAACAACGAACCATGGAGTATGATTTCTCTGAAACCATGATAGATTTCAAATCGATCCTGACCAAGATGAGTCTGTGGCGTGAAATAATTTTTGTTGAGTTAACAGATTTTAGTTGGGGTAGTCGTTCAACATTCTACAAGAACAACGAACCATGGAGTATGATTTCTCTGAAATAATTTTTGCTGAGTGGATAGATTTTAGTTGGGATAGTCGTTCAACATTCTACAACAGCAACGAACCATGGAGTATGATTTCTCTGAAACCATGATAGATTTCAAATCGATCCTGACCAAGATGAGTCTGTGGTGTGAAATAATTTTTGTTGAGTGGATAGATTTTAGTTGGGATAGTCGTTCAACATTCTACAAGAACAACGAACCATGGAGTATGATTTCTCTGAAACCATGATAGATTTCAAATCGATCCTGACCAAGATGAGCCTGTGGTGTGAAATAATTTTTGTTGAGTGGATAGATTTTAGTTGGGGTAGTCGTTCAACATTCTACAAGAACAACTTACCATGGACTATGATTTCTCTGAAACCATGATAGATTTCAAATCGATCCTGACCAAGATGAGTCTGTCTTGTGAAATAATTTTTGTTGAGTGGATAGATTTTAGTTGGGGTAGTCGTTCAACATTCTACAAGAACAACTTACCATGGAGTATGATTTCTCTGAAACCATGATAGATTTCAAATCGATCCTGACCAAGATGAGTCTGTGGTGTTAAATAATTTTTGTTGAGTGGATAGATTTTAGTTGGATTAGTCGTTCAACATTCTACCAGAACAACGAACCATGGAGTATGATTTCTCTGAAACCATGATAGATTTCAAATCGATCCTGACCAAGATGAGTCTGTGGTGTTAAATAATTTTTGTTGAGTGGATAGATTTTAGTTGGGATAGTCGTTCAACATTCTACAAGAACAACGAACCATGGAGTATGATTTCTCTGAAATAATTTTTGTTGAGTGGATAGATTTTAGTTGGTGTAGTCGTTCAACATTCTACAAGAACAACTTACCATGGAGTATGATTTCTCTGAAATAATTTTTGTTGAGTGGATAGATTTTAGTTAGGGGTAGTCGTTCAACATTCTACAAGAACAACTTACCATCGAGTATGATTTCTCTGAAATAATTTTTGTTGAGTGGATAGATTTTAGTTGGGGTAGTCGTTCAACATTCTACAAGAACAACTTACCATGGACTATGATTTCTCTGAAACCATGATAGATTTCAAATCGATCCTGACCAAGATGAGTCTGTGGTGTGAAATAATTTTTGTTGAGTGGATAGATTTTAGTTAGGGGTAGTCGCTCAACATTCTACAAGAACAACTTACCATGGAGTATGATTTCTCTGAAACCATGATAGATTTCAAATCGATCCTGACGAAGATGAGTCTGTGGTGTGAAATAATTTTTGTTGAGTGGATAGATTTTAGTTAGGGGTAGTCGTTCAACATTCTACAAGAACAACGAACCATGGAGTATGATTTCTCTGAAACCATGATAGATTTCAAATCGATCCTGACCAAGATGAGTCTGTGGCGTGAAATAATTTTTGTTGAGTTAACAGATTTTAGTTGGGGTAGTCGTTCAACATTCTACAAGAACAACGAACCATGGAGTATGATTTCTCTGAAATAATTTTTGCTGAGTGGATAGATTTTAGTTGGGATAGTCGTTCAACATTCTACAACAGCAACGAACCATGGAGTATGATTTCTCTGAAACCATGATAGATTTCAAATCGATCCTGACCAAGATGAGTCTGTGGTGTGAAATAATTTTTGTTGAGTGGATAGATTTTAGTTGGGGTAGTCGTTCAACGTTCTACAAGAACAACGAACCATTTAGTATGATTTCTCTGAAATAATTTTTGTTGAGTGGATAGATTTTAGTTGGGGTAGTCGTTCAACATTCTACTAGAACAACGATCCATGGAGTATGATTTCTCTGAAACCATGATAGATTTCAAATCGATTATGACCAAGATGAGTCTGTGGTGTGAAATAATTTTTGTTGAGTGGATAGATTTTAGTTGGGGTAGTCGTTCAACATTCTACAAGAACAACGAACCATGGAGTATGATTTCTCTGAAATAATTTTTGTTGAGTGGAGAGATTTTAGTTGGGGTAGCCGTTCAACATTCTACAAGAACAACGAACCATGGAGTATGATTTCTCTGAAACCATGATAGATTTCAAATCGATCCTGACCAAGATGAGTCTGTGGTGTGAAATAATTTTTGTTGAGTGGATAGATTTTAGTTGGGGTAGTCGTTCAACATTCTACAAGAACAACTTACCATGGAGTATGATTTCTCTGAAATAATTTTTGTTGAGTGGATAGATTTTAGTTGGGGTAGTCGTTCAACATTCTACAAGAACAACTTACCATGGACTATGATTTCTCTGAAACCATGATAGATTTCAAATCGATCCTGACCAAGATGAGTCTGTGGTGTTAAATAATTTTTGTTGAGTGGATAGATTTTATTTGGGGAAGTCGTTCAACATTCTACAAGAACAACGAACCATTTCTCTGAAATAATTTTTGTTGAGTGGATAGGTTTTAGTTGGGGTAGTCGTTCAACATTCTACAAGAACAACGAACCATGGAGTATGATTTCTCTGAAATAATTTTTGTTGAGTGGATAGATTTTAGTTGGGGTAGTCGTTCAACATTCTACAAGAACAACTTACCATGGAGTATGATTTCTCTGAAACCATGATAGATTTCAAATCGATCCTGACCAAGATGAGTCTGTGGTGTGAAATATTTTTTGTTGAGTGGATAGATTTTAGTTGGGGTAGTCGTTCAACATTCTACAAGAACAACGAACCATGGAGTATGATTTCTCTGAAATAATTTTTGTTGAGTGGATAGATTTTAGTTGGGATAGTCGTTCAACAATCTACAAGAACAACTTACTATGGAGTATGATTTCTCTGAAATAATTTTTGTTGAGTGGAAAGATTTTAGTTGGGGTAGTCGTTCAACATTCTACAAGAACAACTTACCATGGAGTATGATTTCTCTGGAATAATTTTTGTTGAGTGGATAGATTTTAGTTGGGATAGTCGTTCAACATTCTACAAGAACAACGAACCATGGAGTATGATTTTTCTGAAACCATGATAGATTTCAAATCGATCCTGACCAAGATGAGCCTGTGGTGTGAAATAATTTTTGTTGAGTGGATAGATTTTAGTTGGGATAGTCGTTCAACATTCTACAAGAACAACTTACCATGGAGTATGATTTCTCTGAAACCATGATAGATTTCAAATCGATCCTGACCAAGATGAGTCTGTGGTGTGAAATAATTTTTGTTGAGTGGATAGATTTTAGTTGGATTAGTCTTTCAACATTCTACAAGAACAACGAACCATGGAGTATGATTTCTCTGAAATAATTTTTGTTGAGTGGATAGATTTTAGTTGGGATAGTCGTTCAACATTCTACAAGAACAATTTACTATGGAGTATGATTTCTCTGAAATAATTTTTGTTGAGTGGAAAGATTTTAGTTGGGGTAGTCGTTCAACATTCTACAAGAACAACTTAACATGGAGTATGATTTCTCTGGAATAATTTTTGTTGAGTGGATAGATTTTAGTTGGGGTAGTCGTTCAACATTCTACAAGAACAACTTACCATGGAGTATGATTTCTCTGAAACCATGATAGATTTCAAATCGATCCTGACCAAGATGAGTCTGTGGTGTGAAATAATTTTTGTTGAGTGGATAGATTTTAGTTGGATTAGTCTTTCAACATTCTACAAGAACAACGAACCATGGAGTATGATTTCTCTGAAATAATTTTTGTTGAGTGGATAGATTTTAGTTGGGGTAGTCGTTCAACATTCTACAAGAAAAACGAACCATGGAGTATGATTTCTCTGAAACCATGATAGATTTCAAATCGATCCTGACCAAGATGTGTCTGTGGTGTGAAATAATTTTTGTTGAGTGGATAGATTTTAGTTGGGGTAGTCGTTCAACATTCTACAAGAACAACTTACCATGGAGTATGATTTCTCTGAAATAATTTTTGTTGAGTGGATAGATTTTAGTTGGGGTAGTCGTTCAACATTCTACAAGAACAACTTACCATGGAGTATGATTTCTCTGAAACCATGATAGATTTCAAATCGATCCTGACCAAGATGAGTCTGTGGTGTGAAATAATTTTTGTTGAGTGGATAGATTTTAGTTGGGATAGTCGTTCAAATTGATCCTGACCAAGATGAGTCTGTGGTGTGAAATAATTTTTGGTGAGTGGATAGATTTTAGTTGGGGTAGTCGTTCAACATTCTACAAGAACAACTTACCATGGACTATGATTTCTCTGAAACCATGATAGATTTCAAATCGATCCTGACCAAGATGAGTCTGTGGTGTGAAATAATTTTTGTTGAGTGGATAGATTTTAGTTGGGGTAGTCGTTCAACATTCTACAAGAACAACGAACCATGGAGTATGATTTCTCTGAAATAATTTTTGTTGAGTGGATAGATTTTAGTTGGGGTAGTCGTTCAACATTCTACAAGAACAACGAACCATGGAGTATGATTTCTCTGGAATAATATTTGTTGAGTGGATAGATTTTAGTTAGGGGTAGTTGTTCAACATTCTACAAGAACAACTTACCATGGAGTATGATTTCTCTGAAACCATGATAGATTTCAAATCGATCCTGACCAAGATGAGTCTGTGGTGTGAAATAATTTTTGTTGAGTGGATAGATTTTAGTTGGGGTAGTCGTTCAACATTCTACAAGAACAACGAACCATGGAGTATGATTTCTCTGAAATAATTTTTGTTGAGTGGATAGATTTTAGTTGGGATAGTCGTTCAACATTCTACAAGAACAACTTACTATGGAGTATGATTTCTCTGAAATAATTTTTGTTGAGTGGATAGATTTTAGTTGGGGTAGTCGTTCAACATTCTACAAGAACAACTTACTATGGAGTATGATTTCTCTGAAATAATTTTTGTTGAGTGGATAGATTTTAGTTGGGATAGTCGTTCAAAATTCTATAAGAACAATGAACCATGGAGTATGATTTCTCTGAAACCATGATAGATTTCAAATCGATCCTGACCAAGATGAGTCTGTGGTGTGAAATAATTTTTGTTGAGTGGATAGATTTTAGTTGGGATAGTCGTTCAACATTCTACAAGAACAACGAACCATGGAGTATGATTTCTCTGCAACAATGATAGATTTCAAATCGAACCTGACCAAGATTAGTCTGTAGTGTGAAATAATTTTTGTTGAGTGGATAGATTTTAGTTGTTGTAGTCGTTCACCATTCTACAAGAACAACGAACCATGGAGTATGATTTCTCTGAAACCATGATAGATTTCAAATAGATCCTGACCAAGATGAGTCTGTAGTGTGAAATAATTTTTGTTGAGTGGATAGATTTTAGTTGGGGTAGTCGTTCAACATTCTACAAGAACAACGAACCATGGACTATGATTTCTCTGAAACCATGATAGATTTCAAATCGATCCTGACCAAGATGAGTCTGTGGTGTGAAATAATTTTTGTTGAGTGGATAGATTTTAGTTGGGGTAGTCGTTCAGCATTCTACAAGAACAACGAACCATGGAGTATGATTTCTCTGAAATAATTTTTGTTGAGTGGATAGATTTTAGTTGGGGTAGTCGTTCAGCATTCTACAAGAACAACGAACCATGGAGTATGATTTCTCTGAAATAATTTTTGTTGAGTGGATAGATTTTAGTTGGGGTAGTCGTTCGACATTCTACAAGAACAACTTAAAATGGACTATGATTTCTCTGAAACAATGATAGATTTCAAATCGATCCTGACCAAGATGAGTCTGTGGTGTGAAATAATTTTTGTTGAGTGGATAGATTTTAGTTGGGGTAGTCGTTCAACATTCTACAAGAACAACGAACCATGGAGTATGATTTCTCTGAAATAATTTTTGTTGAGTGGATAGATTTTAGTTGGGGTAGTCGTTCAACATTCTACAAGAACAACTTACCATGGAGTATGATTTCTCTGAAATAATTTTTGTTGAGTGGATAGATTTTAGTTGGGATAGTCGTTCAACATTCTACAAGAACAACGAATCATGGAGTATGATTTCTCTGAAACCATGATAGATTTCAAATCGATCCTGACCAAGATGAGTCTGTAGTGTGAAATAATTTTTGTTGAGTGGATAGATTTTAGTTGGGGTAGTCGTTCAACATTCTACAAGAACAACGAATTATGGACTATGATTTCTCTGAAACCATGATAGATTTCAAATCGATCCTGATCAAGATGAGTCTGTGGTGTGAAATAATTTTTGTTGAGTGGATAGATTTTAGTTGGGGTAGTCGTTCAACATTCTACAAGAACAACGAACCATGGAGTATGATTTCTCTGAAACCATGATAGATTTCAAATCGATCCTGACCAAGATGAGTCTGTGGTCTGAAATAATTTTTGTTGAGTGGATAGATTTTAGTTGGGATAGTCGTTCAACATTCTACAAGAACGACGAACCATGGAGTATGATTTCTCTGAAACCATGATAGATTTCAAATCGATCCTGACCAAGATGAGTCTGTGGTGTGAAATAATTTTTGTTGAGTGGATAGATTTTAGTTGGGGTAGTCGTTCAACATTCTACAAGAACAACGAACCATGGAGTATGATTTCTCTGAAATAATTTTTGTTGAGTGGATAGATTTTAGTTGGGGTTAGTCTGAAACCATGATAGATTTCAAATCGATCCTGACCAAGATGAGTCTGTGGTGTGAAATAATTTTTGTTGAGTGGATAGATTTTGTTTGGGGTAGTCGTTCAACATTCTACAAGAACAACGAACCATGGAGTATGATTTCTCTGAAATAATTTTTGTTGAGTGGATAGATTTTAGTTGGGGTAGTCAACATTCTACAAGAACAACGAACCATGGAGTACGATTTCTCTGAAACCATGATAGATTTCAAATCGATCCTGACCAAGATGAGTCTGTGGTGTGAAATAATTTTTGTTGAGTGGATAGATTTTAGTTAGGGGTAATCGTTCAACATTCTACAAGAACAACTTACCATGGAGTATGATTTCTCTGCAACCATGATAGATTTCAAATCGATCCTGACCAAGATGAGTCTGTGGTGTGAAATAATTTTTGTTGAGTGGATAGATTTTAGTTGGGGTAGTCGTTCAACATTCTACAAGAACAACGAACCATGGAGTATGATTTCTCTGAAATAATTTTTGTTGAGTGGATAGATTTTAGTTGGGGTAGTCGTTCAACATTCTACAAGAACAACGAACCATGGAGTATGATTTCTCTGAAATAATTTTTGTTGAGTGGATAGATTTTAGTTGGGATAGTCGTTCAATATTTTACAAGAACAACGAACCATGGAGTATGATTTCTCTGAAACCATGATAGATTTCAAATCGATCCTGACCAAGATGAGTCTGTGGTGTGAAATAATTTTTGTTGAGTGGATAGATTTTAGTTGGGATAGTCGTTCAACATTCTACAAGAACAACGAACCATGGAGTATGATTTCTCTGAAACCATGATAGATTTCAAATCGATCCTGAACAAGATGAATCTGTGGTGTGAAATAATTTTTGTTGAGTGGATAGATTTTATTTGGGGTAGTCGTTCAACATTCTACAAGAACAACGAACCATGGAGTATGATTTCTCTGAAATAATTTTTGTTGAGTGGATAGATTTTAGTTGGGGTAGTCGTTCAGCATTCTACAAGAACAACTTACCATGGAGTATGATTTCTCTGAAACCATGATAGATTTCAAATCGATCCTGACCAAGATGAGTCTGTGGTGTGAAATAATTTTTGTTGAGTGGATAGATTTTAGTTGGGGTAGTCGTTCAACATTCTACAAGAACAACGAACCATGGAGTATGATTTCTCTGAAACCATGATAGATTTCAAATCGATCCTGACCAAGATGAGTCTGTGGTCTGAAATAATTTTTGTTGAGTGGATAGATTTTAGTTGGGATAGTCGTTCAACATTCTACAAGAACAACGAAATATGGAGTATGATTTCTCTGAAACCATGATAGATTTCAAATCGATCCTGACCAAGATGAGTCTGTGGTGTGAAATAATTTTTGTTGAGTGGATAGATTTCAGTTGGGATAGTCGTTCAACATTCTACAAGAACAACTTACCATGGACTATGATTTCTCTGAAACCATGATAGATTTCAAATCGATCCTGACCAAGATGAGTCTGTGGTGTGAAATAATTTTTGTTGAGTGGATAGATTTTAGTTGGGGTAGTCGTGCAACATTCTACAAGAACAACTTACCATGGAGTATGATTTCTCTGAAATAATTTTTGTTGAGTGGATAGATTTTAGTTGGGATAGTCGTTCAACATTCTACAAGAACAACTTACCATGGAGTATGATTTCTCTGAAATAATTTTTGTTGAGTGGATAGATTTTAGTTGGGGTAGTCGTTCAACATTCTACAAGAACAACGAACCATGGAGTATGATTTCTCTGAAACCATGATAGATTTCAAATCGATCCTGACCAAGATGAGTCTGTGGTCTGAAATAATTTTTGTTGAGTGGATAGATTTTGTTTGGGGTAGTCGTTCAACATTCTACAAGAACAACGAACCATGGAGTATGATTTCTCTGAAATAATTTTTGTTGAGTGGATAGATTTTAGTTGGGGTAGTCGTTCAACATTCTACAAGAACAACGAACCATGGAGTATGATTTCTCTGAAATAATTTTTGTTGAGTGGATAGATTTTAGTTGGGGTAGTCGTTCAACATTCTACAAGAACAACTTACCATGGAGTACGATTTCTCTGAAACCATGATAGGTTTCAAATCGATCCTGACCAAGATGAGTCTGTGGTGTGAAATAATTTTTGTTGAGTGGATAGATTTTAGTTGGGATAGTCGTTCAACATTCTACAAGAACAACTTACCATGGACTATGATTTCTCTGAAACCATGATAGATTTCAAATCGATCCTGACCAAGATGAGTCTGTGGTGTGAAATAATTTTTGTTGAGTGGATAGATTTTGGTTGGGGTAGTCGTTCAACATTCTACAAGAACAACGAACCATGGAGTATGATTTCTCTGAAATAATTTTTGTTGAGTGGATAGATTTTAGTTGGGGTAGTCGTTCAACATTCTACAAGAACAACGAACCATGGAGTATGATTTCTCTGAAATAATTTTTGTTGAGTGGATAGATTTTAGTTGGGATAGCCGTTCAACATTTTACAAGAACAACGAACCATGGAGTATGATTTCTCTGAAACCATGATAGATTTCAAATCGATCCTGACCAAGATGAGTCTGTGGTGTGAAATAATTTTTGTTGAGTGGATAGATTTTTGTTGGGATAGTCGTTCAACATTCTACAAGAACAACGAACCATGGAGTATGATTTCTCTGAAACCATGATAGATTTCAAATCGATCCTGAAAAAGATGAGTCTGTGGTGTGAAATAATTTTTGTTGAGTGGATAGATTTTGTTTGGGGTAGTCGTTCAACATTCTACAAGAACAACGAACCATGGAGTATGATTTCTCTGAAATAATTTTTGTTGGGTGGATAGATTTTATTTGGGGTAGTCGTTCAGCATTCTACAAGAACAACTTACCATGGAGTATGATTTCTCTGAAACCATGATAGATTTCAAATCGATCCTGACCAAGATGAGTCTGTGGTGTGAAATAATTTTTGTTGAGTGGATAGATTTTAGTTGGGGTAGTCGTTCAACATTCTACAAGAACAACGAACCATGGAGTATGATTTCTCTGAAACCATGATAGATTTCAAATCGATCCTGACCAAGATGAGTCTGTGGTCTGAAATAATTTTTGTTGAGTGGATAGATTTTAGTTGGGATAGTCGTTCAACATTCTACAAGAACAACGAAATATGGAGTATGATTTCTCTGAAACCATGATAGATTTCAAATCGATCCTGACCAAGATGAGTCTGTGGTGTGAAATAATTTTTGTTGAGTGGATAGATTTTAGTTTTGATAGTCGTTCAACATTCTACAAGAACAACTTACCATGGACTATGATTTCTCTGAAACCATGATAGATTTCAAATCGATCCTGACCAAGATGAGTCTGTGGTGTGAAATAATTTTTGTTGAGTGGATAGATTTTAGTTGGGGTAGTCGTTCAAAATTCTACAAGAACAACTTACCATGGAGTATGATTTCTCTGAAATAATTTTTGTTGAGTGGATAGATTTTAGTTGGGATAGTCGTTCAACATTCTACAAGAACAACTTACCATGGAGTATGATTTCTCTGAAATAATTTTTGTTGAGTGGATAGATTTTAGTTGGGGTAGTTGTTCAACATTCTACAAGAACAACGAACCATGGAGTATGATTTCTCTGAAATAATTTTTGTTGAGTGGATAGATTTTAGTTGGGATAGTCGTTCAACATTCTACAAGAACAACTTACCATGGAGTATGATTTCTCTGAAATAATTTTTGTTGAGTGGATAGATTTTAGTTGGGGTAGTCGTTCAATATTCTACAAGAACAACTTACAATGGAGTATCATTTCTCTAAAACCATGATAGATTTCAAATCGATCCTGACCAAGATGAGTCTGTGGTGTGAAATAATTTTTGTTGAGTGGATAGATTTTAGTTGGGATAGTCGTTCAACATTCTACAAGAACAACTTTCCATGGAGTATGATTTCTCTGGAATAATTTTTGTTGAGTGGATAGATTTTAGTTGGGGTAGTCGTTCAACATTCTACAAGAACAACTTACCATGGAGTATGATTTCTCTGAAACCATGATAGATTTCAAATCGATCCTGACCAAGATGAGTCTGTGGTGTGAAATAATTTTTGTTGAGTCAATAGATTTTAGTTGGGGTAGTCGTACAACATTCTACAAGAACAACGAACCATGGAGTATGATTTCTCTGAAACCATGATAGATTTCAAATCGATCCTGACCAAGATGAGTCTGTGGTGTGAAATAATTTTGGTTGAGTGGATAGATTTTAGTTAGGGGTAGTCGTTCAACATTCTACAAGAACAACTTACCATGGAGTATGATTTCTCTAAAATAATTTTTGTTGAGTGGATAGATTTTAGTTGGGATACTCGTTCAACATTTTACAAGAACAACGAACCATGGAGTATGATTTCTCTGAAACCATGATAGATTTCAAATCGATCCTGACCAAGATGAGTCTGTGGTGTGAAATAATTTTTGTTGAGTGGATAGATTTTAGTTGGGGTAGTCGTTCAACATTCTACAAGAACAACGAACCATGGAGTATGATTTCTCTGAAACCATGATAGATTTCAAATCGATCCTGACCAAGATGAGTCTGTGGTGTGAAATAATTTTTGTTGAGTGGATAGATTTTAGTTGGGATAGTCGTTCAACATTCTACAAGAACAACTTACCATGGACTATGATTTCTCTGAAACCATGATAGATTTCAAATCGATCCTGACCAAGATGAGTCTGTGGTGTGAAATAATTTTTGTTGAGTCAATAGATTTTAGTTGGGGTAGTCGTACAACATTCTACAAGAACAACTTACCATGGACTATGATTTCTCTGAAACCATGATAGATTTCAAATCGATCCTGACCAAGATGAGTCTGTGGTGTGAAATAATTTTTGTTGAGTGGATAGATTTTAGTTGGGATAGTCGTTCAACATTCTACAAGAACAACTTTCCATGGAGTATGATTTCTCTGAAATAATTTTTGTTGAGTGGATAGATTTTAGTTGGGGTAGTCGTTCAACATTCTACAAGAACAACTTACCATGGAGTATGATTTCTCTGAAACCATGATAGATTTCAAATCGATCCTGACCAAGATGAGTCTGTGGTGTGAAATAATTTTTGTTGAGTCAATAGATTTTAGTTGGGATAGTCGTACAACATTCTACAAGAACAACTTACCATGGACTATGATTTCTCTGAAACCATGATAGATTTCAAATCGATCCTGACCAAGATGAGTCTGTGGTGTGAAATAATTTTGGTTGAGTGGATAGATTTTAGTTATTGGTAGTCGTTCAACATTCTACAAGAACAACTTACCATGGAGTATGATTTCTCTAAAATAATTTTTGTTGAGTGGATAGATTTTAGTTGGGATACTCGTTCAACATTTTACAAGAACAACGAACCATGGAGTATGATTTCTCTGAAACCATGATAGATTTCAAATCGATCCTGACCAAGATGAGTCTGTGGTGTGAAATAATTTTTGTTGAGTGGATAGATTAGAGTTGGGGTAGTCGTTCAACATTCTACAAGAACAACTTACCATGGAGTATGATTTCTCTGAAACCATGATAGATTTCAAATCGATCCTGACCAAGATGAGTCTGTGGTGTGAAATAATTTTTGTTGAGTGGATAGATTTTAGTTGGGGTAGTCGTTCAACATTCTACAAGAACAACGAACCATGGAGTATGATTTCTCTGAAACCATGATAGATTTCAAATCGATCCTGACCAAGATGAGTCTGTGGTGTGAAATAATTTTTGTTGAGTGGATAGATTTTAGTTGGGGTAGTCGTTCAACATTTTACAAGAACAACTTACCATGGAGTATGATTTCTCTGAAATAATTTTTGTTGAGTGGATAGATTTTAGTTGGGGTAGTCGTTCAACATTCTACAAGAACAGCGAACAATGGAGTATGATTTCTCTGAAACCATGATAGATTTCAAATCGATCCTGACCAAGATGAGTCTGTGGTGTGAAATAATTTTTGTTGAGTGGATAGATTTTAGTTGGGGTAGTCGTTCAACATTTTACAAGAACAACTTACCATGGAGTATGATTTCTCTGAAATAATTTTTGTTGAGTGGATAGATTTTAGTTGGGATAGTCGTTCAACATTCTACAAGAACAACTTTCCATGGAGTATGATTTCTCTGAAATAATTTTTGTTGGGTGGATAGATTTTATTTGGGGTAGTCGTTCAGCATTCTACAAGAACAACTTACCATGGAGTATGATTTCTCTGAAACCATGATAGATTTCAAATCGATCCTGACCAAGATGAGTCTGTGGTGTGAAATAATTTTTGTTGAGTGGATAGATTTTAGTTGGGATAGTCGTTCAACATTCTACAAGAACAACTTACCATGGAGTATGATTTCTCTGAAATAATTTTTGTTGAGTGGATAGATTTTAGTTGGGGTAGTCGTTCAACATTCTACAAGAACAACGAACCATGGAGTATGATTTCTCTGAAATAATTTTTGTTGAGTGGATAGATTTTTGTTGGGATAGTCGTTCAACATTCTACAAGAACAACTTACCATGGAGTATGATTTCTCTGAAATAATTTTTGTTGAGTGGATAGATTTTAGTTGGGGTAGTCGTTCAACATTCTACAAGAACAACTTACAATGGAGTATCATTTCTCTGAAACCATGATAGATTTCAAATCGATCCTGACCAAGATGAGTCTGTGGTGTGAAATAATTTTTGTTGAGTGGATAGATTTTAGTTGGGATAGTCGTTCAACATTCTACAAGAACAACTTTCCATGGAGTATGATTTCTCTGGAATAATTTTTGTTGAGTGGATAGATTTTAGTTGGGGTAGTCGTTCAACATTCTACAAGAACAACTTACCATGGAGTATGATTTCTCTGAAACCATGATAGATTTCAAATCGATCCTGACCAAGATGAGTCTGTGGTGTGAAATAATTTTTGTTGAGTCAATAGATTTTAGTTGGGGTAGTCGTACAACATTCTACAAGAACAACGAACCATGGAGTATGATTTCTCTGAAACCATGATAGATTTCAAATCGATCCTGACCAAGATGAGTCTGTGGTGTGAAATAATTTTGGTTGAGTGGATAGATTTTAGTTAGGGGTAGTCGTTCAACATTCTACAAGAACAACTTACCATGGAGTATGATTTCTCTAAAATAATTTTTGTTGAGTGGATAGATTTTAGTTGGGATACTCGTTCAACATTTTACAAGAACAACGAACCATGGAGTATGATTTCTCTGAAACCATGATAGATTTCAAATCGATCCTGACCAAGATGAGTCTGTGGTGTGAAATAATTTTTGTTGAGTGGATAGATTTTAGTTGGGGTAGTCGTTCAACATTCTACAAGAACAACTTACCATGGAGTATGATTTCTCTGAAACCATGATAGATTTCAAATCGATCCTGACCAAGATGAGTCTGTGGTGTGAAATAATTTTTGTTGAGTGGATAGATTTTGTTTGGGGTAGTCGTTCAACATTCTACAAGAACAACGAACAATGGAGTATGATTTCTCTGAAACCATGATAGATTTCAAATCGATCCTGACCAAGATGAGTCTGTGGTGTGAAATAATTTTTGTTGAGTGGATAGATTTTAGTTGGGATAGTCGTTCAACATTCTACAAGAACAACTTACCATGGACTATGATTTCTCTGAAACCATGATAGATTTCAAATCGATCCTGACCAAGATGAGTCTGTGGTGTGAAATAATTTTTGTTGAGTCAATAGATTTTAGTTGGGGTAGTCGTACAACATTCTACAAGAACAACTTACCATGGACTATGATTTCTCTGAAACCATGATAGATTTCAAATCGATCCTGACCAAGATGAGTCTGTGGTGTGAAATAATTTTTGTTGAGTGGATAGATTTTAGTTGGGATAGTCGTTCAACATTCTACAAGAACAACTTTCCATGGAGTATGATTTCTCTGAAATAATTTTTGTTGAGTGGATAGATTTTAGTTGGGGTAGTCGTTCAACATTCTACAAGAACAACTTACCATGGAGTATGATTTCTCTGAAACCATGATAGATTTCAAATCGATCCTGACCAAGATGAGTCTGTGGTGTGAAATAATTTTTGTTGAGTCAATAGATTTTAGTTGGGGTAGTCGTACAACATTCTACAAGAACAACTTACCATGGACTATGATTTCTCTGAAACCATGATAGATTTCAAATCGATCCTGACCAAGATGAGTCTGTGGTGTGAAATAATTTTGGTTGAGTGGATAGATTTTAGTTATTGGTAGTCGTTCAACATTCTACAAGAACAACTTACCATGGAGTATGATTTCTCTAAAATAATTTTTGTTGAGTGGATAGATATTAGTTGGGATACTCGTTCAACATTTTACAAGAACAACGAACCATGGAGTATGATTTCTCTGAAACCATGATAGATTTCAAATCGATCCTGACCAAGATGAGTCTGTGGTGTGAAATAATTTTTGTTGAGTGGATAGATTTTAGTTGGGGTAGTCGTTCAACATTCTACAAGAACAACTTACCATGGACTATGATTTCTCTGAAACCATGATAGATTTCAAATCGATCCTGACCAAGATGAGTCTGTGGTGTGAAATAATTTTTGTTGAGTGGATAGATTTTAGTTGGGGTAGTCGTTCAACATTCTACAAGAACAAAGAACCATGGAGTATGATTTCTCTGAAACCATGATAGATTTCAAATCGATCCTGACCAAGATGAGTCTGTGGTGTGAAATAATTTTTGTTGAGTGGATAGATTTTAGTTGGGGTAGTCGTTCAACATTCTACAAGAACAACGAACCATGGAGTATGATTTCTCTGAAACCATGATAGATTTCAAATCGATCCTGACCAAGATGAGTCTGTGGTGTGAAATAATTTTTGTTGAGTGGATAGATTTTAGTTGGGGTAGTCGTTCAACATTTTACAAGAACAACTTACCATGGAGTATGATTTCTCTGAAATAATTTTTGTTGAGTGGATAGATTTTAGTTGGGGTAGTCGTTCAACATTCTACAAGAACAACGAACAATGGAGTATGATTTCTCTGAAACCATGATAGATTTCAAATCGATCCTGACCAAGATGAGTCTGTGGTGTGAAATAATTTTTGTTGAGTGGATAGATTTTAGTTGGGGTAGTCGTTTAACATTCTACAAGAACAAGGAACCATGGAGTATGATTTCTCTGAAATAATTTTTGTTGAGTGGATAGATTTTAGTTGGGGTAGTTGTTCAACATTCTACAAGAACAACTTACCATGGACTATGAATTCTCTGAAACCATGATAGATTTCAAATCGATCCTGACCAAGATGAGTCTGTGGTGTGAAATAATTTTTGTTGAGTGGATAGATTTTAGTTGGGGTAGTCGTTCAACATTCTACAAGAACAACTTACCATGGACTATGATTTCTCTGAAACCATGATAGATTTCAAATCGATCCTGACCAAGATGAGTCTGTGGTGTGAAATAATTTTTGTTGAGTGGATAGATTTTAGTTGGGGTAGTCGTTCAACATTCTACAAGAACAACTTACCATGGAGTATGATTTCTCTGAAACCATGATAGATTTCAAATCGATCCTGACGAAGATGAGTCTGTGGTGTGAAATAATTTTTATTGAGTGGATAGATTTTAGTTGGGGTAGTCGTTCAACATTCTACAAGAACAACGAACCATGGAGTATGATTTTTCTGAAACCATGATAGATTTCAAATCGATCCTGACCAAGATGAGTCTGTGGTGTGAAATAATTTTTGTTGAGTGGATAGATTTTAGTTGGGGTAGTCGTTCAACATTCTACAAGAACAACGAACAATGGAGTATGATTTCTCTGAAACCATGATAGATTTCAAATCGATCCTGACCAAGATGAGTCTGTGGTGTGAAATAATTTTTGTTGAGTGGATAGATTTTAGTTGGGGTAGTCGTTTAACATTCTACAAGAACAAGGAACCATGGAGTATGATTTCTCTGAAATAATTTTTGTTGAGTGGATAGATTTTAGTTGGGGTAGTTGTTCAACATTCTACAAGAACAACTTACCATGGACTATGAATTCTCTGAAACCATGATAGATTTCAAATCGATCCTGACCAAGATGAGTCTGTGGTGTGAAATAATTTTTGTTGAGTGGATAGATTTTAGTTGGGGTAGTCGTTCAACATTCTACAAGAACAACTTACCATGGAGTATGATTTCTCTGAAACCATGATAGATTTCAAATCGATCCTGACCAAGATGAGTCTGTGGTGTGAAATAATTTTTGTTGAGTGGATAGATTTTAGTTGGGGTAGTCGTTCAACATTCTACAAGAACAACTTACCATGGAGTATGATTTCTCTGAAACCATGATAGATTTCAAATCGATCCTGACGAAGATGAGTCTGTGGTGTGAAATAATTTTTATTGAGTGGATAGATTTTAGTTGGGGTAGTCGTTCAACATTCTACAAGAACAACGAACCATGGAGTATGATTTCTCTGAAACCATGATAGATTTGAAATCGATCCTGACCAAGATGAGTCTGTGGTGTGAAATAATTTTTGTTGAGTGGATAGATTTTAGTTGGGGTAGTCGTTCAACATTCTACAAGAACAACTTACCATGGAGTATGATTTCTCTGAAATAATTTTTGTTGAGTGGATAGATTTTAGTTGGGGTAGTCGTTCAACATTCTACAAGAACAACGAACCATGGAGTATGATTTCTCTGAAACCATGATAGATTTCAAATCGATCCTGACCAAGATCAGTCTGTGGTGTGAAATAATTTTTGTTGAGTGGATAGATTTTAGTTGGGGTAGTCGTTCAACATTCTACAAGAACAACGAACCATGGAGTATGATTTCTCTGAAACCATGATAGATTTCAAATCGATCCTGACCAAGATGAGTCTGTGGTGTGAAATAATTTTTGTTGAGTGGATAGATTTTAGTTGGGGTAGTCGTTCAACATTTTACAAGAACAACTTACCATGGAGTATGATTTCTCTGAAATAATTTTTGTTGAGTGGATAGATTTTAGTTGGGGTAGTCGTTCAACATTCTACAAGAACAACGAACAATGGAGTATGATTTCTCTGAAACCATGATAGATTTCAAATCGATCCTGACCAAGATGAGCCTGTGGTGTGAAATAATTTTTGTTGAGTGGATAGATTTTAGTTGGGGTAGTCGTTTAACATTCTACAAGAACAAGGAACCATGGAGTATGATTTCTCTGAAATAATTTTTGTTGAGTGGATAGATTTTAGTTGGGGTAGTTGTTCAACATTCTACAAGAACAACTTACCATGGACTATGAATTCTCTGAAACCATGATAGATTTCAAATCGATCCTGACCAAGATGAGTCTGTGGTGTGAAATAATTTTTGTTGAGTGGATAGATTTTAGTTGGGGTAGTCGTTCAACATTCTACAAGAACAACTTACCATGGACTATGATTTCTCTGAAACCATGATAGATTTCAAATCGATCCTGATCAAGATGAGTCTGTGGTGTGAAATAATTTTTGTTGAGTGGATAGATTTTAGTTGGGGTAGTCGTTCAACATTCTACAAGAACAACGAACCATGGAGTATGATTTCTTTGAAACCATGATTGATTTCAAATCGATCCTGACCAAGATGAGTCTGTGGTGTGAAATAATTTTTGTTGAGTGGATAGATTTTAGTGGGGGTAGTCGTTCAACATTCTACAAGAACAACTTACCATGGAGTATGATTTCTCTGAAACCATGGTAGATTTCAAATCGATCCTGACCAAGATGAGTCTGTGGTGTGAAATAATTTTTGTTGAGTGGATAGATTTTAGTTGGGGTAGTCGTTCAACATTCTACAAGAACAACTTACCATGGAGTATGATTTCTCTGAAATAATTTTTGTTGAGTGGATAGATTTTAGTTGGGGTAGTCGTTCAACATTCTACGATTTCTCTGAAATAATTTTTGTTGAGTGGGTAGATTTTAGTTGGGATAGTCGTTCAACATTCTACAAGAACAACTTACCATGGAGTATGATTTCTCTGAAATAATTTTTGTTGAGTGGATAGATTTTAGTTGGGATAGTCGTTCAACATTCTACAAGAACAACTTACCATGGAGTATGATTTTTCTGAAATAATTTTTGTTGAGTGGATAGATTTTAGTTGGGATAGTCGTTCAACATTCTACAAGAACAACTTACCATGGAGTATGATTTCTCTGAAATAATTTTTGTTGAGTGGATAGATTTTAGTTGGGGTAGTCGTTCAACATTTTACAAGAACAACGAACCATGGAGTATGATTTCTCTGAAATAATTTTTGTTGAGTGGATAGATTTTAGTTGGGATAGTCGTTCAACATTCTACAAGAACAACTTACCATGGAGTATGATTTCTCTGAAACCATGAGAGATTTCAAATCGATCCTGACCAAGATGAGTCTGTGGTGTGAAATAATTTTTGTTGAGTGGATAGATTTTAGTTGGGATAGTCGTTCAACATTCCACAAGAACAACTTACCATCTGAAATAATTTTTGTTGAGTGGATAGATTTTAGTTAGGGGTAGTCGTTCAACATTCTACAAGAACAACTTACAATGGAGTATGATTTCTCTGAAACCATGATAGATTTCAAATCGATCCTGACCAAGATGAGTCTGTGGTGTGAAATAATTCTTGTTGAGTGGATAGATTTTAGTTAGGGGTAGTCGTTCAACATTCTACAAGAACAACTTACCATGGACTATGATTTCTCTGAAACCATGATAGATTTCAAATCGATCCTGACCAAGATGAGTCTGTGGTGTGAAATAATTTTTGTTGAGTGGATAGATTTTAGTTGGGGTAGTCGTTCAACATTCTACAAGAACAACGAACCATGGAGTATGATTTCTCTGAAATAATTTTTGTTGAGTGGATAGATTTTAGTTGGGATAGTAGTTCAACATTCTACAAGAACAACTTACCATGGAGTATGATTTCTCTGAAATAATTTTTGTTGAGTGTATAGATTTTAGTTGGGGTAGTCGTTCAACATTCTACAAGAACAACTTACCATGGAGTATGATTTCTCTGAAATAATTTTTGTTGAGTGGATAGATTTTAGTTGGGATAGTCGTTCAACATTCTACAAGAACAACTTACCATGGAGTATGATTTCTCTGAAATAATTTTTGTTGAGTGGATAGATTTTAGTTGGGGTAGTCGTTCAACATTCTACAAGAACAACGAACCATGGAGTATGATTTCTCTGAAATAATTTTTGTTGAGTAAATAGATTTTAGTTGGGGTAGTCGTTCAACATTTTACAAGAACAACGAACCATGGAGTATGATTTCTCTGAAACCATGATAGATTTCAAATCGATCCTGACCAAAATGAGTCTGTGGTGTGAAATAATTTTTGTTGAGTGGATAGATTTTAGTTGGGGTAGTCGTTCAACATTCTACAAGAACAACTTACCATGGAGTATGATTTCTCTGAAATAATTTTTGTTGAGTGGATAGATTTTACTTGGGGTAGTCGTTCAACATTTTACAAGAACAACGAACCATGGAGTATGATTTCTCCGAAACCATGATAGATTTCAAATCGATCCTGACCAAGATGAGTCTGTGGTGTGAAATAATTTTTGTTGAGTGGATAGATTTTAGTTGGGGTAGTCGTTCAACATTCTACAAGAACAACTTACCATGGAGTATGATTTCTCTGAAATAATTTTTGTTGAGTGGATAGATTTTAGTTGGGGCAGTCGTTCAACATTCTACAAGAACAACGAACCATGGATTATGATTTCTCTGAAACCATGATAGATTTCAAATCGATCCTGACCAAGATGAGTCTGTGGTGTGAAATAATTTTTGTTGAGTGGATAGATTTTATTTGGGGTAGTCGTTCAACATTCCACAAGAACAACTTACCATGGAGTATGATTTCTCTGAAATAATTTTTGTTGAGTGGATAGATTTTAGTTGGGATAGTCGTTGAACATTCTACAAGAACAACTTACCATGGAGTATGATTTCTCTGAAACCATGATAGATTTCAAATCGATCCTGACCAAGAAGAGTCTGTGGTGTGAAATAATTTTTGTTGAGTGGATAGATTTTAGTTGGGGTAGTCGTTCAACATTCTACAAGAACAACGAACCATGGAGTATGATTTCTCTGAAATAATTTTTGTTGAGTGGATAGATTTTAGTTGGGGTAGTCGTTCAACATTCTACAAGAACAACTTACCATGGAGTATGATTTCTCTGAAATAATTTCTGTTGAGTGGATAGATTTTAGTTGGAGTAGTCGTTCAACATTCTGCAAGAACAACGAACCATTAAGTATGATTTCTCTGAAATAATTTTTTTTGAGTGGATTGATTTTAGTTGGGGTAGTCGTTCAACATTCTACAAGAACAACTTACCATGGAGTATGATTTCTCTGAAACCATGATAGATTTCAAAACGATCCTGACCAAGATGAGTCTGTGGTGTGAAATAATTTCTGTTGAGTGGATAGATTTCAGTTGGGGTAGTCGTTCAACATTCTACAAGAACAACTTACCATGGACTATGATTTCTCTGAAACCATGATAGATTTCAAATCGATCCTGACCAAGATGAGTCTGTGGTGTGAAATAATTTTTGTTGAGTGGATAGATATTAGTTGGGGTAGTCGTTCAACATTCTACAAGAACAACTTACCATGGAGTATGATTTCTCTGAAACCGTGATAGATTTCAAATCGATCCTGACCAAGATGAGTCTGTGGTGTGAAATAATTTTAGTTGAGTGGATAGATTTTAGTTGGGATAGTCGTTCAACATTCTACAAGAACAACTTACCATGGAGTATGATTTCTCTGAAACCATGATAGATTTCAAATCGATCCTGACCAAGATGAGTCTGTGGTGTGAAATAATTTTAGTTGAGTGGATAGATTTTAGTTGGGATAGTCGTTCAACATTTTACAAGAACAACTTACCATGGAGTATGATTTCTCTGAAACCATGATAGATTTCAAATCGATCCTGACCAAGATGAGTCTGTGGTGTGAAATAATTTTTGTTGAGTGGATAGATTTTAGTTGGGGTAGTCGTTCAACATTCTACAAGAACAACTTACCATGGAGTATGATTTCTCTGAAATAATTTTTGTTGAGTGGATAGATTTTAGTTGGGGTAGTCGTTCAACATTCTACAAGAACAACTTACCATGGACTATGATTTCTCTGAAATAATTTTTGTTGAGTGGATAGATTTTAGTTGGGGTAGTCGTTCAACATTTTACAAGAACAACTTACCATGGAGTATGATTTCTCTGAAATAATTTTTGTTGAGTGGATAGATTTTAGTTGGGATAATCGTTCAACATTCTACAAGAACAACTTACCATGGAGTATGATTTCTCTGAAATAATTTTTGTTGAGTGGCTAGATTTTAGTTGGGGTAGTCGTTCAACATTTTACAAGAACAACGAACCGTGGAGTATGATTTCTCTGAAATAATTTTTGTTGAGTGGATAGATTTTAGTTGGGATAGTCGTTCAACATTCTACAAGAACAACGAACCATGGAGTATGATTTCTCTGAAACCATGATAGATTTCAAATCGATCCTGACCAAGATGAGTCTGTGGTGTGAAATAATTTTTGTTGAGTGGATAGATTTTAGTTGGTTTAGTCGTTCAACATTCTACAAGAACAACTTACCATGGAGTATGATTTCTCTGAAATAATTTTTGTTGAGTGGATAGATTTTAGTTGGGATACTCGTTCAACATTCTACAAGAACAACTTACCATGGAGTATGATTTCTCTGAAACCATGATAGATTTCAAATCGATCCTGACCAAGATGAGTCTGTGGTGTGAAATAATTTTTGTTGAGTGGATAGATTTTAGTTGGGGTAGGCGTTCAACATTCTGAAAGAACAACGAACCATGGAGTATGATTTCTCTGAAATAATTTTTGTTGAGTGGATAGATTTTAGTTAGGGGTAGTCGTTCAACATTCTACAAGAACAACTTACCATGGAGTATGATTTCTCTGAAACCATGATAGATTTAAAATCGATCCTGACCAAGATGAGTCTGTGGTGTGAAATAATTTTTGTTGAGTGGATAGATTTTAGTTGGGGTAGTCGTTCAACATTCTACAAGAACAACTTACCATGGAGTATGATTTCTCTGAAATAATTTCTGTTGAGTGGATAGATTTTAGTTGGGGTAGTCGTTCAACATTCTACAAGAACAACAAACCATGGAGTATGATTTCTCTGAAATAATTTTTTTTGAGTGGATGGATTTTAGTTGGTTTAGTCGTTCAACATTCTAAAAGAACAACGAACCATGGAGTATGATTTCTCTGAAACCATGATAGATTTCAAATCGATCCTGACCAAGATGAGTCTGTGGTGTGAAATAATTTTTGTTGAGTGGATAGATTTTAGTTGGGGTAGTCGTTCAACATTCTACAAGAACAACTTAACATGGACTATGATTTCTCTGAAACCATGATAGATTTCAAATCGATCCTGACCAAGATGAGTCTGTGGTGTGAAATAATTTTTGTTGAGTGGATAGATTTTAGTTGGGGTAGTCGTTCAACATTCTACAAGAAAAACTTACCATGGAGTATGATTTCTCTGAAACCATGATAGATTTCAAATCGATCCTGACCAAGATGAGTCTGTGGTGTGAAATAATTTTAGTTGAGTGGATAGATTTTAGTTGGGATAGTCGTTCAACATTCTACAAGAACAACTTACCGTGGAGTATGATTTCTCTGAAACCATGATAGATTTCAAATCGATCCTGACCAAGATGAGTCTGTGGTGTGAAATAATTTTTGTTGAGTGGATAGATTTTAGTTGGGGTAGTCGTTCAACATTCTACAAGAACAACTTACCATGGAGTATGATTTCTCTGAAATAATTTTTGTTGAGTGGATAGATTTTAGTTGGGATAGTCGTTCAACATTCTACAAGAACAACTTACCATGGAGTATGATTTCTCTGAAATAATTTTTGTTGAGTGGATAGATTTTAGTTGGGGTAGTCGTTCAACATTCTACAAGAACAACTTACCATGGAGTATGATTTCTCTGAAATAATTTTTGTTGAGTGGATAGATTTTAGTTGGGGCAGTCGTTCAACATTCTACAAGAACAACGAACCATGGATTATGATTTCTCTGAAACCATGATAGATTTCAAATCGATCCTGACCAAGATGAGTCTGTGGTGTGAAATAATTTTTGTTGAGTGGATAGATTTTATTTGGGGTAGTCGTTCAACATTCCACAAGAACAACTTACCATGGAGTATGATTTCTCTGAAATAATTTTTGTTGAGTAGATAGATTTTAGTTGGGATAGTCGTTCAACATTCTACAAGAACAACTTACCATGGAGTATGATTTCTCTGAAACCATGATAGATTTCAAATCGATCCTGACCAAGAAGAGTCTGTGGTGTGAAATAATTTTTGTTGAGTGGATAGATTTTAGTTGGGGTAGTCGTTCAACATTCTACAAGAACAACTTACCATGGAGTATGATTTCTCTGAAATAATTTTTGTTGAGTGGATAGATTTTAGTTGGGGTAGTCGTTCAACATTCTACAAGAACAACTTACCATGGAGTATGATTTCTCTGAAATAATTTCTGTTGAGTGGATAGATTTTAGTTGGAGTAGTCGTTCAACATTCTACAAGAACAACGAACCATTAAGTATGATTTCTCTGAAATAATTTTTTTTGAGTGGATTGATTTTAGTTGGGGTAGTCGTTCAACATTCTACAAGAACAACTTACCATGGAGTATGATTTCTCTGAAACCATGATAGATTTCAAATCGATCCTGACCAAGATGAGTCTGTATTGTGGAATAATTTTTGTTGAGTGGATAGATTTTAGTTGGGGTAGTCGTTCAACATTCTACAAGAACAACGAACCATGGAGTATGATTTCTCTGAAACCATGATAGATTTCAAATCGATCCTGACCAAGATGAGTCTGTGGTGTGAAATAATTTTTGTTGAGTGGATAGATTTTAGTTGGGGTAGTCGTTCAACATTCTACAAGAACAACTTACCATGGAGTATGATTTCTCTGAAACCATGATAGATTTCAAATCGATCCTGACCAAGATGAGTCTGTGGTGTGAAATAATTTTAGTTGAGTAAATAGATTTTAGTTGGGATAGTCGTTCAACATTCTACAAGAACAACTTACCATGGAGTATGATTTCTCTGAAACCATGATAGATTTCAAATCGATCCTGACCAAGATGAGTCTGTGGTGTGAAATAATTTTAGTTGAGTGGATAGATTTTAGTTGGGATAGTCGTTCAAAATTCTACAAGGACAACTTACCATGGAGTATGATTTCTCTGAAACCATGATAGATTTCAAATCGATCCTGACCAAGATGAGTCTGTGGTGTGAAATAATTTTAGTTGAGTGGATAGATTTTAGTTGGGATAGTCGTTCAAAATTCTACAAGAACAACTTACCATGGAGTATGATTTCTCTGAAATAATTTTTGTTGAGTGGATAGATTTTAGTTGGGGTAGTCGTTCAACATTCTACAAGAACAACTTACCATGGACTATGATCTGAAATAATTTTTGTTGAGTGGATAGATTTTAGTTGGGGTAGTCGTTCAACATTTTACAAGAACAACTTACCATGGAGTATGATTTCTCTGAAATAATTTTTGTTGAGTGGATAGATTTTAGTTGGGATAATCGTTCAACATTCTACAAGAACAACTTACCATGGAGTATGATTTCTCTGAAATAATTTTTGTTGAGTGGCTAGATTTTAGTTGGGGTAGTCGTTCAACATTTTACAAGAACAACTTACCATGGAGTATGATTTCTCTGAAATAATTTTTGTTGAGTGGATAGATTTTAGTTGGGATAGTCGTTCAACATTCTACAAGAACAACGAACCATGGAGTATGATTTCTCTGAAACCATGATAGATTTCGAATCGATCCTGACCAAGATGAGTCTGTGGTGTGAAATAATTTTTGTTGAGTGGATAGATTTTAGTTGGGGTAGTCGTTCAACATTCTACAAGAACAACTTACCATGGAGTATGATTTCTCTGAAATAATTTTTGTTGAGTGGATAGATTTTAGTTGGGGTAGTCGTTCAACATTCTACAAGAACAACGAACAATGGAGTATGATTTCTCTAAAACCATGATAGATTTCAAATCGATCCTGACCAAGATGAGTCTGTGGTGTGAAATAATTTTTGTTGAGTGGATAGATTTTAGTTGGGGTAGTCGTTCAACATTCTGAAAGAACAACGAACCATGGAGTATGATTTCTCTGAAATAATTTTTGTTGAGTGGATAGATTTTAGTTAGGGGTAGTCGTTCAACATTCTACAAGAACAACTTACCATGGAGTATGATTTCTCTGAAACCATGATAGATTTAAAATCGATCCTGACCAAGATGAGTCTGTGGTGTGAAATAATTTTTGTTGAGTGGATAGATTTTATTTGGGGTAGTCGTTCAACATTCTACAAGAACAACTTACCATGGAGTATGATTTCTCTGAAATAATTTCTGTTGAGTGGATAGATTTTAGTTGGGGTAGTCGTTCAACATTCTACAAGAACAACGAACCATGGAGTATGATTTCTCTGAAATAATTTTTTTTGAGTGGATGGATTTTAGTTGGGGTAGTCGTTCAACATTCTAAAAGAACAACGAACCATGGAGTATGATTTCTCTGAAACCATGATAGATTTCAAATCGATCCTGACCAAGATGAGTCTGTGGTGTGAAATAATTTTTGTTGAGTGGATAGATTTTAGTTGGGGTAGTCGTTCAACATTCTACAAGAACAACTTACCATGGACTATGATTTCTCTGAAACCATGACAGATTTCAAATCGATCCTGACCAAGATGAGTCTGTGGTGTGAAATAATTTTTGTTGAGTGGATAGATTTTAGTTGGGGTAGTCGTTCAATATTCTACAAGAACAACTTACCATGGAGTATGATTTCTCTGAAACCATGATAGATTTCAAATCGATCCTGACTAAGATGAGTCTGTGGTGTGAAATAATTTTAGTTGAGTGGATAGATTTTAGTTGGGATAGTCGTTCAACATTCTACAAGAACAACTTACCATGGAGTATGATTTCTCTGAAACCATGATAGATTTCAAATCGATCCTGACCAAGATGAGTCTGTGGTGTGAAATAATTTTAGTTGAGTGGATAGATTTTAGTTGGGATAGTCGTTCAACATTCTACAAGAACAACTTACCATGGAGTATGATTTCTCTGAAACCATGATAGATTTCAAATCGATCCTGACCAAGATGAGTCTGTGGTGTGAAATAATTTTTGTTGAGTGGATAGATTTTAGTTGGGGTAGTCGTTCAACATTCTACAAGAACAACTTACCATGGAGTATGATTTCTCTGAAATAATTTTTGTTGAGTGGATAGATTTTAGTTGGGGTAGTCGTTCAACATTCTACAAGAACAACTTACCATGGACTATGATTTCTCTGAAATAATTTTTGTTGAGTGGATAGATTTTAGTTGGGGTAGTCGTTCAACATTTTACAAGAACAACTTACCATGGAGTATGATTTCTCTGAAATAATTTTTGTTGAGTGGATAGATTTTAGTTGGGATAATCGTTCAACATTCTACAAGAACAACTTACCATGGAGTATGATTTCTCTGAAATAATTTTTGTTGAGTGGCTAGATTTTAGTTGGGGTAGTCGTTCAACATTTTACAAGAACAACGAACCGTGGAGTATGATTTCTCTGAAATAATTTTTGTTGAGTGGATAGATTTTAGTTGGGGTAGTCGTTCAACATTCTACAAGAACAACGAACCACGGAGTATGATTTCTCTGAAACCATGATAGATTTCAAATCGATCCTGACCAAGATGAGTCTGTGGTGTGAAATAATTTTTGTTGAGTGGATAGATTTTAGTTGGGATAGTCGTTCAACATTCTACAAGAACAACTTACCATGGAGTATGATTTCTCTGAAATAATTTTTGTTGAGTGGATAGATTTTAGTTAGGGGTAGTCGTTCAACATTCTACAAGAACAACGAACCATGGAGTATGATTTCTCTGAAACCATGATAGATTTCAAATCGATCCTGACCAAGATGAGTCTGTGGTGTGAAATAATTTTTGTTGAGTGGATAGATTTTAGTTGGGATAGTCGTTCAACATTCTACAAGAACAACTTACCATGGAGTATGATTTCTCTGAAATAATTTTTGTTGAGTGGATAGATTTTAGTTAGGGGTAGTCGTTCAACATTCTACAAGAACAACTTACCATGGAGTATGATTTCTCTGAAACCATGAGAGATTTCAAATCGATCCTGACCAAGATGAGTCTGTGGTGTGAAATAACTTTTGTTGAGTGGATAGATTTTAGTTAGGGGTAGTCGTTCAACATTTTACAAGAACAACTTACCATGGAGTATGATTTCTCTGAAACCATGATAGATTTCAAATCGATCCTGACCAAGATGAGTCTGTGGTGTGAAATAATTTTTGTTGAGTGGATAGATTTTAGTTGGGGTAGTCGTTCAACATTCTACAACAACAACTTACCATGGAGTATGATTTCTCTGAAATAATTTTTGTTGAGTGGATAGATTTGAGTTGGGATAGTCGTTCAACATTCTACAAGAACAACTTACCATGGAGTATGATTTCTCTGAAATAATTTTTGTTGAGTGGATAGATTTTAGTTGGGGTAGTCGTTCAACATTCTACAAGAACAACTTACCATGGAGTATGATTTCTCTGAAATAATTTTTGTTGAGTGGATAGATTTTAGTAGGGATAGTCGTTCAACATTCTACAAGAACAACTTACCATGGAGTATGATTTCTCTGAAATAATTTTTGTTGAGTGGATAGATTTTAGTTGGGGTAGTCGTTCAACATTTTACAAGAACGACGAACCATCTAGTATGATTTCTCTGAAATAATTTTTGTTGAGTGGATAGATTTTATTTAGGGGTAGTCGTTCAACATTCTACAAGAACAACGAACCATGGAGTATGATTTCTCTGAAACCATGATAGATTTCAAATCGATCCTGACCAAGATGAGTCTGTGGTGTGCAATAATTTTTGTTGAGTGGATAGATTTTAGTTGGGATAGTCGTTCCACATTCCACAAGAACAACATACCATCTGAAATAATTTTTGTTGAGTGGATAGATTTTAGTTAGGGGTAGTCGTTCCACATTCTACAAGAACAACGAACCATGGAGTATGATTTATCTGAAACCATGATAGATTTCAAATCGATCCTGACCAAGATGAGTCTGTGGTGTGAAATAATTTTCGTTGAGTGGATAGATTTTAGTTGGGGTAGTCGTTCAACATTCTACAAGAACAACGAACCATGGAGTATGATTTCTCTGAAATAATTTTTGTTGAGTGGATAGATTTTAGTTAGGGGTAGTCGTTCAACATTCTACAAGAACAACGAACAATGGAGTATGATTTCTCTGAAACCATGATAGATTTCAAATCGATCCTGACCAAGATGAGTCTGTGGTGGGAAATAATTTTTGTTGAGTGGATAGATTTTAGTTGGGATAGTCGTTCAACATTCTACAAGAACAACTTACCATGGAGTATGATTTCTCTGAAATAATTTTTGTTGAGTGGATAGATTTTAGTTAGGGGTAGTCGTTCAACATTCTACAAGAACAACTTACCATGGAGTATGATTTCTCTGAAACCATGAGAGATTTCAAATCGATCCTGACCAAGATGAGTCTGTGGTGTGAAATAATTTTTGTTGAGTGGATAGATTTTAGTTGGGGTAGTCGTTCAACATTCTACAAGAACAACTTACCATGGAGTATGATTTCTCTGAAACCATGATAGATTTCAAATCGATCCTGACCAAGACGAGTCTGTGGTGTGAAATAATTTTTGTTGAGTGGATAGATTTTAGTTGGGGTAGTCGTTCAACATTCTACAAGAACAACTTACCATGGAGTATGATTTCTCTGAAATAATTTTTGTTGAGTGGATAGATTTGAGTTGGGATAGTCGTTCAACATTCTACAAGAACAACTTACCATGGAGTATGATTTCTCTGAAATAATTTTTGTTGAGTGGATAGATTTTAGTTGGGGTAGTCGTTCAACATTCTACAAGAACAACGAACCATGGAGTATGATTTCTCTGAAATAATTTTTGTTGAGTGGATAGATTTTAGTAGGGATAGTCGTTCAACATTCTACAAGAACAACGAACCATGGAGTATGATTTCTCTGAAATAATTTTCGTTGAGTGGATAGATTTTAGTTGGGGTAGTCTTTCAATATTTTACAAGAACAACGAACCATGGAGTATGATTTCTCTGTAATAATTTTTGTTGAGTGGATAGATTTTATTTAGGGGTAGTCGTTCAACGTTCTACAAGAACAACGAACCATGAAGTATGATTTCTCTGAAACCATGATAGATTTCAAATCGATCCTGACCAAGATGAGTCTGTGGTGTGAAATAATTTTTGTTGAGTGGATAGATTTTAGTTTTGATAGTCGTTCAACATTCCACAAGAACAACTTACCATCTCAAATAATTTTTGTTGAGTGGATAGATTTTAGTTAGGGGTAGTCGTTCAACATTCTACAAGAACAACTTACCATGGAGTATGATTTCTCTGAAACCATGATAGATTTCAAACCGATCCTGACCAAGATGAATCTGTGGTGTGAAATAATTTTTGTTGAGTGGATAGATTTTAGTTAGGGGTAGTCGTTCAACATTCTACAAGAACAACTTACCACGGACTATGATTTCTCTGAAACCATGATAGATTTCAAATCGATCCTGACCAAGATGAGTCTGTGGTGTGAAATAATTTTTGTTGAGTGGATAGATTTTAGTTGGGGTAGTCGTTCAACATTCTACAAGAACAATTTACCATGGAGTATGATTTCTCTGAAATAATTTTTGTTGAGTGGATAGATTTTAGATGGGATAGTCGTTCAACATTCTACAAGAACAACTTACCATGGAGTATGATTTCTCTGAAATAATTTTTGTTGAGTTAATAGATTTTAGTTGGGGTAGTCGTTCAACATTCTACCAGAACAACTTACCATGAAGTATGATTTCTCTGAAATAATTTTTGTTGAGTGGATAGATTTTAGTTGGGATAATCGTTCAACATTCTACAAGAACAACGAACCATGGAGTATGATTTCTCTGAAATAATTATTGTTGAGTGGATAGATTTTAGTTGGGGTAGTCGCTCAACATTTTACAAGAACAACGAACCATGGAGTATGATTTCTCTGAAATAATTTTTGTTGAGTGGATAGATTTTAGTTGGGATAGTCGTTCAACATTCTACAAGAACAACGAACCATGGAGTATGATTTCTCTGAAACCATGATAGATTTCAAATCGATCCTGACCAAGATGAGTATGTGGTGTGAAATAATTTTTGTTGAGTGGATAGATTTTAGTTGGGGTAGTCGTTCAACATTCTACAAGAACAACGACACATGGAGTATGATTTCTCTGAAATAATTTTTGTTGAGTGGATAGATTTTAGTTAGGGGTAGTCGTTCAACATTCTACAAGAACAAAGAACCATGGAGTATGATTTCTCTGAAACCATGATAGATTTCAAATCGATCCTGACCAAGATGAGTCTGTGGTGTGAAATAATTTTTGTTGAGTGGATAGATTTTAGTTAGGGGTAGTCGTTCAACATTCTACAAGAACAACTTACCATGGAGTATGATTTCTCTGAAATAATTTTTGTTGAGTGGATAGATTTTAGTTGGGATAATCGTTCAACATTCTACAAGAACAACTTACCATGGAGCATGATTTCTCTGAAATAATTTTTGTTGAGTAAATAGATTTTAGTTGGGGTAGTCGTTCAACATTTTACAAGAACAACGAACCATGGAGTATGATTTCTCTGAAATAATTTTTGTTGAGTGGATAGATTTTAGTTCTGATAGTCGTTCAACATTCTACTAGAACAACTTACCATGGAGTATGATTTCTCTGAAACCATGATAGATTTCAAATCGATCCTGACCAAGATGAGTCTGTGGTGTGAAATAATTTTTGTTGAGTGGATAGATTTTAGTTGGGGTAGTCGTTCAACATTCTACAAGAACATCTTACCATGGAGTATGATTTCTCTGAAATAATTTTTGTTGAGTGGATAGATTTTAGTTGGGATAGTCGTTCAACATTCTACAAGAACAACTTACCATGGAGTATGATTTCTCTGAAATAATTTTTGTTGAGTGGATAGATTTTAGTTGGGGTAGTTGTTCAACATTCTACAAGAACAACTTACCATGGAGTATGATTTCTCTGAAGTAATTTTTGTTGAGTGGATAGATTTTAGTTGGGATAGTCGTTCAACATTCTACAAGAACAACTTACCATGGAGTATGATTTCTCTGAAACAATTTTTGTTGAGTGGATAGATTTTAGTTGGGGTAGTCGTTCAACATTTTACAAGGACAACGAACCATGGAGTATGATTTCTCTGAAACCATGATAGATTTCAAATCGATCCTGACCAAGATGAGTCTGTGGTGTGAAATAATTTTTGTTGAGTGGATAGATTTTAGTTGTTGTAGTCGTTCAACATTCTACAAGAACAACGAACCATGGAGTATGATTTCTCTGAAATAATTTTTGTTGAGTGGATAGATTTTAGTTAGGGGTAGTCGTTCAACATTCTACAAGAACAACTTACCATGGAGTATGATTTCTCTGAAATAATTTTTGTTGAGTGGATAGATTTTAGTTGGGATAGTCGTTCAACATTCTACAAGAACAACGAACCATGGAGTATGATTTCTCTGAAACCATGATAGATTTCAAATCGATCCTGACCAAGATGAGTCTGTGGTGTGAAATAATTTTTGTTGAGTGGATAGATTTTAGTTGGGGTAGTCGTTCAACATTCTACAAGACCAACGAACCATGGAGTATGATTTCTCTGAAATAATTTTTGTTGAGTGGATAGATTTTAGTTAGGGGTAGTCGTTCAACATTCTACAAGAACAAAGAACCATGGAGTATGATTTCTCTGAAATAATTTTTGTTGAGTGGATAGATTTTAGTTGGGATAGTCGTTCAACATTCTACAAGAACAACGAACCATGGAGTATGATTTCTCTGAAACCATGATAGATTTCAAATCGATCCTGACCCAGATGAGTCTGTGGTGTGAAATAATTTTTGTTGAGTGGATAGATTTTAGTTGGGGTAGTCGTTCAACATTCTACAAGAACAACGAACCATGGAGTATGATTTCTCTGAAATAATTTTTGTTGAGTGGATGGATTTTAGTTAGGGGTAGTCGTTCAACATTCTACAAGAACAACGAACCATGGAGTATGATTTCTCTGAAACCATGATAGATTTCAAATCGATCCTGACCAAGATGAGTCCGTGGTCTGAAATAATGTTTGTTGAGTGGATAGATTTTAGTTGGGGTAGTCGTTCAACATTCTACAAGAACAACTTACCATGGAGTATGATTTCTCTGAAATAATTTTTGTTGAGTGGAGAGATTTTAGTTGGGATAGCCGTTCAACATTCTACAAGAACAACGAACCATGGAGTATGATTTCTCTGAAACCATGATAGATTTCAAATCGATCCTGACCAAGATGAGTCTGTGGTGTGAAATAATTTTTGTTGAGTGGATAGATTTTAGTTGGGGTAGTCGTTCAACATTCTACAAGAACAACGAACCATGGAGTATGATTTCTCTGAAATAACTTTTGTTGAGTGGATAGATTTTAGTTAGGGGTAGTCGTTCAACATTCTACGAGAACAACGAACCATGGAGTATGATTTCTCTGAAACCATGATAGATTTCAAATCGATCCTGACCAAGATGAATCCGTGGTGTGAAATAATGTTTGTTGAATGGATAGATTTTAGTTGGGGTAGTCGTTCAACATTCTACAAGAACAACTTACCATGGAGTATGATTTCTCTGAAATAATTTTTGTTGAGTAAATAGATTTTAGTTGGGGTAGTCGTTCAACATTTTACAAGAACAACGAACCATGGAGTATGATTTCTCTGAAATAATTTTTGTTGAGTGGATAGATTTTAGTTCTGATAGTCGTTCAACATTCTACTAGAACAACTTACCATGGAGTATGATTTCTCTGAAACCATGATAGATTTCAAATCGATCCTGACCAAGATGAGTCTGTGGTGTGAAATAATTTTTGTTGAGTGGATAGATTTTAGTTGGGGTAGTCGTTCAACATTCTACAAGAACATCTTACCATGGAGTATGATTTCTCTGAAATAATTTTTGTTGAGTGGATAGATTTTAGTTGGGATAGTCGTTCAACATTCTACAAGAACAACTTACCATGGAGTATGATTTCTCTGAAATAATTTTTGTTGAGTGGATAGATTTTAGTTGGGGTAGTTGTTCAACATTCTACAAGAACAACTTACCATGGAGTATGATTTCTCTGAAGTAATTTTTGTTGAGTGGATAGATTTTAGTTGGGATAGTCGTTCAACATTCTACAAGAACAACTTACCATGGAGTATGATTTCTCTGAAACAATTTTTGTTGAGTGGATAGATTTTAGTTGGGGTAGTCGTTCAACATTTTACAAGAACAACGAACCATGGAGTATGATTTCTCTGAAACCATGATAGATTTCAAATCGATCCTGACCAAGATGAGTCTGTGGTGTGAAATAATTTTTGTTGAGTGGATAGATTTTAGTTGTTGTAGTCGTTCAACATTCTACAAGAACAACGAACCATGGAGTATGATTTCTCTGAAATAATTTTTGTTGAGTGGATAGATTTTAGTTAGGGGTAGTCGTTCAACATTCTACAAGAACAACTTACCATGGAGTATGATTTCTCTGAAATAATTTTTGTTGAGTGGATAGATTTTAGTTGGGATAGTCGTTCAACATTCTACAAGAACAACGAACCATGGAGTATGATTTCTCTGAAACCATGATAGATTTCAAATCGATCCTGACCAAGATGAGTCTGTGGTGTGAAATAATTTTTGTTGAGTGGATAGATTTTAGTTGGGGTAGTCGTTCAACATTCTACAAGACCAACGAACCATGGAGTATGATTTCTCTGAAATAATTTTTGTTGAGTGGATAGATTTTAGTTAGGGGTAGTCGTTCAACATTCTACAAGAACAAAGAACCATGGAGTATGATTTCTCTGAAATAATTTTTGTTGAGTGGATAGATTTTAGTTGGGATAGTCGTTCAACATTCTACAAGAACAACGAACCATGGAGTATGATTTCTCTGAAACCATGATAGATTTCAAATCGATCCTGACCCAGATGAGTCTGTGGTGTGAAATAATTTTTGTTGAGTGGATAGATTTTAGTTGGGGTAGTCGTTCAACATTCTACAAGAACAACGAACCATGGAGTATGATTTCTCTGAAATAATTTTTGTTGAGTGGATGGATTTTAGTTAGGGGTAGTCGTTCAACATTCTACAAGAACAACGAACCATGGAGTATGATTTCTCTGAAACCATGATAGATTTCAAATCGATCCTGACCAAGATGAGTCCGTGGTCTGAAATAATGTTTGTTGAGTGGATAGATTTTAGTTGGGGTAGTCGTTCAACATTCTACAAGAACAACTTACCATGGAGTATGATTTCTCTGAAATAATTTTTGTTGAGTGGAGAGATTTTAGTTGGGATAGCCGTTCAACATTCTACAAGAACAACGAACCATGGAGTATGATTTCTCTGAAACCATGATAGATTTCAAATCGATCCTGACCAAGATGAGTCTGTGGTGTGAAATAATTTTTGTTGAGTGGATAGATTTTAGTTGGGGTAGTCGTTCAACATTCTACAAGAACAACGAACCATGGAGTATGATTTCTCTGAAATAACTTTTGTTGAGTGGATAGATTTTAGTTAGGGGTAGTCGTTCAACATTCTACGAGAACAACGAACCATGGAGTATGATTTCTCTGAAACCATGATAGATTTCAAATCGATCCTGACCAAGATGAATCCGTGGTGTGAAATAATGTTTGTTGAATGGATAGATTTTAGTTGGGGTAGTCGTTCAACATTCTACAAGAACAACTTACCATGGAGTATGATTTCTCTGAAATAATTTTTGTTGAGTGGATAGATTTTAGTTGGGATAGCCGTTCAACATTCTACAAGAACAACGAACCATGGGGTATGATTTCTCTGAAACCATGATAGATTTCAAATCGATCCTGACCAAGATGAGTCTGTGGTGTGAAATAATTTTTGTTGAGTGGATAGATTTTAGTTGGGGTAGTCGTTCAACATTACACAAGAACAACGTACCATGGAGTATGATTTCTCTGAAACCATGATAGATTTCAAATCGATCCTGACCAAGATGAGTCTGTGGTGTGAAATAATTTTTGTTGAGTGGATAGATTTTAGTTGGGGTAGTCGTTCAACATTTTACAAGAACAACGAACCATGGAGTATGATTTCTCTGAAACCATGATAGATTTCAAATCGATCCTGACCAAGATGAGTCTGTGCTGTGAAATAATTTTTGTTGAGTGGATAGATTTTAGTTGGGGTAGTCGTTCAACATTCTACAAGAACAACGAACCATGGAGTATGATTTCTCTGAAATAATTATTGTTGAGTGGATAGATTTTAGTTAGGGGTAGTCGTTCAACATTCTACAAGAACAACGAACCATGGAGTATGATTTCTCTGAAACCATGATTGATTTCAAATCGATCCTGACCAAGATGAGTCCGTGGTCTGAAATAAT
The DNA here is from genome assembly GCA_905220385.1 of Xylota sylvarum. NCBI lineage: Eukaryota > Metazoa > Arthropoda > Insecta > Diptera > Syrphidae > Xylota > Xylota sylvarum. The sequence goes on from CAJMZQ010000093.1 coordinate 72,442, forward strand.
GTTTGTTGAGTGGATAGATTTTAGTTGGGGTAGTCGTTCAACATTCTACAAGAACAACTTACCATGGAGTATGATTTCTCTGAAATAATTTTTGTTGAGTGGAGAGATTTTAGTTGGGATAGCCGTTCAACATTCTACAAGAACAACGAACCATGGAGTATGATTTCTCTGAAACCATGATAGATTTCAAATCGATCCTGACCAAGATGAGTCTGTGGTGTGAAATAATTTTTGTTGAGTGGATAGATTTTAGTTGGGGTAGTCGTTCAACATTCTACAAGAACAACGAACCATGGAGTATGATTTCTCTGAAATAATTTTTGTTGAGTGGATAGATTTTAGTTAGGGGTAGTCGTTCAACATTCTACGAGAACAACGAACCATGGAGTATGATTTCTCTGAAACGATGATAGATTTCAAATCGATCCTGACCAAGATGAGTCCGTGGTGTGAAATAATGTTTGTTGAGTGGATAGATTTTAGTTGGGGTAGTCGTTCAACATTCTACAAGAACAACTTACCATGGAGTATGATTTCTCTGAAATAATTTTTGTTGAGTGGATAGATTTTAGTTGGGATAGCCGTTCAACATTCTACAAGAACAACGAACCATGGGGTATGATTTCTCTGAAACCATGATAGATTTCAAATCGATCCTGACCAAGGTGAGTCTGTGGTGTGAAATAATTTTTGTTGAGTGGATAGATTTTAGTTGGGGTAGTCGTTCAACATTCCACAAGAACAACGAACCATGGAGTATGATTTCTCTGAAACCATGATAGATTTCAAATCGATCCTGACCAAGATGAGTCTGTGGTGTGAAATAATTTTTGTTGAGTGGATAGATTTTAGTTGGGGTAGTCGTTCAACATTTTACAAGAACAACGAACCATGGGGTATGATTTCTCTGAAACCATGATAGATTTCAAATCGATCCTGACCAAGATGAGTCTGTGGTGTGAAATAATTTTTGTTGAGTGGATAGATTTTAGTTGGGATAGTCGTTCAACATTCTACAAGAACAACGAACCATGGAGTATGATTTCTCTGAAACCATGATAGATTTCAAATCGATCCTGACCAAGATGAGTCTGTGGTGTGAAATAATTTTTGTTGAGTGGATAGATTTTAGTTGGGGTAGTCGCTCAAAATTCTACAAGAACAACGAACCATGGAGTATGATTTCTCTGAAATAATTTTTGTTGAGTGGATAGATTTTAGTTAGGGGTAGTCGTTCAACATTCTACAAGAACAACGAACCATGGAGTATGATTTCTCTGAAACCATGATAGATTTCAAATCGATCCTGACCAAGATGAGTCTGTGGTGTGAAATAATTTTTGTTGAGTGGATAGATTTTAGTTAGGGGTAGTCGTTCAACATTCTACAAGAACAACTTACCATTAAGTATGATTTCTCTGAAACCATGATAGATTTCAAATCGATCCTGACCAAGATGAGTCTGCGGTGTGAAATAATTTTTGTTGAGTGGATAGATTTTAGTTGGGGTAGTCGTTCAACATTCTACAAGAACAACGAACCATGGAGTATGATTTCTCTGAAATAATTTTTGTTGAGTGGATAGATTTTAGTTAGGGGTAGTCGTTCAACATTCTACAAGAACAACTTACCATGGAGTATGATTTCTCTGAAATAATTTTTGCTGAGTGGATAGATTTTAGTTGGGATAGTCGTTCAACATTCTACAAGAACAACGAACCATGGAGTATGATTTCTCTGAAACCATGATAGATTTCAAATCGATCCTGACCAAGATGAGTCTGTGGTGTGAAATAATTTTTGTTGAGTGGATAGATTTTAGTTGGGGTAGTCGTTCAACATTCTACAAGAACAACGAACAATGGAGTATGATTTCTCTGAAATAATTTTTGTTGAGTGGATAGATTTTAGTTACGGGTAGTCGTTCAACATTCTACAAGAACAACGAACCATGGAGTATGATTTCTCTGAAACCATGATAGATTTCAAATCGATCCTGACCAAGATGAGTCCGCGGTCTGAAATAATGTTTGTTGAGTGGATAGATTTTAGTTGGGGTAGTCGTTCAACATTCTACAAGAACAACTTACCATGGAGTATGATTTCTCTGAAATAATTTTTGTTGAGTGGAGAGATTTTAGTTGGGATAGCCGTTCAACATTCTACAAGAACAACGAACCATGGAGTATGATTTCTCTGAAACCATGATAGATTTCAAATCGATCCTGACCAAGATGAGTCTGTGGTGTGAAATAATTTTTGTTGAGTGGATAGATTTTAGTTGGGGTAGTCGTTCAACATTCTACAAGAACAACGAACCATGGAGTATGATTTCTCTGAAATAATTTTTGTTGAGTGGATAAATTTTAGTTAGGGGTAGTCGTTCAACATTCTACGAGAACAACGAACCATGGAGTATGATTTCTCTGAAACCATGATAGATTTCAAATTGATCCTGACCAAGATGAGTCCGTGGTGTGAAATAATGTTTGTTGAGTGGATAGATTTTAGTTGGGGTAGTCGTTCAACATTCTACAAGAACAACTTACCATGGAGTATAATTTCTCTGAAATAATTTTTGTTGAGTGGATAGATTTTAGTTGGGATAGCCGTTCAACATTCTACAAGAACAACGAACCATGGGGTATGATTTCTCTGAAACCATGATAGATTTCAAATCGATCCTGACCAAGATGAGTCTGTGGTGTGAAATAATTTTTGTTGAGTGGATAGATTTTAGTTGGGGTAGTCGTTCAACATTCCACAAGAACAACGAACCATGGAGTATGATTTCTCTGAAATAATTTTTGTTGAGTGGATAGATTTTAGTTGGGATAGTCGTTCAACATTCTACAAGAACAACGAACCATGGAGTATGATTTCTCTGAAACCATGATAGATTTCAAATCGATCCTGACCAAGATGAGTCTGTGGTGTGAAATAGTTTTTGTTGAGTGGATAGATTTTAGTTGGGGTAGTCGTTCAACATTTTACAAGAACAACGAACCATGGAGTATGATTTCTCTGAAACCATGATAGATTTCAAATCGATCCTGACCAAGATGAGTCTGTGGTGTGAAATAATTTTTGTTGAGTGGATAGATTTTAGTTAGGGGTAGTCGTTCAACATTCTACAAAAACAACGAACCATGGAGTATGATTTCTCTGAAATAATTTTTGTTGAGTGGATAGATTTTAGTTGGGATAGTCGTTCAACATTCTACAAGAACAACTTACCATGGAGTATGATTTCTCTGAAATAATTTTTGTTGAGTGGATAGATTTTAGTTGGGATAGTCGTTCAACATTCTACAAGAACAACTTACCATGGAGTATGATTTCTCTGAAATAATTTTTGTTGAGTGGATAGATTTTAGTTGGGGTAGTCGCTCAACATTTTACAAGAACAACGAACCATGGAGTATGATTTCTCTGAAATAATTTTTGTTGAGTGGATAGATTTTAGTTAGGTATAGTCGTTCAACATTCTACAAGAACAACGAACCATGGAGTATGATTTCTCTGAAACCATGATAGATTTCAAATCGATCCTGACCAAGATGAGTCTGTGGTGTGAAATAATTTTTGTTGAGTGGATAGATTTTAGTTAGGGGTAGTCGTTCAACATTCTACAAGAACAACTTACCATGGAGTATGATTTCTCTGAAACCATGATAGATTTCAAATCGATCCTGACCAAGATGAGTCTGTGGTGTGAAATAATTTTTGTTGAGTGGATAGATTTTAGTTGGGGTAGTCGTTCAACATTCTACAAGAACAACGAACCATGGAGTATGATTTCTCTGAAACCATGATAGATTTCAAATCGATCCTGACCAAGATGAGTCTGTGGTGTGAAATAATTTTTGTTGAGTGGATAGATTTTAGTTGGGGTAGTCGCTCAACATTTTACAAGAACAACGAACCATGGAGTATGATTTCTCTGAAATAATTTTTGTTGAGTGGATAGATTTTAGTTGGGGTAGTCGTTCAACATTCTACAAGAACAACGAACCATGGAGTATGATTTCTCTGAAATAATTTTTGTTGAGTGGATAGATTTTAGTTAGGGGTAGTCGTTCAACATTCTACAAGAACAACGAACCATGGAGTATGATTTCTCTGAAACCATGATAGATTTCAAATCGATCCTGACCAAGATGAGTCTGTGGTGTGAAATAATTTTTGTTGAGTGGATAGATTTTAGTTGGGGTAGTCGTTCAACATTCTACAAGAACAACTTACCATGGAGTATGATTTCTCTGAAATAATTTTTGTTGAGTGGATAGATTTTAGTTGGGGTAGTCGTTCAACATTCCATGGAGTATGATTTCTCTGAAACCATGATAGATTTCAAATCGATCCTGACCAAGATGAGTCTGTGGTGTGAAATAATTTTTGTTGAGTGGATAGATTTTAGTTGGGGTAGTCGTTCAACATTCTACAAGAACAACTTACCATGGAGTATGATTTCTCTGAAATAATTTTTGTTGAGTGGATAGATTTTAGTTGGGGTAGTCGTTCAACATTCTACAAGAACAACTTACCATGGAGTATGATTTCCCTGAAATAATATTTGTTGAGTGGATAGATTTTAGTTGGGATAATCGTTCAACATTCTACAAGAACAACTTACCATGGAGTATGATTTCTCTGAAATAATTTTTGTTGAGTGGATAGATTTTAGTTGGGGTAGTCGTTCAACATTTTACAAGAACAACGAACCATGGAGTATGATTTCTCTGAAATAATTTTTGTTGAGTGGATAGATTTTAGTTGGGATAGTCGTTCAACATTCTACAAGAACAACGAACCATGGAGTATGATTTCTCTGAAACCATGATAGATTTCAAATCGATCCTGACCAAGATGAGTCTGTGGTGTGAAATAATTTTTGTTGAGTGGATAGATTTTAGTTGATGTAGTCGTTCAACATTCTACAAGAACAACGAACCATGGAGTATGATTTCTCTGAAACCATGATAGATTTCAAATCGATCCTGACCAAGATGAGTCTGTGGTGTGAAATAATTTTTGTTGAGTGGATAGATTTGAGTTGGGATAGTCGTTCAACATTCTACAAGAACAACTTACCATGGAGTATGATTTCTCTGAAATAATTTTTGTTGAGTGGATAGATTTTAGTTGGGGTAGTCGTTCAACATTCTACAAGAACAACTTACCATGGAGTATGATTTCTCTGAAATAATTTTTGTTGAGTGGATAGATTTTCGTTAGGGGTAGTCGTTCAACATTCTACAAGAACAACGAACCATGGAGTATGATTTCTCTGAAACCATGATAGATTTCAAATCGATCCTGACCAAGATGAGTCTGTGGTGTGAAATAATTTTTGTTGAGGGGATAGATTTTAGTTAGGGGTAGTCGTTCAACATTCTACAAGAACAACTTACCATGGAGTATGATTTCTCTGAAATAATTTTTGTTGAGTGGATAGATTTTAGTTGGGATAATCGTTCAACATTCTACAAGAACAACTTACCATGGAGTATGATTTCTCTGAAATAATTTTTGTTGAGTGGATAGATTTTAGTTAGGGGTAGTCGTTCAACATTCTACAAGAACAACGAACCATGGAGTATGATTTCTCTGAAACCATGATAGATTTCAAATCGATCCTGACCAAGATGAGTCTGTGGTGTGAAATAATTTTTGTTGAGTGGATAGATTTTAGTTGGGATAGTCGTTCAACATTCTACAAGAACAACGAACCATGGAGTATGATTTCTCTGAAATAATTTTTGTTGAGTGGATAGATTTTAGTTGGGGTAGTCGTTCAACATTCTACAAGAACAACGAACCATGGAGTATGATTTCTCTGAAATAATTTTTGTTGAGTGGATAGATTTTAGTTAGGGGTAGTCGTTCAACATTCTACAAGAACAACTTACCATGGAGTATGATTTCTCTGAAACCATGATAGATTTCAAATCGATCCTGACCAAGATGAGTCTGTGGTGTGAAATAATTTTTGTTGAGTGGATAGATTTTAGTTAGGGGTAGTCGTTCAACATTCTACAAGAACAACTTACCATGGAGTATGATTTCTCTGAAACCATGATAGATTTCAAATCGATCCTGACCAAGATGAGTCTGTGGTGTGAAATAATTTTTGTTGAGTGGATAGATTTTAGTTGGGGTAGTCGTTCAACATTCTACAAGAACAACTTACCATGGAGTATGATTTCTCTGAAATAATTTTTGTTGAGTGGATAGATTTTAGTTGGGATAGTCGTTCAACATTCTACAAGAACAACTTACCATGGACTATGATTTCTCTGAAATAATTTTTGTTGAGTGGATAGATTTTAGTTGGGGTAGTCGTTCAACATTCTACAAGAACAACGAACCATGGAGTATGATTTCTCTGAAATAATTTTTGGTGAGTGGATAGATTTTAGTTGGGGTAGTCGTACAACATTCTACAAGAACAACTTACCATGGAGTATGATTTCTCTGTAATAATTTTTGGTGAGTGGATAGATTTTAGTTGGGGTAGTCGTTCAACATTCTACAAGAACAACTTACCATGGAGTATGATTTCTCTGAAATAATTTTTGTTGAGTAAATAGATTTTAGTTGGGGTAGTCGTTCAACATTCTACAAGAACAACGAACCATGGAGTATGATTTCTCTGAAATAATTTTTGTTGAGTGGATAGATTTTAGTTGGGATAGTCGTTCAACATTCTACAAGAACAACGAACCATGGAGTATGATTTCTCTGAAACCATGATAGATTTCAAATCGATCCTGACCAAGATGAGTCTGTGGTGTGAAATAATTTTTGTTGAGTGGATAGATTTTAGTTGGGGTAGTCGTTCAACTTTTTACAAGAACAACGAACCATGGAGTATGATTTCTCTGAAACCATGATAGATTTCAAATCGATCCTGACCAACATGAGTCTGTGGTGTGAAATAATTTTTGTTGAGTGGATAAATTTTAGTTGGGGTAGTCCTTCAACATTCTACAAGAACAACTTACCATGGAGTATGATTTCTCTGAAATAATTTTTGTTGAGTGGATAGATTTTAGTTGGGGTAGTCGTTCAACATTCTACAAGAACAACGAACCATGGAGTATGATTTCTCTGAAATAATTTTTGTTGAGTAAATAGATTTTAGTTGGGGTAGTCGTTCAACATTCTACAAGAACAACGAACCATGGAGTATGATTTCTCTGAAATAATTTTTGTTGAGTGGATAGATTTTAGTTGGGGTAGTCTTTCAACATTCTACAAGAACAACTTACCATGGAGTATGATTTCTCTGAAATAATTTTTGTTGAGTGGATAGATTTTAGTTGGGATAGTCGTTCAACATTCTACAAGAACAACTTACCATGGAGTATGATTTCTCTGAAATAATATTTGTTGAGTGGATAGATTTTAGTTGGGGTAGTCGTTCAACATTCTACAAGAACAACAAAGTATGATTTCTCTGAAATAATTTTTGTTAAGTGGATAGATTTTAGTTAGGGGTAGTCGTTCAACATTCTACAAGAACAACTTACCATGGAGTATGATTTCTCTGAAATAATTTTTGTTGAGTGGATAGATTTTAGTTGGGATAGTCGTTCAACATTCTACAAGAACCACGAACCATGGAGTATGATTTCTCTGAAACCATGATAGATTTCAAATCGATCCTGACCAAGATGAGTCTGTGGTGTGAAATAATTTTTGTTGAGTGGATAGATTTTAGTTGGGGTAGTCGTTCAACATTCTACAAGAACAACGAACCATGGAGTATGATTTCTCTGAAATAATTTTTGTTGAGTGGATAAATTTTAGTTGGGATAGTCGTTCAACATTCTACAAGAACAACTTACCATGGAGTATGATTTCTCTGAAATAATTTTTTTTGAGTGGATAGATTTTAGTTGGGATAGTCGTTCAACATTCTACAAGAACAATGAACCATGGAGTATGATTTCTCTGAAACCATGATAGATTTCAAATCGATCCCGACCAAGATGAGTCTGTGGTGTGAAATAATTTTTGTTGAGTGGATAGATTTTAGTTGGGGTAGTCGTTCAACATTTTACAAGAACAACGAACCATGGAGTATGATTTCTCTGAAACCATGATAGATTTCAAATCGATCCTGACCAAGATGAGTCTGTGGTGTGAAATAATTTTTATTGAGTGGATAGATTTTAGTTGGGGTAATCGTTCAACATTCTACAAGAACAACTTACCATGGAGTATGATTTCTCTGAAATAATTTTTGTTGAGTGGATAGATTTTAGTTGGGGTAGTCGTTCAACATTCTACAAGAACAACGAACCATGGAGTATGATTTCTCTGAAACCATGATAGATTTCAAATCGATCCTGACCAAGATGAGTCTGTGGTGTGAAATAATTTTTGTTGAGTGGATAGATTTTAGTTGGGGTAGTCGTTCAACATTCTACAAGAGCAACGAACCATGTAGTATGATTTCTCTGAGATAATTTTTGTTGAGTGGATAGATTTTAGTTGGGATAGTCGTTCAACATTCTACAAGAACAACGAACCATGGAGTATGATTTCTCTGAAACCATGATAGATTTCAAATCGATCCTGACCAAGATGAGTCTGTGGTGTGAAATAATTTTTGTTGAGTGGATAGATTTTAGTTAGGGGTAGTCGTTCAACATTCTACAAGAACAACTTACCATGGAGTATGATTTCTCTGAAATAATTTTTGTTGAGTGGATAGATTTTAGTTGGGATAGTCGTTCAACATTCTACAAGAACAACGAACCATGGAGTATGATTTCTCTGAAATAATTTTTGTTGAGTGGATAGATTTTAGTTGGGGTAGTCGTTCAACATTTTACAAGAACAACGAACCATGTAGTATGATTTCTCTGAAACCATGATAGATTTCAAATCGATCCTGACCAAGATGAGTCTGTGGTGTGAAATAATTTTTGTTGAGTGGATAGATTTTAGTTGGGGTAGTCGTTCAACATTCTACAAGAACAACGAACCATGGAGTATGATTTCTCTGAAATAATTTTTGTTTAGTGGATAGATTTTAGTTGGGATAGTCGTTCAACATTCTACAAGAACAACTTATCATGGAGTATGATTTCTCTGAAAAAATGATAGATTTCAAATCGATCCTGACCAAGATGTGTCTGTGGTGTGAAATAATTTTTGTTGAGTGGATAGATTTTAGTTGGGGTAGTCGTTCAACATTCTACAAGAACAACTTACCATGGAGTATGATTTCTCTGAAACCATGATAGATTTCAAATCGATCCTGACCAAGATGAGTCTGTGGTGTGAAATAATTTTTGTTGAGTGGATAGATTTTAGTTGGGGTAGTCGTTCAACATTCTACAAGAACAACTTACCATGGACTATGATTTCTCTGAAACCATGATAGATTTCAAATCGATCCTGACCAAGATGAGTCTGTGGTGTGAAATAATTTTTGTTGAGTGGATAGATTTTAGTTAGGGGTAGTCGTTCAACATTCTACAAGAACAACTTACCATGGAGTATGATTTCTCTGAAATAATTTTTGTTGAGTGGATAGATTTTAGTTGGGATAGTCGTTCAACATTCTACAAGAACAACGAACCATGGAGTATGATTTCTCTGAAATAATTTTTGTTGAGTGGATAGATTTCAGTTGGGGTAGTCGTTCAACATTTTACAAGAACAACTTACCATGGAGTATGATTTCTCTGAAACCATGATTGATTTTAAATCGGTCCTGACCAAGATGGGTCTGTGGTGTGAAATAATTTTTGTTGAGTGGATAGATTTTAGTTGGGGTAGTCGTTCAACATTCTACAAGAACAACTTACCATGGACTATGATTTCTCTGAAACCATGATAGATTTCAAATCGATCCTGACCAAGATGAGTCTGTATTGTGAAATAATTTTTGTTGAGTGGATAGATTTTAGTTTTGGTAGTCGTTCAACATTTTACAAGAACAACGAACCATGGACTATGATTTCTCTGAAATAATTTTTGTTGAGTGGATAGATTTTAGTTGGGATAGTCGTTCAACATTTTACAAGAACAACGAACCATGGAGTATGATTTCTCTGAAATAATTTTTGTTGAGTGGATAGATTTTAGTTGGGATAGTCGTTCAACATTCTACAAGAACAACTTACCATGGAGTATGATTTCTCTGAAACCATTATAGATTTCAAATCGTTCCTGACCAAGATGAGTCTGTGGTGTGAAATAATTTTTGTTGAGTATACAGATTTTAGTTAGGGGTAGTCGTTCAACATTCTACAAGAACAACGAACCATGGAGTATGATTTCTCTGAAATAATTTTTGTTGAGTGGATAGATTTTAGTTGGGATAGTCGTTCAACATTCTACAAGAACAACTTACCATGGAGTATGATTTCTCTGAAATAATTTTTGTTGAGTGGATAGATTTCAGTTGGGGTAGTCGTTCAACATTTTACAAGAACAACTTACCATGGAGTATGATTTCTCTGAAACCACGATAGATTTTAAATCGGTCCTGACCAAGATGGGTCTGTGGTGTGAAATAATTTTTGTTGAGTGGATAGATTTTAGTTGGGGTAGTCGTTCAACATTCTACAAGAACAACTTACCATGGACTATGATTTCTCTGAAACCATGATAGATTTCAAATCGATCCTGACCAAGATGAGTCTGTATTGTGAAATAATTTTTGTTGAGTGGATAGATTTTAGTTTTGGTAGTCGTTCAACATTCTACAAGAACAACGAACCATGGAGTATGATTTCTCTGAAATAATTTTTGTTGAGTGGATAGATTTTAGTTGGGATAGTCGTTCAACATTTTACAAGAACAACGAACCATGGAGTATGATTTCTCTGAAACCATGATAGATTTCAAATCGATCCTGACCAAGATGAGTCTGTGGTGTGAAATAATTTTTGTTGAGTGGATAGATTTTAGTTGGGGTAGTCGTTCAACATTCTACAAGAACAACGAACCATGGAGTATGATTTCTCTGAAATAATTTTTGTTGAGTGGATAGATTTTAGTTGGGATAGTCGTTCAACATTCTACAAGAACAACTTATCATGGAGTATGATTTCTCTGAAACCATGATAGATTTCAAATCGATCCTGACCAAGATGTGTCTGTGGTGTGAAATAATTTTTGTTGAGTGGATAGATTTTAGTTGGGGTAGTCGTTCAACATTCTACAAGAACAACTTACCATGGAGTATGATTTCTCTGAAACCATGATAGATTTCAAATCGATCCTGACCAAGATGAGTCTGTGGTGTGAAATAATTTTTGTTGAGTGGATAGATTTTAGTTGGGGTAGTCGTTCAACATTCTACAAGAACAACTTACCATGGACTATGATTTCTCTGAAACCATGATAGATTTCAAATCGATCCTGACCAAGATGAGTCTGTGGTGTGAAATAATTTTTGTTGAGTGGATAGATTTTAGTTAGGGGTAGTCGTTCAACATTCTACAAGAACAACGAACCATGGAGTATGATTTCTCTGAAATAATTTTTGTTGAGTGGATAGATTTTAGTTGTGATAGTCGTTCAACATTCTACAAGAACAACGAACCATGGAGTATGATTTCTCTGAAATAATTTTTGTTGAGTGGATAGATTTCAGTTGGGGTAGTCGTTCAACATTTTACAAGAACAACTTACCATGGAGTATGATTTCTCTGAAACCATGATTGATTTTAAATCGGTCCTGACCAAGATGGGTCTGTGGTGTGAAATAATTTTTGTTGAGTGGATAGATTTTAGTTGGGGTAGTCGTTCAACATTCTACAAGAACAACTTACCATGGACTATGATTTCTCTGAAACCATGAAAGATTTCAAATCGATCCTGACCAAGATGAGTCTGTATTGTGAAATAATTTTTGTTGAGTTTATAGATTTTAGTTTTGGTAGTCGTTCAACATTCTACAAGAACAACGAACCATGGAGTATGATTTCTCTGAAATAATTTTTGTTGAGTGGATAGATTTTAGTTGGGATAGTCGTTCAACATTCTACAAGAACAACTTACCATGGAGTATGATTTCTCTGAAACCATTATAGATTTCAAATCGATCCTGACCAAGATGAGTCTGTGGTGTGAAATAATTTTTGTTGAGTGGACAGATTTTAGTTAGGGGTAGTCGTTCAACATTCTACAAGAACAACTTACCATGGAGTATGATTTCTCTGAAATAATTTTTGTTGAGTGGATAGATTTTAGTTGGGATAGTTGTTCAACATTCTACAAGAACAACTTACCATGGAGTATGATTTCTCTGAAATAATTTTTGTTGAGTGGATAGATTTCAGTTGGGGTAGTCGTTCAACATTTTACAAGAACAACTTACCATGGAGTATGATTTCTCTGAAACCATGATAGATTTCAAATCGGTCCTGACCAAGATGGGTCTGTGGTGTGAAATAATTTTTGTTGAGTGGATAGATTTTAGTTGGGGTAGTCGTTCAACATTCTACAAGAACAACTTACCATGGAGTATGATTTCTCTGAATCCATGATAGATTTCAAATCGATCCTGACCAAGATGAGTCTGTGGTGTGAAATAATTTTTGTTGAGTGGATAGATTTTAGTTGGGGTAGTCGTTCAACATTCTACAAGAACAACTTACCATGGACTATGATTTCTCTGAAACCATAGTAGATTTCAAATCGATCCTGACCAAGATGAGTCTGTGGTGTGAAATAATTTTTGTTGAGTGGATAGATTTTAGTTAGGGTAGTCGTTCAACATTCTACAAGAACAACTTACCATGGACTATGATTTCTCTGAAATAATTTTTGTTGAGTGGATAGATTTTAGTTGGGATAGTCGTTAAACATTCTACAAGAACAACGAACCATGGAGTATGATTTCTCTGAAATAATTTTTGTTGAGTGGATAGATTTCAGTTGGGGTAGTCGTTCAACATTTTACAAGAACAACTTACCATGGAGTTTGATTTCTCTGAAACCATGATAGATTTTAAATCGGTCCTGACCAAGATGGGTCTGTGGTGTGAAATAATTTTTGTTGAGTGGATAGATTTTAGTTGGGGTAGTCGTTCAACATTCTACAAGAACAACTTACCATTGACTATGATTTCTCTGAAACCATGATAGATTTCAAATCGATCCTGACCAAGATGAGACTGTATTGTGAAATAATTTTTGTTGAGTGGATAGATTTTAGTTGGGGTAGTAGTTCAACATTCTACAAGAACAACGAACCATGGAGTATGATTTCTCTGAAACCATTATAGATTTCAAATCGATCCTGACCAAGATGAGTCTGTGGTGTGAAATAATTTTTGTTGAGTGGATAGATTTTAGTTGGGGTAGTCGTTCAACATTCTACAAGAACAACTTACCAAGGAGTATGATTTCTCTGAAACCATTATAGATTTCAAATCGATCCTGACCAAGATGAGTCTGTGGTGTGAAATAATTTTTGTTGAGTGGATAGATTTTAGTTGGGGTAGTCGTTCAACATTTTACAAGAACAACTTACCATGGAGTATGATTTCTCTGAAACCATGATAGATTTTAAATCGGTCCTGACCAAGATGGGTCTGTGGTGTGAAATAATTTTTGTTGAGTGGATAGATTTTAGTTGGGGTAGTCGTTCAACATTCTACAAGAACAACTTACCATGGACTATGATTTCTCTGAAACCATGATAGATTTCAAATCGATCCTGACCAAGATGAGTCTGTATTGTGAAATAATTTTTGTTGAGTGGATAGATTTTGGTTGGGGTAGGCGTTCAACATTCTACAAGAAGAATGAACCATGGAGTATGATTTCTCTGAAATAATTTTTGTTGAGTGAATAGATTTTAGTTGGGATAGTCGTTCAACATTCTACAAGAACAACTTACCATGGAGTATGATTTCTCTGAAACCATGATAGATTTCAAATCGATCCTGACCAAGATGAGTCTGTGGTGTGAAATAATTTTTGTTGAGTGGATAGATTTTAGTTGGGGTAGTCGTTCAACATTCTACAAGAACAACTTACCATGGACTATGATTTCTCTGAAATAATTTCTGTTGAGTGGATAGATTTTAGTTGGGGTAGTCGTTCAACATTTTACAAGAACAACGAACCATGGAGTATGATTTCTCTGAAACCATGATAGATTTCAAATCGATCCTGACCAAGATGAGTCTGTGGTGTGAAATAATTTTTGTTGAGTGGATAGATTTTAGTTGGGGTAGTCGTTCAACATTCTACAAGAACAACTTACCATGGAGTATGATTTCTCTGAAACCATGATAGATTTCAAATCGATCCTGACCAAGATGAGTCTGTGGTGTGAAATAATTTTTGTTGAGTGGATAGATTTTAGTTGGGGTAGTCGTTCAACATTTTACAAGAACAACGAACCATGGAGTATGATTTCTCTGAAACCATGATAGATTTCAAATCGATCCTGACCAAGATGAGACTGTGGTGTGAAATAATATTTGTTGAGTGGATAGATTTTAGTTGGGGTAGTCGTTCAACATTCTACAAGAACAACTTACCATGGAGTATGATTTCTCTGAAACCATGATAGATTTCAAATCGATCCTGACCAAGATGAGTCTGTGGTGTGAAATAATTTTTGTTGAGTGGATAGATTTTAGTTGGGGTAGTCGTTCAACATTCTACAAAATCAACTTACCATGGAGTATGATTTCTCTGAAACCATGATAGATTTCAAATCGATCCTGACCAAGATGAGTCTGTGGTGTGAAATAATTTTTGTTGAGTGGATAGATTTTAGTTAGGGGTAGTCGTTCAACATTCTACAAGAACAACTTACCATGGAGTATGATTTCTCTGAAATAATTTTTGTTGAGTGGATAGATTTTAGTTGGGATAGTCGTTCAACATTCTACAAGAACAACGAACCATTTATGATTTCTCTGAAATAATTTTTGTTGAGTGGATAGATTTTAGTTGGGATAGTCGTTCAACATTTTACAAGAACAACGAACCATGGAGTATGATTTCTCTGAAACCATGATAGATTTCAAATCGATCCTGACCAAGATGAGTCTGTGGTGTGAAATAATTTTTGTTGAGTGGATAGATTTTAGTTGGGGTAGTCGTTCAACATTCTACAAGAACAACTTACCATGGACTATGATTTCTCTGAAACCATGATAGATTTCAAATCGATCCTGACCAAGATGAGTCTGTGGTGTGAAATAATTTTTGTTGAGTGGATAGATTTTAGTTGGGGTAGTCGTTCAACATTCTACAAGAACAACGAACCATGGAGTATGATTTCTCTGAAATAATTTTTGTTGAGTGGATAGATTTTATTTGGGATAGTCGTTCAACATTCTACAAGAACAACTTACCATGGAGTATGATTTCTCTGAAACCATGATAGATTTCAAATCGATCCTGACCAAGATGAGTCTGTGGTGTGAAATAATTTTTGTTGAGTGGATAGATTTTAGTTGGGGTAGTCGCTCAACATTCTACAAGAACAACTTACCATGGACTATGATTTCTCTGAAATAATTTCTGTTGAGTGGATAGATTTTAGTTGGGGTAGTCGTTCAACATTCTACAAGAACAACTTACCATGGACTATGATTTCTCTGAAACCATGATAGATTTCAAATCGATCCTGACCAAGATGAGACTGTGGTGTGAAATAATATTTGTTGAGTGGATAGATTTTAGTTGGGGTAGTCGTTCAACATTCTATAAGAACAACTTATCATGGAGTACGATTTCTCTGAAACCATGATAGATTTCAAATCGATCCTGACCAAGATGAGTCTGTGGTGTGAAA
Organism: Xylota sylvarum; assembly: GCA_905220385.1. NCBI lineage: Eukaryota > Metazoa > Arthropoda > Insecta > Diptera > Syrphidae > Xylota > Xylota sylvarum. Next base: position 88,235 of record CAJMZQ010000093.1, read on the forward strand.
TAATTTTTGTTGAGTGGATAGATTTTAGTTGGGGTAGTCGTTCAACATTCTACAAGAACAACTTACCATGGAGTATGATTTCTCTGAAACCATGATAGATTTCAAATCGATCCTGACCAAGATGAGTCTGTGGTGTGAAATAATTTTTGTTGAGTGGATAGATTTTAGTTAGGGGTAGTCGTTCAACATTCTACAAGAACAACTTACCATGGAGTATGATTTCTCTGAAATAATTTTTGTTGAGTGGATAGATTTTAGTTGGGATAGTCGTTCAACATTCTACAAGAACAACGAACCATTTAGTATGATTTCTCTGAAATAATTTTTGTTGAGTGGATAGATTTTAGTTGGGATAGTCGTTCAACATTTTACAAGAACAACGAACCATGGAGTATGATTTCTCTGAAACCATGATAGATTTCAAATCGATCCTGACCAAGATGAGTCTGTGGTGTGAAATAATTTTTGTTGAGTGGATAGATTTTAGTTGGGGTAGTCGTTCAACATTCTACAGGAACAACTTACCATGGACTATGATTTCTCTGAAACCATGATAGATTTCAAATCGATCCTGACCAAGATGAGTCTGTGGTGTGAAATAATTTTTGTTGAGTGGATAGATTTTAGTTGGGGTAGTCGATCAACATTCTACAAGAACAACGAACCATGGAGTATGATTTCTCTGAAATAATTTTTGTTGAGTGGATAGATTTTAGTTTGGATAGTCGTTCAACATTCTACAAGAACAACTTACCATGGAGTATGATTTCTCTGAAACCATTATAGATTTCAAATCGATCCTGACCAAGATGAGTCTGTGGTGTGAAATAATTTTTGTTGAGTGGATAGATTTTAGTTGGGGTAGTCGTTCAACATTCTACAAGAACAAGGAACCATGGAGTATGATTTCTCTGAAACCATGATAGATTTCAAATCGATCCTGACCAGGATGAGTCTGTGGTGTGAAATAATTTTTGTTGAGTGGATAGATTTTAGTTGGGGTAGTCGTTCAACATTCTACAAGAACAACGAACCGTGGAGTATGATTTCTCTGAAATAATTTTTGTTGAGTGGATAGATTTTAGTTGGGGTAGTCGTTCAACATTCTACAAGAACAACTCACCATCGAGTATGATTTCTCTGAAACCATGATAGATTTCAAATCGATCCTGACCAAGACGAGTCTGCGGTGTGAAATAATTTTTGTTGAGTGGATAGATTTTAGTTAGGGGTAGTCGTTCAACATTCTACAAGAACAACTTACCATGGATTATGATTTCTCTGAAATAATTTTTGTTGAGTGGATAGATTTTAGTTGGGATAGTCGTTCAACATTCTACAAGAACAACGAACCATTTAGTATGATTTCTCTGAAATAATTTTTGTTGAGTGGATAGATTTTAGTTGGGATAGTCGTTCAACATTTTACAAGAACAACGAACCATGGAGTATGATTTCTCTGAAACCATGATAGATTTCAAATCGATCCTGACCAAGATGAGTCTGTGGTGTGAAATAATTTTTGTTGAGTGGATAGATTTTAGTTGGGGTAGTCGTTCAACATTCTACAGGAACAACTTACCATGGACTATGATTTCTCTGAAACCATGATAGATTTCAAATCGATCCTGACCAAGATGAGTCTGTGGTGTGAAATAATTTTTGTTGAGTGGATAGATTTTAGTTGGGGTAGTCGATCAACATTCTACAAGAACAACGAACCATGGAGTATGATTTCTCTGAAATAATTTTTGTTGAGTGGATAGATTTTAGTTTGGATAGTCGTTCAACATTCTACAAGAACAACTTACCATGGAGTATGATTTCTCTGAAACCATTATAGATTTCAAATCGATCCTGACCAAGATGAGTCTGTGGTGTGAAATAATTTTTGTTGAGTGGATAGATTTTAGTTGGGGTAGTCGTTCAACATTCTACAAGAACAAGGAACCATGGAGTATGATTTCTCTGAAACCATGATAGATTTCAAATCGATCCTGACCAGGATGAGTCTGTGGTGTGAAATAATTTTTGTTGAGTGGATAGATTTTAGTTGGGGTAGTCGTTCAACATTCTACAAGAACAACGAACCGTGGAGTATGATTTCTCTGAAATAATTTTTGTTGAGTGGATAGATTTTAGTTGGGGTAGTCGTTCAACATTCTACAAGAACAACTCACCATGGAGTATGATTTCTCTGAAACCATGATAGATTTCAAATCGATCCTGACCAAGATGAGTCTGCGGTGTGAAATAATTTTTGTTGAGTGGATAGATTTTAGTTGGGGTAGTCGTTCAACATTCTACAAGAACAACGAACCATGGAGTATGATTTCTCTGAAATAATTTTTGTTGAGTGGATAGATTTTAGTTGGGGTAGTCGTTCAACATTCTACAAGAACAACTTACCATGGAGTATGATTTCTCTGAAACCATGATAGATTTCAAATCGATCCTGACCAAGATGAGTCTGTGGTGTGAAATAATTTTTGTTGAGTGGATAGATTTTAGTTGGGGTAGTCGTTCAACATTCTACAAGAACAACTTACCATGGAGTATGATTTCTCTGAAATAATTTTTGTTGAGTGGATAGATTTTAGTTGGGGTAGTCGTTCAACATTCTACAAGAACAACTTACCATGGAGTATGATTTCTCTGAAACCATGATAGATTTCAAATTGATCCTGACCAAGATGAGTCTGTGGTGTGAAATAATTTTTGTTGAGTGGATAGATTTTAGTTGGGGTAGTCGTTCAACATTCTACAAGAACAACGAACCATGGAGTATGATTTCTCTGAAATAATTTTTGTTGAGTGGATAGATTTTAGTTGGGGTAGTCGTTCAACATTCTACAAGAACAGCTTACCATGGAGTATGATTTCTCTGAAATAATTTTTGTTGAGTGGATAGATTTTAGTTGGGATAGTCGTTCAACATTCTACAAGAACAACTTACCATGGAGTATGATTTCTCTGAAATAATTTTTGTTGAGTGGATAGATTTTAGTTGGGATAGTCGTTCAACATTCTACAAGAACAACGAACCATGGAGTATGATTTCTCTGAAACCATGATAGATTTCAAATCGATCCTGAAAAAGATGAGTCTGGATTGTGAAATAATTTTTGTTGAGTGGATAGATTTTGGTTGGGGTAGTCGTTCAACATTCTACAAGAACAACTTACCATGGAGTATGATTTCTCTGAAATAATTTTTGTTGAGTGGATAGATTTTAGTTGGGATAGTCGTTCAACATTCTACAAGAACAACTTACCATGGAGTATGATTTCTCTGAAACCACTATAGATTTCAAATCGATCCTGACCAAGATGAGTCTGTGGTGTGAAATAATTTTTGTTGAGTGGATAGATTTTAGTTGGGGTAGTCGTTCAACATTCTACAAGAACAACTTACCATGGAGTATGATTTCTCTGAAATAATTTTTGTTGAGTGGATAGATTTTAGTTGGGGTAGTCGTTCAACATTCTACAAGAACAACTTACCATGGAGTATGATTTCTCGGAAATAATTTTTGTTGAGTGGATAGATTTTAGTTGGGATAGTCGTTCAACATTCTACAAGAACAACGAACCATGGAGTATGATTTCTCTGAAACCATGATAGATTTCAAATCGATCCTGACCAAGATGAGTCTGTGGTGTGAAATAATTTTTGTTGAGTGGGTAGATTTTATTTGGGGTAGTCGTTCAACATTCTACAAGAACAACGAACCATGGAGTATGATTTCTCTGAAATAATTTTTGTTGAGTGGATAGATTTTAGTTGGGATTATCGTTCAACATTCTACAAGAACAACGAACCATGGAGTTTGATTTCTCTGAAACCATGATAGATTTCAAATCGATCTTGACCAAGATGAGTCTGTGGTGTGAAATAATTTTTGTTGAGTGGATAGATTTTAGTTGGGGTAGTCGTTCAACATTCTACAAGAACAACGAACCATGGAGTATGATTTCTCTGAAACCATGATAGATTTCAAATCGATCCTGACCAAGAAGAGTCTGTGGTGTGAAATAATTTTTGTTGAGTGGATAGATTTTAGTTGGGGTAGTCGTTCAACATTCTACAAGAACAACTTACCATGGACTATGATTTCTCTGAAACCATGATAGATTTCAAATCGATCCTGACCAAGATGAGTCTGTGGTGTGAAATAATTTTTGTTGAGTGGATAGATTTTATTTGGGGTAGTCGTTCAACATTCTACAAGAACAACGAACCATGGAGTATGATTTCTCTGAAATAATTTTTGTTGAGTGGATAGATTTTAGTTGGGGTAGTCGTTCAACATTCTACAAGAACAACTTACCATGGAGTATGATTTCTCTGAAACCATGATAGATTTCAAATCGATCCTGACCAAGATGAGTCTGTGGTGTGAAATAATTTTTGTTGAGTGGATAGATTTTAGTTGGGGTAGTCGTTCAACATTCTACAAGAACAACGAACCATGGAGTATGATTTCTCTGAAATAATTTTTGTTGAGTGGATAGATTTTAGTTGGGATTATCGTTCAACATTCTACAAGAACAACGAACCATGGAGTTTGATTTCTCTGAAACCATGATAGATTTCAAATCGATCTTGACCAAGATGAGTCTGTGGTGTGAAATAATTTTTGTTGAGTGGATAGATTTTAGTTGGGGTAGTCGTTCAACATTCTACAAGAACAACGAACCATGGAGTATGATTTCTCTGAAACCATGATAGATTTCAAATCGATCCTGACCAAGAAGAGTCTGTGGTGTGAAATAATTTTTGTTGAGTGGATAGATTTTAGTTGGGGTAGTCGTTCAACATTCTACAAGAACAACTTACCATGGAGTATGATTTCTCTGAAATAATTTTTGTTGAGTGGATAGATTTTAGTTGGGATAGTCGTTCAACATTCTACAAGAACAACTTACCATGGATTATGATTTCTCTGAAACCATTATAGATTTCAAATCGATCCTGACCAAGATGAGTCTGTGGTGTGAAATAATTTTTGTTGAGTGGATAGATTTTAGTTGGGGTAGTCGTTCAACATTCTACAAGAACAACGAACCATGGAGTATGATTTCTCTGAAACCATGATAGATTTCAAATCGATCCTGACCAAGATGAGTCTGTGGTGTGAAGTAATTTTTGTTGAGTGGATAGATTTTAGTTGGGGTAGTCGTTCAACATTCTACAAGAACAACGAACCATGGAGTATGATTTCTCTGCAATAATTTTTGTTGAGTGGATAGATTTTAGTTGGGGTAGTCGTTCAACATTCTACAAGAACAACGAGCCATGGAGTATGATTTCTCTGAAACCATGATAGATTTCAAATCGATCCTGACCAAGATGAGTCTGTGGTGTGAAATAATTTTTGTTGAGTGGATAGATTTTAGTTAGGGATAGTCGTTCAACATTCTACAAGAACAACTTACCATGGAGTATGATTTCTCTGAAACCATGATAGATTTCAAATCGATCCTGACCAAGATGAGCCTGTGGTGTGAAATAATTTTTGTTGAGTGGATAGATTTTAGTTAGGGTAGTCGTTCAACATTCTACAAGAACAACGTAATATGGACTATGATTTCTCTGAAACCATGATAGATTTCACATCGATCCCGACCAAGATGAGTCTGTGGTGTGAAATAATTTTTGTTGAGTGGATAGATTTTAGTTGGGGTAGTCGTTCAACATTCTACAAGAGCAACTTAGCATGGAGTATGATTTCTCTGAAACCATTATAGATTTCAAATCGATCCTGACCAAGATGAGTCTGTGGTGTGAAATAATTTTTGTGGAGTGGATAGATTTTAGTTGGGGTAGTCGTTCAACATTCTACAAGAACAACTTACCATGGAGTATGATTTCTCTCAAACCATTATAGATTTCAAATCGATCCTGACCAAGATGAGTCTGTGGTGTGAAATAATTTTTGTTGAGTGGATAGATTTTAGTTAGGGGTAGTCGTTCAACATTCTACAAGAACAACGTACCATGGACTATGATTTCTCTGAAACCATGATAGATTTCACATCGATCCTGACCAAGATGAGTCTGTGGTGTGAAATAATTTTTGTTGACTGGATAGATTTTAGTTGGGGTAGTCGTTCAACATTCTACAAGAACAACGAACCATGGAGTATGATTTCTCTGAAACCATGATAGATTTCTAATCGATCCTGACCAAGAAGAGTCTGTGGTGTGAAATAATTTTTGTTGAGTGGATAGATTTTAGTTGGGGTAGTCGTTCAACATTCTACAAGAACAACTTAATATGGAGTATGATTTCTATGAAATAATTTTTGTTGAGTGGATAGATTTTAGTTGGGATAGTCGTTCAACATTCTACAAGAACAACGAACCATGGAGTATGATTTCTCTGAAACCATGATAGATTTCAAATCGATCCTGACCAAGATGAGTCTGTGGTGTGAAATAATTTTTGTTGAGTGGATAGATTTTAGTTGGGGTAGTCGTTCAACATTCTACAAGAACAACTTACCATGGACTATGATTTCTCTGAAACCATGATAGATTTCAAATCGATCCTGACCAAGATGAGTCTGTGGTGTGAAATAATTTTTGTTGAGTGGATAGATTTTAGTTGGGGTAGTCGTTCAACATTCTACAAGAACAACTTACCATGGAGTATGATTTCTCTGAAATAATTTTTGTTGAGTGGATAGATTTTAGTTGGGATAGTCGTTCAACATTCTACAAGAACAACGAACCATGGAGTATGATTTCTCTGAAACCATGATAGATTTCAAATCGATCCTGACCAAGATGAGTCTGTGGTGTGAAATAATTTTTGTTGAGTGGATAGATTTTAGTTGGGGTAGTCGTTCAACATTCTACAAGAACAACGAACCATGGAGTATGATTTCTCTGAAATAATTTTTGTTGAGTGGATAGATTTTAGTTGGGGTAGTCGTTCAACATTCTACAAGAACAACTTACCATGGAGTATGATTTCTCTGAAACCATGATAGATTTCAAATCGATCCTGACCAAGAAGAGTCTGTGGTGTGAAATAATTTTTGTTGAGTGGATAGATTTTAGTTGGGGTAGTCGTGCAACATTCTACAAGAACAACTTAATATGGAGTATGATTTCTCTGAAATAATTTTTGTTGAGTGGATAGATTTTAGTTGGGGTAGTCGTGCAACATTCTACAAGAACAACTTAATATGGAGTATGATTTCTCTGAAATAATTTTTGTTGAGTGGATAGATTGTAGTTGGGATAGTCGTTCAACATTCTACAAGAACAACTTAATATGGAGTATGATTTCTCTGAAATAATTTTTGTTGAGTGGATAGATTTTAGTTGGGATAGTCGTTCAACATTCTACAAGAACAACGAACCATGGAGTTTGATTTCTCTGAAACCATGATAGATTTCAAATCGATCTTGACCAAGATGAGTCTGTGGTGTGAAATAATTTTTGTTGAGTGGATAGATTTTAGTTGAGGTAGTCGTTCAACATTCTACAAGAACAACGAACCATGGAGTATGATTTCTCTGAAACCATGATAGATTTCAAATCGATCCTGACCAAGATGAGTCTGTGGTGTGAAATAATTTTTGTTGAGTGGATAGATTTTAGTTGGGGTAGTCGTTCAACATTCTACAAGAACAACTTACCATGGAGTATGATTTCTCTCAAATAATTTTTGTTGAGTGGATAGATTTTAGTTGGGATAGTCGTTCAACATTCTACAAGAACAACTTACCATGGATTATGATTTCTCTGAAACCATTATAGATTTCAAATCGATCCTGACCAAGATGAGTCTGTGGTGTGAAATAATTTTTGTTGAGTGGATAGATTTTAGTTGGGGTAGTCGTTCAACATTCTACAAGAACAACGAACCATGGAGTATGATTTCTCTGAAACCATGATAGATTTCAAATCGATCCTGACCAAGATGAGTCTGTGGTGTGAAGTAATTTTTGTTGAGTGGATAGATTTTAGTTGGGGTAGTCGTTCAACATTCTGCAAGAACAACGAACCATGGAGTATGATTTCTCTGCAATAATTTTTGTTGAGTGGATAGATTTTAGTTGGGGTAGTCGTTCAACATTCTACAAGAACAACTTACCATGGAGTATGATTTCTCTGAAACCATTATAGATTTCAAATCGATCCTGACCAAGATGAGTCTGTGGTGTGAAATAATTTTTGTTGAGTGGATAGATTTTAGTTAGGGATAGTCGTTCAACATTCTACAAGAACAACTTACCATGGAGTATGATTTCTCTGAAACCATTATAGATTTCAAATCGATCCTGACCAAGATGAGCCTGTGGTGTGAAATAATTTTTGTTGAGTGGATAGATTTTAGTTAGGGGTAGTCGCTCAACATTCTACAAGAACAACGTAATATGGACTATGATTTCTCTGAAACCATGATAGATTTCACATCGATCCCGACCAAGATGAGTCTGTGGTGTGAAATAATTTTTGTTGAGTGGATAGATTTTAGTTGGGGTAGTCGTTCAACATTCTACAAGAGCAACTTAGCATGGAGTATGATTTCTCTGAAACCATTATAGATTTCAAATCGATCCTGACCAAGATGAGTCTGTGGTGTGAAATAATTTTTGTGGAGTGGATAGATTTTAGTTGGGGTAGTCGTTCAACATTCTACAAGAACAACTTACCATGGAGTATGATTTCTCTCAAACCATTATAGATTTCAAATCGATCCTGACCAAGATGAGTCTGTGGTGTGAAATAATTTTTGTTGAGTGGATAGATTTTAGTTAGGGGTAGTCGTTCAACATTCTACAAGAACAACTTACCATGGAGTATGATTTTCCTGAAACCATTATAGATTTCAAATCGATCCTGACCAAAATGAGTCTGTGGTGTGAAATAATTTTTGTTGAGTGGATAGATTTTAGTTGGGGTAGTCGTTCAACATTCTACAAGAACAACGTACCATGGACTATGATTTCTCTGAAACCATGATAGATTTCACATCGATCCTGACCAAGATGAGTCTGTGGTGTGAAATAATTTTTGTTGAGTGGATAGATTTTAGTTGGGGTAGTCGTTCAACATTCTACAAGAACAACGAACCATGGAGTATGATTTCTCTGAAACCATGATAGATTTCTAATCGATCCTAACCAAGAAGAGTCTGTGGTGTGAAATAATTTTTGTTGAGTGGATAGATTTTAGTTAGGGTAGTCGTTCAACATTCTACAAGAACAACTTAATATGGAGTATGATTTCTCTGAAATAATTTTTGTTGAGTGGATAGATTTTAGTTGGGATAGTCGTTCAACATTCTACAAGAACAACGAACCATGGAGTATGATTTCTCTGAAACCATGATAGATTTCAAATCGATCCTGACCAAGATGAGTCTGTGGTGTGAAATAATTTTTGTTGAGTGGATAGATTTTAGTTGGGGTAGTCGTTCAACATTCTACAAGAACAACTTACCATGGACTATGATTTCTCTGAAACCATGGTAGATTTCAAATCGATCCTGACCAAGATGAGTCTGTGGTGTGAAGTAATTTTTGTTGAGTGGATAGATTTTAGTTGGGGTAGTCGTTCAACATTCTACAAGAACAACTTACCATGGAGTATGATTTCTCTGAAATAATTTTTGTTGAGTGGATAGATTTTAGTTGGGATAGTCGTTCAACATTCTACAAGAACAACGAACCATGGAGTATGATTTCTCTGAAACCATGATAGATTTCAAATCGATCCTGACCAAGATGAGTCTGTGGTGTGAAATAATTTTTGTTGAGTGGATAGATTTTAGTTAGGGGTAGTCGTTCAACATTCTACAAGAACAACTTACCATGGACTATGATTTCTCTGAAACCATGATAGATTTCAAATCGATCCTGACCAAGATGAGTCTGTGGTGTGAAATAATTTTTGTTGAGTGGATAGATTTTAGTTGGGGTAGTCGTTCAACATTCTACAAGAACAACGAACCATGGAGTATGATTTCTCTGAAATAATTTTTGTTGAGTGGATAGATTTTAGTTGGGGTAGTCGTTCAACATTCTACAAGAACAACTTACCATGGAGTATGATTTCTCTGAAACCATGATAGATTTCAAATCGATCCTGACCAAGATGAGTCTGTGGTGTTAGTTCTATAGAACAACGAACCATGGAGTATGATTTCTCTGAAACCATGATAGATTTCAAATCGATCCTGACCAAGAAGAGTCTGTGGTGTGAAATAATTTTTGTTGAGTGGATAGATTTTAGTTGGGGTAGTCGTTCAACATTCTACAAGAACAACTTAATATGGAGTATGATTTCTCTGAAATAATTTTTGTTGAGTGGATAGATTGTAGTTGGGATAGTCGTTCAACATTCTACAAGAACAACTTACCATGGAGTATGATTTCTCTGAAACCATTATAGATTTCAAACCGATCCTGACCAAGATGAGTCTGTGGTGTGAAATAATTTTTGTGGAGTGGATAGATTTTAGTTGGGGTAGTCGTTCAACATTCTACAAGAACAACTTACCATGGAGTATGATTTCTCTGAAACCATTATAGATTTCAAATCGATCCTGACCAAGATGAGTCTGTGGTGTGAAATAATTTTTGTTGAGTGGATAGATTTTAGTTAGGGGTAGTCGTTCAACATTCTACAAGAACAACTTACCATGGAGTATGATTTCTCTGAAACCATTATAGATTTCAAATCGATCCTGACCAAAATGAGTCTGTGGTGTGAAATAATTTTTGTTGAGTGGATAGATTTTAGTTAGGGGTAGTCGTTCAACATTCTACAAGAACAACTTACCATGGACTATGATTTCTCTGAAACCATGATAGATTTCAAATCGATCCTGACCAAGATGAGTCTGTGGTGTGAAATAATTTTTGTTGAGTGGATAGATTTTAGTTGTTGTAGTCGTTCAACATTCTACAAGAACAACTTACCATGGAGTATGATTTCTCTGAAACCATTATAGATTTCAAACCGATCCTGACCAAGATGAGTCTGTGGTGTGAAATAATTTTTGTGGAGTGGATAGATTTTAGTTGGGGTAGTCGTTCAACATTCTACAAGAACAACTTACCATGGAGTATGATTTCTCTGAAACCATTATAGATTTCAAATCGATCCTGACCAAGATGAGTCTGTGGTGTGAAATAATTTTTGTTGAGTGGATAGATTTTAGTTAGGGGTAGTCGTTCAACATTCTACAAGAACAACTTACCATGGAGTATGATTTCTCTGAAACCATTATAGATTTCAAATCGATCCTGACCAAAATGAGTCTGTGGTGTGAAATAATTTTTGTTGAGTGGATAGATTTTAGTTAGGGGTAGTCGTTCAACATTCTACAAGAACAACTTACCATGGACTATGATTTCTCTGAAACCATGATAGATTTCAAATCGATCCTGACCAAGATGAGTCTGTGGTGTGAAATAATTTTTGTTGAGTGGATAGATTGTAGTTGGGATAGTCGTTCAACATTCTACAAGAACAACTTAATATGGAGTATGATTTCTCTGAAATAATTTTTGTTGAGTGGATAGATTGTAGTTGGGATAGTCGTTCAACATTCTACAAGAACAACTTACCATGGAGTATGATTTCTCTGAAACCATGATAGATTTCAAATCGATCCTGACCAAGATGAGTCTGTGGTGTGAAATAATTTTTGTTGAGTGGATAGATTTTAGTTGGGGTAGTCGTTCAACATTCTACAAGAACAACGAACCATGGAGTATGATTTCTCTGAGACCATGATAGATTTCAAATCGATCCTGACCAAGAAGAGTCTGTGGTGTGAAATAATTTTTGTTGAGTGGATAGATTTTAGTTGGGGTAGTCGTTCAACATTCTACAAGAACAACTTAATATGGAGTATGATTTCTCTGAAATAATTTTTGTTGAGTGGATAGATTGTAGTTGGGATAGTCGTTCAACATTCTACAAGAACAACTTACCATGGAGTATGATTTCTCTGAAACCATTATAGATTTCAAACCGATCCTGACCAAGATGAGTCTGTGGTGTGAAATAATTTTTGTGGAGTGGATAGATTTTAGTTTTGGTAGTCGTTCAACATTCTACAAGAACAACTTACCATGGAGTATGATTTCTCTGAAACCATTATAGATTTCAAATCGATCCTGACCAAGATGAGTCTGTGGTGTGAAATAATTTTTGTTGAGTGGATAGATTTTAGTTAGGGGTAGTCGTTCAACATTCTACAAGAACAACTTACCATGGAGTATGATTTCTCTGAAACCATTATAGATTTCAAATCGATCCTGACCAAAATGAGTCTGTGGTGTGAAATAATTTTTGTTGAGTGGATAGATTTTAGTTAGGGGTAGTCGTTCAACATTCTACAAGAACAACTTACCATGGACTATGATTTCTCTGAAACCATGATAGATTTCAAATCGATCCTGACCAAGATGAGTCTGTGGTGTGAAATAATTTTTGTTGAGTGGATAGATTTTAGTTGTTGTAGTCGTTCAACATTCTACAAGAACAACTTACCATGGAGTATGATTTCTCTGAAATAATTTTTGTTGAGTGGATAGATTTTAGTTGGGATAGTTGGAGTATGATTTCTCTGAAACCATGATAGATTTCAAATCGATCCTGACCAAGATGAGTCTGTGGTGTGAAATAATTTTTGTTGAGTGGATAGATTTTAGTTGGGGTAGTCGTTCAACATTCTACAAGAACAACTTACCATGGACTATGATTTCTCTGAAACCATGATAGATTTTAAATCGATCCTGACCAAGATGAGTCTGTGGTGTGAAATAATTTTTGTTGAGTAAATAGATTTTAGTTGGGGTAGTCGTTCAACATTCTACAAGAACAACGAACCATGGAGTATGATTTCTCTGAAATAATTTTTGTTGAGTGGATAGATTTTAGTTGGGGTAGTCGTTCAACATTCTACAAGAACAACTTACCATGGAGTATAATTTCTCTGAAACCATGAAAGATTTCAAATCGATCCTGACCAAGATGAGTCTGTGGTGTGAAATAATTTTTGTTGAGTGGATAGATTTTAGTTGGGGTAGTCGTTCAACATTCTACAAGAACAACGAAACATGGAGTATGATTTCTCTGAAATAATTTTTTTGAGTGGATAGATTTTAGTTGGGATAGTCGTTCAACATTCTACAAGAACAACGAACCATGGAGTTTGATTTCTCTGAAACCATGATAGATTTCAAATCGATCCTGACCAAGATGAGGCTGTGGTGTGAAATAATTTTTGTTGAGTGGATAGATTTTAGTTGGGGTAGTCGTTCAACATTCTACAAGAACAACGAACCATGGAGTATGATTTCTCTGAAACCATGATAGATTTCAAATCGATCCTGACCAAGAAGAGTCTGTGGTGTGAAATAATTTTTGTTGAGTGGATAGATTTTAGTTGGGGTAGTCGTTCAACATTCTACAAGAACAACGAACCATGGAGTATGATTTCTCTGAAATAATTTTTGTTGAGTGGATAGATTTTAGTTGGGATAGTCGTTCAACATTCTACAAGAACAACGAACCATGGAGTATGATTTCTCTGAAACCATGATAGATTTCAAATCGATCCTGACCAAGATGAGTCTGTGGTGTGAAATAATTTTTGTTGAGTGGATAGATTTTAGTTGGGGTAGTCGTTCAACATTCTACAAGAACAACTTACCATGGAGTATGATTTCTCTAAACCATGATAGATTTCAAATCGATCCTGACCAAGATGAGTCTGTGGTGCGAAATAATTTTTGTTGAGTGGATAGATTTTAGTTGGGGTAGTCGTTCAACATTCTACAAGAACAACGAACCATGGAGTATGACTGCTCTGAAATAATTTTTGTTGGGTGGATAGATTTTAGTTGGGTTAGTCGTTCAACATTCTACAAGAACAACTTAATATGGAGTATGATTTCTCTGAAATAATTTTTGTTGAGTGGATAGATTGTAGTTGGGATAGTCGTTCAACATTCTATAAGAACAACTTACCATGGAGTATGATTTCTCTGAAACCATGATAGATTTCAAATCGATCCTGACCAAGATGAGTCTGTGGTGTGAAATAATTTTTGTGGAGTGGATAGATTTTAGTTGGGGTAGTCGTTCAACATTCTACAAGAACAACGTACCATGGACTATGATTTCTCTGAAATAATTTTTGTTGAGTGGATAGATTTTAGTTAGGGGTAGTCGTTCAACATTCTACAAGAACAACTTACCATGGAGTATGATTTCTCTGAAACCATGATAGATTTCAAATCGATCCTGACCAAGATGAGTCTGTGGTGTGAAATAATTTTTGTTGAGTGGATAGATTTTAGTTTTGGTAGTCGTTCAACATTCTACAAGAACAACTTACCATGGAGTATGATTTCTCTAAACCATGATAGATTTCAAATCGATCCTGACCAAGATGAGTCTGTGGTGCGAAATAATTTTTGTTGAGTGGATAGATTTTAGTTGGGGTAGTCGTTCAACATTCTACAAGAACAACGAACCATGGAGTATGACTGCTCTGAAATAATTTTTGTTGGGTGGATAGATTTTAGTTGGGTTAGTCGTTCAACATTCTACAAGAACAACTTAATATGGAGTATGATTTCTCTGAAATAATTTTTGTTGAGTGGATAGATTGTAGTTGGGATAGTCGTTCAACATTCTATAAGAACAACTTACCATGGAGTATGATTTCTCTGAAACCATGATAGATTTCAAATCGATCCTGACCAAGATGAGTCTGTGGTGTGAAATAATTTTTGTGGAGTGGATAGATTTTAGTTGGGGTAGTCGTTCAACATTCTACAAGAACAACGTACCATGGACTATGATTTCTCTGAAATAATTTTTGTTGAGTGGATAGATTTTAGTTAGGGGTAGTCGTTCAACATTCTACAAGAACAACTTAATATGGAGTATGATTTCTCTGAAATAATTTTTGTTGAGTGGATAGATTTTAGTTGGGGTAGTCGTTCAACATTCTACAAGAACAACGAACCATGGAGTATGACTGCTCTGAAATAATTTTTGTTGGGTGGATAGATTTTAGTTGGGTTAGTCGTTCAACATTCTACAAGAACAACTTAATATGGAGTATGATTTCTCTGAAATAATTTTTGTTGAGTGGATAGATTTTAGTTGGGGTAGTCGTTCAACATTCTACAAGAACAACTTACCATGGAGTATGATTTCTCTAAACCATGATAGATTTCAAATCGATCCTGACCAAGATGAATCTGTGGTGCGAAATAATTTTTGTTGAGTGGATAGATTTTAGTTGGGGTAGTCGTTCAACATTCTACAAGAACAACTTAATATGGAGTATGATTTCTCTGAAATAATTTTTGTTGAGTGGATAGATTGTAGTTGGGACAGTCGTTCAACATTCTACAAGAACAACTTAATATGGAGTATGATTTCTCTGAAATAATTTTTGTTGAGTGGATAGATTGTAGTTGGGATAGTCGTTCAACATTCTATAAGAACAACTTACCATGGAGTATGATTTCTCTGAAACCATGATAGATTTCAAATCGATCCTGACCAAGATGAGTCTGAGGTGTGAAATAATTTTTGTTGAGTGGATAGATTTTAGTTGGGGTAATCGTTCAACATTCTACAAGAACAACGAACCATGGAGTATGATTTCTCTGAAAATATGATAGATTTCAAATCGATCCTGACCAAGAAGAGTCTGTGGTGTGAAATAATTTTTGTTGAGTGGATAGATTTTAGTTGGGGTAGTCGTTCAACATTCTACAAGAACAACTTAATATGGAGTATGATTTCTCTGAAATAATTTTTGTTGAGTGGATAGATTGTAGTTGGGATAGTCGTTCAACATTCTACAAGAACAACTTACCATGGAGTATGATTTCTCTGAAACCATGATAGATTTCAAACCGATCCTGACCAAGATGAGTCTGTGGTGTGAAATAATTTTTGTGGAGTGGATAGATTTTAGTTGGTTTAGTCGTTCAACATTCTACAAGAACAACTTACCATGGAGTATGATTTCTCTGAAACCATTATAGATTTCAAATCGATCCTGACCAAGATGAGTCTGTGGTGTGAAATAATTTTTGTTGAGTGGATAGATTTTAGTTAGGGGTAGTCGTTCAACATTCTACAAGAACAACTTACCATGGAGTATGATTTCTCTGAAACCATTATAGATTTCAAATCGATCCTGACCAAAATGTGTCTGTGGTGTGAAATAATTTTTGTTGAGTGGATAGATTTTAGTTAGGGGTAGTCGTTCAACATTCTACAAGAACAACGTACCATGGACTATGATTTCTCTGAAACCATGATAGATTTCACATCGATCCCGACCAAGATGAGTCTGTGGTGTGAAATAATTTTTGTTGAGTGGATAGATTTTAGTTGGGGTAGTCGTTCAACATTCTACAAGAACAACGAACCATGGAGTATGATTTCTCTGAAACCATGATAGATTTCTAATCGATCCTGACCAAGAAGAGTCTGTGGTGTGAAATAATTTTTGTTGAGTGGATAGATTTTAGTTGGGGTAGTCGTTCAACATTCTACAAGAACAACTTACCATGGAGTATGATTTCTCTGAAACCATGATAGATTTCAAATCGATCCTGACCAAGATGAGTCTGTGGTGTGAAATAATTTTTGTGGAGTGGATAGATTTTAGTTGGGGTAGTCGTTCAACATTCTACAAGAACAACGTACCATGGACTATGATTTCTCTGAAATAATTTTTGTTGAGTGGATAGATTTTAGTTAGGGGTAGTCGTTCAACATTCTACAAGAACAACTTACCATGGAGGATGATTTCTCTGAAACCATTATAGATTTCAAATCGATCCTGACCAAGATGAGTCTGTGGTGTGAAATAATTTTTGTTGAGTGGATAGATTTTAGTTGGGGTAGTCGTTCAACATTCTACAAGAACAACGAACCATGGAGTATGATTTCTATGAAATAATTTTTGTTGAGTGGATAGATTTTAGTTAGGGGTAGTCGTTCAACATTCTACAAGAACAACTTACCATGGAGTATGATTTCTCTGAAACCATGATAGATTTCAAATCGATCCTGACCAAGATGAGTCTGTGGTGTGAAATAATTTTTGTGGAGTGGATAGATTTTAGTTGGGGTAGTCGTTCAACATTCTACAAGAACAACGTACCATGGACTATGATTTCTCTGAAATAATTTTTGTTGAGTGGATAGATTTTAGTTAGGGGTAGTCGTTCAACATTCTACAAGAACAACTTACCATGGAGTATGATTTCTCTGAAACCATTATAGATTTCAAATCGATCCTGACCAAGATGAGTCTGTCGGGTGAAACAATTTTTGTTGAGTGGATAGATTTTAGTTGGGGTAGTCGTTCAACATTCTACAAGAACAACGAACCATGGAGTATGATTTCTCTGAAACCATGATAGATTTCAAATCGATCCTGACCAAGATGAGTCTGTGGTGTGAAATAATTTTTGTTGAGTGGATAGATTTTAGTTGGGGTAGTCGTTCAACATTCTACAAGAACAACGAACCATGGAGTATGATTTCTATGAAATAATTTTTGTTGAGTGGATAGATTTTAGTTGGGGTAGTCGTTCAACATTCTACAAGAACAACTTACCATGGAGTATGATTTCTCTGAAACCATTATAGATTTCAAATCGATCCTGACCAAGATGAGTCTGTGGTGTGAAATAATTTTTGTTGAGTGGATAGATTTTAGTTAGGGGTAGTCGTTCAACATTCTACAAGAACAACTTGCCATGGAGTATGATTTCTCTGAAATAATTTTTGTTGAGTGGATAGATTTTAGTTGGGATAGTCGTTCAACATTCTACAAGAACAACTTACCATGGAGTATGATTTCTCTGAAACCATGATAGATTTCAAATCGATCCTGACCAAGATGAGTCTGTGGTGTGAAATAATTTTTGTGGAGTGGATAGATTTTAGTTGGGGTAGTCGTTCAACATTCTACAAGAACAACGTACCATGGACTATGATTTCTCTGAAATAATTTTTGTTGAGTGGATAGATTTTAGTTAGGGGTAGTCGTTCAACATTCTACAAGAACAACTTACCATGGAGTATGATTTCTCTGAAACCATGATAGATTTCAAATCGATCCTGACCAAGATGAGTATGTGGTGTGAAATAATTTTTGTGGAGTGGATAGATTTTAGTTGGGGTAGTCGTTCAACATTCTACAAGAACAACGTACCATGGACTATGATTTCTCTGAAATCATTTTTGTTGAGTGGATAGATTTTAGTTAGGGGTAGTCGTTCAACATTCTACAAGAACAACTTACCATGGAGTATGATTTCTCTGAAACCATTATAGATTTCAAATCGATCCTGACCAAGATGAGTCTGTGGTGTGAAATAATTTTTGTTGAGTGGATAGATTTTAGTTAGGGGTAGTCGTTCAACATTCTACAAGAACAACTTACCATGGAGTATGATTTCTCTGAAACCATTATAGATTTCAAATCGATCCTGACCAAAATGAGTCTGTGGTGTGAAATAATTTTTGTTGAGTGGATAGATTTTAGTTAGGGGTAGTCCTTCAACATTCTACAAGAACAACGTACCATGGACTATGATTTCTCTGAAACCATGATAGATTTCACATCGATTTTAGTTGGGGTAGTCGTTCAATATTCTACAAGAACAACTTACCGTGGAGTATGATTTCTCTGAAATAATTTTTGTTGAGTGGATAGATTTTAGTTGGGGTAGTCGTTCAACATTCTACAAGAACAACGAACCATGGAGTATGATTTCTCTGAAACCATGATAGATTTCAAATCGATCCTGACCAAGATGAGTCTGTGGTGTGAAATAATTTTTGTTTAGTTGATAGATTTTAGTTGGGATAGTCGTTCAACATTCTACAAGAACAAC
This sequence comes from Xylota sylvarum, assembly GCA_905220385.1. NCBI lineage: Eukaryota > Metazoa > Arthropoda > Insecta > Diptera > Syrphidae > Xylota > Xylota sylvarum. The sequence continues at coordinate 107,159 of CAJMZQ010000093.1, forward strand.
TTACCATGGAGTATGATTTCTCTGAAACCATGATAGATTTCAAATCGATCCTGACCAAGATGAGTCTGTGGTGTGAAATAATTTTTGTTGAGTGGATAGATTTTAGTTGGAGTAGTCGTTCAACATTCTACAAGAACAATTTACCATGGAGTATGATTTCTCTGAAACCATGATAGATTTCAAATCGATCCTGACCAAGATGAGTCTGTGGTGTGAAATAATTTTTGTTGAGTGGATAGATTTTAGTTGCGGTAGTCGTTTAACATTCTACAAGAACAACTTACCATGGAGTATGATTTCTCTGAAACCATGATAGATTTCAAATCGATCCTGACCAAGATGAGTTTGTGGTGTGAAATAATTTTTGTTGAGTGGATAGATTTTAGTTGGGATAGTTGTTCAACATTCTACAAGAACAACTTACCATGGAGTATGATTTCTCTGAAATAATTTTTGTTGAGTGGATAGATTTCAGTTGGGTTAGTCGTTCAACATTCTACAAGAACAACTTACCATGGAGTATGATTTCTCTGAAACCATGATAGATTTCAAATCGATCCTGACCAAGATGAGTCTGTGGTGTGAAATAATTTTTGTTGAGTGGATAGATTTTAGTTGGGGTAGTCGTTCAACATTCTACAAGAACAACTTACCATGGAGTATGATTTCTCTGAAACCATGATAGATTTCAAATCGATCCTGACCAAGGTGAGTCTGTGGTGTGAAATAATTTTTGTTGAGTGGATAGATTTTAGTTGGGATAGTCGTTCAACATTCTACAAGAACAACTTACCATGGAGTATGATTTCTCTGAAATAATTTTTGTTGAGTGGATAGATTTTAGTTGGGGTAGTCGTTCAACATTCTACAAGAACAACTTACGATGGACTATGATTTCTCTGAAATAATTTTTGTTGAGTGGATAGATTTTAGTTGCGGTAGTCGTTTAACATTCTACAAGAACAACTTACCATGGAGTATGATTTCTCTGAAACCATGATAGATTTCAAATCGATCCTGACCAAGATGAGTTTGTGGTGTGAAATAATTTTTGTTGAGTGGATAGATTTTAGTTGGGATAGTCGTTCAACATTCTACAAGAACAACTTACCATGGAGTATGATTTCTCTGAAATAATTTTTGTTGAGTGGATAGATTTCAGTTGGGGTAGTCGTTCAACATTCTACAAGAACAACTTACCATGGAGTATGATTTCTCTGAAACCATGATAGATTTCAAATCGATCCTGACCAAGATGAGTCTGTGGTGTGAAATAATTTTTGTTGAGTGGATAGACTTTAAATACGGGTAGTCGTTCAACATTCTACAAGAACAACTTACCATGGAGTATGATTTCTCTGAAACCATGATAGATTTCAAATCGATCCTGACCAAAGTGAGTCTGTGGTGTGAAATAATTTTTGTTGAGTGGATAGATTTTAGTTGGGATAGTCGTTCAACATTCTACAAGAACAACTTACCATGGAGTACGATTTCTCTGAAATAATTTTTGTTGAGTGGATAGATTTTAGTTGGGGTAGTCGTTCAACATTCTACAAGAACAACTTACGATGGACTATGATTTCTCTGAAATAATTTTTGTTGAGTGGATAGATTTTAGTTGGGGTAGTCGTTCAACATTCTACAAGAACAACTTACCATGGAGTATGATTTCTCTGAAATAATTTTTGTTGAGTGGATAGATTTTAGTTGGGGTAGTCGTTCAACATTTTACAAGAACAACGAACCATGGAGTATGATTTCTCTGAAACCATGATAGATTTCAAATCCATCCTGACCAAGATGAGTCTGTGGTGTGAAATAATTTTTGTTGAGTGGATAGATTTTAGTTGGGGTAGTCGTTCAACATTCTACAAGAACAACTTACCATGGAGTATGATTTCTCTGAAATAATTTTTGTTGAGTGGATAGATTTTAGTTGGGATAGTCGTTCAACATTTTACAAGAACAACTTACCATGGAGTATGATTTCTCTGAAATAATTTTTGTTGAGTGGATAGATTTTAGTTGGGATAGTCGTTCAACATTCTACAAGAACAACTTACCATGGAGTATGATTTCTCTGAAACCATGATAGATTTCAAATCGATCCTGACCAAGATGAGTCTGTGGTGTGAAATAATTTTTGTTGAGTTGATAGATTTTAGTTGGGGTAGTCGTTCAACATTCTACAAGAACAACTTACCATGGACTATGATTTCTCTGAAATAATTTTCGTTGAGTGGATAGATTTTAGTTGGGGTAGTCGTTCAACATTCTACAAGAACAACTTAGCATGGACTATGATTTCTCTGAAATAATTTTTGTTGAGTGGATAGATTTTAGTTAGGGGTAGTCGTTCAACATTCTACAAGAACAACTTACCATGGAGTATGATTTCTCTGAAATAATTTTTGTTGAGTGGATAGATTTTAGTTGGGGTAGTCGTTCAACATTTTACAAGAACAACGAACCATGGAGTATGATTTCTCTGAAACCATAATAGATTTCAAATCGATCCTCACCAAGATGAGTCTGTGTTGTGAAATAATTTTTGTTGAGTGGATAGATTTTTGTTGGGGTAGTCGTTCAGCATTCTACAAGAACAACTTACCATGGAGTATGATTTCTCTGAAATAATTTTTGTTGAGTGGATAGATTTTAGTTGGGATAGTCGTTCAACATTCTACAAGAACAACTTACCATGGAGTATGATTTCTCTGAAACCATGATAGATTTCAAATCGATCCTGACCAAGATGAGTCTGTGGTGTGAAATAATTTTTGTTGAGTGGATAGATTTTAGTTGGGGTAGTCGTTCAACATTCTACAAGAACAACTTACCATGGACTATGATTTCTCTGAAACCATGATAGATCTCAAATCGATCCTGACCAAGATGAGTCTGTGGTGTGAAATAATTTTTGTTGAGTGGATAGATTTTAGTTGGGGTAGTCGTTCAACATTCTACAAGAACAACTTACCATGGAGTATGATTTCTCTGAAATAATTTTTGTTGAGTGGATAGATTTTAGTTGGGATAGTCGTTCAACATTCTACAAGAAAAACTTACCATGGAGTATGATTTCTCTGAAGCCATTATAGATTTCAAATCGATCCTGACCAAGATGAGTCTGTGGTGTGAAATAATTTTTGTTGAGTGGATAGATCTTAGTTGGGATAGTCGTTCAACATTCTACAAGAACAACTTACCATGGAGTATGATTTCTCTGAAACCATGATAGATTTCAAATCGATCCTGACCAAGAAGAGTCTGTGGTGTGAAATAATTTTTGTTGAGTGGATAGATTTTAGTTGGGGTAGTCGTTCAACATTCTACAAGAACAACTTACCATGGAGTATGATTTCTCTGAAATAATTTTTGTTGAGTGGATAGATTTTAGTTGGGGTAGTCGTTCAACATTCTACAAGAACAACTTACCATGGAGTATGATTTCTCTGAAATAATTTTTGTTGAGTGGATAGATTTTAGTTGGGATAGTCGTTCAACATTCTACAAGAACAACGAACCATGGAGTATGATTTCTCTGAAACCATGATAGATTTCAGATCGATCCTGACCAAGATGAGTCTGTGGTGTGAAATAATTTTTGTTGAGTGGATAGATTTTAGTTGGGGTAGTCGTTCAACATTTTACAAGAACAACGAACCATGGAGTATGATTTCTCTGAAACCATGATAGATTTCAAATCGATCCTGACCAAGATGAGTCTGTGGTGTGAAATAATTTTTGTTGAGTGGATAGATTTTAGTTGGGGTAGTCGTTCAACATTCTACAAGAACAACTTACCATGGAGTATGATTTCTCTGAAATAATTTTTGTTGAGTGGATAGATTTTAGTTGGGGTAGTCGTTCAACATTTTACAAGAACAACGAACCATGGAGTATGATTTCTCTGAAATAATTTTTGTTGAGTGGATAGATTTTAGTTGGGGTAGTCGTTCAACATTCTACAAGAACAACTTACCATGGAGTATGATTTCTCTGAAACCATGATAGATTTCAAATCGATCCTGACCAAGATGAGTCTGTGGTGTGAAATAATTTTTGTTGAGTGGATAGATTTTAGTTGAGGTAGTCGTTCAACATTCTACAAGAACAACTTACCATGGAGTATGATTTCTCTGAAATAATTTTTGTTGAGTGGATAGATTTTAGTTGGGGTAGTCGTTCAACATTTTACAAGAACAACGAACCATGGAGTATGATTTCTCTGAAATAATTTTTGTTGAGTGGATAGATTTTAGTTGGGGTAGTCGTTCAACATTCTACAAGAACAACTTACCATGGAGTATGATTTCTCTGAAATAATTTTTGTTGAGTGGATAGATTTTAGTTGGGGTAGTCGTTCAACATTTTACAAGAACAACGAACCATGGAGTATGATTTCTCTGAAATAATTTTTGTTGAGTGGATAGATTTTAGTTGGGGTAGTCGTTCAACATTCTACAAGAACAACTTACCATGGAGTATGATTTCTCTGAAACCATGATAGATTTCAAATCGATCCTGACCAAGATGAGTCTGTGGTGTGAAATAATTTTTGTTGAGTGGATAGATTTTAGTTGGGGTAGTCGTTCAACATTCTACAAGAACAACTTACCATGGAGTATGATTTCTCTGAAATAATTTTTGTTGAGTGGATAGATTTTAGTTGGGGTAGTCGTTCAACATTTTACAAGAACAACGAACCATGGAGTATGATTTCTCTGAAATAATTTTTGTTGAGTGGATAGATTTTAGTTGGGGTAGTCGTTCAACATTCTACAAGAAAAACTTACCATGGACTATGATTTCTCTGAAACCATGATAGATTTCAAATCGATCCTGACCAAGATGAGTCAGTGGTGTGAAATAATTTTTGTTGAGTGGATAGATTTTAGTTGGGGTAGTCGTTCAACATTCTACAAGAACAACGAACTATGGAGTATGATTTCTCTGAAATAATTTTTGTTGAGTGGATAGATTTTAGTTGGGGTAGTCGTTCAACATTCTACAAGAACAACTTACCATGGAGTATGATTTCTCTGAAACCATGATAGATTTCAAATCGATCCTGAAGAAGATGAGTCTGTGGTGTGAAATAATTTTTGTTGAGTGGCTAGATTTTAGTTGGGGTAGTCGTTCAACATTCTACAAGAACAACTTACCATGGACTATGATTTCTCTGCAACCATGATAGATTTCAAATCGATCCTGACCAAGATGAGTCTGTGGTGTGAAATAATTTTTGTTGAGTGGATAGATTTTAGTTGGGGTAGTCCTTCAACATTCTACAAGAACAGCGAAACATGGAGTATGATTTCTCTGAAATAATTTTTGTTGAGTGGATAGATTTTAGTTGGGATAGTCGTTCAACATTCTACAAGAACAACGAACCATGGAGTATGATTTCTCTGAAATAATTTTTGTTGAGTGGATAGATTTTAGTTGGTATAGTCGTTCAACATTTTACAAGAACAACTTACCATGGAGTATGATTTCTCTGAAACCATGATAGATTTCAAATCGATCCTGACCAAGATGAGTCTGTGGTGTGAAATAATTTTTGTTGAGTGGATAGATTTTAGTTGGGGTAGTCGTTCAACATTCTACAAGAACAACGAACCATGGAGTATGATTTCTCTGAAATAATTTTTGTTGAGTGGATAGATTTTAGTTGGGATAGTCGTTCAACATTCTATAAGAACAACTTACCATGGAGTATGATTTCTCTGAAATAATTTTTGTTGAGTTGGTAGATTTTAGTTAGGGGTAGTCGTTCAACATTCTACAAGAACAACTTACCATGGACTATGATTTCTCTGCAACCATGATAGATTTCAAATCGATCCTGACCAAGATGAGTCTGTGGTGTGAAATAATTTTTGTTGAGTGGATAGATTTTAGTTGGGGTAGTCCTTCAACATTCTACAAGAACAGCGAAACATGGAGTATGATTTCTCTGAAATAATTTTTGTTGAGTGGATAGATTTTAGTTGGGATAGTCGTTCAACATTCTACAAGAACAACGAACCATGGAGTATGATTTCTCTGAAATAATTTTTGTTGAGTGGATAGATTTTAGTTGGTATAGTCGTTCAACATTTTACAAGAACAACTTACCATGGAGTATGATTTCTCTGAAACCATGATAGATTTCAAATCGATCCTGACCAAGATGAGTCTGTGGTGTGAAATAATTTTTGTTGAGTGGATAGATTTTAGTTGGGGTAGTCGTTCAACATTCTACAAGAACAACGAACCATGGAGTATGATTTCTCTGAAATAATTTTTGTTGAGTGGATAGATTTTAGTTGGGATAGTCGTTCAACATTCTATAAGAACAACTTACCATGGAGTATGATTTCTCTGAAATAATTTTTGTTGAGTTGGTAGATTTTAGTTAGGGGTAGTCGTTCAACATTCTACAAGAACAACTTACCATGGAGTGTGATTTCTCTGAAATAATTTTTGTTGAGTGGATAGATTTTAGTTGGGGTAGTCGTTCAACATTCTACAAGAACAACTTACCATGGACTATGATTTCTCTGAAATAATTTTTGTTGAGTGGATAGATTTTAGTTGGGGTAGTCGTTCAATATTTTACAAGAACAACGAACCATGGAGTATGATTTCTCTGCAACCATGATAGATTTCAAATCGATCCTGACCAAGATGAGTCTGTGGTGTGAAATAATTTTTGTTGAGTGGATAGATTTTAGTTGGGGTAGTCGTTCAACATTCTACAAGAACAACGAACCATGGAGTATGATTTCTCTGAAATAATGTTTGTTGAGTGGATAGATTTTAGTTGGGATAGTCGTTCAACATTCTACAAGAACAACGAACCATGGAGTATGATTTCTCTGAAAGAATTTTTGTTGAGTGGATAGATTTTAGTTGGGATAGTCGTTCAACATTCTACAAGAACAACGAACCATGGAGTATGATTTCTCTGAAATAATTTTTGTTGAGTGGATAGATTTTAGTTAGGGGTAGTCGTTCAACATTCTACAAGCACAACTTACCATGGAGTATGATTTCTCTGAAATAATTTTTGTTGAGTGGATAGATTTTAGTTAGGGGTAGTCGTTCAACATTCTACAAGAACAACTTACCATGGAGGCTGATTTCTCTGAAACCATGATAGATTTCAAATCGATCCTGACCAAGATGAGTCTGTGGTGTGAAATATTTTTTGTTGAGTGGATAGATTTTAGTTGGGGTAGTCGTTCAACATTCTACAAGAACAACGAACCCTGGAGTATGATTTCTCTGAAATAATTTTCGTTGAGTGGATAGATTTTAGTTGGGATAGTCGTTCAACATTCTACAAGAACAACGAACCATGGAGTATGATTTCTCTGAAACCATGATAGATTTCAAATCGATCCTGACCAAGATGAGTCTGTGGTGTGAAATAATTTTTGTTGAGTGGATAGATTTTAGTTGGGGTAGCCGTTCAACATTCTACAAGAACAACGATCCATGGAGTATGATTTCTCTGAAATAATTTTTGTTGAGTGGATAGATTTGAGTTAATGGTAGTCGTTCAACATTCTACAAGAACAACTTACCATGGAGTATGATTTCTCTGAAATAATTTTTGTTGAGTTTATAGATTTTAGTTAGGGGTAGTCGTTCAACATTCTACAAGAACAACTTACCATGGAGTATGATTTCTCTGAAATAATTTTTGTTGAGTGGATAGATTTTAGTTGGGGTAGTCGTTCAACGTTCTACAAGAACAACTTACCATGGACTATGATTTCTCTGAAATAATTTTTGTTGAGTGGATAGATTTTAGTTGGGGTAGTCGTTCAACATTTTACAAGAACAACGAGCCATGGAGTATGATTTCTCTGAAACCATGATAGATTTCAAATCGATCCCGACCAAGATGAGTTTATGGTGTGAAATAATTTTTGTTGAGTGGATAGATTTTAGTTGGGGTAGTCGTTCAACATTCTACAAGAACAACTTACCATGGACTATGATTTCTCTGAAACCATGATAGATTTCAAATCGATCCTGACCAAGATGAGTCTGTGGTGTGAAATAATTTTTGTTGAGTGGATAGATTTTAGTTGGGATAGTCGTTCAACATTCTACAAGAACAACTTACCATATAGTATGATTTCTCTGAAATAATTTTTGTTAAGTGGATAGATTTTAGTTGGGGTAGTCGTTCATCATTCTACAAGAACAACTTACCATGGAGTATGATTTCTCTGAAACCGTGATAGATTTCAAATCGATCCTGACCAAGATGAGTCTGTGGTGTGAAATAATTTTTGTTGAGTGGATAGATTTTAGTTGGGATAGTCGTTCAACATTCTACAAGAACAACGAACCATGGAGTATGATTTCTCTGAAACCATGATAGATTTCAAATCGATCCTGACCAAGATGAGTCTGTGGTGTGAAATAATTTTTGTTGAGTGGATAGATTTTAGTTGGGGTAGTCGTTCAACATTCTACAAGAACAACGAACCATGGAGTATGATTTCTCTGAAATAATGTTTGTTGAGTGGATAGATTTTAGTTGGGATAGTCGTTCAACATTCTACAAGAACAACGAACCATGGAGTATGATTTCTCTGAAATAATTTTTGTTGAGTGGATAAATTTTAGTTGGGATAGTCGTTCAACATTCTACAAGAACAACGAACCATGGAGTATGATTTCTCTGAAATAATTTTTGTTGAGTGGATAGATTTTAGTTAGGGGTAGTCGTTCAACATTCTACAAGAACAACTTACCATGGAGTATGATTTCTCTGAAATAATTTTTGTTGAGTGGATAGATTTTAGTTAGGGGTAGTCGTTCAACATTCTACAAGAACAACTTACCATGGACTATGATTTCTCTGAAACCATGATAGATTTCAAATCGATCCTGACCAAGATGAGTCTGTGGTGTGAAATAATTTTTGTTGAGTGGATAGATTTTAGTTGGGGTAGTCGTTCAACATTTTACAAGAACAACTTACCATGGAGTATGATTTCTCTGAAACCATGATAGATTTTAAATCGGTCCTGACCAAGATGGGTCTGTGGTGTGAAATAATTTTTGTTGAGTGGATAGATTTTAGTTGGGGTAGTCGTTCAACATTCTACAAGAACAACTTACCATGGAGTATGATTTCTCTGAAATAATTTTTGTTGAGTGGATAGATTTTAGTTGGGGTAGTCGTTCAACATTTTACAAGAACAACGAACCATGGAGTATGATTTCTCTGAACTAATTTTTGTTGAGTGGATAGATTTTAGTTGGGGTAGTCGTTCAACATTCTACAAGAACAACTTACCATGGACTATGATTTCTCTGAAACCATGATAGATTTCAAATCGATCCTGACCAAGATGAGCCTGTGGTGTGAAATAATTTTTGTTGAGTGGATAGATTTTAGTTGGGGTAGTCGTTCAACATTCTACAAGAACAACGAACCATGGAGTATGATTTCTCTGAAATAATTTTTGTTGAGTGGATAGATTTTAGTTGGGGTAGTCGTTCAACATTCTACAAGAACAACTTACCATGGACTATGATTTCTCTGAAACCATGATAGATTTCAAATCGATCCTGAAGAAGATGAGTCTGTGGTGTGAAATAATTTTTGTTGAGTAGCTAGATTTTAGTTAGGGGTAGTCGTTCAACATTCTACAAGAACAACTTACCATGGACTATGATTTCTCTGCAACCATGATAGATTTCAAATCGATCCTGACCAAGATGAGTCTGTGGTGTGAAATAATTTTTGTTGAGTGGATAGATTTTAGTTGGGGTAGTCCTTCAATATTCTACAAGAACAGCGAACCATGGAGTATGATTTCTCTGAAATAATTTTTGTTAAGTGGATAGATTTTAGTTGGGATAGTCGTTCAACATTCTACAAGAACAACGAACCATGGAGTATGATTTCTCTGAAATAATTTTTGTTGAGTGGATAGATTTTAGTTGCAATAGTCGTTCAACATTTTACAAGAACAACTTACCATGGAGTATGATTTCTCTGAAACCATGATAGATTTCAAATCGATCCTGACCAAGATGAGTCTGTGGTGTGAAATAATTTTTGTTGAGTGGATAGATTTTAGTTGGAGTAGTCGTTCAACATTCTACAAGAACAACGAACCATGGAGTATGATTTCTCTGAAATAATTTTTGTTGAGTGGATAGATTTTAGTTGGGATAGTCGTTCAACATTCTATAAGAACAACTTACCATGGAGTATGATTTCTCTGATATAATTTTTGTTGAGTTGGTAGATTTTAGTTAGGGGTAGTCGTTCAACATTCTACAAGAACAACTTACCATATAGTATGATTTCTCTGAAATAATTTTTGTTGAGTGGATAGATTTTAGTTGGGGTAGTCGTTCAACATTCTACAAGAACAACTTACCATGGACTATGATTTCTCTGAAATAATTTTTGTTGAGTGGATAGATTTTAGTTGGGGTAGTCGTTCAATATTTTACAAGAACAACGAACCATGGAGTATGATTTCTCTGCAACCATGATAGATTTCAAATCGATCCTGACCAAGATGAGTCTGTGGTGTGAAATAATTTTTGTTGAGTGGATAGATTTTAGTTGGGGTAGTCGTTCAACATTCTACAAGAACAACGAACCATGGAGTATGATTTCTCTGAAATAATGTTTGTTGAGTGGATAGATTTTAGTTGGGATAGTCGTTCAACATTCTACAAGAACAACGAACCATGGAGTATGATTTCTCTGAAATAATTTTTGTTGAGTGGATAAATTTTAGTTGGGATAGTCGTTCAACATTCTACAAGAACAACGAACCATGGAGTATGATTTCTCTGAAATAATTTTTGTTGAGTGGATAGATTTTAGTTAGGGGTAGTCGTTCAACATTCTACAAGAACAACTTACCATGGAGTATGATTTCTCTGAAATAATTTTTGTTGAGTGGATAGATTTTAGTTACTGGTAGTCGTTCAACATTCTACAAGAACAACTTACCATGGAGGCTGATTTCTCTGAAACCATGATAGATTTCAAATCGATCCTGACCAAGATGAGTCTGTGGTGTGAAATAATTTTTGTTGAGTGGATAGATTTTAGTTGGGGTAGTCGTTCAACATTCTACAAGAACAACGAACCATGGAGTATGATTTCTCTGAAATAATTTTTGTTGAGTGGATAGATTTTAGTTGGGATAGTCGTTCAACATTCTACAAGAACAACGAACCATGGAGTATGATTTCTCTGAAACCATGATAGATTTCAAATCGATCCTGACCAAGATGAGTCTGTGGTGTGAAATAATTTTTGTTGAGTGGATAGATTTTAGTTGGGGTAGCCGTTCAACATTCTACAAGAACAACGATCCATGGAGTATGATTTCTCTGAAATAATTTTTGTTGAGTGGATAGATTTGAGTTAATGGTAGTCGTTCAACATTCTACAAGAACAACTTACCATGGAGTATGATTTCTCTGAAATAATTTTTGTTGAGTGGATAGATTTTAGTTAGGGGTAGTCGTTCAACATTCTACAAGAACAACTTACCAAGGAGTATGATTTCTCTGAAATAATTTTTGTTGAGTGGATAGATTTTAGTTGGGGTAGTCGTTCAACGTTCTACAAGAACAGCTTACCATGGACTATGATTTCTCTGAAATAATTTTTGTTGAGTGGATAGATTTTAGTTGGGGTAGTCGTTCAACGTTTTACAAGAACAACGAACCATGGAGTATGATTTCTCTGAAACCATGATAGATTTCAAATCGATCCCGACCAAGATGAGTTTGTGGTGTGAAATAATTTTTGTTGAGTGGATAGATTTTAGTTGGGGTAGTCGTTCAACATTCTACAAGAACAACTTACCATGGACTATGATTCCTCTGAAACCACGATAGATTTCAAATCGATCCTGACCAAGATGAGTTTGTGGTGTGAAATAATTTTTGTTGAGTGGATAGATTTTAGTTGGGGTAGTCGTTCAACATTCTACAAGAACAACTTACCATGGAGTACGATTTCTCTGAAACCATGATAGGTTTCAAATCGATCCTGACCAAGATGAGTCTGTGGTTTGAAATAATTTTTGTTGAGTGGATAGATTTTGGTTGGGGTAGTCGTTCAACATTCTACAAGAACAACGAACCATGGAGTATGATTTCTCTGAAATAATTTTTGTTGAGTGGATAGATTTTAGTTGGAATAGTCGTTCAACATTCTACAAGAACAACGAACCATGGAGTATGATTTCTCTGAAACCATGATAGATTTCAAATCGATCCCGACCAAGATGAGTTTGTGGTGTGAAATAATTTTTGTTGAGTGGATAGATTTTAGTTGGGGTAGTCGTTCAACATTCTACAAGAACAACTTACCATGGACTATGATTCCTCTGAAACCACGATAGATTTCAAATCGATCCTGACCAAGATGAGTTTGTGGTGTGAAATAATTTTTGTTGAGTGGATAGATTTTAGTTGGGGTAGTCGTTCAACATTCTACAAGAACAACTTACCATGGAGTACGATTTCTCTGAAACCATGATAGGTTTCAAATCGATCCTGACCAAGATGAGTCTGTGGTGTGAAATAATTTTTGTTGAGTGGATAGATTTTAGTTGGGATAGTCGTTCAACATTCTACAAGAACAACTTACCATGGACTATGATTTCTCTGAAACCATGATATATTTCAAATCGATCCTGACCAAGATGAGTCTGTGGTGTGAAATAATTTTTGTTGAGTGGATAGATTTTAGTTGGGATAGTCGTTCAACATTCTACAAAAACAACTTACCATGGACTATGATTTCTCTGAAACCATGATATATTTCAAATCGATCCTGACCAAGATGAGTCTGTGGTGTGAAATAATTTTTGTTGAGTGGATAGATTTTAGTTGGGATAGTCGTTCAACATTCTACAAGAACAACTTACCATGGACTATGATTTCTCTGAAACCATGATATATTTCAAATCGATCCTGACCAAGATGAGTCTGTGGTGTGAAATAATTTTTGTTGAGTGGATAGATTTTAGTTGGGGTAGTCGTTCAACATTCTACAAGAACAACTTACCATATAGTATGATTTCTCTGAAATAATTTTTTTGAGTGGATAGATTTTAGTTGGGGTAGTCGTTCATCATTCTACAAGAACAACTTACCATGGAGTATGATTTCTCTGAAACCATGATAGATTTCAAATCGATCCTGACCAAGTTGAGTCTGCGGTGTGAAATAATTTTTGTTGAGTGGATAGATTTTAGTTGGGATAGTCGTTCAACATTCTACAAGAACAACTTACCATGGAGTATGATTTCTCTGAAACCATGATAGATTTCAAATCGATCCTGACCAAGATGAGTCTGTGGTGTGAAATAATTTTTGTTGAGTGGATAGATTTTAGTTGGGGTAGTCGTTCAACATTCTACAAGAACAACGAACCATGGAGTATGATTTCTCTGAAATAATGTTTGTTGAGTGGATAGATTTTAGTTGGGATAGTCGTTCAACATTCTACAAGAACAACGAACCATGGAGTATAATTTCTCTGAAATAATTTTTGTTGAGTGGATAGATTTTAGTTGGGATAGTCGTTCAGCATTCTACAAGAACAACGAACCATGGAGTATGATTTCTCTGAAATAATTTTTGTTGAGTGGATAGATTTTAGTTAGGGGTAGTCGTTCAACATTCTACAAGAACAACTTACCATGGAGTATGATTTCTCTGAAATAATTTTTGTTGAGTGGATAGATTTTAGTTCGGGGTAGTCGTTCAACATTCTACAAGAACAACTTACCATGGAGGCTGATTTCTCTGAAACCATGATAGATTTCAAATCGATCCTGAAAAAGATGAGTCTGTGGTGTGAAATAATTTTTGTTGAGTGGATAGATTTTAGTTGGGGTAGTCGTTCAACATTCTACAAGAACAACGAACCATGGAGTATGATTTCTCTGAAATAATTTTTGTTGAGTGGATAGATTTTAGTTGGAATAGTCGTTCAACATTCTACAAGAACAACGAACCATGGAGTATGATTTCTCTGAAACCATGATAGATTTCAAATCGATCCTGACCAAGATGAGTCTGTGGTGTGAAATAATTTTTGTTGAGTGGATAGATTTTAGTTGGGGTAGCCGTTCAACATTCTACAAGAACAACGATCCATGGAGTATGATTTCTCTGAAATAATTTTTGTTGAGTGGATAGATTTGAGTTAATGGTAGTCGTTCAACATTCTACAAGAACAACTTACCATGGAGTATTATTTCTCTGAAATAATTTTTGTTGAGTGGATAGATTTTAGTTAGGGGTAGTCGTTCAACGTTCTACAAGAACAACTTACCATGGACTATGATTTCTCTGAAATAATTTTTGTTGAGTGGATAGATTTTAGTTGGGGTAGTCGTTCAACATTTTACAAGAACAACGAACCATGGAGTATGATTTCTCTGAAACCATGATAGATTTCAAATCGATCCCGACCAAGATGAGTTTGTGGTGTGAAATAATTTTTGTTGAGTGGATAGATTTTAGTTGGGGTAGTCGTTCAACATTCTACAAGAACAACTTACCATGGATTTCTCTGAAACCATGATAGATTTCAAATCGATCCTGACCAAGATGAGTCTGTGGTGTGAAATAATTTTTGTTGAGTGGATAGATTTTAGTTGGGATAGTCGTTCAACATTCTACAAGAACAACTTACCATGGAGTATGATTTCTCTGAAATAATTTTTGTTGAGTGGATAGATTTTAGTTGGGGTAGTCGTTCATCATTCTACAAGAACAACTTACCATGGAGTATGATTTCCCTGAAACCATGATAGATTTCAAATCGATCCTGACCACGATGAGTCTGTGGTGTGAAATAATTTTTGTTGAGTGGATAGATTTTAGTTGGGATAGTCGTTCAACATTCTACAAGAACAACTTACCATGGACTATGATTTCTCTGAAACCATGATAGATTTCAAATCGATCCTGACCAAGATGAGTCTGTGGTGTGAAATAATTTTTGTTGAGTGGATAGATTTTAGGTAGGGGTAGTCGTTCAACATTCTACAAGAACAACTTACCATGGAGTATGATTTCTCTGAAACCATGATAGATTTCAAATCGATCCTGACCAAGATGAGTCTGTGGTGTGAAATAATTTTTGTTGAGTGGATAGATTTTAGTTGGGGTAGTCGTTCAACATTCTACAAGAAAAACTTACCATGGAGTATGATTTCTCTGAAATAATTTTTGTTGAGTGGATAGATTTTAGTTGGGATAGTCGTTCAACATTCTACAAGAACAACGAACCATGGAGTATGATTTCTCTGAAACCATGATAGATTTCAAATCGATCCTGACCAAGATGAGTCTGTGGTGTGAAATAATTTTTGTTGAGTGGATAGATTTTAGTTGGGGTAGTCGTTCAACATTCTACAAGAACAAATTACCATGGAGTATGATTTCTCTGAAATAATTTTTGTTGAGTGGATAGATTTTAGTTAGGGGTAGTCGATCAACATTCTACAAGAACAACTTAACATGGAGTATGATTTCTCTGAAACCATTATAGATTTCAAATCGATCCTGACCAAGATGAGTCTGTGGTGTGAAATAATTTTTGTTGAGTGGATAGATTTTAGTTGGGGTAGTCATTCAACATTCTACAAGAACAACTTACCATGGAGTATGATTTCTCTGAAACCATGATAAATTTCAAATCGATCCCGACCAAGATGAGTCTGTGGTGTGAAATAATTTTTGTTGAGTGGATAGATTTTATTTGGGATAGTCGTTCAACATTCTACAAGAACAACGAACCATGGAGTATGATTTCTCTGAAACCATGATAAATTTCAAATCGATCCTGACCAAGATGAGTCTGTGGTGTGAAATAATTTTTGTTGAGTGGATAGATTTTAGTTGGGGTAGTCGTTCAACATTTTACAAGAACAACGAACCATGGAGTATGATTTCTCTGAAACCATGATAGATTTCAAATTGATCCTGACCAAGATGAGTCTGTGGTGTGAAATAATTTTTGTTGAGTGGATAGATTTTAGTTGGGGTAGTCGTTCAACATTCTACAAGAACAACGAACCATGGAGTATGATTTCTCTGAAATAATTTTTGTTGAGTGGATAGATTTTAGTTGGGGTAGTCGTTCAACATTCTACAAGAACAACTTACCATGGACTATGATTTCTCTGCAACCATGATAGATTTCAAATCGATCCTGACCAAGATGAGTCTGTGGTGTGAAATAATTTTTGTTGAGTGGATAGATTTTAGTTGGGGTAGTCGTTCAACATTCTACAAGAACAACTTACCATGGAGTATGATTTCTCTGAAACCATGATAGATTTCAAATCGATCCTGACCAAGATGAGTCTGTGGTGTGAAATAATTTTTGTTGAGTGGATAGATTTTAGTTGGGATAGTCGTTCAACATTCTACAAGAACAATGAACCATGGAGTATGATTTCTCTGAAACCATGATAAATTTCAAATCGATCCTGCCCAAGATGAGTCTGTGGTGTGAAATAATTTTTGTTGAGTGGATAGATTTTAGTTGGGGTAGTCGTTCAACATTTTACAAGAACAACGAACCATGGAGTATGATTTCTCTGAAACCATGATAGATTTCAAATCGATCCTGACCAAGATGAGTCTGTGGTGTGAAATAATTTTTGTTGAGTGGATAGATTTTAGTTGGGGTAGTCGTTCAACATTCTACAAGAACAACTTACCATGGACTATGATTTCTCTGCAACCATGATAGATTTCATATCGATCCTTACCAAGATGAGCCTGTGGTGTGAAATAATTTTTGTTGAGTGGATAGATTTTAGTTAGGGGTAGTCGTTCAACATTCTACAAGAACAACTTACCATGGAGTATGATTTCTCTGAAATAATTTTTGTTGAGTGGATAGATTTTAGTTGGGATAATCGTTCAACATTCTACAAGAACAACGAACCATGGAGTATGATTTCTCTGAAATAATTTTTGTTGAGTGGATAGATTTTAGTTGGGATAGTCGTTCAACATTCTACAAGAACAACTTACCATGGAGTATGATTTCTCTGAAACCATGATAAATTTCAAATCGATCCTGACCAAGATGAGTCTGTGGTGTGAAATAATTTTTGTTGAGTGGATAGATTTTAGTTGGGGTAGTCGTTCAACATTCTACAAGAACAACGAACCATGGAGTATGATTTCTCTGAAACCATGATAGATTTCAAATCGATCCTGACCAAGATGAGTCTGTGGTGTGAAATAATTTTTGTTGAGTGGATAGATTTTAGTTGGGGTAGTCGTTCAACATTCTACAAGAACAACGACACATGGAGTATGATTTCTCTGAAATAATTTTTGTTGAGTGGATAGATTTTAGTTGGGGTAGTCGTTCAACATTCTACAAGAACAACTTACCATGGACTATGATTTCTCTGCAACCATGATAGATTTCAAATCGATCCTGACCAAGATGAGTCTGTGGTGTGAAATAATTTTTGTTGAGTGGATAGATTTTATTTGGTTTAGTCGTTCAACATTCTACAAAAACAACGAACCATGGAGTATGATTTCTCTGAAATAATTTTTGTTGAGTGGATAGATTTTAGTTGGGGTAGTCGTTCAACATTCTACAAGAACAACTTACCATGGACTATGATTTCTCTGCAACCATGATAGATTTCAAATCGATCCTGACCAAGATGAGTCTGTGGTGTGAAATAATTTTTGTTGAGTGGATAGATTTTAGTTGGGGTAGTCCTTCAACATTCTACAAGAACAGCGAACCATGGAGTATGATTTCTCTGAAATAATTTTTGTTGAGTGGATAGATTTTAGTTGGGATAGTCGTTCAACATTCTACAAGAACAACGAACCATGGAGTATGATTTCTCTGAAATAATTTTTGTTGAGTGGATAGATTTTAGTTGGGATAGTCGTTCAATATTTTACAAGAACAACTTACCATGGAGTATGATTTCTCTGAAACCATGATAGATTTCAAATCGATCCTGACCAAGATGAGTCTGTGGTGTGAAATAATTTTTGTTGAGTTTATAGATTTTAGTTGGGATAGTCGTTCAACATTCTACAAGAACAACGAACCATGCAGTATGATTTCTCTGAAATAATTTTTGTTGAGTGGATAGATTTTAGTTGGGATAGTCGTTCAACATTCTATAAGAACAACTTACCATGGAGTATGATTTCTCTGAAATAATTTTTGCTGAGTTGGTAGATTTTAATTAGGGGTAGTCGTTCAACATTCTACAAGAACAACTTACCATGGAGTATGATTTCTCTGAAATAATTTTTGTTGAGTGGATAGATTTTAGTTGGGGTAGTCGTTCAACATTCTACAAGAACAACTTACCATGGACTATGATTTCTTTGAAATAATTTTTGTTGAGTGGATCGATTTTAGTTGGGGTAGTCGTTCAATATTTTACAAGAACAACGAACCATGGAGTATGATTTCTCTGCAACCATGATAGACTTCAAATCGATCCTGAATAAGATGAGTCTGTGGTGTGAAATAATTTTTGTTGAGTGGATAGATTTTAGTTGGGATAGTCGTTCAACATTCTACAAGAACAACGAACCATGGAGTATGATTTCTCTGAAATAATTTTTGTTGAGTGGATAGATTTTAGTTGGGATAGTCGTTCAACATTCTATAAGAACAACTTACCATGGAGTATGATTTCTCTGAAATAATTTTTGCTGAGTTGGTAGATTTTAATTAGGGGTAGTCGTTCAACATTCTACAAGAACAACTTACCATGGAGTATGATTTCTCTGAAATAATTTTTGTTGAGTGGATAGATTTTAGTTGGGATAGTCGTTCAATATTTTACAAGAACAACTTACCATGGAGTATGATTTCTCTGAAACCATGATAGATTTCAAATCGATCCTGACCAAGACGAGTCTGTGGTGTGAAATAATTTTTGTTGAGTGGATAGATTTTAGTTGGGGTAGTCGTTCAACATTCTACAAGAACAACGAAACATGGAGTATGATTTCTCTGAAATAATGTTTGTTGAGTTTATAGATTTTAGTTGGGATAGTCGTTTAACATTCTACAAGAACAACGAACCATGGAGTATGATTTCTCTGAAATAATTTTTGCTGAGTGGATAGATTTTAGTTGGGATAGTCGTTCAACATTCTACAAGAACAACGAACCATGGAGTATGATTTCTCTGAAATAATTTTTGTTGAGTGGATAGATTTTAGTTGGGATAGTCGTTCAACATTCTACAAGAACAACTTACCATGGAGTATGATTTCTCTGAAATAATTTTTGTTGAGTGGATAGATTTTAGTTGGGATAGTCGTTCAACATTCTACAAGAACAACGAACCATGGAGTATGATTTCTCTGAAACCATGATAGATTTCAAATCGATCCTGACCAAGATGAGTCTGTGGTGTGAAATAATTTTTGTTGAGTGGATAGATTTTAGTTGGGGTAGCCGTTCAACATTCTACAAGAACAACGATCCATGGAGTATGATTTCTCTGAAATAATTTTTGTTGAGTATATAGATTTGAGTTAATGGTAGTCGTTCAACATTCTACAAGAACAACTTACCATGGAGTATGATTTCTCTGAAATAATTTTTGTTGAGTGGATAGATTTTAGTTAGGGGTAGTCGTTCAACATTCTACAAGAACAACTTACCATGGAGTATGATTTCTCTGAAATAATTTTTGTTGAGTGGATAGATTTTAGTTGGGGTAGTCGTTCAACGTTCTACAAGAACAACTTACCATGGACTATGATTTCTCTGAAATAATTTTTGTTGAGTGGATAGATTTTAGTTGGGGTAGTCGTTCAACATTTTACAAGAACAACGAACCATGGAGTATGATTTCTCTGAAACCATGATAGATTTTAAATCGATCCCGACCACGATGAGTTTGTGGTGTGAAATAATTTTTGTTGAGTGGATAGATTTTAGTTGGGGTAGTCGTTCAACATTCTACAAGAACAACTTACCATGGACTATGATTTCTCTGAAACCATGATAGATTTCAAATCGATCCTGACCAAGATGAGTCTGTGGTGTGAAATAATTTTTGTTGAGTGGATAGATTTTAGTTGCGATAGTCGTTCAACATTCTACAAGAACAACTTACCATATAGTATGATTTCTCTGAAATAATTTTTGTTGAGTGGATAGATTTTAGTTGGGGTAGTCGTTCATCATTCTACAAGAACAACTTACCATGGAGTATGATTTCTCTGAAACCATGATAGATTTCAAATCGATCCTGACCAAGATGAGTCTGTGGTGTGAAATAATTTTTGTTGAGTGGATAGATTTTAGTTGGGATAGTCGTTCAACATTCTACAAGAACAACGAACCATGGAGTATGATTTCTCTGAAACCATGATAGATTTCAAATCGATCCTGACCAAGATGAGTCTGTGGTGTGAAATAATTTTTGTTGAGTGGATAGATTTTAGTTGGGATAGTCGTTCAACATTCTACAAGAACAACTTACCATGGAGCATGATTTCTCTGAAACCATGATAGATTTCAAATCGATCCTGACCAAGATGAGTCTGTGGTGTGAAATAATTTTTGTTGAGTGGATAGATTTTAGTTGGGGTAGCCGTTCAACATTCTACAAGAACAACGAACCATGGAGTATGATTTCTCCGAAACCATGATAGATTTCAAATCGATCCTGACCAAGATGAGTCTGTGGTGTGAATTAATTTTTGTTAAGTGGATAGATTTTAGTTGGGGTAGTCGTTGAACATTCTACAAGAACAACTTACCATGGAGTATGATTTCTCTGAAATAATTTTTGTTGAGTGGATAGATTTTAGTTGGGGTAGTCGTTCAACATTCTACAAGAACAACGAACCATGGAGTATGATTTCTCTGAAACCATGATAGATTTCAAATCGATCCTGACCAAGATGAGTCTGTGGTGTGGAATAATTTTTGTTGAGTGGATAGATTTTAGTTTTGATAGTCGTTCAACATTTTACAAGAACAACTTACCATGGAGTATGATTTCTCTGAAACCATGATAGATTCCAAATCGATCCTGACCAAGATGAGTCTGTGGTGTGAAATAATTTTTGTTGAGTGGATAGATTTTAGTTGGGGTAGTCGTTCAACATTCTACAAGAACAACGAACCATGGAGTATGATTTCTGAGAAACCATGATAGATTTCAAATCGATCCTGACCAAGATGAGTCTGTGGTGTGAAATAATTTTTGTTGAGTGGATAGATTTTAGTTTTGATAGTCGTTCAACATTTTACAAGAACAACTTACCATGGAGTATGATTTCTCTGAAACCATGATAGATTCCAAATCGATCCTGACCAAGATGAGTCTGTGGTGTGAAATAATTTTTGTTGAGTGGATAGATTTTAGTTGGGGTAGTCGTTCAACATTCTACAAGAACAACTTACCATGGAGTATGATTTCTCTGAAACCATGATAGATTTCAAATCGATCCTGACGAAGATGAGTCTGTGGTGTGAAATAATTTTTGTTGAGTGGATAGATTTTAGTTGGGGTAGTCGTTCAACATTCTACAAGAACAACGAACCATGGAGTATGATTTCTCCGAAACCATGATAGATTTCAAATCGATCCTGACCAAGATGAGTCTGTGGTGTGAAATAATTTTTGTTGAGTGGATAGATTTTAGTTGGGGTAGTCGTTCAACATTCTACAAGAACAACGAACCATGGAGTATGATTTCTCTGCAACCATGATAGATTTCAAATCGATCCTGACCAAGATGAGTCTGTGGTGTGAAATAATTTGTGTTGAGTGGATAGATTTTAGTTTAGATAGTCGTTCAACATTTTACAAGAACAACTTACCATGGAGTATGATTTCTCTGAAACCATGATAGATTTCAAATCGATCCTGACCAAGATGAGTCTGTGGTGTGAAATAATTTTTGTTGAGTGGATAGATTTTAGTTAGGGGTAGTCGTTCAACATTCTACAAGAACAACTTACCATGGAGTATGATTTCTCTGAAACCATGATAGATTTCAAATCGATCCTGACCAAGATGAGTCTGTGGTGTGAAATAATTTTTGTTGAGTGGATAGATTTTAGTTGGGGTAGTCGTTCAACATTCTACAAGAACAACGAACCATGGAGTATGATTTCTCTGAAATAATTTTTGTTGAGTGGATAGATTTTAGTTGGGATAGTCGTTCAACATTCTACAAGAACAACGAACCATGGAGTATGATTTCTCTGCAACCATGATAGATTTCAAATCGATCCTGACCAAGATGAGTCTGTGGTGTGAAATAATTTTTGTTGAGTGGATAGATTTTAGTTGGGATAGTCGTTCAACATTCTGCAAGAACAACGAACCATGGAGTATGATTTCTCTGAAGTAATTTTTGTTGAGTGGATAGATTTTAGTTGGGGTAGTCGTTCAACATTCTACAAGAACAACTTATCATGGACTATGATTTCTCTGCAACCATGATAGATTTCAAATCGATCCTGACCAAGATGAGTCTGTGGTGTGAAATAATTTTTGTTGAGTGGATAGATTTTAGTTGGGGTAGTCGTTCAACATTCTAAAAGAACAACGAACCATGGAGTATGATTTCTCCGAAACCATGATAGATTTCAAATCGATCCTGACCAAGATGAGTCTGTGGTGTGAAATAATTTTTGTTGAGTGGATAGATTTTAGTTGGGGTAGTCGTTCAACATTCTACAAGAACAACTTACCATGGAGTATGATTTCTCTGAAATAATTTTTGACAGTTGAGTGGATAGATTTTAGTTTGGGTAGTCGTTCAACATTTTACAAGAACAACGAACCATGGAGTATGATTTCTCTGAAACCATGATAGATTTCAAATCGATCCTGACCAAGATGAGTCTGTGGTGTGAAATAATTTTTGTTAAGTGGATAGATTTTAGTTGGGGTAGTCGTTGAACATTCTACAAGAACAACTTACCATGGAGTATGATTTCTCTGAAATAATTTTTGTTGAGTGGATAGATTTTAGTTGGGGTAGTCGTTCAACATTCTACAAGAACAACGAACCATGGAGTATGATTTCTCTGCAACCATGATAGATTTCAAATCGATCCTGACCAAGATGAGTCTGTGGTGTGAAATAATTTTTGTTGAGTGGATAGATTTTAGTTGCGGTAGTCGTTCAACATTCTACAAGAACAACTTACCATGGAGTATGATTTCTCTGAAATAATTTTTGACAGTTGAGTGGATAGATTTTAGTTTGGGTAGTCGTTCAACATTTTACAAGAACAACGAACCATGGAGTATGATTTCTCCGAAACCATGATAGATTTCAAATCGATCCTGACCAAGATGAGTCTGTGGTGTGAAATAATTTTTGTTAAGTGGATAGAGTTTAGTTGGGGTAGTCGTTGAACATTCTACAAGAACAACTTACCATGGAGTATGATTTCTCTGAAATAATTTTTGTTGAGTGGATAGATTTTAGTTGGGGTAGTCGTTCAACATTCTACAAGAACAACGAACCATGGAGTATGATTTCTCTGCAACCATGATAGATTTCAAATCGATCCTGACCAAGATGAGTCTGTGGTGTGAAATAATTTTTGTTGAGTGGATAGATTTTAGTTTTGATAGTCGTTCAACATTTTACAAGAACAACTTACCATGGAGTATGATTTCTCTGAAACCATGATAGATTCCAAATCGATCCTGACCAAGATGAGTCTGTGGTGTGAAATAATTTTTGTTGAGTGGATAGATTTTAGTTAGGGGTAGTCGTTCAACATTCTACAAGAACAACTTACCATGGAGTATGATTTCTCTGAAACCATGATAGATTTCAAATCGATCCTGACCAAGATGAGTCTGTGGTGTGAAATAATTTTTGTTGAGTGGATAGATTTTAGTTGGGGTAGTCGTTCAACATTCTACAAGAACAACGAACCATGGAGTATGATTTCTCCGAAACCATGATAGATTTCAAATCGATCCTGACCAAGATGAGTCTGTGGTGTGAAATAATTTTTGTTGAGTGGATAGATTTTAGTTGGGGTAGTCGTTCAACATTCTACAAGAACAACTTACCATGGAGTATGAATTCTCTGAAATAATTTTTGACAGTTGAGTGGATAGATTTTAGTTTGGGTAGTCGTTCAACATTTTACAAGAACAACGAACCATGGAGTATGATTTCTCTGGAACCATGATAGATTTCAAATCGATCCTGACCAAGATGAGTCTGTGGTGTGAAATAATTTTTGTTGAGTGGATAGATTTTAGTTGGGGTAGTCGTTCAACATTCTACAAGAACAACGAACCATGGAGTATGATTTCTGAGAAACCATGATAGATTTCAAATCGATCCTGACCAAGATGAGTCTGTGGTGTGAAATAATTTTTGTTGAGTGGATAGATTTTAGTTGGGGTAGTCATTCAACATTCTACAAGAACAACTTACCATGGAGTATGATTTCTCTGAAATAATTTTTGTTGAGTGGATAGATTTTAGTTAGGGGTAGTCGCTCAACATTCTACAAGAACAACTTACCATGGAGTATGATTTCTCTGCAACCATGATAGATTTCAAATCGATCCTGACCAAGATGAGTCTGTGGTGTGAAATAATTTTTGTTGAGTGGATAGATTTTAGTTGGGATAGTCGTTCAACATTTTACAAGAACAACTTACCATGGAGTATGATTTCTCTGAAACCATGATAGATTTCAAATCGATCCTGACCAAGATGAGTCTGTGGTGTGGAATAATTTTTGTTGAGTGGATAGATTTTAGTTAGGGGTAGTCGTTCAACATTCTACAAGAACAACTTACCATGGAGTATGATTTCTCTGAAACCATGATAGATTTCAAATCGATCCTGACCAAGATGAGTCTGTGGTGTGAAATAATTTTTGTTGAGTGGATAGATTTTAGTTGGGGTAGTCGTTCAACATTCTACAAGAACAACGAACCATGGAGTATGATTTCTCTGCAACCATGATAGATTTCAAATCGATCCTGACCAAGATGAGTCTGTGGTGTGAAATAATTTGTGTTGAGTGGATAGATTTTAGTTTAGATAGTCGTTCAACATTTTACAAGAACAACTTACCATGGAGTATGATTTCTCTGAAACCATGATAGATTTCAAATCGATCCTGACCAAGATGAGTCTGTGGTGTGAAATAATTTTTGTTGAGTGGATAGATTTTAGTTAATGGTAGTCGTTCAACATTCTACAAGAACAACTTACCATGGAGTATGATTTCTCTGAAACCATGATAGATTTCAAATCGATCCTGACCAAGATGAGTCTGTGGTGTGAAATAATTTTTGTTGAGTGGATAGATTTTAGTTGGGGTAGTCGTTCAACATTCTACAAGAACAACGAACCATGGAGTATGATTTCTCTGAAATAATTTTTGTTGAGTGGATAGATTTTAGTTGGGATAGTCGTTCAACATTCTACAAGAACAACGAACCATGGAGTATGATTTCTCTGCAACCATGATAGATTTCAAATCGATCCTGACCAAGATGAGTCTGTGGTGTGAAATAATTTTTGTTGAGTGGATAGATTTTAGTTGGGATAGTCGTTCAACATTCTGCAAGAACAACGAACCATGGAGTATGATTTCTCTGAAATAATTTTTGTTGAGTGGATAGATTTTAGTTACTGGTAGTCGTTCAACATTCTACAAGAACAACTTACCATGGAGTATGATTTCTCTGAAATAATTTTTGTTGAGTGGATAGATTTTAGTTGGGGTAGTCGTTCAACATTCTGCAAGAACAACTTACCACGGACTATGATTTCTCTGAAACCATGATAGATTTCAAATCGATCCTGACCAAGATGAGTCTGTGGTGTGAAATAATTTTTGCTTCGGTGGATAGATTTTAGTTGGGGTAGTCGATCAACATTCTACCAGAACAACGAAACATGGAGTATGATTTCTCTGAAACCATGATAGATTTCAAATCGATCCTGACCAAGATGAGTCTGTGGCGTGAAATAATTTTTGCTTCGGTGGATAGATTTTAGTTGGGGTAGTCGTTCAACATTCTACCAGAACAACGAACCATGGAGTATGATTTCACTGAAACCATGATAGATTTCAAATCGATCCTGACCAAGATGAGTCTTACTTACTTACTTAACGGGCTCC
This sequence comes from Xylota sylvarum, assembly GCA_905220385.1. Taxonomy (NCBI): domain Eukaryota; kingdom Metazoa; phylum Arthropoda; class Insecta; order Diptera; family Syrphidae; genus Xylota; species Xylota sylvarum. The sequence goes on from CAJMZQ010000093.1 coordinate 133,344, forward strand.
CGACCCGTGAAGAGTCTCTGCCTGAGACACAGCAGCCTTCCACTCTCTTCGATCCCGGGCACGCTGCTTCCAGTTATCTAGACCAAGCGCTCTGGCATCCGCGATAGCTTGATCCTTAAAACGGAGGTTCGGTCTCCCTTGTCTTCTCGAACCTGGGGGCTGTGATTCGAAGATCCTCTTTGCTGGAGCATTATTGTCCATTCGCTCGATGTGGCCGAGCCAGTGTAGTCGACGTGTTTTGGCTTTTTGGACTACATCCACATCCTGGTACAGCTCATAGAGTTCGCGGTTATATCTTCTCCTCCATTCGCCCTCCTCGCATACGGGACCGAATATCCGACGAAGAATTTTTCTTTCGAAAGTGTTCAGTATTTGCTCTGCTTTCCTGCTTATCGTCCAGCACTCGGCTCCATACAGCAGAACTGGCAGGATCAAAGTTTTGTAGAGCATACATTTCGTCTTTCGAGTTAGGAGTTTTGACCCCATTTGTTTCGCCAAACCGAAGTAGCAGCGGTTTCCTAGGGTAAGTCTTCGTCGAATCTCCACTAAGTTGTCATTCGTGGAGTTGATATTTACTCCGAGGTAGGTAAACTCCTTAACCACTTCGAAGTTACTGTTGCCAACAGTGACGTTTTGTCCTAGGCGGTGGACAGATGCTTCTTTGTTTGTTGACAACATGTATTTGGTTTTGTCCTCATTCACTTCAAGGCCAACACGTTTCGCCTCTTCTTCAATTGCCGTAAAAGCCTCTAACACGGCGCGCTGGGAGCGACCGATTATGTCGATGTCGTCTGCGTATCCCAGCAACTGGACAGATTTGTTGAAGATAGTGCCTTCCGTGTTTACACCTGCCCTGCGCACTATCTGTTCCAGCACAAGATTGAAGAAGTCACATGATAGCGCATCCCCTTGCCGAAATCCGGTGCATGTTTGGAATAGTTCAGAGGAACTGTTGCCGAATTGCACGTTGCACCGCGTGTTATCCAGCGTCACGCGGCACAGCTGGATCAGTTTAGCCGGGATCCCGAATTCGGCCATCGCCTTGTAGAGCTCAAGACGATGAATGCTATCATATGCGGCTTTAAAGTCGATGAAGAGATGGTGAGTCTCGACTTGAAATTCGTTGGTCTTTTCCAGGATTTGCCTTAGTGTGAAAATTTGGTCGATCGTCGATCTGCCGGGCCGGAAGCCACACTGGTACGTGCCGATTAGTGTGCTGCAGAAAGGCTTCAGACGTTCACACAGTACGTTGGATAGGATCTTATATGCGACATTAAGCAGGGATATGCCTCGGTAGTTCTTACAAGACATAGGATCGCCTTTCTTGAAGATGGAGCATATAGAGCTGATAGTCCAGTCATCGGGCATGACTTCATCCACCCACACTTGGTTGATGACTTGGTGCATGCACCCCACCAAAGCATCACCACCATGTTTGAAAAGCTCTGCTGGTAGACCATCAGAGCCGGCGGCCTTGTTGTTCTTCAGCTTTTTGATAGCTGAGCCGACCTCTTCAAAACTAGGAGGGGGAATGGATTCTTCATTGACTGGATGCGGGTTCTCTTCTTGCCCTATCACTCTCTCTACCTGCCCATTAAGTAGCTGCTGGAAATGTTGCTTAAATACATCTACTATTCCCTGTGCTTCGGTGACTAGGTTTCCTTCACTGTTTCGAAGAGCCTGCGTTCCGGGCTTGAAGCCAGCTGCCAGTTGCTTGGCTTTCCTGAAAAACATCCGGATGTTGTTCCTATCGCGGGACTCTTCGATATCCTTGAGCTGGGAGGCTGCGTGGGCCCTTTTCTTCTTACGCAGTATCTTCTTCTCCTCCCTTCTTCTGGTTCGATACTCTTCTCTCGCTGCCCTTGTTTTGCGTTGCAGCGCTTGCAAGTGTGCATTTTCTGTCACCTTTTTCCGGCGTACGCATTCATCATCATACCAAGGGCTCTTTTTGGGTGGTGGCTGGTAGCCTATGGTGGTCTCTGCTACCCCTTTGATGATGTCGCGATACTGGTTCCACAGATTGTTGGCGTTTGTGGATGGTGAATGCACAGCGGAGAGTCTCTCACTCAGGCGCTCCCTGTAGGCTCTGGCTACTCCAGACGTGCTAAGGCTTCCAACGTTGAATTTCTTTTTCTGGGCGGTCTGCAGCTTCTTCTCATTGGATAGTCGAGCTCTGAACTTAGCTGCAACAAGAAAATGGTCAGAGTCGACGTTTGCCCCTCTGAACGTTTGCACATTCAGAATGTTGGATGCGTGCCTCGCATCTATTAGCACGTGGTCGATTTGGTTGGCGGTTCGACCATCTGGAGAGCGCCAGGTTGCTGTGTGGATTCGTAGTCTTGGAAACCTAGTGCTACTTATCACCGTATTACGAGCTGCTGCAAAATCGATTAGCCGGAAGCCGTTGTCTGTTGTCGTGTCGTGGAGGCTGTGCTTTCCAACTAATCCGCCGAAGATGTTTTCCTTACCGATTTTGGCATTGAAGTCCCCGAGTATGATTTTGACATCATACTCCGGACAGGCTCCGTAGGCTCCGTCCAGGAGGTCATAAAACTCCTCCTTGATAGAGTCTTCAGCTTCGTCGGTAGGGGCGTGTGCACATATTATGCTGATGTTTTGAAATGTAGCCTTGACGCGGATCACAGCCAGGCGATCGCTGATCGGCTTAAAGTCAATTATCATTGAGCGTAGCCGATTTCCCACGACGAATCCGCATCCTAACATGTGCAGTCTTTTGTGGCAGCTGTAATAAATGTCGCAATTTTTCCGTTTTTGCATACCTGATCCTATCCATCGTATCTCCTGGATCGCGGTAATATCTGCCTTGTACCGCGTGAGGACAGATTCAAGTTTTTGAATAGCACCAGGAGTGTACAGTGTACGTACATTCCAGGTGCATACTCTTATATCATAGTCCGTGTACGTTCCGGGTCGTGGTATTAAATGAGGGGGTCCATTATCCGAGGCTTGTGTCTCTCTCATAACTAAATTTTTTTTACGTGGTAAGGAAGTTACCCCGACGGCACAACCCCCAACCTGGAGGGCCAGTTCCATTTTTTGAAACCCCTGGGACGAGGGGCCGGTTTTAAACCGAAGTCAGTATCCCGCTTCGGGGATATGAGCGCTGCCGTTGGCCCAATAAGGGCTCATCCGCCACCATCTCTTTTCCAAAAACCTGACTTATTCTTGGAAATCTTTATCGGCCTGAGCTCCGAATATGTCGAAGTAGCCCAGATAAAGTGTTGTGCTTCCGTTTGAAGCTTTAACGCCACCGTTGACTCCATCGAGAGAGTTCGTCCGCTGTCGTATTTATAGTGCTGCAATTTTCTCTTGGTCAACACTCGCGCTTATAAGTTTAGCAAGTCGGGTCCGGATGGACACCAACCAGTACCCGATGGCTACCACTAGGAGGTAAAATAAGCACAATTGATGCGCAGTAACAGTTACAACACTGGACGTCGCCAGGTTGACGCCAGTCAGTGCCTACCCTATTCCTACAGCATCCAACCATCTCATCAAGATGAGTCTGTGGTGTGAAATAATTTTTGCTTCGGTGGATAGATTTTAGTTGGGGTAGTCGTTCAACATTCTACAAGAACAACGAACCATGGAGTATGATTTCTCTGAAATAATTTTTGTTGAGTGGATAGAGTTTAGTTAGGGGTAGTCGTTCAACATTCTACAAGAACAACTTACCATGGAGTATGATTTCTCTGAAATAATTTTTGTTGAGTGGATAGATTTTAGTTGGGGTTGTCGTTCAACATTCTACCAGAACAACGAAACATGGAGTATGATTTCTCTGAAACCATGATAGATTTCAAATCGATCCTGACCAAGATGAGTCTGTGATGTGAAATAATTTTTGCTTCGGTGGATAGATTTTAGTTAGGGGTAGTCGTTCAACATTCTACAAGAACAACGAACCATGGAGTATGATTTCTCTGAAATAATTTTTGTTGAGTGGATAGATTTTAGTTGGGGTAGTCGTTCAACATTCTACAAGAACAACTTACCATGGAGTATGATTTCTCTGAAACCATGATAGATTTCAAATCGATCCTGACCAAGATGAGTCTGTGGTGTGAAATAATTTTTGTTGAGTGGATAGATTTTAGTTGGGGTAGTCGTTCAACATTCTACAAGAACAACTTACCATGGACTATGATTTCTCTGAAACCATGATAGATTTCAAATCGATTGTGACCAAGATGAGTCTGTGGTGTGAAATAATTTTTGTTGAGTGGATAGATTTTAGTTGGGGTAGTCGTTCAACATTCTACAAGAACAACTTACCATGGAGTATGATTTCTCTTAAATAATTTTTGACAGTTGAGTGGATAGATTTTAGTTTGGGTAGTCGTTCAACATTTTACAAGAACAACGAACCATGGAGTATGATTTCTCTGAAACCATGATAGATTTCAAATCGATCCTGACCAAGATGAGTCTGTGGTGTGAAATAATTTTTGTTGAGTGGATAGATTTTAGTTGGGGTAGTCGTTCAACATTCTACAAGAACAACGAACCATGGAGTATGATTTCTGAGAAACCATGATAGATTTCAAATCGATCCTGACCAAGATGAGTCTGTGGTGTGAAATAATTTTTGTTGAGTGGATAGATTTTAGTTGGGGTAGTCGTTCAACATTCTACAAGAACAACTTACCATGGAGTATGATTTCTCTGAAATAATTTTTGTTGAGTGGATAGATTTTAGTTAGGGGTAGTCGCTCAACATTCTACAAGAACAACTTACCATGGAGTATGATTTCTCTGCAACCATGATAGATTTCAAATCGATCCTGACCAAGATGAGTCTGTGGTGTGAAATAATTTTTGTTGAGTGGATAGATTTTAGTTGGGATAGTCGTTCAACATTTTACAAGAACAACTTACCATGGAGTATGATTTCTCTGAAACCATGATAGATTTCAAATCGATCCTGACCAAGATGAGTCTGTGGTGTGGAATAATTTTTGTTGAGTGGATAGATTTTAGTTAGGGGTAGTCGTTCAACATTCTACAAGAACAACTTACCATGGAGTATGATTTCTCTGAAACCATGATAGATTTCAAATCGATCCTGACCAAGATGAGTCTGTGGTGTGAAATAATTTTTGTTGAGTGGATAGATTTTAGTTGGGGTAGTCGTTCAACATCCTACAAGAACAACGAACCATGGAGTATGATTTCTCTGCAACCATGATAGATTTCAAATCGATCCTGACCAAGATGAGTCTGTGGTGTGAAATAATTTTTGTTGAGTGGATAGATTTTAGTTTAGATAATCGTTCAACATTTTACAGAACAACTTACCATGGAGTATGATTTCTCTGAAACCATGATAGATTTCAAATCGATCCTGACCAAGATGAGTCTGTGGTGTGAAATAATTTTTGTTGAGTGGATAGATTTTAGTTAGGGGTAGTCGTTCAACATTCTACAAGAACAACTTACCATGGAGTATGATTTCTCTGAAACCATGATAGATTTCAAATCGATCCTGACCAAGATGAGTCTGTGGTGTGAAATAATTTTTGCTTCGGTGGATAGATTTTAGTTGGGGTAGTCGTTCAACATTCTACCAGAACAACGAAACATGGAGTATGATTTCTCTGAAACCATGATAGATTTCAAATCGATCCTGACCAAGATGAGTCTGTGGCGTGAAATAATTTTTGCTTCGGTGGATAGATTTTAGTTGGGGTAGTCGTTCAACATTCTACCAGAACAACGAAACATGGAGTATGATTTCTCTGAAACCATGATAGATTTCAAATCGATCCTGACCAAGATGAGTCTGTGGCGTGAAATAATTTTTGCTTCGGTGGATAGATTTTAGTTGGGGTAGTCGTTCAACATTCTACCAGAACAACGAACCATGGAGTATGATTTCACTGAAACCAAGATAGATTTCAAATCGATCCAGACCAAGATGAGTCTGTGGTGTGAAATAATTTTTGCTTCGGTGGATAGATTTTAGTTGGGGTAGTCGTTCAACATTCTACAAGAACAACGAACCATGGAGTATGATTTCTCTGAAATAATTTTTGTTGAGTGGATAGATTTTAGTTAGGGGTGGTCGTTCAACATTCTACAAGAACAACTTACCATGGAGTATGATTTCTCTGAAATAATTTTTGTTGAGTGGATAGATTTTAGTTGGGGTTGTCGTTCAACATTCTACCAGAACAACGAAACATGGAGTATGATTTCTCTGAAACCATGATAGATTTCAAATCGATCCTGACCAAGATGAGTCTGTGGTGTGAAATAATTTTTGTTGAGTGGATAGATTTTAGTTGGTATAGTCGTTCAACATTCTACAAGAACAACGAACCATGGAGTATGATTTCTCTGAAATAATTTTTGTTGAGTGGATAGATTTTAGTTGGGGTAGTCGTTCAACATTCTACAAGAACAACTTACCATGGAGTATGATTTCTCTGAAACCATGATAGATTTCAAATCGATCCTGACCAAGATGAGTCTGTGGTGTGAAATAATTTTTGTTGAGTGGATAGATTTTAGTTGGGATAGTCGTTCAACATTCTACAAGAACAACGAACCATGGATATGATTTCTCTGAAACCATGATAGATTTCAAATCGATCCTGACCAAGATGAGTCTGTGGTGTGAAATAATTTTTGTTGAGTGGATATATTTTAGTTGGGATAGTCGTTCAACATTCTACAAGAACAACGAACCATGGAGTATGATTTCTCTGAAATAATTTTTGTTGAGTGGATAGATTTTAGTTAGGGGTAGTCGTTCAACATTCTACAAGAACAACTTACCATGGAGTATGATTTCTCTGAAATAATTTTTGTTGAGTGGATAGATTTTAGTTAGGGGTAGTCGTTCAACATCCAACAAGAACAACTTACCATGGAGAATGATTTCTCTGAAATAATTTTTGTTGAGTGGATAGATTTTAGTTGGGGTAGTCGTTCAACATTCTACAAGAACAACTTATCATGGACTATGATTTCTCTGAAATAATTTTTGTTGAGTGGATAGATTTTAGTTGGGATAGTCGTTCAACATTCTACAAGAACAACGAACCATGGAGTATGATTTCTCTGAAACCATGATAGATTTCAAATCGATCCTGACCAAGATGAGTTTGTGGTGTGAAATAATTTTTGTTGAGTGGATAGATTTTAGTTGGGGTAGTCGTTCAACATTCTACAAGAACAACTTACCATGGAGTATGATTTCTCTGAAATAATTTTTGTTGAGTGGATAGATTTTAGTTGAGGTAGTCGTTCAACATTTTACAAGAACAACGAACCATGGAGTATGATTTCTCTGAAACCATGATAGATTTCAAATCGATCCTGATCAAGATGAGTCTGTGGTGTGAAATAATTTTTGTTGAGTGGATAGATTTTAGTTGGGGTAGTCGTTCAACATTCTACAAGAACAACGAACCATGGAGTATGATTTCTCTGAAACCATGATAGATTTCAAATCGATCCTGACCAAGATGAGTCTGTGGTGTGAAATAATTTTTGTTGAGTGCATAGATTTTAGTTGGGGTAGTCGTTCAACATTCTACAAGAACAACGAACCATGGAGTATGATTTCTGAGAAACCATGATAGATTTCAAATCGATCCTGACCAAGATGAGTCTGTGGTGTGAAATAATTTTTGTTGAGTGGATAGATTTTAGTTGGGGTAGTCGTTCAACATTCTACAAGAACAACTTACCATGGAGTATGATTTCTCTGAAATAATTTTTGTTGAGTGGATAGATTTTAGTTAGGGGTAGTCGTTCAACATTCTACAAGAACAACTTACCATGGAGTATGATTTCTCTGCAACCATGATAGATTTCAAATCGTTCCTGACCAAGATGAGTCTGTGGTGTGAAATAATTTTTGTTGAGTGAATAGATTTTAGTTGGGATAGTCGTTCAACATTTTACAAGAACAACTTACCATGGAGTATGATTTCTCTGAAACCATGATAGATTTCAAATCGATCCTGACCAAGATGAGTCTGTGGTATGGAATAATTTTTGTTGAGTGGATAGATTTTAGTTAGGGGTAGTCGTTCAACATTCTACAAGAACAACTTACCATGGAGTATGATTTCTCTGAAACCATGATAGATTTCAAATCGATCCTGACCAAGATGAGTCTGTGGTGTGAAATAATTTTTGTTGAGTGGATAGATTTTAGTTGGGGTAGTCGTTCACCATTCTACAAGAACAACGAACCATGGAGTATGATTTCTCTGAAATAATTTTTGTTGAGTGGATAGATTTCAGTTAGGGGTAGTCGTTCAACATTCTACAAGAACAACTTACCATGGAGTATGATTTCTCTGAAATAATTTTTGTTGAGTGGATAGATTTTAGTTAGGGGTAGTCGTTCAACATTCAACAAGAACAACTTACCATGGAGAATGATTTCTCTGAAATAATTTTTGTTGAGTGGATAGATTTTAGTTGGGGTAGTCGTTCAACATTCTACAAGAACAACGAACCATGGACTATGATTTCTCTGAAATAATTTTTGTTGAGTGGATAGATTTTAGTTGGGATAGTCGTTCAACATTCTACAAGAACAACGAACCATGGAGTATGATTTCTCTGAAACCATGATAGATTTCAAATCGATCCTGACCAAGATGAGTTTGTGGTGTGAAATAATTTTTGTTGAGTGGATAGATTTTAGTTGGGGTAGTCGTTCAACATTCTACAAGAACAACTTACCATGGAGTATGATTTCTCTGAAATAATTTTTGTTGAGTGGATAGATTTTAGTTGGGGTGGTCGTTCAACATTTTGCAAGAACAACGAACCATGGAGTATGATTTCTCTGAAACCATGATAGATTTCAAATCGATCCTGACCAAGATGAGTCTGTGGTGTGAAATAATTTTTGTTGAGTGGATAGATTTTAGTTGGGGTAGTCGTTCAACATTCTACAAGAACAACGAACCATGGAGTATGATTTCTCTGAAACCATGATAGATTTCAAATCGATCCTGACCAAGATGAGTCTGTGGTGTGAAATAATTTTTGTTGAGTGCATAGATTTTAGTTGGGGTAGTCGTTCAACATTGTACAAGAACAACTTACCATGGAGTATGATTTCTCTGAAATAATTTTTGTTGAGTGGATAGATTTTAGTTAGGGGTAGTCGTTCAACATTCTACAAGCACAACTTACCATGGAGTATGATTTCTCTGCAACCATGATAGATTTCAAATCGATCCTGACCAAGATGAGTCTGTGGTGTGAAATAAATTTTGTTGAGTGGATAGATTTTAGTTTGGGTAGTCGTTCAACATTTTACAAGAACAACGAACCATGGAGTATGATTTCTCTGAAACCATGATAGATTTCAAATCGATCCTGACCAAGATGAGTCTGTGGTGTGAAATAATTTTTGTTGAGTGGATAGATTTTAGTTGGGGTAGTCGTTCAACATTCTACAAGAACAACGAACCATGGAGTATGATTTCTGAGAAACCATGATAGATTTCAAATCGATCCTGACCAAGATGAGTCTGTGGTGTGAAATAATTTTTGTTGAGTGGATAGATTTTAGTTGGGGTAGTCGTTCAACATTCTACAAGAACAACTTACCATGGAGTATGATTTCTCTGAAATAATTTTTGTTGAGTGGATAGATTTTAGTTAGGGGTAGTCGTTCAACATTCTACAAGAACAACTTATCATGGAGTATGATTGCTCTGCAACCATGATAGATTTCAAATCGATCCTGACCAAGATGAGTCTGTGGTGTGAAATAATTTTTGTTGAGTGGATAGATTTTAGTTGGGATAGTCGTTCAACATTTTACAAGAACAACTTACCATGGAGTATGATTTCTCTGAAACCATGATAGATTTCAAATCGATCCTGACCAAGATGAGTCTGTGGTGTGGAATAATTTTTGTTGAGTGGATAGATTTTAGTTAGGGGTAGTCGTTCAACATTCTACAAGAACAACTTACCATGGAGTATGATTTCTCTGAAACCATGATAGATTTCAAATCGATCCTGACCAAGATGAGTCTGTGGTGTGAAATAATTTTTGTTGAGTGGATAGATTTTAGTTGGGGTAGTCGTTCAACATTCTACAAGAACAACGAACCATGGAGTATGATTTCTCTGAAATAATTTTTGTTGAGTGGAGAGATTTTAGTTGGGGTAGTCGTTCAACATTCTACAAGAACAACGAACCATGGAGTATGATTTCTCTGAAATAATTTTTCTTGAGTGGATAGATTTTAGTTGGGATAGTCGTTCAACATTCTACAAGAACAACTTACCATGGAGTATGATTTCTCTGCAACCATGATAGATTTTATATCGATCCTGACCAAGATGAGTCTGTGGTGTGAAATAATTTTTGTTGAGTGGATAGATTTTAGTTGGGATAGTCGTTCAACATACTACAAGAACAACGAACCATGGAGTATGATTTCTCTGAAATAATTTTTGTTGAGTGGATAGATTTTAGTTGGGGTAGTCGCTCAACATTCTACAAGAACAACTTACCATGGACTATGATTTCTCTGAAATTATGATAGATTTCAAATCGATCCTGACCAAGATGAGTCTGTGGTGTGAAATAATTTTTGTTGAGTGGATAGATTTTAGTTGGGGTAGTCGTTCAACATTCTACAAGAACAACGAACCATGGAGTATGATTTCTCTGAAATAATTTTTGTTGAGTGGATAGATTTTAGTTGGGGTAGTCGCTCAACATTCTACAAGAACAACTTACCATGGAGTATCATTTCTCTGAAACCATGATAGATTTCAAATCGATCCTGACCAAGATGTGTCTGTGGTGTGGAATAATTTTTGTTGAGTGGATAGATTTTAGTTAGGATTAGTCGTTCAACATTCTACAAGAACAACTTACCATGGAGTATGATTTCTCTGAAACCATGATAGATTTCAAATCGATCCTGACCAAGATGAGTCTGTGGTGTGAAATAGTTTTTGTTGAGTGGATAGATTTTAGTTGGGGTAGTCGTTCAACATTCTACAAGAACAACTTACCATGGAGTATGATTTCTCTGAAATAATTTTTGTTGAGTGGATAGATTTTAGTTGGGATAGTTGTTGAACATTCTACAACAACAACTTACCATGGAGTATGATTTCTCTGAAACCATGATAGATTTCAAATCGATCCTGACCAAGATGAGTCTGTGGTGTGAAATAATTTTTGTTGAGTGGATAGATTTTAGTTGGGGTAGTCGTTCAACATTCTACAAGAACAACTTACCATGGAGTATGATTTCTCTGAAACCATGATAGATTTCAAATCGATCCTGACCAAGATGAGTCTGTGGTGTGAAATAATTTTTGTTGAGTGGATAGATTTTAGTTGGGGTAGTCGTTCAACATTCTACAAGAACAACTTACCATGGAGTATGTTTTCTCTGAAATAATTTTTGTTGAGTGGATAGATTTTAGTTAGGGGTAGTCGTTCAAGATTCTACAAGAACAACGAACCATGGAGTATGATTTCTCTGAAATAATTTTTGTTGAGTGGATAGATTTTAGTTGGGGTAGTCGTTCAACATTCTACAAGAACAACTTACCATGGAGTATGATTTCTCTGAAATAATTTTTGTTGAGTGGATAGATTTTAGTTGGGATAATCGTTCAACATTCTACAAGAACAACGAACCATGGAGTATGATTTCTCTGCAACCATGATAGATTTCAAATCGATCCTGACCAAGATGAGTCTGTGGTGTGAAATAATTTTTGTTGAGTGGATAGATTTTAGTTGGGGTAGTCGTTCAACATTCTACCAGAACAACTTACCACGGAGTATGATTTCTCTGAAATAATTTTTGTTGAGTGGATAGATTTTAGTTGGGATAGTCGTTCAACATTCTACAAGAACAACGAACCATGGAGTATGATTTCTCTGAAACCATGATAGATTTCAAATCGATCCTGGCCAAGATGAGTCTGTGGTGTGAAATAATTTTTGCTGAGTGGATAGATTTTAGTTGGGGTAGTCGTTCAACATTCTACAAGAACAATGAACCATGGAGTATGATTTCTCTCAAACCATGATAGATTTCAAATCGATCCTGACCAAGATGAGTCTGTGGTGTGAAATAATTTTTGTTGAGTGGATAGATTTTAGTTGGGGTAGTCGTTCAACATTCTACAAGAACAACGAACCATGGAGTATGATTTTTCTGAAATAATTTTTGTTGAGTGGATAGATTTTAGTTGGGATAGTCGTTCAACATTCTACAAGAACAACTTACCATGGACTATGATTTCTCTGAAACCATGATAGATTTCAAATCGATCCTGACCAAGATGAGTCTGTGGTGTGAAATAATTTTTGTTGAGTGGATAGATTTTAGTTGGGGTAGTCGATCAACATTCTACAAGAACAACGAACCATGGAGTATGATTTCTCTGAAATAATTTTTGTTGAGTGGATAGATTTTAGTTGGGGTAGTCGCTCAACATTCTACAAGAACAACTTACCATGGACTATGATTTCTCTGAAACCATGATAGATTTCAAATCGATCCTGACCAAGATGAGTCTGTGGTGTGAAATAATTTTTGTTGAGTGGATAGATTTTAGTTGGGGTAGTCGTTCAACATTCTACAAGAACAACGAACCATGGAGTATGATTTCTCTGAAATAATTTTTGTTGAGTGGATAGATTTTAGTTGGGGTAGTCGCTCAACATTCTACAAGAACAACTTACCATGGAGTATCATTTCTCTGAAACCATGATAGATTTCAAATCGATCCTGACCAAGATGTGTCTGTGGTGTGGAATAATTTTTGTTGAGTGGATAGATTTTAGTTAGGGGTAGTCGTTCAACATTCTACAAGAACAACTTACCATGGAGTATGATTTCTCTGAAACCATGATAGATTTCAAATCGATCCTGACCAAGATGAGTCTGTGGTGTGAAATAGTTTTTGTTGAGTGGATAGGTTTTAGTTGGGGTAGTAGTTCAACATTCTACAAGAACAACTTACCATGGAGTATGATTTCTCTGAAATAATTTTTGTTGAGTGGATAGATTTTAGTTGGGATAGTTGTTGAACATTCTACAACAACAACTTACCATGGAGTATGATTTCTCTGAAACCATGATAGATTTCAAATCGATCCTGACCAAGATGAGTCTGTGGTGTGAAATAATTTTTGTTGAGTGGATAGATTTTAGTTGGGGTAGTCGTTCAACATTCTACAAGAACAACTTACCATGGAGTATGATTTCTCTGAAACCATGATAGATTTCAAATCGATCCTGACCAAGATGAGTCTGTGGTGTGAAATAATTTTTGTTGAGTGGATAGATTTTAGTTGGGGTAGTCGTTCAACATTCTACAAGAACAACTTACCATGGAGTATGTTTTCTCTGAAATAATTTTTGTTGAGTCTATAGATTTTAGTTGGGGTAGTCGTTCAACATTCTACAAGAACAACGAACCATGGAGTATGATTTCTCTGAAATAATTTTTGTTGAGTGGATAGATTTTAGTTGGGGTAGTCGTTCAACATTCTACAAGAACAACTTACCATGGAGTATGATTTCTCTGAAATAATTTTTGTTGAGTGGATAGATTTTAGTTGGGATAGTCGTTCAACATTCTACAAGAACAACGAACCATGGAGTATGATTTCTCTGCAACCATGATAGATTTCAAATCGATCCTGAAAAAGATGAGTCTGTGGTGTGAAATAATTTTTGTTGAGTGGATAGATTTTAGTTGGGGTAGTCGTTCAACATTCTACCAGAACAACTTACCACGGAGTATGATTTCTCTGAAATAATTTTTGTTGAGTGGATAGATTTTAGTTGGGATAGTCGTTCAACATTCTACAAGAACAACGAACCATGGAGTATGATTTCTCTGAAACCATGATAGATTTCAAATCGATCCTGGCCAAGATGAGTCTGTGGTGTGAAATAATTTTTGTTGAGTGGATAGATTTTAGTTGGGGTAGTCGTTCAACATTCTACAAGAACAATGAACCATGGAGTATGATTTCTCTCAAACCATGATAGATTTCAAATCGATCCTGACCAAGATGAGTCTGTGGTGTGAAATAATTTTTGTTGAGTGGATAGATTTTAGTTGGGGTAGTCGTTCAACATTCTACAAGAAGATTTTTCTGAAATAATTTTTGTTGAGTGGATAGATTTTAGTTGGGGTAGTCGTTCAACATTCTACAAGAACAACTTACCATGGACTATGATTTCTCTGAAACCATGATAGATTTCAAATCGATCCTGACCAAGATGAGTCTGTGGTGTGAAATAATTTTTGTTGAGTGGATAGATTTTAGTTGGGGTAGTCGTTCAACATTCTACAAGAACAACGAATCATGGAGTATGATTTCTCTGAAACCATGATAGATTTCAAATCGATCCTGACCAAGATGAGTCTGTGGTGTGAAATAATTTTTGTTGAGTGGATAGATTTTAGTTGGGGTAGTCGTTCAACATTCTACAAGAACAACTTAATATGGAGTATGATTTCTCTGAAATAATTTTTGTTGAGTGGATAGATTTTAGTTGGGGTAGTCGTTCAACATTCTACAAGAACAACTTACCATGGAGTATGATTTCTCTGAAATAATTTTTGTTGAGTGGATAGATTTTAGTTGGGGTAGTCGTTCAACATTCTACAAGAACAACTTATCATGGAGTATGATTTCAAATCGATCCTGACCAAGATGAGTCTGTGGTGTGAAATAATTTTTGTTGAATGGATAGATTTTAGTTGGGGTAGTCGTTCAACATTCTACAAGAACAACTTACCATGGAGTATGATTTCTCTGAAATAATTTTTGTTGAGTGGATAGATTTTAGTTGGGGTAGTCGTTCAACATTGTACAAGAACAACGAACCATGGAGTATGATTTCTCTGAAACCATGATAGATTTCAAATCGATCCTGGCCAAGATGAGTCTGTGGTGTGAAATAATTTTTGTTGATTGGATAGATTTTAGTTGGGATAGTCGTTCAACATTCTACAAGAACAACGAACCATGGAGTATGATTTCTCTGAAACCATGATAGATTTCAAATCGATCCTGACCAAGATGATTCTGTGGTGTGAAATAATTTTTGTTAAGTGGATAGATTTTAGTTGGGGTAGTCGTTTAACATTCTACAAGAACAAAGAACCATGGAGTATGATTTCTCTGAAATAATTTTTGTTGAGTGGATAGATTTTAGTTAGGGGTAGTCGTTCAAGATTCTACAAGAACAACTTACCATGGACTATGATTTCTCTGAAACCATGATAGATTTTAAATCGATCCTGACCAAGATGAGTCTGTATTGTGAAATAATTTTGGTTGAGTGGATAAATTTTAATTAGCTGTAGTCGTTCAACATTCTACAAGAACAACTTACCATGGAGTATGATTTCTCTGAAATAATTTTTGTTGAGTGGATAGATTTTAGTTTTGGTAGTCGTTCAACATTCTACAAGAACAACTTACCATGGAGTATGATTTCTCTGAAATAATTTTTGTTGAGTGGATAGATTTTAGTTAGGGGTAGTCGTTCAACATTCTACAAGAACAACGAACCATGGAGTATGATTTCTCTGAAACCATGATAGATTTCAAATCGATCCTGACCAAGATGAGTCTGTGGTGTGAAATAATTTTTGTTGAGTGGATAGATTTTAGTTGGGGTAGTCGTTCAACATTCTACAAGAACAACTTACCATGGAGTATGATTTCTCTGAAATAATTTTTGTTGAGTGGATAGATTTTAGTTAGGGGTAGTCGTTCAAGATTCTACAAGAACACCTTACCATGGACTATGATTTCTCTGAAACCATGATAGATTTTAAATCGATCCTGACCAAGATGAGTCTGTGGTGTGAAATAATTTTGGTTGAGTGGATAAATTTTAATTAGGGGTAGTCGTTCAACATTCTACAAGAACAACTTACCATGGAGTATGATTTCTCTGAAATAATTTTTGTTGAGTGGATAGATTTTAGCTGGGATAGTCGTTCAACATTTTACAAGAACAACGAACCATGGAGTATGATTTCTCTGAAACCATGATAGATTTCAAATCGATCCTGACCAAGATGAGTCTGTGGTGTGAAATAATTTTTGTTGAGTGGATAGATTTTAGTTGGGGTAGTCGTTCAACATTCTACAAGAACAACGAACCATGGAGTATGATTTTTCTGAAATAATTTTTGTTGAGTGGATAGATTTTAGTTGGGATAGTCGTTCAACATTCTACAAGAACAACTTACCATGGACTATGATTTCTCTGAAACCATGATAGATTTCAAATCGATCCTGACCAAGATGAGTCTGTGGTGTGAAATAATTTTTGTTGAGTGGATAGATTTTAGTTGGGGTAGTCGATCAACATTCTACAAGAACAACGAACCATGGAGTATGATTTCTCTGAAATAATTTTTGTTGAGTGGATAGATTTTAGTTGGGGTAGTCGCTCAACATTCTACAAGAACAACTTACCATGGACTATGATTTCTCTGAAACCATGATAGATTTCAAATCGATCCTGACCAAGATGAGTCTGTGGTGTGAAATAATTTTTGTTGAGTGGATAGATTTTAGTTGGGGTAGTCGTTCAACATTCTACAAGAACAACGAACCATGGAGTATGATTTCTCTGAAATAATTTTTGTTGAGTGGATAGATTTTAGTTGGGGTAGTCGCTCAACATTCTACAAGAACAACTTACCATGGAGTATCATTTCTCTGAAACCATGATAGATTTCAAATCGATCCTGACCAAGATGTGTCTGTGGTGTGGAATAATTTTTGTTGAGTGGATAGATTTTAGTTGGGGTAGTCGTTCAACATTCTACAAGAACAACTTACCATGGAGTATGATTTCTCTGAAACCATGATAGATTTCAAATCGATCCTGACCAAGATGAGTCTGTGGTGTGAAATAGTTTTTGTTGAGTGGATAGGTTTTAGTTGGGGTAGTAGTTCAACATTCTACAAGAACAACTTACCATGGAGTATGATTTCTCTGAAATAATTTTTGTTGAGTGGATAGATTTTAGTTGGGATAGTTGTTGAACATTCTACAACAACAACTTACCATGGAGTATGATTTCTCTGAAACCATGATAGATTTCAAATCGATCCTGACCAAGATGAGTCTGTGGTGTGAAATAATTTTTGTTGAGTGGATAGATTTTAGTTGGGGTAGTCGTTCAACATTCTACAAGAACAACTTACCATGGAGTATGATTTCTCTGAAACCATGATAGATTTCAAATCGATCCTGACCAAGATGAGTCTGTGGTGTGAAATAATTTTTGTTGAGTGGATAGATTTTAGTTGGGGTAGTCGTTCAACATTCTACAAGAACAACTTACCATGGAGTATGTTTTCTCTGAAATAATTTTTGTTGAGTCTATAGATTTTAGTTAGGGGTAGTCGTTCAACATTCTACAAGAACAACGAACCATGGAGTATGATTTCTCTGAAATAATTTTTGTTGAGTGGATAGATTTTAGTTGGGGTAGTCGTTCAACATTCTACAAGAACAACTTACCATGGAGTATGATTTCTCTGAAATAATTTTTGTTGAGTGGATAGATTTTAGTTGGGATAGTCGTTCAACATTCTACAAGAACAACGAACCATGGAGTATGATTTCTCTGCAACCATGATAGATTTCAAATCGATCCTGACCAAGATGAGTCTGTGGTGTGAAATAATTTTTGTTGAGTGGATAGATTTTAGTTGGGGTAGTCGTTCAACATTCTACCAGAACAACTTACCACGGAGTATGATTTCTCTGAAATAATTTTTGTTGAGTGGATAGATTTTAGTTGGGATAGTCGTTCAACATTCTACAAGAACAACGAACCATGGAGTATGATTTCTCTGAAACCATGATAGATTTCAAATCGATCCTGGCCAAGATGAGTCTGTGGTGTGAAATAATTTTTGTTGAGTGGATAGATTTTAGTTGGGGTAGTCGTTCAACATTCTACAAGAACAATGAACCATGGAGTATGATTTCTCTCAAACCATGATAGATTTCAAATCGATCCTGACCAAGATGAGTCTGTGGTGTGAAATAATTTTTGTTGAGTGGATAGATTTTAGTTGGGGTAGTCGTTCAACATTCTACAAGAAGATTTTTCTGAAATAATTTTTGTTGAGTGGATAGATTTTAGTTGGGGTAGTCGTTCAACATTCTACAAGAACAACTTACCATGGACTATGATTTCTCTGAAACCATGATAGATTTCAAATCGATCCTGACCAAGATGAGTCTGTGGTGTGAAATAATTTTTGTTGAGTGGATAGATTTTAGTTGGGGTAGTCGTTCAACATTCTACAAGAACAACGAATCATGGAGTATGATTTCTCTGAAACCATGATAGATTTCAAATCGATCCTGACCAAGATGAGTCTGTGGTGTGAAATAATTTTTGTTGAGTGGATAGATTTTAGTTGGGGTAGTCGTTCAACATTCTACAAGAACAACTTACCATGGAGTATGATTTCTCTGAAATAATTTTTGTTGAGTGGATAGATTTTAGTTGGGGTAGTCGTTCAACATTCTACAAGAACAACTTACCATGGAGTATGATTTCTCTGAAATAATTTTTGTTGAGTGGATAGATTTTAGTTGGGGTAGTCGTTCAACATTCTACAAGAACAACTTATCATGGAGTATGATTTCAAATCGATCCTGACCAAGATGAGTCTGTGGTGTGAAATAATTTTTGTTGAATGGATAGATTTTAGTTGGGGTAGTCGTTCAACATTCTACAAGAACAACTTACCATGGAGTATGATTTCTCTGAAATAATTTTTGTTGAGTGGATAGATTTTAGTTGGGGTAGTCGTTCAACATTGTACAAGAACAACGAACCATGGAGTATGATTTCTCTGAAACCATGATAGATTTCAAATCGATCCTGGCCAAGATGAGTCTGTGGTGTGAAATAATTTTTGTTGATTGGATAGATTTTAGTTGGGATAGTCGTTCAACATTCTACAAGAACAACGAACCATGGAGTATGATTTCTCTGAAACCATGATAGATTTCAAATCGATCCTGACCAAGATGAGTCTGTGGTGTGAAATAATTTTTGTTAAGTGGATAGATTTTAGTTGGGGTAGTCGTTTAACATTCTACAAGAACAAAGAACCATGGAGTATGATTTCTCTGAAATAATTTTTGTTGAGTGGATAGATTTTAGTTAGGGGTAGTCGTTCAAGATTCTACAAGAACAACTTACCATGGACTATGATTTCTCTGAAACCATGATAGATTTTAAATCGATCCTGACCAAGATGAGTCTGTATTGTGAAATAATTTTGGTTGAGTGGATAAATTTTAATTAGCTGTAGTCGTTCAACATTCTACAAGAACAACTTACCATGGAGTATGATTTCTCTGAAATAATTTTTGTTGAGTGGATAGATTTTAGTTTTGGTAGTCGTTCAACATTCTACAAGAACAACTTACCATGGAGTATGATTTCTCTGAAATAATTTTTGTTGAGTGGATAGATTTTAGTTAGGGGTAGTCGTTCAACATTCTACAAGAACAACGAACCATGGAGTATGATTTCTCTGAAACCATGATAGATTTCAAATCGATCCTGACCAAGATGAGTCTGTGGTGTGAAATAATTTTTGTTGAGTTGGGGTAGTCGTTCAACATTCTACAAGAACAACTTACCATGGAGTATGATTTCTCTGAAATAATTTTTGTTGAGTGGATAGATTTTAGTTAGGGGTAGTCGTTCAAGATTCTACAAGAACACCTTACCATGGACTATGATTTCTCTGAAACCATGATAGATTTTAAATCGATCCTGACCAAGATGAGTCTGTGGTGTGAAATAATTTTGGTTGAGTGGATAAATTTTAATTAGGGGTAGTCGTTCAACATTCTACAAGAACAACTTACCATGGAGTATGATTTCTCTGAAATAATTTTTGTTGAGTGGATAGATTTTAGCTGGGATAGTCGTTCAACATTTTACAAGAACAACGAACCATGGAGTATGATTTCTCTGAAACCATGATAGATTTCAAATCGATCCTGACCAAGATGAGTCTGTGGTGTGAAATAATTTTTGTTGAGTGGATAGATTTTAGTTGGGGTAGTCGTTCAACATTCTACAAGAACAACGAACCATGGAGTATGATTTCTCTGAAACCATGATAGATTTCAAATCGATCCTGACCAAGATGAGTCTGTGGTGTGAAATAATTTTTGTTGAGTGGATAGATTTTAGTTGGGGTAGTCGTTCAACATTCTACAAGAGCAACGAACCATGGAGTATGATATCTCTAAAACCATGATAGATTTCAAATCGATCCTGACCAAGATGAGTCTGTGGTGTGAAATAATTTTTGTTAAGTGGATAGATTTTAGTTGGGGTAGTCGTTCAACATTCTACCAGAACAACGAACCATGGAGTATGATTTCTCTGAAACCATGATAGATTTCAAATCGATCCTGACCAAGTTGAGTCTGTGGTGTGAAATAATTTTTGTTGAGTGGATAGATTTTAGTTTGGGTAGTCGTTCAACATTCTACAACAACAACGAAATATGGAGTATGATTTCTCTGAAATAATTTTTGTTGAGTGGATAGATTTTAGTTGGGATAGTCGTTCAACATTCTACAAGAACAACTTACCATGGAGTATGATTTCTCTGAAACCATGATAGATTTCAAATCGATCCTGACCAAAATGAGTCTGTGGTGTGAAATAATTTTTGTTGAGTGGATAGATTTTAGTTGGGATAGTCGTTCAACATTCTACAAGAACAACGAACCATGGAGTATGATTTCTCTGAAACCATGATAGATTTCAAATCGATCCTGACCAAGATGAGTCTGTGGTGTGAAATAATTTTTGTTGAGTGGATAGATTTTAGTTGGGATAGTCGTTCAATATTCTACAAGAACAACGAACCATGGAGTATGATTTCTCTGAAACCATGATAGATTTCAAATCGATCCTGGCCAAGATGAGTCTGTGGTGTGAAATAATTTTTGTTGAGTGGATAGATTTTAGTTGGGTTAGTCGTTCAACATTCTACAAGAACAACGAACCATGGAGTATGATTTCTCTGAAACCATGATAGATTTCAAATCGATCCTGACCAAGATGAGTCTGTGGTGTGAAATAATTTTTGTTGAATGGATAGATTTTAGTTGGGGTAGTCGTTCAACATTCTACAAGAACAACGAACCATGGAGTATGATTTCTCTGAAAATATGATAGATTTCAAATCGATCCTGACCAAGATGAGTCTGTGGTGTGAAATAATTTTTGTTGAGTGGGTAGATTTTAGTTGGGGTAGTCGTTCAACATTCTACAAGAACAACTTACCATGGACTATGATTTCTCTGAAACCACGATAGATTTCAAATCGATCCTGACCAAGATGAGTCTGTGGTGTGAAATAATTTTTGTTGAGTGGATAGATTTTAGTTGGGGTAGTCGTTCAACATTCTACAAGAACAACTTACCATTGAGTATGATTTCTCTGAAACCATGATAGATTTCAAATCGATCCTGACCAAGATGAGTCTGTGGTGTGAAATAATTTTTGTTGAGTGGGTAGATTTTAGTTGGGGTAGTCGTTCAACATTCTACAAGAACAACTTACCATGGAGTATGATTTCTCTGAAATAATTTTTGTTGAGTGGATAGATTTCAGTTGGGATAGTCGTTCAACATTCTACAAGAACAACTTACCATTGAGTATGATTTCTCTGAAACCATGATAGATTTCAAATCGATCCTGACCAAGATGAGTCTGTGGTGTGAAATAATTTTTGTTGAGTGGATAGATTTTAGTTGGGGTAGTCGTTCAACATTCTACAAGAACAACGAACCATGGAGTATGATTTCTCTGAAACCATGATAGATTTCAAATCGATCCTGACCAAGATGAGTCTGTGGTGTGAAATAATTTTTGTTGAGTGGGTAGATTTTAGTTGGGGTAGTCGTTCAACATTCTACAAGAACAACTTACCATGGACTATGATTTCTCTGAAACCACGATAGATTTCAAATCGATCCTGACCAAGATGAGTCTGTGGTGTGAAATAATTTTTGTTGAGTGGATAGATTTTAGTTGGGGTAGTCGTTCAACATTCTACAAGAACAACTTACCATGGAGTATGATTTCTCTGAAATAATTTTTGTTGAGTGGATAGATTTCAGTTGGGATAGTCGTTCAACATTCTACAAGAACAACTTACCATTGAGTATGATTTCTCTGAAACCATGATAGATTTCAAATCGATCCTGACCAAGATGAGTCTGTGGTGTGAAATAATTTTTGTTGAGTGGGTAGATTTTAGTTGGGGTAGTCGTTCAACATTCTACAAGAACAACGAACCATGGAGTATGATTTCTCTGAAAATATGATAGATTTCAAATCGATCCTGACCAAGATGAGTCTGTGGTGTGAAATAATTTTTGTTGAGTGGGTAGATTTTAGTTGGGGTAGTCGTTCAACATTCTACAAGAACAACTTACCATGGACTATGATTTCTCTGAAACCACGATAGATTTCAAATCGATCCTGACCAAGATGAGTCTGTGGTGTGAAATAATTTTTGTTGAGTGGATAGATTTTAGTTGGGGTAGTCGTTCAACATTCTACAAGAACAACGAACCATGGAGTATGATTTCTCTGAAACCATGATAGATTTCAAATCGATCCTGACCAAGATGAGTCTGTGGTGTGAAATAATTTTTGTTGAGTGGATAGATTTTAGTTTGGGTAGTCGTTCAACATTCTACAACAACAACGAAATATGGAGTATGATTTCTCTGAAATAATTTTTGTTGAGTGGATAGATTTTAGTTGGGATAGTCGTTCAACATTCTACAAGAACAACTTACCATGGAGTATGATTTCTCTGAAACCATGATAGATTTCAAATCGATCCTGACCAAAATGAGTCTGTGGTGTGAAATAATTTTTGTTGAGTGGATAGATTTTAGTTGGGGTAGTCGCTCAACATTCTACAAGAACAACGAACCATGGAGTATGATTTCTCTGAAACCATGATAGATTTCAAATCGATCCTGGCCAAGATGAGTCTGTGGTGTGAAATAATTTTTGTTGAGTGGATAGATTTTAGTTGGGTTAGTCGTTCAACATTCTACAAGAACAACGAACCATGGAGTATGATTTCTCTGAAACCATGATAGATTTCAAATCGATCCTGACCAAGATGAGTCTGTGGTGTGAAATAATTTTTGTTGAATGGATAGATTTTAGTTGTGGTAGTCGTTCAACATTCTACAAGAACAACGAAACATGGAGTATGATTTCTCTGAAATAATTTTTGTTGAGTGGATAGATTTCAGTTGGGATAGTCGTTCAACATTCTACAAGAACAACTTACCATTGAGTATGATTTCTCTGAAACCATGATAGATTTCAAATCGATCCTGACCAAGATGAGTCTGTGGTGTGAAATAATTTTTGTTGAGTGGGTAGATTTTAGTTGGGGTAGTCGTTCAACATTCTACAAGAACAACGAACCATGGAGTATGATTTCTCTGAAAATATGATAGATTTCAAATCGATCCTGACCAAGATGAGACTGTGGTGTGAAATAATTTTTGTTGAGTGGGTAGATTTTAGTTGGGGTAGTCGTTCAACATTCTACAAGAACAACTTACCATGGACTATGATTTCTCTGAAACCACGATAGATTTCAAATCGATCCTGACCAAGATGAGTCTGTGGTGTGAAATAATTTTTGTTGAGTGGATAGATTTTAGTTGGGGTAGTCGTTCAACATTCTACAAGAACAACGAACCATGGAGTATGATTTCTCTGAAACCATGATAGATTTCAAATCGATCCTGACCAAGATGAGTCTGTGGTGTGAAATAATTTTTGTTGAGTGGATAGATTTTAGTTGGGGTAGTCGTTCAACATTCTACAAGAGCAACGAACCATGGAGTATGATATCTCTAAAACCATGATAGATTTCAAATCGATCCTGACCAAGATGAGTCTGTGGTGTGAAATAATTTTTGTTAAGTGGATAGATTTTAGTTGGGGTAGTCGTTCAACATTCTACCAGAACAACGAACCATGGAGTATGATTTCTCTGAAACCATGATAGATTTCAAATCGATCCTGACCAAGATGAGTCTGTGGTGTGAAATAATTTTTGTTGAGTGGATAGATTTTAGTTTGGGTAGTCGTTCAACATTCTACAACAACAACGAACCATGGAGTATGATTTCTCTGAAATAATTTTTGTTGAGTGGATAGATTTTAGTTGGGATAGTCGTTCAACATTCTACAAGAACAACTTACCATGGAGTATGATTTCTCTGAAACCATGATAGATTTCAAATCGATCCTGACCAAAATGAGTCTGTGGTGTGAAATAATTTTTGTTGAGTGGATAGATTTTAGTTGGGGTAGTCGCTCAACATTCTACAAGAACAACGAACCATGGAGTATGATTTCTCTGAAACCATGATAGATTTCAAATCGATCCTGGCCAAGATGAGTCTGTGGTGTGAAATAATTTTTGTTGAGTGGATAGATTTTAGTTGGGTTAGTCGTTCAACATTCTACAAGAACAACGAACCATGGAGTATGATTTCTCTGAAACCATGATAGATTTCAAATCGATCCTGACCAAGATGAGTCTGTGGTGTGAAATAATTTTTGTTGAATGGATAGATTTTAGTTGGGGTAGTCGTTCAACATTCTACAAGAACAACGAACCATGGAGTATGATTTCTCTGAAATAATTTTTGTTGAGTGGATAGATTTCAGTTGGGATAGTCGTTCAACATTCTACAAGAACAACTTACCATGGAGTATGATTTCTCTGAAACCATGATAGATTTCAAATCGATCCTGACCAAGATGAGTCTGTGGTGTGAAATAATTTTTGTTGAGTGGGTAGATTTTAGTTGGGGTAGTCGTTCAACATTCTACAAGAACAACGAACCATGGAGTATGATTTCTCTGAAAATATGATAGATTTCAAATCGATCCTGACCAAGATGAGTCTGTGGTGTGAAATAATTTTTGTTGAGTGGGTAGATTTTAGTTGGGGTAGTCGTTCAACATTCTACAAGAACAACTTACCATGGACTATGATTTCTCTGAAACCACGATAGATTTCAAATCGATCCTGGCCAAGATGAGTCTGTGGTGTGAAATAATTTTTGTTGAGTGGATAGATTTTAGTTGGGGTAGTCGTTCAACATTCTACAAGAACAACTTACCATGGAGTATGATTTCTCTGAAATAATTTTTGTTGAGTGGATAGATTTTAGTTGGGGTAGTCGTTCAACATTCTACAAGAACAACTTACCATGGAGTATGATTTCGCTGAAACCATGATAGATTTCAAATCGATCCTGACCAAGATGAGTCTGTGGTGTGAAATAATTTTTGTTGAGTGGATAGATTTTAGTTGGGATAGTCGTTCAATATTCTACAAGAACAACGAACCATGGAGTATGATTTCTCTGAAACCATGATAGATTTCAAATCGATCCTGACCGAGATGAGTCTGTGGTGTGAAATAATTTTTGTTGAGTGGATAGATTTTAGTTGGGGTAGTCGTTCAACATTCTACAAGAACAACGAACCATGGGGTATGATTTCTCTGAAACCATGATAGATTTCAAATCGATCCTGACCAAGATGAGTCTGTGGTGTGAAATAATTTTTGTTGAGTGGATAGATTTTAGTTGGGGTAGTCGTTCAACATTCTACAAGAACAACTTACCATGGAGTATGATTTCTCTGAAATAATTTTTGTTGAGTGGATAGATTTTAGTTAGGGGTAGTCGTTCAACATTCTACAAGAAGAACGAAACATGGAGTATGATTTCTCTGAAATAATTTTTGTTGAGTGGATAGATTTTAGTTGGGGTAGTCGTTCAACATTCTACAAGAACAACGAACCATGGAGTATGATTTCTCTGAAATAATTTTTGTTGAGTGGATATATTTTAGTTGGGGTAGTCGTTCAACATTCTACAAGAACAACGAACCATGGAGTATGATATCTCTGCAACCATGATAGATTTCAAATCGATCCTGACCGAGATGAGTCTGTGGTGTGAAATAATTTTGGTTGAGTGGATAAATTTTAGTTAGGGGTAGTCGTTCAACATTCTACAAGAACAACTTACCATGGAGTATGATTTCTCTGAAATAATTTTTGTTGAGTGGATAGATTTTAGTTGGGATAGTCGTTCAACATTTTACAAGAACAACGAACCATGGAGTATGATTTCTCTGAAACCATGATAGATTTCAAATCGATCCTGGCCAAGATGAGTCTGTGGTGTGAAATAATTTTTGTTGAGTGGATAGATTTTATTTGGGATAGTCGTTCAACATTCTACAAGAACAACGAACCATGGAGTATGATTTCTCTGAAACCATGATAGATTTCAAATCGATCCTGACCAAGATGAGTCTGTGGTGTGAAATAATTTTTGTTGAGTGGATAGATTTTAGTTGGGGTAGTCGTTCAACATTCTACAAGAACAACGAACCATGGAGTATGATTTCTCTGAAATAATTTTTGTTGAGTGGATAGATTTTAGTTGGGGTAGTCGTTCAACATTCTACAAGAGCAACGAACCATGGAGTATGATTTCTCTGAAATAATTTTTGTTGAGTGGATAGATTTTAGTTTTGGTAGTCGTTCAACATTCTACAAGAACAACTTACCATGGAGTATGATTTCTCTGAAATAATTTTTGTTGAGTGGATAGATTTTAGTTGGGGTAGTCGTTCAACATTTTACAAGAACAACTTACCATGGAGTATGATTTCTCTGAAACCATGATAGATTTCAAATCGATCTTGAAAAAGATGAGTCTGTGGTGTGAAATAATTTTTGTTGAGTGGATAGATTTTAGTTGGGATAGTCGTTCAATATTCTACAAGAACAACGAACCATGGAGTATGATTTCTCTGAAATAATTTTTGTTGAGTGGATAGATTTTAGTTGGGGTAGTCGTTCAACATTCTACAACAACAACGAACCATGGAGTATGATTTCTCTGTAATAATTTTTGTTGAGTGGATAGATTTTAGTTGGGATAGTCGTTCAACATTCTACAAGAACAACTTACCATGGAGTATGATTTCTCTGAAACCATGATAGATTTCAAATCGATCCTGACCAAAATGAGTCTGTGGTGTGAAATAATTTTTGTTGATTGGATAGATTTTAGTTGGGATAGTCGTTCAACATTCTACAAGAACAACGAACCATGGAGTATGATTTCTCTGAAACCATGATAGATTTCAAATCGATCCTGACCAAGATGAGTCTGTGGTGTGAAATAATTTTTGTTGAGTGGATAGATTTTAGTTGGGGTAGTCGTTCAACATTCTACAAGAACAACGAACCATGGAGTATGATTTCTCTGAAATAATTTTTGTTGAGTGGATAGATTTTAGTTGGGGTAGTCGTTCAACATTCTACAAGAACAACGAACCATGGATTATGAGTTCTCTGAAACCATGATAGATTTCAAATCGATCCTGACCAAGATGAGTCTGTGGTGTGAAATAATTTTTGTTAAGTGGATAGATTTTAGTTATGGTAGTCGTTCAACATTCTACCAGAACAACGAACCATGGAGTATGATTTCTCTGAAACCATGATAGATTTCAAATCGATCCTGACCAAGATGAGTCTGTGGTGTGAAATAATTTTTGTTGAGTGGATAGATTTTAGTTGGGGTAGTCGTTCAACATTCTACAACAACAACGAACCATGGAGTATGATTTCTCTGTAATAATTTTTGTTGAGTGAAATGAACAACGAACCATGGAGTATGATTTCTCTGAAACCATGATAGATTTCAAATCGATCCTGACCAAGATGAGTCTGTGGTGTGAAATAATTTTTGTTGAATGGATAGATTTTAGTTGGGGTAGTCGTTCAACATTCTACAAGAACAACGAACCATGGAGTATGATTTCTCTGAAATAATTTTTGTTGAGTGGATAGATTTCAGTTGGGATAGTCGTTCAACATTCTACAAGAACAACTTACCATGGAGTATGATTTCTCTGAAACCATGATAGATTTCAAATCGATCCTGACCAAGATGAGTCTGTGGTGTGAAATAATTTTTGTTGAGTGGATAGATTTTAGTTGGGGTAGTCGTTCAACATTCTACAAGAACAACGAACCATGGAGTATGATTTCTCTGAAAATATGATAGATTTCAAATCGATCCTGACCAAGATGAGTCTGTGGTGTGAAATAATTTTTGTTGAGTGGATAGATTTTAGTTGGGGTAGTCGTTCAACATTCTACAAGAACAACTTACCATGGACTATGATTTCTCTGAAACCACGATAGATTTCAAATCGATCCTGACCAAGATGAGTCTGTGGTGTGAAATAATTTTTGTTGAGTGGATAGATTTTAGTTGGGGTAGTCGTTCAACATTCTACAAGAACAACTTACCATGGAGTATGATTTCTCTGAAATAATTTTTGTTGAGTGGATAGATTTTAGTTGGGGTAGTCGTTCAACATTCTACAAGAACAACTTAATATGGAGTATGATTTCTTTGAAATAATTTTTGTTGAGTGGATAGATTTTAGTTGGGGTAGTCGTTCAACATTCTACAAGAACAACTTATCATGGAGTATGATTTCTCTGAAATAATTTTTTTTGAGTGGATAGATTTTAGTTGGGGTAGTCGTTCACCATTTTACAAGAACAACTTACCATGGAGTATGATTTCTCTGAAATAATTTTTGTTGAGTGGATAAATTTTAGTTAATGGTAGTCGTTCAACATTCTACAAAAACAACGAATCATGGAGTATGATTTCTCTGAAACCATGATAGATTTCAAATCGATCCTGACCAAGATGAGTCTGTGGTGTGAAATAATTTTTGTTGAGTGGATAGATTTTAGTTGGGGTAGTCGTTCAACATTCTACAAGAACAACGAACCATGGAGTATGATTTCTCTGAAATAATTTTTGTTGAGTGGATATATTTTAGTTGGGGTAGTCGTTCAACATTCTACAAGAACAACGAACCATGGAGTATGATATCTCTGAAACCACGATAGATTTCAAATCGATCCTGGCCAAGATGAGTCTGTGGTGTGAAATAATTTTTGTTGAGTGGATAGATTTTAGTTGGGGTAGTCGTTCAACATTCTACAAGAACAACTTACCATGGAGTATGATTTCTCTGAAATAATTTTTGTTGAGTGGATAGATTTTAGTTGGGGTAGTCGTTCAACATTCTACAAGAACAACTTACCATGGAGTATGATTTCTCTGAAACCATGATAGATTTCAAATCGATCCTGACCAAGATGAGTCTGTGGTGTGAAATAATTTTTGTTGAGTGGATAGATTTTAGTTGGGATAGTCGTTCAATATTCTACAAGAACAACGAACCATGGAGTATGATTTCTCTGAAACCATGATAGATTTCAAATCGATCCTGACCAAGATGAGTCTGTGGTGTGAAATAATTTTTGTTGAGTGGATAGATTTTAGTTGGGGTAGTCGTTCAACATTCTACAAGAACAACTTACCATGTAGTATGATTTCTCTGAAACCATGATAGATTTCAAATCGATCTTGACCAAGATGAGTCTGTGGTGTGAAATGATTTTTGTTGAGTGGATAGATTTTAGTTGGGGTAGTCGTTCAACATTCTACAAGAACAACGAACCATGGGGTATGATTTCTCTGAAACCATGATAGATTTCAAATCGATCCTGACCAAGATGAGTCTGTGGTGTGAAATAATTTTTGTTGAGTGGATAGATTTTAGTTGGGGTAGTCGTTCAACATTCTACAAGAACAACTTACCATGGAGTATGATTTCTCTGAAATAATTTTTGTTGAGTGGATAGATTTTAGTTAGGGGTAGTCGTTCAACATTCTACAAGAAGAACGAAACATGGAGTATGATTTCTCTGAAATAATTTTTGTTGAGTGGATAGATTTTAGTTGGGGTAGTCGTTCAACATTCTACAAGAACAACGAACCATGGAGTATGATTTCTCTGAAATAATTTTTGTTGAGTGGATATATTTTAGTTGGGGTAGTCGTTCAACATTCTACAAGAACAACGAACCATGGAGTATGATATCTCTGCAACCATGATAGATTTCAAATCGATCCTGACCGAGATGAGTCTGTGGTGTGAAATAATTTTGGTGGAGTGGATAAATTTTAGTTAGGGGTAGTCGTTCAACATTCTACAAGAACAACTTACCATGGAGTATGATTTCTCTGAAATAATTTTTGTTGAGTGGATAGATTTTAGTTGGGATAGTCGTTCAACATTTTACAAGAACAACGAACCATGGAGTATGATTTCTCTGAAACCATGATAGATTTCAAATCGATCCTGGCCAAGATGAGTCTGTGGTGTGAAATAATTTTTGTTGATTTTATAGATTTTATTTGGGATAGTCGTTCAACATTCTACAAGAACAACGAACCATGGAGTATGATTTCTCTGAAACCATGATAGATTTCAAATCGATCCTGACCAAGATGAGTCTGTGGTGTGAAATAATTTTTGTTGAGTGGATAGATTTTAGTTGGGGTAGTCGTTCAACATTCTACAAGAACAACGAACCATGGAGTATGATTTCTCTGAAATAATTTTTGTTGAGTGGATAGATTTTAGTTGGGGTAGTCGTTCAACATTCTACAACCATGGAGTATGATTTCTCTGAAATAATTTTTGTTGAGTGGATAGATTTTAGTTTTGGTAGTCGTTCAACATTCTACAAGAACAACTTACCATGGAGTATGATTTCTCTGAAATAATTTTTGTTGAGTGGATAGATTTTAGTTGGGGTAGTCGTTCAACATTTTACAAGAACAACTTACCATGGAGTATGATTTCTCTGAAACCATGATAGATTTCAAATCGATCCTGACCAAGATGAGTCTGTGGTGTGAAATAATTTTTGTTGAGTGGATAGATTTTAGTTGGGATAGTCGTTCAATATTCTACAAGAACAACGAACCGTGGAGTATGATTTCTCTGAAATAATTTTTGTTGAGTGGATAGATTTTAGTTGGGGTAGTCGTTCAACATTCTACAACAACAACGAACCATGGAGTATGATTTCTCTGTAATAATTTTTGTTGAGTGGATAGATTTTAGTTGGGATAGTCGTTCAACATTCTACAAGAACAACTTACCATGGAGTATGATTTCTCTGAAACCATGATAGATTTCAAATCGATCCTGACCAAAATGAGTCTGTGGTGTGAAATAATTTTTGTTGATTGGATAGATTTTAGTTGGGATAGTCGTTCAACATTCTACAAGAACAACGAACCATGGAGTATGATTTCTCTGAAACCATGATAGATTTCAAATCGATCCTGACCAAGATGAGTCTGTGGTGTGAAATAATTTTTGTTGAGTGGATAGATTTTAGTTGGGGTAGTCGTTCAACATTCTACAAGAACAACGAACCATGGAGTATGATTTCTCTGAAATAATTTTTGTTGAGTGGATAGATTTTAGTTGGGGTAGTCGTTCAACATTCTACAAGAACAACGAACCATGGATTATGAGTTCTCTGAAACCATGATAGATTTCAAATCGATCCTGACCAAGATGAGTCTGTGGTGTGAAATAATTTTTGTTAAGTGGATAGATTTTAGTTGGGGTAGTCGTTCAACATTCTACCAGAACAACGAACCATGGAGTATGATTTCTCTGAAACCATGATAGATTTCAAATCGATCCTGACCAAGATGAGTCTGTGGTGTGAAATAATTTTTGTTGAGTGGATAGATTTTAGTTGGGGTAGTCGTTCAACATTCTACAACAACAACGAACCATGGAGTATGATTTCTCTGTAATAATTTTTGTTGAGTGAAATGAACAACGAACCATGGAGTATGATTTCTCTGAAACCATGATAGATTTCAAATCGATCCTGACCAAGATGAGTCTGTGGTGTGAAATAATTTTTGTTGAATGGATAGCTTTTAGTTGGGGTAGTCGTTCAACATTCTACAAGAACAACGAACCATGGAGTATGATTTCTCTGAAATAATTTTTGTTGAGTGGATAGATTTCAGTTGGGATAGTCGTTCAACATTCTACAAGAACAACTTACCATGGAGTATGATTTCTCTGAAACCATGATAGATTTCAAATCGATCCTGACCAAGATGAGTCTGTGGTGTGAAATAATTTTTGTTGAGTGGATAGATTTTAGTTGGGGTAGTCGTTCAACATTCTACAAGAACAACGAACCATGGAGTATGATTTCTCTGAAAATATGATAGATTTCAAATCGATCCTGACCAAGATGAGTCTGTGGTGTGAAATAATTTT
This sequence comes from Xylota sylvarum, assembly GCA_905220385.1. NCBI lineage: Eukaryota > Metazoa > Arthropoda > Insecta > Diptera > Syrphidae > Xylota > Xylota sylvarum. Next base: position 165,718 of record CAJMZQ010000093.1, read on the forward strand.
TGTTGAGTGGATAGATTTTAGTTGGGGTAGTCGTTCAACATTCTACAAGAACAACTTACCATGGACTATGATTTCTCTGAAACCACGATAGATTTCAAATCGATCCTGACCAAGATGAGTCTGTGGTGTGAAATAATTTTTGTTGAGTGGATAGATTTTAGTTGGGGTAGTCGTTCAACATTCTACAAGAACAACTTACCATGGAGTATGATTTCTCTGAAATAATTTTTGTTGAGTGGATAGATTTTAGTTGGGATAGTCGTTCAACATTCTACAAGAACAACTTACCATGGAGTATGATTTCTCTGAAATAATTTTTGTTGAGTGGATAGATTTTAGTGGGGGTAGTCGTTCAACATTCTACAAGAACAACTTATCATGGAGTATGATTTCTCTGAAATAATTTTTGTGGAGTGAATAGATTTTAGTTGGGGTAGTCGTTCACCATTTTACAAGAACAACTTACCATGGAGTATGATTTCTCTGAAACCATGATAGATTTCAAATCGATCCTGACCAAGATGAGTCTGTGGTGTGAAATAATTTTTGTTGAGTGGATAGATTTTAGTTGGGATAGTCGTTCAATATTCTACAAGAACAACGAACCATGGAGTATTATTTATCTGAAACCATGATAGATTTCAAATCGATCCTGACCAAGATGAGTCTGTGGTGTGAAATAATTTTTGTTGAGTGGATAGATTTTAGTTGGGGTAGTCGTTCAACATTCTACAAGAACAACTTACCATGGAGTATGATTTCTCTGAAACCATGATAGATTTCAAATCGATCTTGACCAAGATGAGTCTGTGGTGTGAAATGATTTTTGTTGAGTGGATAGATTTTAGTTGGGGTAGTCGTTCAACATTCTACAAGAACAACGAACCATGGGGTATGATTTCTCTGAAACCATGATAGATTTCAAATCGATCCTGACCAAGATGAGTCTGTGGTGTGAAATAATTTTTGTTGAGTGGATAGATTTTAGTTGGGATAGTCGTTCAACATTCTACAAGAACAACTTACCATGGAGTATGATTTCTCTGAAATAATTTTTGTTGAGTGGATAGATTTTAGTTGGGATAGTCGTTCAACATTCTACAAGAACAACTTACCATGGAGTATGATTTCTCTGAAATAATTTTTGTTGAGTGGATAGATTTCAGTTGGGATAGTCGTTCAACATTCTACAAGAACAACTTACCATGGAGTATGATTTCTCTGAAACCATGATAGATTTCAAATCGATCCTGACCAAGATGAGTCTGTGGTGTGAAATAATTTTTGTTGAGTGGATAGATTTTAGTTGGGGTAGTCGTTCAACATTCTACAAGAACAACGAACCATGGAGTATGATTTCTCTGAAAATATGATAGATTTCAAATCGATCCTGACCAAGATGAGTCTGTGGTGTGAAATAATTTTTGTTGAGTGGATAGATTTTAGTTGGGGTAGTCGTTCAACATTCTACAAGAACAACTTACCATGGACTATGATTTCTCTGAAACCACGATAGATTTCAAAGCGATCCTGACCAAGATGAGTCTGTGGTGTGAAATAATTTTTGTTGAGTGGATAGATTTTAGTTGGGGTAGTCGTTCAACATTCTACAAGAACAACTTACCATGGAGTATGATTTCTCTGAAATAATTTTTGTTGAGTGGATAGATTTTAGTTGGGGTAGTCGTTCAACATTCTACAAGAACAACTTACCATGGAGTATGATTTCTCTGAAATAATTTTTGTTGAGTGGATAGATTTTAGTTGGGGTAGTCGTTCAACATTCTACAAGAACAACTTATCATGGAGTATGATTTCTCTGAAATAATTTTTGTTGAGTGGATAGATTTTAGTTGGGGTAGTCGTTCAACATTTTACAAGAACAACTTACCATGGAGTATGATTTCTCTGAAACCATGATAGATTTCAAATCGATCCTGACCAAGATGAGTCTGTGGTGTGAAATAATTTTTGTTGAGTGGATAGATTTTAGTTGGGATAGTCGTTCAATATTCTACAAGAACAACGAACCATGGAGTATGATTTCTCTGAAACCATGATAGATTTCAAATCGATCCTGACCAAGATGAGTCTGTGGTGTGAAATAATTTTTGTTGAGTGGATAGATTTTAGTTGGGGTAGTCGTTCAACATTCTACAAGAACAACGAACCATGGAGTATGATTTCTCTGAAACCATGATAGATTTCAAATCGATCTTGACCAAGATGAGTCTGTGGTGTGAAATGATTTTTGTTGAGTGGATAGATTTTAGTTGGGGTAGTCGTTCAACATTCTACAAGAACAACGAACCATGGGGTATGATTTCTCTGAAACCATGATAGATTTCAAATCGATCCTGACCAAGATGAATCTGTGGTGTGAAATAATTTTTGTTGAGTGGATAGATTTTAGTTGGGGTAGTCGTTCAACATTCTACAAGAACAACTTACCATGGAGTATGATTTCTCTGAAATAATTTTTGTTGACTGGATAGATTTTAGTTAGGGGTAGTCGTTCAACATTCTACAAGAAGAACGAAACATGGAGTATGATTTCTCTGAAATAATTTTTGTTGAGTGGATAGATTTTAGTTGGGGTAGTCGTTCAACATTCTACAAGAACAACGAACCATGGAGTATGATTTCTCTGAAATAATTTTTGTTGAGTGGATAGATTTTAGTTGGGGTAGTCGTTCAACATTCTACAAGAACAACGAACCATAGAGTATGATATCTCTGCAACCATGATAGATTTCAAATCGATCCTGACCGAGATGAGTCTGTGGTGTGAAATAATTTTGGTTGAGTGGATAAATTTCAGTTAGGAGTAGTCGTTCAACATTCTACAAGAACAACTTACCATGGAGTATGATTTCTCTGAAATAATTTTTGTTGAGTGGATAGATTTTAGTTGGGATAGTCGTTCAACATTTTACAAGAACAACGAACCATGGAGTATGATTTCTCTGAAACCATGATAGATTTCAAATCGATCCTGGCCAAGATGAGTCTGTGGTGTGAAATAATTTTTGTTGATTGGATAGATTTTAGTTGTTATAGTCGTTCAACATTCTACAAGAACAACGAACCATGGAGTATGATTTCTCTGAAACCATGAAAGATTTCAAATCGATCCTGACCAAGATGAGTCTGTGGTGTGAAATAATTTTTGTTGAGTGGATAGATTTTAGTTGGGGTAGTCGTTCAACATTCTACAAGAACAACGAACCATGGAGTATGATTTCTCTGAAATAATTTTTGTTGAGTGGATAGATTTTAGTTGGGGTAGTCGTTCAACATTCTACAAGAACAACGAACCATGGAGTATGATTTCTCTGAAATAATTTTTGTTGAGTGGATAGATTTTAGTTTTGGTAGTCGTTCAACATTCTACAAGAACAACTTACCATGGAGTATGATTTCTCTGAAATAATTTTTGTTGAGTGGATAGATTTTAGTTAGGGGTAGTCGTTCAACATTCTACAAGAACAACGAACCATGGAGTATGATTTCTCTGAAACCATGATAGATTTCAAATCGATCCTGACCAAGATGAGTCTGTGGTGTGAAATAATTTTTGTTGAGTGGATAGATTTTAGTTGGGGTAGTCGTTCAACATTCTACAAGAACAACTTACCATGGAGTATGATTTCTCTGAAATAATTTTTGTTGAGTGGATAGATTTTAGTTAGGGGTAGTCGTTCGAGATTCTACAAGAACAACTTACCATGGACTATGATTTCTCTGAAACCATGATAGATTTCAAATCGATTTTGACCAAGATGAGTCTGTGGTGTGAAATAATTTTTGTTGAGTGGATAGATTTTAGTTGGGATAGTCGTTCAACATTCTACAAGAACAACGAACCATGGAGTATGATTTCTCTGAAACCATGATAGATTTCAAATCGATCCTGGCCAAGATGAGTCTGTGGTGTGAAATAATTTTTGTTGAGTGGATAGATTTTAGTTGGGGTAGTCGTTCAATATTCTACAAGAACAACTTACCATGGAGTATGATTTCTCTGAAACCATGATAGATTTCAAATCGATCCTGACCAAGATGAGTCTGTGGTGTGAAATAATTTTGGTTGAGTGGATAAATTTTAATTAGGGGTAGTCGTTCAACATTCTACAAGAACAACTTACCATGGAGTATGATTTCTCTGAAATAATTTTTGTTGAGTGGATAGATTTTAGTTGGGGTAGTCGTTCAACATTTTACAAGAACAACGAACCATGGAGTATGATTTCTCTGAAACCATGATAGATTTCAAATCGATCCTGGCCAAGATGAGTCTGTGGTGTGAAATAATTTTTGTTGATTGGATAGATTTTAGTTGGGGTAGTCGTTCAACATTCTACAAGAACAACTTACCATGGAGTATGATTTCTCTGAAACCATGATAGATTTCAAATCGATCCTGACCAAGATGAGTCTGTGGTGTGAAATAATTTTTGTTGAGTGGATAGATTTTAGTTGGGTTTAGTCTTTCAACATTCTACAAGAACAACGAACCATGGAGTATGATTTCTCTGAAACCATGATAGATTTCAAATCGATCCTGACCGAGATGAGTCTGTGGTGTGAAATAATTTTTGTTGAGTGGATAGATTTTAGTTGGGGTAGTCGTTCAACATTCTACAAGAACAACGAATCATGGAGTATGATTTCTCTGAAACCATTATAGATTTCAAATCGATCCTGACCAAGATGAGTCTGTGGTGTGAAATAATTTTTGTTGAGTGGATAGATTTTAGTTGGGATAGTCGTTCAACATTCTACAAGAACAACGAACCATGGAGTATGATTTCTCTGAAATAATTTTTGTTGAGTGGATAGATTTTAGTTGGGGTAGTCGTTCAACATTCTACAAGAACAACGAATCATGGAGTATGATTTCTCTGAAACCATTATAGATTTCAAATCGATCCTGACCAAGATGAGTCTGTGGTGTGAAATAATTTTTGTTGAGTGGATAGATTTTAGTTGGGATAGTCGTTCAACATTCTACAAGAACAACGAACCATGGAGTATGATTTCTCTGAAATAATTTTTGTTGAGTGGATAGATTTTAGTTGGGATAGTCGTTCAACATTCTACAAGAACAACTTGCCATGGAGTATGATTTCTCTGAAACCATGATAGATTTCAAATCGATCCTGACCAAGATGAGTCTGTGGTGTGAAATAATTTTTGTTGAGTGGATAGATTTTAGTTGGGATAGTCGTTCAACATTCTACAAGAACAACTTACCATGGAGTATGATTTCTCTGAAATAATTTTTGTTGAGTGGATAGATTTTAGTTGGGATAGTGATTTCTCTGAAACCATGATAGATTTCAAATCGATCCTGTCCAAGATGAGTCTGTGGTGTGAAATAATTTTTGTTGAGTGGATAGATTTTAGTTGGGGTAGTCGTTCAACATTCTACAAGAACAACGAACCATGGAGTATGATTTCTCTGAAACCATGATGGATTTCAAATCGATCCTGACCAAGATGAGTCTGTGGTGTGAAATAATTTTTGTTGAGTGGATAGATTTTCGTTGGGGTAGTCGTTCAACATTCTACAAGAACAACGAACCATGGAGTATGATTTCTCTGAAACCATGATAGATTTCAAATCGATCCTGACCAAGATGAGTCTGTGGTGTGAAATAATTTTTGTTGAGTGGATAGATTTTAGTTGGGGTAGTCGTTCAACATTCTACAAGAACAACTTACCATGGACTATGATTTCTCTGAAACCATGATAGATTTCAAATCGATCCTGACCAAGATGAGTCTGTGGTGTGAAATAATTTTTGTTGAGTGGATAGATTTTAGTTGGGGTAGTCGTTCAACATTCTACAAGAACAACTTACCATGGACTATGATTTCTCTGAAACCATGATAGATTTCAAATCGATTATGACCACGATGAGTCTGTGGTGTGAAATAATTTTTGTTGAGTGGATAGATTTTAGTTGGGGTAGTCGTTCAACATTCTACAAGAACAACTTACCATGGACTATGATTTCTCTGAAACCATGATAGATTTCAAATCGATCCTGACCAAGATGAGTCTGTGGTGTGAAATAATTTTTGTTGAGTGGATAGATTTTAGTTGGGGTAGTCGTTCAACATTCTACAAGAACAACGAACCATGGAGTATGATTTCTCTGAAACCATGATAGATTCCAAATCGATCCTGACCAAGATGAGTCTGTGGTGTGAAATAATTTTTGTTGAGTGGATAGATTTAAGTTAGGGGTAGTCGTTCAACATTCTACAAGAACAACTTATCATGGAGTATGATTTCTCTGAAATAATTTTTGTTGAGTGGATAGATTTTAGTTGGGATAGTCGTTCAACATTCTACAAGAACAACGAATCATGGAGTATGATTTCTCTGAAACCATGATAGATTTCAAATCGATCCTGACCAAGATGAGTCTGTGGTGTGAAATAATGTTTGTTGAGTGGATAGATTTTAGTTGGGGTAGTCGTTCAACATTCTACAAGAACAACTTACCATGGACTATGATTTCTCTGAAACCATAATAGATTTCAAATCGATCCTGATCAAGATGAGTCTGTGGTGTGAAATAATTTTTGTTGAGTGGATAGATTTTAGTTGGGGTAGTCGTTCAACATTCTACAAGAACAACTTACCATGGAGTATGATTTCTCTGAAATAATTTTTGTTGAGTGGATAGATTTTAGTTGGGATAGTCGTTCAACTTTCTACAAGAACAACGAACCATGGAGTATGATTTCTCTGAAACCATGATAGATTTCAAATCGATCCTGACCAAGATGAGTCTGTTTTGTGAAATAATTTTTGTTGAGTGGATAGATTTTAGTTGGGGTAGTCGTTCAATATTCTACAAAAACAACGAACCATGGAGTATGATTTCTCTGAAACCATGATAGATTTCAAATCGATCCTGACCAAGATGAGTCTGTGGTGTGAAATAATTTTTGTTGAGTGGATAGATTTTAGTTAGGGGTAGTCGTTCAACATTCTACAAGAACAACTTACCATGGACTATGATTTCTCTGAAACCATGATAGATTTCAAATCGATCCTGACCAAGATGAGTCTGTGGTGTGAAATATGTTTTGTTGAGTGGATAGATTTTAGTTGGGGTAGTCGTTCAACATTCTACAAGAACAACGAACCATGGATTATGAGTTCTCTGAAACCATGATAGATTTCAAATCGATCCTGACCAAGATGAGTCTGTGGTGTGAAATAATTTTTGTTGAGTGGATAGATTATAGTTTGGATAGTCGTTCAACATTCTACAAGAACAACGAACCATGGAGTATGATTTCTCTGAAACCATGATAGATTTCAAATCGATCCTGACCAAGATGAGTCTGTGGTGTGAAATAATTTTTGTTGAGTGGATAGATTTTAGTTGGGGTAGTCGTTCAACATTCTACAAGAACAACGAACCATGGAGTATGATTTCTCTGAAACCATGATAGATTTCAAATCGATCCTGACCAAGATGAGTCTGTGGTGTGAAATAATTTTTGTTGAGTGGATAGATTTTAGTTAGGGGTAATCGTTCAACATTCTACAAGAACAACTTACCATGGACTATGATTTCTCTGAAACCATGATAGATTTCAAATCGATCCTGACCAAGATGAGTCTGTGGTGTGAAATAATTTTTGTTGAGTGGATAGATTTTAGTTGGGGTAGTCGTTCAACATTCTACAAGAACAACGAACCATGGAGTATGAGTTCTCTGAAACCATGATAGATTTCAAATCGATTTTGACCAAGATGAGTCTGTGGTGTGAAATAATTTTTGTTGAGTGGATAGATTTTAGTTGGGGTAGTCGTTCAACATTCTACAAGAACAACGAATCATGGAGTATGATTTCTCTGAAACCATTATAGATTTCAAATCGATCCTGACCAAGATGAGTCTGTGGTGTGAAATAATTTTTGTTGAGTGGATAGATTTTAGTTGGGATAGTCGTTCAACATTCTACAAGAACAACGAACCATGGAGTATGATTTCTCTGAAATAATTTTTGTTGAGTGGATAGATTTTAGTTGGGATAGTCGTTCAACATTCTACAAGAACAACTTGCCATGGAGTATGATTTCTCTGAAACCATGATAGATTTCAAATCGATCCTGACCAAGATGAGTCTGTGGTGTGAAATAATTTTTGTTGAGTGGAGAGATTTTAGTTGGGATAGTCGTTCAACATTCTACAAGCACAACGAACCATGGAGTATGATTTCTCTGAAATAATTTTTGTTGAGTGGATAGATTTTAGTTGGGATAGTCGTTCAACATTTTACAAGAACAACTTACCATGGACTATGATTTCTCTGAAACCATGATAGATTTCAAATCGATCCTGACCAAGATGAGTCTGTGGTGTGAAATAATTTTTGTTGAGTGGATAGATTTTAGTTGGGGTAGTCGTTCAACATTCTACAAGAACAACTTACCATGGAGTATGATTTCTCTGAAACCATGATAGATTTCAAATCGATACTGACCAAGATGAGTCTGTGGTGTGAAATAATTTTTGTTGAGTGGATGGATTTTAGTTGGGATAGTCGTTCAACATTCTACAAGAACAACTTACCATGGAGTATGATTTCTCTGAAATAATTTTTGTTGAGTGGATAGATTTTAGTTGGGATAGTCGTTGCACATTCTACAATAACAACTTACCATGGAGTATGATTTCTCTGAAACCATGATAGATTTCAAATCGATCCTGACCAAGATGAGTCTGTGGTGTGAAATAATTTTTGTTGAGTGGATAGATTTTAGTTGGGGTAGTCGTTCAACATTCTACAAGAACAACGAACCATGGAGTATGATTTCTCTGAAACCATGATAGATTTCAAATCGATCCTGACCAAGATGAGTCTGTGGTGTGAAATAATTTTTGTTGATTGGTTAGATTTTAGTTGGGGTAGTCGTTCAACATTCTACAAGAACAACGAACCATGGAGTATGATTTCTCTGAAACCATGATAGATTTCAAATCGATCCTGACCAAGATGAGTCTGTGGTGTGAAATAATTTTTGTTGAGTGGATAGATTTTAGTTGGGGTAGTCGTTCAACATTCTACAAGAACAACTTACCATGGACTATGATTTCTCTGAAACCATGATAGATTTCAAATCGATCCTGACCAAGATGAGTCTGTGGTGTGAAATAATTTTTGTTGAGTGGATAGATTTTAGTTGGGGTAGTCGTTCAACATTCTACAAGAACAACGAACCATGGAGTATGATTTCTCTGAAACCATGATAGATTCCAAATCGATCCTGACCAAGATGAGTCTGTGGTGTGAAATAATTTTTGTTGAGTGGATAGTTTTAAGTTAGGGGTAGTCGTTCAACATTCTACAAGAACAACTTACCATGGACTATGATTTCTCTGAAACCATGATAGATTTCAAATCGATCCTGACCAAGATGAGTCTGTGGTGTGAAATAATTTTTGTTGAGTGGATAGATTTTAGTTGGGGTAGTCGTTCAACATTCCACAAGAACAACGAACCATGGAGTATGATTTCTCTGAAACCATGATAGATTCCAAATCGATCCTGACCAAGATGAGTCTGTGGTGTGAAATAATTTTTGTTGAGTGGATAGATTTAAGTTAGGGGTAGTCGTTCAACATTCTACAAGAACAACTTATCATGGAGTATGATTTCTCTGAAATAATTTTTGTTGAGTGGATAGATTTTAGTTGGGATAGTCGTTCAACATTCTACAAGAACAACGAATCATGGAGTATGATTTGTCTGAAACCATGATAGATTTCAAATCGATCCTGACCAAGATGAGTCTGTGGTGTGAAATAATTTTTGTTGAGTGGATAGATTTTAGTTGGGGTAGTCGTTCAACATTCTACAAGAACAACTTACCATGGACTATGATTTCTCTGAAACCATAATAGATTTCAAATCGATCCTGATCAAGATGAGTCTGTGGTGTGAAATAATTTTTGTTGAGTGGATAGATTTTAGATGGGGTAGTCTTTCAACATTCTACAAGAACAACTTACCATGGAGTATGATTTCTCTGAAATAATTTTTGTTGAGTGGATAGATTTTAGTTGGGATAGTCGTTCAACTTTCTACAAGAACAACGAACCATGGAGTATGATTTCTCTGAAACCATGATAGATTTCAAATCGATCTTGACCAAGATGAGTCTGTTTTGTGAAATAATTTTTGTTGAGTGGATAGATTTTAGTTGGGGTAGTCGTTCAATATTCTACAAGAACAACGAACCATGGAGTATGATTTCTCTGAAACCATGATAGATTTCAAATCGATCCTGACCAAGATGAGTCTGTGGTGTGAAATAATTTTTGTTGAGTGGATAGATTTTAGTTAGGGGTAGTCGTTCAACATTCTACAAGAACAACTTACCATGGACTATGATTTCTCTGAAACCATGATAGATTTCAAATCGATCCTGACCAAGATTAGTCTGTGGTGTGAAATATGTTTTGTTGACTGGATAGATTTTAGTTGGGGTAGTCGTTCAACATTCTACAAGAACAACGAACCATGGATTATGAGTTCTCTGAAACCATGATAGATTTCAAATCGATCCTGACCAAGATGAGTCTGTGGTGTGAAATAATTTTTGTTGAGTGGATAGATTATAGTTTGGATAGTCGTTCAACATTCTACAAGAACAACGAACCATGGAGTATGATTTCTCTGAAACCATGATAGATTTCAAATCGATCCTGACCAAGATGAGTCTGTGGTGTGAAATAATTTTTGTTGAGTGGATAGATTTTAGTTGGGGTAGTCGTTCAACATTCTACAAGAACAACGAACCATGGAGTATGATTTCTCTGAAACCATGATAGATTTCAAATCGATCCTGACCAAGATGAGTCTGTGGTGTGAAATAATTTTTGTTGAGTATATAGATTTTAGTTAGGGGTAGTCGTTCAACATTCTACAAGAACAACTTACCATGGACTATGATTTCTCTGAAACCATGATAGATTTCAAACCGATCCTGACCAAGATGAGTCTGTGGTGTGAAATAATTTTTGTTGAGTGGATAAATTTTAGTTGGGGTAGTCGTTCAACATTCTACAAGAACAACGAACCATGGAGTATGAGTTCTCTGAAACCATGATAGATTTCAAATCGATTTTGACCAAGATGAGTCTGTGGTGTGAAATAATTTTTGTTGAGTGGATAGATTTTAGTTGGGGTAGTCGTTCAACATTTTACAAGAACAACGAACCATGGAGTATGATTTCTCTGAAACCATGATAGATTTCAAATCGATCCTGACCAAGATGAGTCTGTGGTGTGAAATAATTTTTGTTGAGTGGATAGATTTTAGTTGGGGTAGTCGTTCAACATTCTACAAGCACAACGAACCATGGAGTATGATTTCTCTGAAACCATGATAGATTTCAAATCGATCCTGACCAAGATGAGTCTGTGGTGTGAAATAATTTTTGTTGAGTGGATAGATTTTAGTTGGGGTAGTCGTTCAACATTTTACAAGAACAACGAACCATGGACTATGATTTCTCTGAAACCATGATAGATTTCAAATCGATCCTGACCAAGATGAGTCTGTGGTGTGAAATAATTTTTGTTGAGTGGATAGATTTTAGTTTGGGGTAGTCGTTCAACATTTTACAAGAACAACTTGCCATGGAGTATGATTTCTCCGAAACCATGATAGATTTCAAATCGATCCTGACCAAGATGAGCCTGTGGTGTGAAATAATTTTTGTTGAGTGGATAGATTTTAGTTAGGGGTAGTCGTTCAACATTCTACAAGAACAACTTACCACGGAGTATGATTTCTCTGAAATAATTTTTGTTGAGTGGATAGATTTTAGTTGGGGTAGTCGTTCAACATTCTACAAGAACAACGAACCATGGAGTATGATTTCTCTGAAACCATGATAGATTTCAAATCGATTATGACCAAAATGAGTCTGTGGTGTGAAATAATTTTTGTTGAGTGGATAGATTTTAGTTAGGGGTAGTCGTTCAACATTCTACAAGAACAACTTACCATGGACTATGATTTCTCTGAAACCATGATAGATTTCAAATCGATCCTGACCAAGATTAGTCTGTGGTGTGAAATATGTTTTGTTGACTGGATAGATTTTAGTTGGGGTAGTCGTTCAACATTCTACAAGAACAACGAACCATGGATTATGAGTTCTCTGAAACCATGATAGATTTCAAATCGATCCTGACCAAGATGAGTCTGTGGTGTGAAATAATTTTTGTTGAGTGGATAGATTATAGTTTGGATAGTCGTTCAACATTCTACAAGAACAACGAACCATGGAGTATGATTTCTCTGAAACCATGATAGATTTCAAATCGATCCTGACCAAGATGAGTCTGTGGTGTGAAATAATTTTTGTTGAGTGGATAGATTTTAGTTGGGGTAGTCGTTCAACATTCTACAAGAACAACGAACCATGGAGTATGATTTCTCTGAAACCATGATAGATTTCAAATCGATCCTGACCAAGATGAGTCTGTGGTGTGAAATAATTTTTGTTGAGTATATAGATTTTAGTTAGGGGTAGTCGTTCAACATTCTACAAGAACAACTTACCATGGACTATGATTTCTCTGAAACCATGATAGATTTCAAACCGATCCTGACCAAGATGAGTCTGTGGTGTGAAATAATTTTTGTTGAGTGGATAGATTTTAGTTGGGGTAGTCGTTCAACATTCTACAAGAACAACGAACCATGGAGTATGAGTTCTCTGAAACCATGATAGATTTCAAATCGATTTTGACCAAGATGAGTCTGTGGTGTGAAATAATTTTTGTTGAGTGGATAGATTTTAGTTGGGGTAGTCGTTCAACATTTTACAAGAACAACGAACCATGGAGTATGATTTCTCTGAAACCATGATAGATTTCAAATCGATCCTGACCAAGATGAGTCTGTGGTGTGAAATAATTTTTGTTGAGTATATAGATTTTAGTTAGGGGTAGTCGTTCAACATTCTACAAGAACAACTTACCATGGACTATGATTTCTCTGAAACCATGATAGATTTCAAACCGATCCTGACCAAGATGAGTCTGTGGTGTGAAATAATTTTTGTTGAGTGGATAAATTTTAGTTGGGGTAGTCGTTCAACATTCTACAAGAACAACGAACCATGGAGTATGAGTTCTCTGAAACCATGATAGATTTCAAATCGATTTTGACCAAGATGAGTCTGTGGTGTGAAATAATTTTTGTTGAGTGGATAGATTTTAGTTGGGGTAGTCGTTCAACATTTTACAAGAACAACGAACCATGGAGTATGATTTCTCTGAAACCATGATAGATTTCAAATCGATCCTGACCAAGATGAGTCTGTGGTGTGAAATAATTTTTGTTGAGTGGATAGATTTTAGTTGGGGTAGTCGTTCAACATTCTACAAGCACAACGAACCATGGAGTATGATTTCTCTGAAACCATGATAGATTTCAAATCGATCCTGACCAAGATGAGTCTGTGGTGTGAAATAATTTTTGTTGAGTGGATAGATTTTAGTTGGGGTAGTCGTTCAACATTTTACAAGAACAACGAACCATGGACTATGATTTCTCTGAAACCATGATAGATTTCAAATCGATCCTGACCAAGATGAGTCTGTGGTGTGAAATAATTTTTGTTGAGTGGATAGATTTTAGTTTGGGGTAGTCGTTCAACATTTTACAAGAACAACTTGCCATGGAGTATGATTTCTCCGAAACCATGATAGATTTCAAATCGATCCTGACCAAGATGAGCCTGTGGTGTGAAATAATTTTTGTTGAGTGGATAGATTTTAGTTAGGGGTAGTCGTTCAACATTCTACAAGAACAACTTACCACGGAGTATGATTTCTCTGAAATAATTTTTGTTGAGTGGATAGATTTTAGTTGGGGTAGTCGTTCAACATTCTACAAGAACAACGAACCATGGAGTATGATTTCTCTGAAACCATGATAGATTTCAAATCGATTATGACCAAAATGAGTCTGTGGTGTGAAATAATTTTTGTTGAGTGGATAGATTTTAGTTAGGGGTAGTCGTTCAACATTCTACAAGAACAACTTACCATGGACTATGATTTCTCTGAAACCATGATAGATTTCAAATCGATCCTGACCAAGATTAGTCTGTGGTGTGAAATATGTTTTGTTGACTGGATAGATTTTAGTTGGGGTAGTCGTTCAACATTCTACAAGAACAACGAACCATGGATTATGAGTTCTCTGAAACCATGATAGATTTCAAATCGATCCTGACCAAGATGAGTCTGTGGTGTGAAATAATTTTTGTTGAGTGGATAGATTATAGTTTGGATAGTCGTTCAACATTCTACAAGAACAACGAACCATGGAGTATGATTTCTCTGAAACCATGATAGATTTCAAATCGATCCTGACCAAGATGAGTCTGTGGTGTGAAATAATTTTTGTTGAGTGGATAGATTTTAGTTGGGGTAGTCGTTCAACATTCTACAAGAACAACGAACCATGGAGTATGATTTCTCTGAAACCATGATAGATTTCAAATCGATCCTGACCAAGATGAGTCTGTGGTGTGAAATAATTTTTGTTGAGTATATAGATTTTAGTTAGGGGTAGTCGTTCAACATTCTACAAGAACAACTTACCATGGACTATGATTTCTCTGAAACCATGATAGATTTCAAACCGATCCTGACCAAGATGAGTCTGTGGTGTGAAATAATTTTTGTTGAGTGGATAGATTTTAGTTGGGGTAGTCGTTCAACATTCTACAAGAACAACGAACCATGGAGTATGAGTTCTCTGAAACCATGATAGATTTCAAATCGATTTTGACCAAGATGAGTCTGTGGTGTGAAATAATTTTTGTTGAGTGGATAGATTTTAGTTGGGGTAGTCGTTCAACATTTTACAAGAACAACGAACCATGGAGTATGATTTCTCTGAAACCATGATAGATTTCAAATCGATCCTGACCAAGATGAGTCTGTGGTGTGAAATAATTTTTGTTGAGTGGATAGATTTTAGTTGGGGTAGTCGTTCAACATTCTACAAGAACAACGAACCATGGAGTATGATTTCTCTGAAACCATGATAGATTTCAAATCGATCCTGACCAAGATGAGTCTGTGGTGTGAAATAATTTTTGTTGAGTGGATAGATTTTAGTTGGGGTAGTCGTTCAACATTCTACAAGAACAACGAACCATGGAGTATGATTTCTCTGAAACCATGATAGATTTCAAATCGATCCTGACCAAGATGAGTCTGTGGTGTGAAATAATTTTTGTTGAGTGGATAGATTTTAGTTGGGGTAGTCGTTCAACATTTTACAAGAACAACGAACCATGGACTATGATTTCTCTGAAACCATGATAGATTTCAAATCGATCCTGACCAAGATGAGTCTGTGGTGTGAAATAATTTTTGTTGAGTGGATAGATTTTAGTTTGGGGTAGTCGTTCAACATTTTACAAGAACAACTTGCCATGGAGTATGATTTCTCCGAAACCATGATAGATTTCAAATCGATCCTGACCAAGATGAGCCTGTGGTGTGAAATAATTTTTGTTGAGTGGATAGATTTTAGTTAGGGGTAGTCGTTCAACATTCTACAAGAACAACTTACCACGGAGTATGATTTCTCTGAAATAATTTTTGTTGAGTGGATAGATTTTAGTTGGGGTAGTCGTTCAACATTCTACAAGAACAACGAACCATGGAGTATGATTTCTCTGAAACCATGATAGATTTCAAATCGATTATGACCAAAATGAGTCTGTGGTGTGAAATAATTTTTGTTGAGTGGATAGATTTTAGTTAGGGGTAGTCGTTCAACATTCTACAAGAACAACTTACCACGGAGTATAATTTCTCTGAAATAATTTTTGTTGAGTGGATAGATTTTAGTTGGGGTAGTCGTTCAACATTCTACAAGAACAACTTACCATGGAGTATGATTTCTCTGAAATAATATTTGTTGAGTGGATAGATTTTAGTTGGGGTAGTCGTTCAACATTTTACAAGAACAACGAACCAGGGAGTATGATTTCTCTGAAATAATTTTTGTTGAGTGGATAGATTTTAGTTGGGATAGTCGTTCAACATTCTACAAGAACAACTTACCATGGAGTATGATTTCTCTGAAACCATGATAGATTTCAAATCGATCCTGACCAAGATGAGTCTGTGGTGTGAAATAATTTTTGTTGAGTGGATAGATTTTAGTTGGGGTAGTCGTTCAACATTCTACAAGAACAACGAACCATGGAGTATGATTTCTCTGAAACCATGATAGATTTCAAATCGATCCTGACCAAGATGTGTCTGTGGTGTGAAATAATTTTTGTTGAGTGGATAGATTTTAGTTGGGGTAGTCGTTCAAAATTCTACAAGAACAACTTACCGTGGAGTATGATTTCTCTGAAATAATTTTTGTTGAGTGGATAGATTTTAGTTGGGGTAGTCGTTCAACATTCTACAAGAACAACGAACCATGGAGTATGATTTCTCTGAAACCATGATAGATTTCAAATCGATCCTGACCAAGATGAGTCTGTGTTGTGAAATAATTTTTGTTGAGTGGATAGATTTTAGTTAGGGGTAATCGTTCAACATTCTACAAGAACAACTTACCATGGAGTATGATTTCTCTGAAATAATTTTTGTTGAGTGGATAGATTTTAGTTGGGATAGTCGTTCAACATTCTACAAGAACAACTTACCATGGACTATGATTTCTCTGAAACCATGATAGATTTCAAATCGATCCTGACCAAGATGAGTCTGTGGTGTGAAATAATTTTTGTTGAGTGGATAGATTTTAGTTGGGGTAGTCGTTCTACATTCTACAAGAAGAACGAACCATGGAGTATGATTTCTCTGAAGTAATTTTTGTTGAGTGGATAGATTTTAGTTGGGATAGTCGTTCAACATTCTACAAGAACAACGAACCATGGAGTATGATTTCTCTGAAACCATGATAGATTTCAAATCGATCCTGACCAAGATGAGTCTGTGGTGTGAAATAATTTTTGTTGAGTGGATAGATTTTAGTTGGGGTAGTCGTTCAACATTCTACAAGAACAACTTACCATGGACTATGATTTCTCTGAAACCATGATAGATTTCAAATCGATCCTGACCAAGATGAGTCTGTGGTGTGAAATAATTTTTGTTGAGTGGATAGATTTTAGTTGGGGTAGTCGTTCAACATTCTACAAGAACAACTTACCATGGAGTATGATTTCTCTGAAACCATGATAGATTTCAAATCGATCCTGACCAAGATGAGTCTGTGGTGTGAAATAATTTTTGTTGAGTGGATAGATTTTAGTTGGGGTAGTCGTTCAACATTCTACAAGAACAACGAACCATGGAGTATGATTTCTCTGAAACCATGATAGATTTCAAATCGATCCTGACCAAGATGAGTCTGTGGTGTGAAATAATTTTTGTTGAGTGGATAGATTTTAGTTGGGGTAGTCGTTCAACATTCTACAAGAACAACTTACCATGGACTATGATTTCTCTGAAACCATGATAGATTTGAAATCGATCCTGACCAAGATGAGTCTGTGGTGTGAAATAATTTTTGTTGAGTGGATAGATTTTAGTTGCGATAGTCGTTCAACATTCTACAAGAACAACGAACCATGGATTATGAGTTCTCTGAAACCATGATAGATTTCAAATCGATCCTGACCACGATGAGTCTGTGGTGTGAAATAATTTTTGTTGAGTGGATAGATTTTAGTTGGGGTAGTCGTTCAATATTCTACAAGAACAACGAACCATGGAGTATGATTTATCTGCAACCATGACAGATTTCAAATCGATCCTGAGCAAGATGAGTCTGTGGTGTGAAATAATTTTTGTTGAGTGGATAGATTTTAGTTGCGATAGTCGTTCAACATTCTACAAGAACAACGAACCATGGATTATGAGTTCTCTGAAACCATGATAGATTTCAAATCGATCCTGACAAAGATGAGTCTGTGGTGTGAAATAATTTTTGTTGAGTGGATAGATTTTAGTTGGGGTAGTCGTTCAACATTTTACAAGAACAACGAACCATGGAGTATGATTTCTCTGCAACCATGATAGATTTCAAATCGATCCTGACCAAGATGAGTCTGTGGTGTGAAATAATTTTTGTTGAGTGGATAGATTTTAGTTGGGGTAGTCGTTCAACATTCTACAAGAACAACGAACCATGGAGTATGATTTCTCTGAAACCATGATAGATTTCAAATCGATTATGACCAAGATGAGTCTGTGGTGTGAAATAATTTTTGTTGAGTGGATAGATTTTAGTTAGGGGTAGTCGTTCAACATTCTACAAGAACAACGAACCATGGAGTATGATTTCTCTGAAATAATTTTTGTTGAGTGGATAGATTTTAGTTGGGGTAGTCGTTCAATATTCTACAAGAACAACTTACCATGGACTATGATTTCTCTGAAACCATGATAGATTTCAAATCGATCCTGACCAAGATGAGTCTGTGGTGTGAAATAATTTTTGTTGAGTGGATAGATTTTAGTTGGGGTAGTCGTTCAACATTCTACAAGAACAACTTACCATGGAGTATGATTTCTCTGAAATAATTTTTGTTGAGTGGATAGATTTTAGTTGGGATAGTCGTTCAACATTCTACAAGAACAACGAGCCATGGAGTATGATGTCTCTGAAACCATGATAGATTTCAAAT
Source organism: Xylota sylvarum (assembly GCA_905220385.1). NCBI lineage: Eukaryota > Metazoa > Arthropoda > Insecta > Diptera > Syrphidae > Xylota > Xylota sylvarum. Next base: position 184,449 of record CAJMZQ010000093.1, read on the forward strand.
CGATCCTGACCAAGATGAGTCTGTGGTGTGAAATAATTTTTGTTGAGTGGATAGATTTTAGTTGGGGTAGTCGTTCAACATTCTACAAGAACAACTTACCATGGAGTATGATTTCTCTGAAACCATGATAGATTTCAAATCGATCCTGACCAAGATGAGTCTGTGGTGTGAAATAATGTTTGTTGAGTGGATAGATTTTAGTTGGGGTAGTCGTTCAACATTCTACAAGAACAACTTACCATGGACTATGATTTCTCTGAAACCATGATAGATTTCAAATCGATCCTGACCAAGATGAGTCTGTGGTGTGAAATAATTTTTGTTGAGTGGATAGATTTTAGTTGGGGTAATCGTTCAACATTCTACAAGAACAACGAACCATGGAGTATGAGTTCTCTGAAACCATGATAGATTTCAAATCGATCCTGACCAAGATGAGTCTGTGGTGTGAAATAATTTTTGTTGAGTGGATAGATTTTAGTTGGGGTAGTCGTTCAACATTTTACAAGAACAACGAACCATGGAGTATGATTTCTCTGCAACCATGATAGATTTCAAATCGATCCTGACCAAGATGAGTCTGTGGTGTGAAATAATTTTTGTTGAGTGGATAGATTTTAGTTGGGGTAGTCGTTCAACATTCTACAAGAACAACGAACCATGGAGTATGATTTCTCTGAAACCATGATAGATTTCAAATCGATTATGACCAAGATGAGTCTGTGGTGTGAAATAATTTTTGTTGAGTGGATAGATTTTAGTTAGGGGTAGTCGTTCAACATTCTACAAGAACAACGAACCATAGAGTATGATTTTTCTGAAATAATTTTTGTTGAGTGGATAGATTTTAGTTGGGGTAGTCGTTCAACATTTTACAAGAACAACTTACCATGGAGTATGATTTCTCTGAAATAATTTTTGTTGAGTGGATAGATTTTAGTTGGGATAGTCGTTCAACATTCTACAAGAACAACGAACCATGGAGTATGATTTCTCTGAAACCATGATAGATTTCAAATCGATTATGACCAAGATGAGTCTGTGGTGTGAAATAATTTTTGTTGAGTGGATAGAGTTTAGTTAGGGGTAGTCGTTCAACATTCTACAAGAACAACGAACCATGGGGTATGATTTCTCTGAAATAATTTTGGTGAGTGGATAGATTTTAGTTGGGGTAGTCGTTCAACATTCTACAAGAACAACGAACCATGGGGTATGATTTCTCTGAAATAATTTTGGTGAGTGGATAGATTTTAGTTGGGATAGTCGTTCAACATTCTACAAGCACAACGAACCATGGAGTATGATTTCTCTGAAATAATTTTTGTTGAGTGGATAGATTTTAGTTGTAATAGTCGTTCAACATTCTACAAGAACAACTTACCATGGAGTATGATTTCTCTGAAACCATGATAGATTTCAAATCGATTATGACCAAGATGAGTCTGTGGTGTGAAATAATTTTTGTTGAGTGGATAGATTTTAGTTGGGGTAATCGTTCAACATTCTACAAGAACAACGAACCGTGGAGTATGATTTCTCTGAAACCATGATAGATTTCAAATCGATTATGACCAAGATGAGTCTGTGGTGTGAAATAATTTTTGTTGAGTGGATAGATTTTAGTTAGGGGTAGTCGTTCAACATTCTACAAGAACAACGAACCATGGAGTATGATTTCTCTGAAATAATTTTTGTTGAGTGGATAGATTTTAGTTGGGGTAGTCGTTCAACATTTTACAAGAACAACGAACCATGGAGTATGATTTCTCTGAAATAATTTTTGTTGAGTGGATAGATTTTAGTTGGGATAGTCGTTCAACATTCTACAAGAACAACGAACTATGGAGTATGATTTCTCTGAAACCATGATAGATTTCAAATCGATCCTGACCAAGATGTGTCTGTGGTGTTAAATAATTTTTGTTGAGTGGATAGATTTTAGTTTTGGTAGTCGTTCAACATTCTACAAGAACAACTTACCGTGGAGTATGATTTCTCTGAAATAATTTTTGTTGAGTGGATAGATTTTAGTTGGGGTAGTCGTTCAACATTATACAAGAACAACGAACCATGGAGTATGATTTCTCTGAAACCATGATAGATTTCAAATCGATTATGACCAAGATGAGTCTGTGGTGTGAAATAATTTTTGTTGAGTGGATAGATTTTAGTTAGGGGTAGTCGTTCAACATTCTACAAGAACAACTTACCATGGAGTATGATTTGTCTGAAATAATTTTTGTTGAGTGGATAGATTTTAGTTGGGATAGTCGTTCAACATTCTACAAGAACAAGTTACCATGAACTATGATTTCTCTGAAACCATGATAGATTTCAAATCGATCCTGACCAAGATGAGTCTGTGGTGTGAAATAATTTTTGTTGAGTGGATAGATTTTAGTTGGGGTAGTCGTTCAACATTCTACAAGAACAACTTACCATGGAGTATGATTTCTCTGAAATAATTTTTGTTGAGTGGATAGATTTTAGTTGGGATAGTCGTTCAACATTCTACAAGAAAAACGAGCCATGGAGTATGATTTCTCTGAAACCATGATAGATTTCAAATCGATCCTGACCAAGATGAGTCTGTGATGTGAAATAATTTTTGTTGAGTGGATAGATTTTAGTTGGGGTAGTCGTTGAACATTCTACAAGAACAACTTACCATGGAGTATGATTTGTCTGAAATAATTTTTGTTGAGTGGATAGATTTTAGTTGGGATAGTCGTTCAACATTCTACAAGAACAAGTTACCATGAACTATGATTTCTCTGAAACCATGATAGATTTCAAATCGATCCTGACCAAGATGAGTCTGTGGTGTGAAATAATTTTTGTTGAGTGGATAGATTTTAGTTGGGGTAGTCGTTCAACATTCTACAAGAACAACTTACCATGGACTATGATTTCTCTGAAACCATGATAGATTTCAAATCGATCCTGACCAAGATGAGTCTGTGGTGTGAAATAATTTTTGTTGAGTGGATAGATTTTAGTTGGGGTAGTCGTTGAACATTCTACAAGAACAACTTACCATGGAGTATGATTTCTCTGAAATAATTTTTGTTGAGTGGATAGATTTTAGTTGGGATAGTCGTTCAACATTCTACAAGAACAACGAACCATGGAGTATGATTTCTCTGAAACCATGATAGATTTCAAATCGATCCTGACCAAGATGAGTCTGTGGTGTGAAATAATTTTTGTTGAGTGGATAGATCTTAGTTAGGGGTAGTCGTTCAACATTCTACAAGAACAACTTACCATGGAGTATGATTTCTCTGAAATAATTTTTGTTGAGTGGATAGATTTTAGTTGGGATAGTCGTTCAACATTCTACAAGAACAGCGAGCCATGGAGTATGATTTCTCTGAAACCATGATAGATTTCAAATCGATCCTGACCAAGATGAGTCTGTGGTGTGAAATAATTTTTGTTGAGTGGATAGATTTTAGTTGGGGTAGTCGTTCAACATTCTACAAGAACAACGAACCATGGAGTATGATTTCTCTGAAACCATGATAGATTTCAAATCGATCCTGACCAAGATGAGTCTGTGGTGTGAAATAATTTTTGTTGAGTGGATAGATTTTAGTTGGGGTAGTCGTTCAACATTCTACAAGAACAACTTACCATGGACTATGATTTCTCTGAAACCATGATAGATTTGAAATCGATCCTGACCAAGATGAGTCTGTGGTGTGAAATAATTTTTGTTGAGTGGATAGATTTTAGTTGCGATAGTCGTTCAACATTCTACAAGAACAACGAACCATGGATTATGAGTTCTCTGAAACCATGATAGATTTCAAATCGATCCTGACCAAGATGAGTCTGTGGTGTGAAATAATTTTTGTTGAGTGGATAGATTTTAGTTGGGGTAGTCGTTCAATATTCTACAAGAACAACGAACCATGGAGTATGATTTATCTGCAACCATGACAGATTTCAAATCGATCCTGACCAAGATGAGTCTGTGGTGTGAAATAATTTTTGTTGAGTGGATAGATTTTAGTTGCGATAGTCGTTCAACATTCTACAAGAACAACGAACCATGGATTATGAGTTCTCTGAAACCATGATAGATTTCAAATCGATCCTGACAAAGATGAGTCTGTGGTGTGAAATAATTTTTGTTGAGTGGATAGATTTTAGTTGGGGTAGTCGTTCAACATTCTACAAGAACAACTTACCATGGACTATGATTTCTCTGAAACCATGATAGATTTCAAATCGATCCTGACCAAGATGAGTCTGTGGTGTGAAATAATTTTTGTTGAGTGGATAGATTTTAGTTGGGGTAGTCGTTCAACATTCTACAAGAACAACTTACCATGGAGTATGATTTCTCTGAAATAATTTTTGTTGAGTGGATAGATTTTAGTTGGGATAGTCGTTCAACATTCTACAAGAACAGCGAGCCATGGAGTATGATTTCTCTGAAACCATGATAGATTTCAAATCGATCCTGACCAAGATGAGTCTGTGGTGTGAAATAATTTTTGTTGAGTGGATAGATTATAGTTGGGGTAGTCGTTCAACATTCTACAAGAACAACGAACCATGGAGTATGATTTCTCTGAAACCATGATAGATTTCAAATCGATCCTGACCAAGATGAGTCTGTGGTGTGAAATAATTTTTGTTGAGTGGATAGATTTTAGTTGGGGTAGTCGTTCAACATTCTACAAGAACAACTTACCATGGACTATGATTTCTCTGAAACCATGATAGATTTGAAATCGATCCTGACCAAGATGAGTCTGTGGTGTGAAATAATTTTTGTTGAGTGGATAGATTTTAGTTGCGATAGTCGTTCAACATTCTACAAGAACAACGAACCATGGATTATGAGTTCTCTGAAACCATGATAGATTTCAAATCGATCCTGACCAAGATGAGTCTGTGGTGTGAAATAATTTTTGTTGAGTGGATAGATTTTAGTTGGGGTAGTCGTTCAATATTCTACAAGAACAACGAACCATGGAGTATGATTTATCTGCAACCATGACAGATTTCAAATCGATCCTGACCAAGATGAGTCTGTGGTGTGAAATAATTTTTGTTGAGTGGATAGATTTTAGTTGCGATAGTCGTTCAACATTCTACAAGAACAACGAACCATGGATTATGAGTTCTCTGAAACCATGATAGATTTCAAATCGATCCTGACAAAGATGAGTCTGTGGTGTGAAATAATTTTTGTTGAGTGGATAGATTTTAGTTGGGGTAGTCGTTCAACATTTTACAAGAACAACGAACCATGGAGTATGATTTCTCTGCAACCATGATAGATTTCAAATCGATCCTGACCAAGATGAGTCTGTGGTGTGAAATAATTTTTGTTGAGTGGATAGATTTTAGTTGGGGTAGTCGTTCAACATTCTACAAGAACAACGAACCATGGAGTATGATTTCTCTGAAACCATGATAGATTTCAAATCGATTATGACCAAGATGAGTCTGTGGTGTGAAATAATTTTTGTTGAGTGGATAGATTTTAGTTAGGGGTAGTCGTTCAACATTCTACAAGAACAACGAACCATGGAGTATGATTTCTCTGAAATAATTTTTGTTGAGTGGATAGATTTTAGTTGGGGTAGTCGTTCAATATTCTACAAGAACAACTTACCATGGACTATGATTTCTCTGAAACCATGATAGATTTGAAATCGATCCTGACCAAGATGAGTCTGTGGTGTGAAATAATTTTTGTTGAGTGGATAGATTTTAGTTGCGATAGTCGTTCAACATTCTACAAGAACAACGAACCATGGATTATGAGTTCTCTGAAACCATGATAGATTTCAAATCGATCCTGACCAAGATGAGTCTGTGGTGTGAAATAATTTTTGTTGAGTGGATAGATTTTAGTTGGGGTAGTCGTTCAATATTCTACAAGAACAACGAACCATGGAGTATGATTTATCTGCAACCATGACAGATTTCAAATCGATCCTGACCAAGATGAGTCTGTGGTGTGAAATAATTTTTGTTGAGTGGATAGATTTTAGTTGCGATAGTCGTTCAACATTCTACAAGAACAACGAACCATGGATTATGAGTTCTCTGAAACCATGATAGATTTCAAATCGATCCTGACAAAGATGAGTCTGTGGTGTGAAATAATTTTTGTTGAGTGGATAGATTTTAGTTGGGGTAGTCGTTCAACATTTTACAAGAACAACGAACCATGGAGTATGATTTCTCTGCAACCATGATAGATTTCAAATCGATCCTGACCAAGATGAGTCTGTGGTGTGAAATCATTTTTGTTGAGTGGATAGATTTTAGTTGGGGTAGTCGTTCAACATTCTACAAAAACAACGAACCATGGAGTATGATTTCTCTGAAACCATGATAGATTTCAAATCGATTATGACCAAGATGAGTCTGTGGTGTGAAATAATTTTTGTTGAGTGGATAGATTTTAGTTAGGGGTAGTCGTTCAACATTCTACAAGAACAACGAACCATGGAGTATGATTTCTCTGAAATAATTTTTGTTGAGTGGATAGATTTTAGTTGGGGTAGTCGTTCAATATTCTACAAGAACAACTTACCATGGACTATGATTTCTCTGAAACCATGATAGATTTCAAATCGATCCTGACCAAGATGAGTCTGTGGTGTGAAATAATTTTTGTTGAGTGGATAGATTTTAGTTGGGGTAGTCGTTCAACATTCTACAAGAACAACTTACCATGGAGTATGATTTCTCTGAAATAATTTTTGTTGAGTGGATAGATTTTAGTTGGGATAGTCGTTCAACATTCTACAAGAACAACGAGCCATGGAGTATGATGTCTCTGAAACCATGATAGATTTCAAATCGATCCTGACCAAGATGAGTCTGTGGTGTGAAATAATTTTTGTTGAGTGGATAGATTTTAGTTGGGGTAGTCGTTCAACATTCTACAAGAACAACTTACCATGGAGTATGATTTCTCTGAAACCATGATAGATTTCAAATCGATCCTGACCAAGATGAGTCTGTGGTGTGAAATAATGTTTGTTGAGTGGATAGATTTTAGTTGGGGTAGTCGTTCAACATTCTACAAGAACAACTTACCATGGACTATGATTTCTCTGAAACCATGATAGATTTCAAATCGATCCTGACCAAGATGAGTCTGTGGTGTGAAATAATTTTTGTTGAGTGGATAGATTTTAGTTGGGGTAGTCGTTCAACATTCTACAAGAACAACGAACCATGGAGTATGAGTTCTCTGAAACCATGATAGATTTCAAATCGATCCTGACCAAGATGAGTCTGTGGTGTGAAATAATTTTTGTTGAGTGGATAGATTTTAGTTGGGGTAGTCGTTCAACATTTTACAAGAACAACGAACCATGGAGTATGATTTCTCTGCAACCATGATAGATTTCAAATCGATCCTGACCAAGATGAGTCTGTGGTGTGAAATAATTTTTGTTGAGTGGATAGATTTTAGTTGGGGTAGTCGTTCAACATTCTACAAGAACAACGAACCATGGAGTATGATTTCTCTGAAACCATGATAGATTTCAAATCGATTATGACCAAGATGAGTCTGTGGTGTGAAATAATTTTTGTTGAGTGGATAGATTTTAGTTAGGGGTAGTCGTTCAACATTCTACAAGAACAACGAACCATAGAGTATGATTTTTCTGAAATAATTTTTGTTGAGTGGATAGATTTTAGTTGGGGTAGTCGTTCAACATTTTACAAGAACAACTTACCATGGAGTATGATTTCTCTGAAATAATTTTTGTTGAGTGGATAGATTTTAGTTGGGATAGTCGTTCAACATTCTACAAGAACAACGAACCATGGAGTATGATTTCTCTGAAACCATGATAGATTTCAAATCGATTATGACCAAGATGAGTCTGTGGTGTGAAATAATTTTTGTTGAGTGGATAGAGTTTAGTTAGGGGTAGTCGTTCAACATTCTACAAGAACAACGAACCATGGGGTATGATTTCTCTGAAATAATTTTGGTGAGTGGATAGATTTTAGTTGGGGTAGTCGTTCAACATTCTACAAGAACAACGAACCATGGGGTATGATTTCTCTGAAATAATTTTGGTGAGTGGATAGATTTTAGTTGGGATAGTCGTTCAACATTCTACAAGCACAACGAACCATGGAGTATGATTTCTCTGAAATAATTTTTGTTGAGTGGATAGATTTTAGTTGTAATAGTCGTTCAACATTCTACAAGAACAACTTACCATGGAGTATGATTTCTCTGAAACCATGATAGATTTCAAATCGATTATGACCAAGATGAGTCTGTGGTGTGAAATAATTTTTGTTGAGTGGATAGATTTTAGTTGGGGTAGTCGTTCAACATTCTACAAGAACAACGAAACGTGGAGTATGATTTCTCTGAAACCATGATAGATTTCAAATCGATTATGACCAAGATGAGTCTGTGGTGTGAAATAATTTTTGTTGAGTGGATAGATTTTAGTTAGGGGTAGTCGTTCAACATTCTACAAGAACAACGAACCATGGAGTATGATTTCTCTGAAATAATTTTTGTTGAGTGGATAGATTTTAGTTGGGGTAGTCGTTCAACATTTTACAAGAACAACGAACCATGGAGTATGATTTCTCTGAAATAATGTTTGTTGAGTGGATAGATTTTAGTTGGGATAGTCGTTCAACATTCTACAAGAACAACGAACTATGGAGTATGATTTCTCTGAAACCATGATAGATTTCAAATCGATCCTGACCAAGATGTGTCTGTGGTGTTAAATAATTTTTGTTGAGTGGATAGATTTTAGTTGGGGTAGTCGTTCAACATTCTACAAGAACAACTTACCGTGGAGTATGATTTCTCTGAAATAATTTTTGTTGAGTGGATAGATTTTAGTTGGGGTAGTCGTTCAACATTATACAAGAACAACGAACCATGGAGTATGATTTCTCTGAAACCATGATAGATTTCAAATCGATTATGACCAAGATGAGTCTGTGGTGTGAAATAATTTTTGTTGAGTGGATAGATTTTAGTTAGGGGTAGTAGTTCAACATTCTACAAGAACAACTTACCATGGAGTATGATTTGTCTGAAATAATTTTTGTTGAGTGGATAGATTTTAGTTGGGATAGTCGTTCAACATTCTACAAGAACAAGTTACCATGAACTATGATTTCTCTGAAACCATGATAGATTTCAAATCGATCCTGACCAAGATGAGTCTGTGGTGTGAAATAATTTTTGTTGAGTGGATAGATTTTAGTTGGGGTAGTCGTTCAACATTCTACAAGAACAACTTACCATGGAGTATGATTTCTCTGAAATAATTTTTGTTGAGTGGATAGATTTTAGTTGGGATAGTCGTTCAACATTCTACAAGAAAAACGAGCCATGGAGTATGATTTCTCTGAAACCATGATAGATTTCAAATCGATCCTGACCAAGATGAGTCTGTGATGTGAAATAATTTTTGTTGAGTGGATAGATTTTAGTTGGGGTAGTCGTTCAACATTCTACAAGAACAACTTACCATGGACTATGATTTCTCTCAAACCATGATAGATTTCAAATCGATCCTGACCAAGATGAGTCTGTGGTGTGAAATAATTTTTGTTGAGTGGATAGATTTTAGTTGGGGTAGTCGTTCAACATTCTACAAGAACAACTTACCATGGAGTATGATTTCTCTGAAATAATTTTTGTTCAGTGGATAGATTTTAGTTGGGATAGTCGTTCAACATTCTACAAGAACAACGAGCCATGGAGTATGATTTCTCTGAAACCATGATAGATTTCAAATCGATCCTGACCAAGATGAGTCTGTGGTGTGAAATAATTTTTGTTGAGTGGATAGATTTTAGTTGGGGTAGTCGTTCAACATTCTACAAGAACAACGAACCATGGAGTATGATTTCTCTGAAACCATGATAGATTTCAAATCGATTATGACCAAGATGAGTCTGTGGTGTGAAATAATTTTTGTTGAGTGGATAGATTTTAGTTAGGGGTAGTCGTTCAACATTCTACAAGAACAACTTACCATGGAGTATGATTTCTCTGAAATAATTTTTGTTGAGTGGATAGATTTTAGTTGGGATAGTTGTTCAACATTCTACAAGAGCAGCTTACCATGGACTATGATTTCTCTGAAACCATGATAGATTTCAAATCGATCCTGACGAAGATGAGTCTGTGGTGTGAAATAATTTTTGTTGAGTGGATAGATTTTAGTTGGGGTAGTCGTTCAACATTCTACAAGAACAACTTACCATGGAGTATGATTTCTCTGAGACCATGATAGATTTCAAATCGATCCTGACCAAGATGAGTCTGTGGTGTGAAATAATTTTTGTTGAGTGGATAGATTTTAGTTGGGGTAGTCGTTGAACATTCTACAAGAACAACGAACCATTGAGTATGATTTCTCTGAAATAATTTTTGTTGAGTGGATAGATTTTAGTTGGGATAGTCGTTCAACATTCTACAAGAACAACGAACCATGGAGTATGATTTCTCTGAAACCATGATAGATTTCAAATCGATCCTGACCAAGATGAGTCTGTGGTGTGAAATAATTTTTGTTGAGTGGATAGATCTTAGTTAGGGGTAGTCGTTCAACATTCTACAAGAACAACTTACCATGGAGTATGATTTCTCTGAAATAATTTTTGTTGAGTGGATAGATTTTAGTTGGGATAGTCGTTCAACATTCTACAAGAAAAACGAACCATGGAGTATGATTTCTCTGAAACCATGATAGATTTCAAATCGATCCTGACCAAGATGAGTCTGTGATGTGAAATAATTTTTGTTGAGTGGATAGATTTTAGTTGGGGTAGTCGTTCAACATTCTACAAGAACAACTTACCATGGAGTATGATTTCTCTGAGACCATGATAGATTTCAAATCGATCCTGACCAAGATGAGTCTGTGGTGTGAAATAATTTTTGTTGAGTGGATAGATTTTAGTTGGGGTAGTCGTTCAACATTCTACAAGAACAACTTACCATGGAGTATGATTTCTCTGAAATAATTTTTGTTCAGTGGATAGATTTTAGTTGGGATAGTCGTTCAACATGCTACAAGAACAACGAGCCATGGAGTATGATTTCTCTGAAACCATGATAGATTTCAAATCGATCCTGACCAAGATGAGTCTGTGGTGTGAAATAATTTTTGTTGAGTGGATAGATTTTAGTTGGTTTAGTCGTTCAACATTCTACAAGAACAACGAACCATGGAGTATGATTTCTCTGAAACCATGATAGATTTCAAATCGATTATGACCAAGATGAGTCTGTGGTGTGAAATAATTTTTGTTGAGTGGATAGATTTTAGTTAGGGGTAGTCGTTCAACATTCTACAAGAACAACTTACCATGGAGTATGATTTCTCTGAAATAATTTTTGTTGAGTGGATAGATTTTAGTTGGGATAGTTGTTCAACATTCTACAAGAACAACTTACCATGGACTATGATTTCTCTGAAACCATGATAGATTTCAAATCGATCCTGACCAAGATGAGTCTGTGGTGTGAAATAATTTTTGTTGAGTGGATAGATTTTAGTTGGGGTAGTCGTTCAACATTCTACAAGAACAACTTACCATGGACTATGATTTCTCTGAAACCATGATAGATTTCAAATCGATCCTGACCAAGATGAGTCTGTGGTGTGAAATAATTTTTGTTGAGTGGATAGATTTTAGTTGGGGTAGTCGTTCAACATTCTACAAGAACAACTTACCATGGAGTATGATTTCTCTGAAATAATTTTTGTTGAGTGGATAGATTTTAGTTGGGGTAGTCGTTCAACATTCTACAAGAACAACTTACCATGGAGTATGATTTCTCTGAAACCATGATGGATTTCAAATCGATCCTGACCAAGATGTGTCTGTGGTGTGAAATAATTTTTGTTGAGTGGATAGATTTTAGTTGGGGTAGTCGTTCAACATTCTACAAGAACAACTTACCGTGGAGTATGATTTCTCTGAAATAATTTTTGTTGAGTGGATAGATTTTAGTTGGGATAGTCGTTCAACATTCTACAAGAACAACGAACCATGGAGTATGATTTCTCTGAAACCATGATAGATTTCAAATCGATTCTGGCCAAGATGAGTCTGTGGTGTGAAATAATTTTTGTTGAGTGGATAGATTTTAGTTGGGGTAGTCGTTCAACATTCTACAAGAACAACTTACCATGGACTATGATTTCTCTGAAACCATGATAGATTTCAAATCGATCCTGACCAAGATGAGTCTGTGGTGTGAAATAATTTTTGTTGAGTGGATAGATTTTAGTTGGGATAGTCGTTCAACATTCTACAAGAACAACGAGCCATGGAGTATGATTTCTCTGAAACCATGATAGATTTCAAATCGATCCTGACCAAGATGAGTCTGTGGTGTGAAATAATTTTTGTTGAGTGGATAGATTTTAGTTGGGGTAGTCGTTCAACATTCTACAAGAACAGCGAACCATGGAGTATGATTTCTCTGAAATAATTTTTGTTGAGTGGATAGATTTTAGTTGGGGTAATCGTTCAACATTTTACAAGAACAACGAACCATGGAGTATGATTTCTCTGAAATAATTTTTGTTGAGCGGATAGATTTTAGTTGGGATAGTCGTTCAACATTCTACAAGAACAACTTACCATGGAGTATGATTTCTCTGAAACAACGATAGATTTCAAATCGATCCTGACCAAGATGAGTCTGTGGTGTGAAATAATTTTTGTTGAGTGGATAGATTTTAGTTGGGGTAGTCGTTCAACATTCTACAAAAACAACGAACCATGGAGTATGATTTCTCTGAAACCATGATGGATTTCAAATCGATCCTGACCAAGATGTGTCTGTGGTGTGAAATAATTTTTGTTGAGTGGATAGATTTTAGTTGGGGTAGTCGTTCAACATTCTACAAGAACAACTTACCGTGGAGTATGATTTCTCTGAAATAATTTTTGTTGAGTGGATAGATTTTAGTTGGGTTAGTCGTTCAACATTCTACAAGAACAACGAACCATGGAGTATGATTTCTCTGCAACCATGATAGATTTCAAATCGATCCTGACCAAGATGAGTCTGTGGTGTGAAATAATTTTTGTTGAGTGGATAGATTTTAGTTAGGGGTAGTCGTTCAACATTCTACAAGAACAACTTACCATGGAGTATGATTTCTCTGAAATAATTTTTGTTGAGTGGATAGATTTTAGTTGGGGTAGTCGTTCAACATTCTACAAGAACAACGAACCATGGAGTATGATTTCTCTGAAACCATGATAGATTTCAAATCGATCCTGACCAAGATGTGTCTGTGGTGTGAAATAATTTTTGTTGAGTGGATAGATTTTAGTTAGGGGTAGTCGTTCAACATTCTACAAGAACAACTTACCATGGAGTATGATTTCTCTGAAATAATTTTTGTTGAGTGGATAGATTTTAGTTGGGATAGTCGTTCAACATTCTACAAGAACAACTTACCATGGACTATGATTTCTCTGAAACCATGATAGATTTCAAATCGATCCTGACCAAGATGAGTCTGTGGTGTGAAATAATTTTTGTTGAGTGGATAGATTTTAGTTGGGGTAGTCGTTCAACATTCTACAAGAACAACTTACCATGGAGTATGATTTCTCTGAAATAATTTTTGTTGAGTGGATAGATTTTAGTTGGGATAGTCGTTCAACATTCTACAAGAACAACGAACAATGGAGTATGATTTCTCTGAAACCATGATAGATTTCAAATCGATCCTGAGCAAGATGAGTCTGTGGTGTGAAATAATTTTTGTTGAGTGGATAGATTTTAGTTGGGGTAGTCGTTCAACATTCTACAAGAACAACGAACCATGGAGTATGATTTCTCTGAAACCATGATAGATTTCAAATCGATCCTGACCAAAATGGGTCTGTGGTGTGAAATAATTTTTGTTGAGTGGCTAGATTTTAGTTGGGGTAGTCGTTCAACATTCTACAAGAACAACTTACCATGGACTATGATGTCTCTGAAACCATGATAGATTTCAAATCGATCCTGACCAAGATGAGTCTGTGGTGTGAAATAATTTTTGTTGAGTGAATAGATTTTAGTTGGGGTAGTCGTTCAACATTCTACACGAACAACTTACCATGGAGTATGATTTCTCTGAAATAATTTTTGTTGAGTGGATAGATTTTAGTTGGGATAGTCGTTCAACATTCTACAAGAACAACGAGCCATGGAGTATGATTTCTCTGAAACCATGATAGATTTCAAATCGATCCTGACCAAAATGGGTCTGTGGTGTGAAATAATTTTTGTTGAGTGGCTAGATTTTAGTTGGGGTAGTCGTTCAACATTCTACAAGAACAACGAACCATGGAGTATGATTTCTCTGAAACCATGATAGATTTCAAATCGATCCTGACCAAGATGAGTCTGTGGTGTGAAATAATTTTTGTTGAGTGGAAAGATTTTAGTTAGGGGTAGTCGTTTAACATTCTACAAGAACAACTTACCATGGACTATGATTTCTCTGAAACCATGATAGATTTTAAATCGATCCTGACCAAGGTGAGTCTGTGGTGTGAAATAATTTTTGTTGAGTGGATAGATTTTAGTTGGGGTAGTCGTTCAACATTCTAAAAGAACAACTTACCATGGACTATGATTTCTCTGAAACCATGATAGATTTCAAATCGATCCTGATCAAGATGAGTCTGTGGTGTGAAATAATTTTTGTTGAGTGGATAGATTTTAGTTGGGGTAGTCGTTCAACATTCTACAAGAACAACGAACCATGGAGTATGAGTTCTCTGAAACCATGATAGATTTCAAATCGATCCTGACCAAGATGAGTCTGTGGTGTGAAATAATTTTTCTTGAGTGGATAGATTTTAGTTGGGGTAGTCGTTCAACATTCTACAAGAACAACGAACAATGGAGTATGATTTCTCTGAAACCATGATAGATTTCAAATCGATCCTGACCAAGATGAGTCTGTGGTGTGAAATAATTTTTGTTGAGTGGATAGATTTTAGTTAGGGGTAGTCGTTCAACATTCTACAAGAACAACTTACCATGGAGTATGATTTCTCTGAAATAATTTTTGTTGAGTGGATAGATTTTAGTTGGGGTAGTCGTTCAACATTCTGCAAGAACAACTTACCATGGAGTATGATTTCTCTGAAATAATTTTTGTTGAGTGGATAGATTTTAGTTGGGGTAGTCGTTCAACATTTTACAAGAACAACGAACCATGGAGTATGATTTCTCTGAAATAATTTTTGTTGAGTGGATAGATTTTAGTTGGGATAGTCGTTCAACATTCTACAAGAACAACTTACCATGGAGTATGATTTCTCTGAAACCATGATAGATTTCAAATCGATCCTGACCAAGATGAGTCTGTGGTGTGAAATAATTTTTGTTGAGTGGATAGATTTTAGTTGGGGTAGTCGTTCAACATTCTACAAGAACAACGAACCATGGAGTATGATTTCTCTGAAACCATGATAGATTTCAAATCGATCCTGACCAAGATGAGTCTGTGGTGTGAAATAATTTTTGTTGAGTGGATAGATTTTAGTTCGGGTAGTCGTTCAACATTCTACAAGAACAACTTAAGGTGGAGTATGATTTCTCTGAAATAATTTTTGTTGAGTGGATAGATTTTAGTTGGGGTAGTCGTTCAACATTCTACAAGAACAACTTACCATGGAGTATGATTTTTCTGAAATAATTTTTGTTGAGTGGATAGATTTTAGTTGGGGTAGTAGTTCAACATTCTACAAGAACAACTTACCATGGAGTATGATTTCTCTGAAATAATTTTTGTTGAGTGGATAGATTTTAGTTGGGGTAGTCGTTCAACATTTTACAAGAACAACTTACCATGGAGTATGATTTCTCTGAAATAATTTCTGTTGAGTGGATAGATTTTAGTTATGTTAGTCGTTCAATATTCTACA
This sequence comes from Xylota sylvarum, assembly GCA_905220385.1. Classification (NCBI taxonomy): domain Eukaryota; kingdom Metazoa; phylum Arthropoda; class Insecta; order Diptera; family Syrphidae; genus Xylota; species Xylota sylvarum. Next base: position 200,391 of record CAJMZQ010000093.1, read on the forward strand.
AGAACAACTTACCATGGAGTATGATTTCTCTGAAATAATTGTTGTTGAGTGGATAGATTTTAGTTGGGGTAGTCGTTCAACATTCTACAAGAACAACGAACCATTAAATATGATTTCTCTGAAACCATGATAGATTTCAAATCGATCCTGACCAAGATGAGTCTGTGGTGTGAAATAATTTTTGTTGAGTGGATAGATTTTAGTTAGGGGTAGTCGTTCAACATTCTAGAAGAACAACTTACCATGGAGTATGATTTCTCTGAAATAATTTTTGTTGAGTGGATAGATTTTAGTTGGGGTAGTCGTTCAACATTCTACAAGAACAACGAACCATTGAGTATGATTTCTCTGAAACCATGATAGATTTCAAATCGATCCTGACCAAGATGTGTCTGTGGTGTGAAATAATTTTTGTTGAGTGGATAGATTTTAGTTAGGGGTAGTCGTTCAACATTCTACAAGAACAACTTACCATGGAGTATGATTTCTCTGAAATAATTTTTGTTGAGTGAATAGATTTTAGTTGGGATAGTCGTTCAACATTCTACAAGAACAACTTACCATGGACTATGATTTCTCTGAAACCATGATAGATTTCAAATCGATCCTGACCAAGATGTGTCTGTGGTGTGAAATAATTTTTGTTGAGTAGATAGATTTTAGTTGGGGTAGTCGTTCAACATTCTACAAGAACAACTTACCATGGAGTATGATTTCTCTGAAATAATTTTTGTTGAATGGATAGATTTTAGTTGGGATAGTCGTTCAACATTCTACAAGAACAACGAACAATGGAGTATGATTTCTCTGAAACCATGATAGATTTCAAATCGATCCTGAGCAAGATGAGTCTGTGGTGTGAAATAATTTTTGTTGAGTGGATAGATTTTAGTTGGGGTAGTCGTTCAACATTCTACAAGAACAACTTACCATGGACTATGATTTCTCTGAAACCATGATAGATTTCAAATCGATCCTGACCAAGATGAGTCTGTGGTGTGAAATAATTTTTGTTGAGTGAATAGATTTTGGTTGGGGTAGTCGTTCAACATTCTACACGAACAACTTACCATGGAGTATGATTTCTCTGAAATAATTTTTGTTGAGTGGATAGATTTTAGTAGGGATAGTCGTTCAACATTCTACAAGAACAACGAGCCATGGAGTATGATTTCTCTGAAACCATGATAGATTTCAAATCGATCCTGACCAAGATGAGTCTGTGGTGTGAAATAATTTTTGTTGAGTGGATAGATTTTAGTTGGGGTAGTCGTTCAACATTCTACAAGAACAACGAACCATGGAGTATGAGTTCTCTGAAACCATGATAGATTTCAAAGCGATCCTGACCAAGATGAGTCTGTGGTGTGAAATAATTTTTCTTGAGTGGATAGATTTTAGTTGGGGTAGTCGTTCAACATTCTACAAGAACAACGAACAATGGAGTATGATTTCTCTGAAACCATGATAGATTTCAAATCGATCCTGACCAAGATGAGTCTGTGGTGTGAAATAATTTTTGTTGAGTGGATAGATTTTAGTTAGGGGTAGTCGTTCAACATTCTACAAGAACAACTTACCATGGAGTATGATTTCTCTGAAATAATTTTTGTTGAGTGGATAGATTTTAGTTGGGGTAGTCGTTCAACATTCTGCAAGAACAACTTACCATGGAGTATGATTTCTCTGAAATAATTTTTGTTGAGTGGATAGATTTTAGTTGGGGTAGTCGTTCAACATTTTACAAGAACAACGAACCATGGAGTATGATTTCTCTGAAATAATTTTTGTTGAGTGGATAGATTTTAGTTGGGATAGTCGTTCAACATTCTACAAGAACAACTTACCATGGAGTATGATTTCTCTGAAACCATGATAGATTTCAAATCGATCCTGACCAAGATGAGTCTGTGGTGTGAAATAATTTTTGTTGAGTGGATAGATTTTAGTTGGGGTAGTCGTTCAACATTCTACAAGAACAACGAACCATGGAGTATGATTTCTCTGAAACCATGATAGATTTCAAATCAATCCTGACCAAGATGAGTCTGTGGTGTGAAATAATTTTTGTTGAGTGGATAGATTTTAGTTCGGGTAGTCGTTCAACATTCTACAAGAACAACTTAAGGTGGAGTATGATTTCTCTGAAATAATTTTTGTTGAGTGGATAGATTTTAGTTGGGGTAGTCGTTCAACATTCTACAAGAACAACTTACCATGGAGTATGATTTTTCTGAAATAATTTTTGTTGAGTGGATAGATTTTAGTTGGGGTAGTAGTTCAACATTCTACAAGAACAACTTACCATGGAGTATGATTTCTCTGAAATAATTTTTGTTGAGTGGATAGATTTTAGTTGGGGTAGTCGTTCAACATTTTACAAGAACAACTTACCATGGAGTATGATTTCTCTGAAATAATTTCTGTTGAGTGGATAGATTTTAGTTGGGTTAGTCGTTCAATATTCTACAAGAACAACTTACCATGGAGTATGATTTCTCTGAAATAATTGTTGTTGAGTGGATAGATTTTAGTTGGGGTAGTCGTTCAACATTCTACAAGAACAACGAACCATTAAATATGATTTCTCTGAAACCATGATAGATTTCAAATCGATCCTGACCAAGATGAGTCTGTGGTGTGAAATAATTTTTGTTGAGTGGATAGATTTTAGTTAGGGGTAGTCGTTCAACATTCTACAAGAACAACTTACCATGGAGTATGATTTCTCTGAAATAATTTTTGTTGAGTGGATAGATTTTAGTTGGGGTAGTCGTTCAACATTCTACAAGAACAACGAACCATTGAGTATGATTTCTCTGAAACCATGATAGATTTCAAATCGATCCTGACCAAGATGTGTCTGTGGTGTGAAATAATTTTTGTTGAGTGGATAGATTTTAGTTAGGGGTAGTCGTTCAACATTCTACAAGAACAACTTACCATGGAGTATGATTTCTCTGAAATAATTTTTGTTGAGTGAATAGATTTTAGTTGGGATAGTCGTTCAACATTCTACAAGAACAACTTACCATGGACTATGATTTCTCTGAAACCATGATAGATTTCAAATCGATCCTGACCAAGATGTGTCTGTGGTGTGAAATAATTTTTGTTGAGTAGATAGATTTTAGTTGGGGTAGTCGTTCAACATTCTACAAGAACAACTTACCATGGAGTATGATTTCTCTGAAATAATTTTTGTTGAGTGGATAGATTTTAGTTGGGATAGTCGTTCAACATTCTACAAGAACAACGAACAATGGAGTATGATTTCTCTGAAACCATGATAGATTTCAAATCGATCCTGAGCAAGATGAGTCTGTGGTGTGAAATAATTTTTGTTGAGTGGATAGATTTTAGTTGGGGTAGTCGTTCAACATTCTACAAGAACAACTTACCATGGACTATGATTTCTCTGAAACCATGATAGATTTCAAATCGATCCTGACCAAGATGAGTCTGTGGTGTGAAATAATTTTTGTTGAGTGAATAGATTTTGGTTGGGGTAGTCGTTCAACATTCTACACGAACAACTTACCATGGAGTATGATTTCTCTGAAATAATTTTTGTTGAGTGGATAGATTTTAGTAGGGATAGTCGTTCAACATTCTACAAGAACAACGAGCCATGGAGTATGATTTCTCTGAAACCATGATAGATTTCAAATCGATCCTGACCAAGATGAGTCTGTGGTGTGAAATAATTTTTGTTGAGTGGATAGATTTTAGTTGGGGTAGTCGTTCAACATTCTACAAGAACAACGAACCATGGAGTATAATTTCTCTGAAACCATGATAGATTTCAAATCGATCCTGACCAAGATGAGTCTGTGGTGTGAAATAATTTTTGTTGAGTGGATAGATTTTAGTTCGGGTAGTCGTTCAACATTCTACAAGAACAACTTACCGTGGAGTATGATTTCTCTGAAATAATTTTTGTTGAGTGGATAGATTTTAGTTGGGGTAGTCGTTCAACATTCTACAAGAACAACTTCCCATGGAGTATGATTTTTCTGAAATAATTTTTGTTGAGTGGATAGATTTTAGTTGGGGTAGTAGTTCAACATTCTACAAGAACAACTTACCATGGAGTATGATTTCTCTGAAATAATTTTTGTTGAGTGGATAGATTTTAGTTGGGGTAGTCGTTCAACATATTACAAGAACAACTTACCATGGAGTATGATTTCTCTGAAATAATTTCTGTTGAGTGGATAGATTTTAGTTGGGTTAGTCGTTCAACATTCTACAAGAACAACTTACCATGGAGTATGATTTCTCTGAAATAATTTTTGTTGAGTGGATAGATTTTAGTTGGGGTAGTCGTTCAACATTCTACAAGAACAACGAACCATTAAATATGATTTCTCTGAAACCATGATAGATTTCAAATCGATCCTGACCAAGATGAGTCTGTGGTGTGAAATAATTTTTGTTGAGTGGATAGATTTTAGTTGGGTTAGTCGTTCAACATTCTACAAGAACAACGAACCATGGAGTATGATTTCTCTGCAACCATGATAGATTTCAAATCGATCCTGACCAAGATGAGTCTGATTTGTGAAATAATTTTTGTTGAGTGGATAGATTTTAGTTAGGGGTAGTCGTTCAACATTCTACAAGAACAACTTACCATGGAGTACGATTTCTCTGAAATAATTTTTGTTGAGTGGATAGATTTTAGTTGGGGTAGTCGTTCAACATTCTACAAGAACAACGAACCATTGAGTATGATTTCTCTGAAACCATGATAGATTTCAAATCGATCCTGACCAAGATGTGTCTGTGGTGTGAAATAATTTTTGTTGAGTGGATAGATTTTAGTTAGTGGTAGTCGTTCAACATTCTACAAGAACAACTTACCATGGAGTATGATTTCTCTGAAATAATTTTTGTTGAGTGGATAGATTTTAGTTGGGATAGTCGTTCAACATTCTACAAGAACAACTTACCATGGACTATGATTTCTCTGAAACCATGATAGATTTCAAATCGATCCTGACCAAGATGAGTCTGTGGTGTGAAATAATTTTTGTTGAGTAGATAGATTTTAGTTGGGGTAGTCGTTCAACATTCTACAAGAACAACTTACCATGGAGTATGATTTCTCTGAAATAATTTTTGTTGAGTGGATAGATTTTAGTTGGGATAGTCGTTCAACATTCTACAAGAACAACGAACAATGGAGTATGATTTCTTTGAAACCATGATAGATTTCAAATCGATCCTGAGCAAGATGAGTCTGTGGTGTGAAATAATTTTTGTTGAGTGGATAGATTTTAGTTGGGGTAGTCGTTCAACATTCTACAAGAACAACTTACCATGGACTATGATTTCTCTGAAACCATGATAGATTTCAAATCGATCCTGACCAAGATGAGTCTGTGGTGTGAAATAATTTTTGTTGAGTGAATAGATTTTAGTTGGGGTAGTCGTTCAACATTCTACACGAACAACTTACCATGGAGTATGATTTCTCTGAAATAATTTTTGTTGAGTGGATAGATTTTAGTTGGGATAGTCGTTCAACATTCTACAAGAACAACGAGCCATGGAGTATGATTTCTCTGAAACCAAGATAGATTTCAAATCGATCCTGACCAAAATGAGTCTGTGGTGTGAAATAATTTTTGTTGAGTGGATAGATTTTAGTTAGGGGTAGTCGTTCAACATTCTACAAGAACAACTTACCATGGACTATGATTTCTCTGAAACCATGATAGATTTTAAATCGATCCTGACCAAGATGAGTCTGTGGTGTGAAATAATTTTTGTTGAGTGGATAGATTTTAGTTGGGGTAGTCGTTCAACATTCTACAAGAACAACTTACCATGGACTATGATTTCTCTGAAACCATGATAGATTTCAAATCGATCCTGACCAAGATGAGTCTGTGGTGTGAAATAATTTTTGTTGAGTGGATAGATTTTAGTTGGGGTAGTCGTTCAACATTCTACAAGAACAACGAACCATGGAGTATGAGTTCTCTGAAACCATGATAGATTTCAAATCGATCCTGACCAAGATGAGTCTGTGGTGTGAAATAATTTTTCTTGAGTGGATAGATTTAAGTTGGAGTAGTCGTTCAACATTCTACAAGAACAACGAACAATGGAGTATGATTTCTCTGAAATAATGATAGATTTCAAATCGATCCTGACCAAGATGAGTCTGTGGTGTGAAATAATTTTTGTTGAGTGGATAGATTTTAGTTAGGGGTAGTCGTTCAACATTCTACAAGAACAACTTACCATGGAGTATGATTTCTCTGAAATAATTTTTGTTGAGTGGATAGATTTTAGTTGGGGTAGTCGTTCAACATTCTGCAAGAACAACTTACCATGGAGTATGATTTCTCTGAAATAATTTTTGTTGAGTGGATAGATTTTAGTTGGGGTAGTCGTTCAACATTTTACAAGAACAACGAACCATGGAGTATGATTTCTCTGAAATAATTTTTGTTGAGTGGATAGATTTTAGTTGGGGTAGTCGTTCAACATTCTACAAGAACAACTTACCGTGGAGTATGATTTCTCTGAAATAATTTTTGTTGAGTGGATAGATTTTAGTTTTGTTAGTCGTTCAACATTCTACAAGAACAACGAACCATGGAGTATGATTTCTCTGCAACCATGATAGATTTCAAATCGATCCTGACCAAGATGAGTCTGTGGTGTGAAATAATTTTTGTTGAGTGGATAGATTTTAGTTAGGGGTAGTCGTTCAACATTCTACAAGAACAACTTACCATGGAGTATGATTTCTCTGAAATAATTTTTGTTGAGTGGATAGATTTTAGTTGGGGTAGTCGTTCAACATTCTACAAGAACAACGAACCATGGAGTATGATTTCTCTGAAACCATGATAGATTTCAAATCGATCCTGACCAAGATGTGTCTGTGGTGTGAAATAATTTTTGTTGAGTGGATAGATTTTAGTTGGGGTAGTCGTTCAACATTCTACAAGAACAACTTACCATGGAGTATGATTTCTCTGAAATAATTTTTGTTGAGTGGATAGATTTTAGTTGGGATAGTCGTTCAACATTCTACAACAACAACTTACCATGGACTATGATTTCTCTGAAACCATGATAGATTTCAAATCGATCCTGACCAAGATGAGTCTGTGGTGTGAAATAATTTTTGTTGAGTAGATAGATTTTAGTTGGGGTAGTCGTTCAACATTCTACAAGAACAACTTACCATGGAGTATGATTTCTCTGAAATAATTTTTGTTGAGTGGATAGATTTTAGTTGGGATAGTCGTTCAACATTCTACAAGAACAACGAACAATGGAGTATGATTTCTCTGAAACCATGATAGATTTCAAATCGATCCTGAGCAAGATGAGTCTGTGGTGTGAAATAATTTTTGTTGAGTGGATAGATTTTAGTTGGGGTAGTCGTTCAACATTCTACAAGAACAACTTACCATGGACTATGATTTCTCTGAAACCATGATAGATTTCAAATCGATCCTGACCAAGATGAGTCTGTGGTGTGAAATAATTTTTGTTGAGTGAATAGATTTTAGTTGGGGTAGTCGTTCAACATTCTACAAGAACAACTTACCATGGAGTATGATTTCTCTGAAATAATTTTTGTTGAGTGGATAGATTTTAGTTGGGATAGTCGTTCAACATTCTACAAGAACAACGAGCCATGGAGTATGATTTCTCTGAAACCATGATAGATTTCAAATCGATCCTGACCAAAATGAGTCTGTGGTGTGAAATAATTTTTGTTGAGTGGCTAGATTTTAGTTGGGGTAGTCGTTCAACATTCTACAAGAACAACGAACCATGGAGTATGATTTCTCTGAAACCATGATAGATTTCAAATCGATCCTGACCAAGATGAGTCTGTGGTGTGAAATAATTTTTGTTGAGTGGATAGATTTTAGTTAGGGGTAGTCGTTCAACATTCTACAAGAACAACTTACCATGGACTATGATTTCTCTGAAACCATGATAGATTTTAAACCGATCCTGACCAAGATGAGTCTGTGGTGTGAAATAATTTTTGTTGAGTGGATAGATTTTAGTTGGGGTAGTCGTTCAACATTCTACAAGAACAACTTACCATGGACTATGATTTCTCTGAAACCATGATAGATTTCAAATCGATCCTGACCAAGATGAGTCTGTGGTGTGAAATAATTTTTGTTGAGTGGATAGATTTTAGTTGGGGTAGTCGTTCAACATTCTACAAAAACAAAGAACCATGGAGTATGAGTTCTCTGAAACCATGATAGATTTCAAATCGATCCTGACCAAGATGAGTCTGTGGTGTGAAATAATTTTTCTTGAGTGGATAGATTTAAGTTGGAGTAGTCGTTCAACATTCTACAAGAACAACGAACAATGGAGTATGATTTCTCTGAAACCATGATAGATTTCAAATCGATCCTGACCAAGATGAGTCTGTGGTGTGAAATAATTTTTGTTGAGTGGATAGATTTTAGTTAGGGGTAGTCGTCCAACATTCTACAAGAACAACTTACCATGGAGTATGATTTCTCTGAAATAATTTTTGTTGAGTGGATAGATTTTAGTTGGGGTAGTCGTTCAACATTCTGCAAGAACAACTTACCATGGAGTATGATTTCTCTGAAATAATTTTTGTTGAGTGGATAGATTTTAGTTGGGATAGTCGTTCAACATTTTACAAGAACAACGAACCATGGAGTATGATTTCTCTGAAATAATTTTTGTTGAGTGGATAGATTTTAGTTGGGATAGTCGTTCAACATTCTACAAGAACAACTTACCATGGAGTATGATTTCTCTGAAACCATGATAGATTTCAAATCGATCCTGACCAAGATGAGTCTGTGGTGTGAAATAATTTTTGTTGAGTGGATAGATTTTAGTTGGGGTAGTCGTTCAACATTCTACAAGAACAACGAAATATGGAGTATGATTTCTCTGAAACCATGATAGATTTCAAATCGATCCTGACCAAGATGAGTCTGTGGTGTGAAATAATTTTTGTTGAGTGGATAGATTTTAGTTCGGGTAGTCGTTCAACATTCTACAAGAACAACTTACCGTGGAGTATGATTTCTCTGAAATAATTTTTGTTGAGTGGATAGATTTTAGTTGGGGTAGTCGTTCAACATTCTACAAGAACAACTTCCCATGGAGTATGATTTTTCTGAAATAATTTTTGTTGAGTGGATAGATTTTAGTTGGGGTAGTAGTTCAACATTCTACAAGAACAACTTACCATGAAGTATGATTTCTCTGAAATAATTTTTGTTGAGTGGATAGATTTTAGTTGGAGTAGTAGTTCAACATTCTACAAGAACAACTTACCATGGAGTATGATTTCTCTGAAATAATTTCTGTTGAGTGGATAGATTTTAGTTGGGGTAGTCGTTCAACATTCTACAAGAACAACTTACCATGGAGTATGATTTCTCTGAAATAATTTTTGTTGAGTGGATAGATTTTAGTTGCGGTAGTCGTTCAACATTCTACAAGAACAACGAACCATTAAATATGATTTCTCTGAAACCATGATAGATTTCAAATCGATCCTGACCAAGATGAGTCTGTGGTGTGAAATAATTTTTGTTGAGTGGATAGATTTTAGTTGGGGTAGTCGTTCAACATTCTACAAGAACAACTTACCACGGAGTATGATTTCTCTGAAATAATTTTTGTTGAGTGGATAGATTTTAGTTGGGATAGTCGTTCAACATTCTACAAGAACAACGAACCATGAAGTATGATTTCTCTGAAACCATGATAGATTTCAAATCGATCCTGACCCAGATGAGTCTGTGGTGTGAAATAATTTTTGTTGAGTGGATAGATTTTAGTTGGGGTAGTCGTTCAACATTCTACAAGAACAACGAACCATGGAGTATGATTTCTCTGCAACCATGATAGATTTCAAATCCATCCTGACCAAGATGAGTCTGTGGTGTGAAATAATTTTTGTTGAGTGGATAGATTTTAGTTGGGGTAGTCGTTCAACATTCTACAAGAACAACTTACCATGGAGTATGATTTCTGTGAAATAATTTTTGTTGAGTGGATAGATTTTAGTTGGGGTAGTCGTTCAACATTCTACAAGAACAACGAACCATGGAGTATGATTTCTCTGCAACCATGATAGATTTCAAATCGATCCTGACCAAGATGAGTCTGTGGTGTGAAATAATTTTTGTTGAGTGGAAAGATTTTAGTTGGGGTAGTCGTTCAACATTCTACAAGAACAACTTACCATGGAGTATGATTTCTCTGAAATAATTTTTGTTGAGTGGATAGATTTTAGTTGGGATAGTCGTTCAACATTCTACAAGAACAACGAACCATGGAGTATGATTTCTCTGAAATAATTTTTGTTGAGTGGATAGATTTTAGTTGGGGTAGTCGTTCCACATTCTACAAGAACAACTTACCATGGAGTATGATTTCTCTGAAATAATTTTTGTTGAGTGGATAGATTTTAGTTGGGATAGTCGTTCAACATTCTACAAGAACAACGAACCATGGAGTATGATTTCTCTGCAACCATGATAGATTTCAAATCGATCCTGACCAAGATGAGTCTGTGGTGTGAAATAATTTTTGTTGAGTGGATAGATTTTAGTTGGGGTAGTCGTTCAACATTCTACAAGAACAACGAACCATGGACTATGATTTCTCTGAAACCATGATAGATTTCAAATCGATCCTGACCAAGATGAGTCTGTGGTGTGAAATAGTTTTTGTTGAGTGGATAGATTTTAGTTGGGGTAGTCGTTCAACATTCTACAAGAACAACGAACCATGGAGTATGATTTCTCTGAAACCATGATAGATTTCAAATCGATCCTGACCAAGATGAGTCTGTGGTGTGAAATAATTTTTGTTGAGTGGATATATTTTAGTTAGGGGTAGTCGTTCAACATTCTACAAGAACAACTTACCATAGAGTATGATTTCTCTGAAATAATTTTTGTTGAGTGGATAGATTTTAGTTGACGTAGTCGTTCAACATTCTACAAGAACAACTTGCCATGGAGTATGATTTCTCTGAAATAATTTTTGTTGAGTGGATAGATTTTAGTTGGGGTAGTCGTTCAACATTCTACAAGAACAACTTACCATGGAGTATGATTTCTCTGAAATAATTTTTGTTGAGTGGATAGATTTTAGTTGGGGTAGTCGTTCAATATTTTACAAGAACAACTTACCATGGACTATGATTTCTCTGAAATAATTTTTGTTGAGTGGATAGATTTTAGTTGGGGTAGTCGTTCCACATTCTACAAGAACAACTTACCATGGACTATGATTTCTCTGAAATAATTTTTGTTGAGTGGATAGATTTTAGTTGGGGTAGTCGTTCAACATTTTACAAGAACAACGAACCATGGAGTATGATTTCTCTGAAACCATGATAGATTTCAAATCGATCCTGACCAAGATGAGTCTGTGGTGTGAAATAATTTTTGTTGAGTGGATAGATTTTAGTTAGGGGTAGTCGTTCAACATTCTACAAGAACAACTTAACATGGACTATGATTTCTCTGAAATAATTTTTGTTGAGTGGATAGATTTTAGTTGGGGTAGTCGTTCCACATTCTACAAGAACAACTTACCATGGACTATGATTTCTCTGAAATAATTTTTGTTGAGTGGATAGATTTTAGTTGGGGTAGTCGTTCAACATTTTACAAGAACAACGAACCATGGAGTATGATTTCTCTGAAACCATGATAGATTTCAAATCGATCCTGACCAAGATGAGTCTGTTTTTGAAATAATTTTTGTTGAGTGGATAGATGTTAGTTGGGGTAGTCGTTCAACATTCTACAAGAACAACTTACCATGGACTATGATTTCTTTGAAACCATGATAGATTTCAAATCAATCCTGACCAAGATGAGTCTGTGGTGTGAAATAATTTTTGTTGAGTGGATAGATTTTAGTTAGGGGTAGTCGTTCAACATTTTACAAGAACAACTTACCATGGAGTATGATTTCTCTGAAACCATGATAGATTTCAAATCGATCCTGACCAAGATGAGTCTGTGGTGTGAAATAATTTTTGTTGAGTGGATAGATTTTAGTTAGGGTTAGTCGTTCAACATTCTACAAGAACAACTTACCATGGAGTATGATTTCTCTGAAACCATGATAGATTTCAAATCGATCCTGACCAAGATGAGTCTGTGGTGTGAAATAATTTTTGTTGAGTGGCTAGATTTTAGTTGGGGTAGTCGTTCAACATTACACAAGAACAACGAACCATGGAGTATGATTTCTCTGAAACCCTGATAGATTTCAAATCGATCCTGACCAAGATGAGTCTGTGGTGTGGAATAAATTTTGTTGAGTGGATAGATTTTAGTTGGGGTAGTCTTTCAACATTCTACAAGAACAACTTACCATGGAGTATGATTTCTCTGAAACCATGATAGATTTCAAATCGATTATGACCAAGATGAGTCTGTGGTGTGGAATAAATTTTGTTGAGTGGATAGATTTTAGTTATTGGTAGTCGTTCAACATTCTACCAGAACAACGAACCATGGAGTATGATTTCTCTGAAACCATGATAGATTTCAAATCGATCCTGACCAAGATGAGTCTGCGGTGTGAAATAATTTTTGTTGAGTGGATACATTTTAGTTGGGGTAGTCGTTCAACATTCTACAAGAACAACTTACCATGGACTATGATTTCTCTGAAATAATTTTTGTTGAGTGGATAGATTTTAGTTGGGGTAGTCGTTCAACATTCTACAAGAACAACTTACCGTGGAGTATGATTTCGCTGAAACCATGATAGATTTCAAATCGATCCTGGCCAAGATGAGTCTGTGGTGTGAAATAATTTTTGTTGAGTGGATAGATTTTAGTTGGGGTAGTCGTTCAACATTCTACAAGAACAACTTACCATGGAGTATGATTTCTCTGAAATAATTTTTGTTGAGTGGATAGATTTTAGTTGGGGTAGTCGTTCAACATTCTACAAGAACAACTTACCATGGAGTATGATTTCTCTGAAATAATTTTTGTTGAGTGGATAGATTTTAGTTGGGGTAGTCGTTCAACATTCTACAAGAACAACGAACCATGGAGTATGATTTCTCTGAAATAATTTTTGTTGAGTGGATAGATTTTAGTTGGGGTAGTCGTTCAATATTTTACAAGAACAACGAAACATGGAGTATGATTTCTCTGCAACCATGATAGATTTCAAATCGATCCTGACCAAGATGAGTCCGTGGTGTGAAATAATTTTTGTTGAGTGGATAGATTTTAGTTAGGGGTAGTCGTTCAACATTCTACAAGAACAACTTAACATGGACTATGATTTCTCTGAAATAATTTTTGTTGAGTGGATAGATTTTAGTTGGGGTAGTCGTTCCACATTCTACAAGAACAACTTACCATGGACTATGATTTCTCTGAAATAATTTTTGTTGAGTGGATTGATTTTAGTTGGGGTAGTCGTTCAACATTTTACAAGAACAACGAACAATGGAGTATGATTTCTCTGAAACCATGATAGATTTCAAATCGATCCTGACCAATATGAATCTGTTTTTGAAATAATTTTTGTTGAGTGGATAGATTTTAGTTGGGATAGTCGTTCAAGATTCTGCAAGAACAACTTACCATGGACTATGATTTCTTTGAAACCATGATAGATTTCAAATCGATCCTGACCAAGATGAGTCTGTGGTGTGAAATAATTTTTGTTGAGTGGATAGATTTTAGTTAGGGGTAGTCGTTCAACATTTTACAAGAACAACTTACCATGGAGTATGATTTCTCTGAAACCATGATAGATTTCAAATCGATCCTGACCAAGATGAGTCTGTGGTGTGAAATAATTTTTGTTGAGTGGATAGATTTTAGTTAGGGTTAGTCGTTCAACATTCTACAAGAACAACTTACCATGGAGTGTGATTTCTCTGAAATCATGATAGATTTCAAATCGATCCTGACCAAGATGAGTCTGTGGTATGAAATAATTTTTGTTGAGTGGCTAGATTTTAGTTGGGGTAGTCGTTCAACATTCTACAAGAACAACGAACCATGGACTATGATTTCTCTGAAATAATTTTTGTTGAGTGGATAGATTTTAGTTGGGATAGTCGTTCAACATTCTACAAGAACAACTTACCCTGGAGTATGATTTCTCTGAAACCATGATAGACTTCAAATCGATCCTGACCAAGATGAGTCTGTTTTGTGAAATAATTTTTGCTGAGTGGATAGATTTTAGTTGGGATAGTCGTTCAACATTCTACAAGAACAACGGACCATGGAGTATGATTTCTCTGAAATAATTTTTGTTGAGTGGATAGATTTTAGTTGGGGTAGTCGTTCAACATTACACAAGAACAACGAACCATGGAGTATGATTTCTCTGAAATAATTTTTGTTGAGTGGATAGATTTTAGTTGGGGTAGTCGTTCAACATTCTACAAGAACAACGAACCATGGAGTATGATTTCTCTGAAACCATGATAGATTTCAAATCGATCCTGACCCAGATGAGCCTGCGGTGTGAAATAATTTTTGTTGAGTGGATAGATTTTAGTTAGGGGTAGTCGTTCAACATTCTACAAGAACAACTTACCATGGACTATGATTTCTCTGAAATAATTTTTGTTGAGTGGATAGATTTTAGTTGGGGTAGTCGTTCAACATTCTACAAGAACAACTTACCGTGGAGTATGATTTCGCTGAAACCATGATAGATTTCAAATCGATCCTGACCAAGATGAGTCTGTGGTGTGAAATAATTTTTGTTGAGTGGATAGATTTTAGTTGGGGTAGTCGTTCAACATTCTACAAGAACAACTTACCATGGAGTATGATTTCTCTGAAATAATTTTTGTTGAGTGGATAGATTTTAGTTGGGGTAGTCGTTCAACATTCTACAAGAACAACTTACCATGGAGTATGATTTCTCTGAAATAATTTTTGTTGAGTGGATAGATTTTAGTTGGGGTAGTCGTTCAACATTCTACAAGAACAACGAACCATGGAGTATGATTTCTCTGCAACCATGATAGATTTCAAATCGATCCTGACCAAGATGAGTCTGTGGTGTGAAATAATTTTTGTTGAGTGGATAGATTTTAGTTAGGTTCAACTTTCTACAAGAACAACTTAAGATGGACTATGATTTCTCTGAAATAATTTTTGTTGAGTGGATAGATTTTAGTTGTGGTAGTCGTTCAACATTCTACAAGAACAACTTACCATGGAGTATGATTTCTCTGAAACCATGATAGTTTTCAAATCGATCCTGACCAAGATGAGTCTGTGGTGTGAAATAATTTTTGTTGAGTGGCTAGATTTTAGTTGGGGTAGTCGTTCAACATTCTACAAGAACAACGAACCATGGAGTATGATTTCTCTGAAATAATTTTTGTTGAGTGGATAGATTTTAGTTGGGATAGTCGTTCAACATTCTACAAGAACAACGAACCATGGAGTATGATTTCTCTGAAACCATGATAGATTTCAAATCGATCCTGACCAAGATGAGTCTGTGGTGTGAAATAATTTTTGTTGAGTGGATAGATTTTAGTTGGGGTAGTCGTTCAACATTCTACAAGAACAACTTACCATGGACTATGATTTCTCTGAAATAATTTTTGTTGAGTGGATAGATTTTAGTTGGGGTAGTCGTTCAACATTCTACAAGAACAACTTATCATGGAGTATGATTTCTCTGAAATAATTTTTGTTGAGAGGATAGATTTTAGTTGGGGTAGTCGTTCAACATTCTACAAGAACAACGAACCATGGAGTATGATTTCTCTGCAACCATGATAGATTTCAAATCGATCCTGACCAAGATGAGTCTGTGGTGTGAAATAATTTTTGTTGAGTGGATAGATTTTAGTTGGGGTAGTCGTTCAACATTCTACAAGAACAACTTACCATGGACTATGATTTCTCTGAAATAATTTTTGTTGAGTCTATAGATTTTAGTTGGGGTAGTCGTTCAACATTCTACAAGAACAACTTACCATGGACTATGATTTCTCTGAAATAATTTTTGTTGAGTGGATAGATTTTAGTTGGGATAGTCGTTCAACATTCTACGGGAACAACAAACCATGGAGCATGATTTCTCTGCAACCATGATAGATTTCAAATCGATCCTGACCAAGATGAGTCTGTGGTGTGAAATAATGTTTGTTGAGTGGATAGATTTTAGTTGGGGTAGTCGTTCAACATTCTACAAGAACAACTTACCATGGACTATGATTTCTGTGAAACCATGATAGATTTCAAATCGATCCTGACCAAGATAAGTCTGTGGTGTGAAATAATTTTTGTTGAGTGGATAGATTTTAGTTGGGGTAGTCGTTCAACATTCTACAAGAACAACGAACCATGGAGTATGATTTCTCTGAAATAATTTTTGTTGAGTGGATAGATTTTAGTTGGGATAGTCGTTCAACATTCTACAAGAACAACTTACCATGGAGTATGATTTCTCTGAAACCATGATAGATTTCAAATCGATCCTGACCAAGATGAGTCTGTGGTGTGAAATAATTTTTGTTGAGTGGATAGATTTTAGTTGGGGTAGTCGTTCAACATTCTACAAGAACAACGAACCATGGAGTATGATTTCTCCGAAACCATGATAGATTTCAAATCGATCCTGACCAAGATGAGTCTATGGTGTGATATAATTTTTGTTGAGTGGATAGATTTTAGTTGGGGTAGTCGTTCAACATTCTACAAGAACAACGAACCATGGAGTATGATTTCTCTGGAACCATGATAGATTTCAAATCGATCCTGACCAAGATGAGTCTGTGGTGTGAAATAATTTTTGTTGAGTGGATAGATTTTAGTTGGGGTAGTCGTTCAACATTCTACAAGAACAACTTACCATGGACTATGATTTCTGTGAAACCATGATAGATTTCAAATCGATCCTGACCAAGATAAGTCTGTGGTGTGAAATAATTTTTGTTGAGTGGATAGATTTTAGTTGGGGTAGTCGTTCAACATTCTACAAGAACAACGAACCATGGAGTATGATTTCTCTGAAATAATTTTTGTTGAGTGGATAGATTTTAGTTGGGGTAGTCGTTCAACATTCTACAAGAACAACGAACCATGGAGTATGATTTCTCTGAAACCATGATAGATTTCAAATCGATCCTGATCAAGATGAGCCTGTGGTGTGAAATAATTTTTGTTGAGTGGATAGATTTTAGTTGGGGTAGTCGTTCAACATTCTACAAGAACAACTTACCATGGACTATGATTTCTCTGAAACCATGATAGATTTCAAATCGATCCTGACCAAGATAAGTCTGTGGTGTGAAATAATTTTTGTTGAGTGGATAGATTTTAGTTGGGGTAGTCGTTCAACATTCTACAAGAACAACGAACCATGGAGTATGATTTCTCTGAAACCATGATAGATTTCAAATCGATCCTGACCAAGATGAGTCTGTGGTGTGAAATAATTTTTGTTGAGTGGATAGATTTTAGTTGGGGTAGTCGTTCAACATTCTACAAGAACAACTTACCATGGAGTATGATTTCTCTGAAATAATTTTTGTTGAGTGGATAGATTTTAGTTGGGGTAGTCGTTCAACATTCTACAAGAACAACTTACCATGGAGTATGATTTCTCTGAAATAATTTTTGTTGAGTGGATAGATTTTAGTTGGGATAGTCGTTCAACATTCTACAAGAACAGCGAACCATGGAGTATGATTTCTCTGAAACCATGATAGATTTCAAATCGATCCTGACCAAGATGAGTCTGTGGTGTGAAATAATTTTTGTTGAGTGGATAGATTTTATTTGGGGTAGTCGTTCAACATTCTACAACAACAACTTACCATGGAGCATGATTTCTCTGAAATAATTTTTGTTGAGTGGATAGATTTTAGTTGGGGTAGTCGTTCAACATTCTACAAGAACAACTTACCATGGAGTATGATTTCTCTGAAATAATTTTTGTTGAGTGGATAGATTTTAGTTGGGATAGTCGTTCAATATTCTACAAGAACAACTTACCATGGAGTATGATTTCTCTGCAACCATGATAAATTTCAAATCGATCCTGACCAAGATAAGTCTGTGGTGTGAAATAATTTTTGTTGAGTGGATAGATTTTAGTTGGGGTAGTCGTTCAACATTCTACAAGAACAACGAAACATGGAGTATGATTTCTCTGAAACCATGATAGATTTAAAATCGATCCTGACCAAGATGAGTCTGTGGTGTGAAATAATTTTTGTTGAGTGGATAGATTTTAGTTGGGGTAGTCGTTCAACATTCTACAAGAACAACTTACCATGGAGTATGATTTCTCTGAAATAATTTTTGTTGAGTGGATAGATTTTAGTTGGGGTAGTCGTTCAACATTCTACAAGAACAACTTACCATGGAGCATGATTTCTCTGAAATAATTTTTGTTGAGTGGATAGATTTTAGTTGGGGTAGTCGTTCAACATTCTACAAGAACAGCGAACCATGGAGTATGATTTCTCTGAAACCATGATAGATTTCAAATCGATCCTGACCAAGATGAGTCTGTGGTGTGAAATAATTTTTGTTGAGTGGATAGATTTTATTTGGGGTAGTCGTTCAACATTCTACAAGAACAACTTACCATGGAGCATGATTTCTCTGAAATAATTCTTGTTGAGTGGATAGATTTTAGTTGGGGTAGTCGTTCAACATTCTACAAGAATAATTTTTGTTGAGTGGATAGATTTTAGTTGGGGTAGTCGTTCAACATTCTACAAGAACTACAAGAATTTTAGTTGGGATAGTCGTTCAACATTCTACAAGAACAACGAACCATGGAGTATGATTTCTCTGAAACCATGATAGATTTCAAATCGATCCTGACCAAGATGAGTCTGTGGTGTGACATAATTTTTGTTGAGTGGATAGATTTTAGTTGGGGTAGTCGTTCAACATTCTATAAGAACAACGAACCATGGAGTATGATTTCTCTGAAATAATTTTTGTTGAGTGGATAGATTTTAGTTAGGATAGTCGTTCAACATTCTACAAGAACAACTTACCATGGAGTATGATTTCTCTGAAACCATGATAGATTTCAAATCGATCCTGACCAAGATGAGTCTGTGGTGTGAAATAATTTTTGTTGAGTGGATAGATTTTAGTTGGGGTAGTCGTTCAACATTCTACAAGAACAACTTACCATGGACTATGATTTCTCTGCAACCATGATAGATTGCAAATCGATCCTGACCAAGATAAGTCTGTGGTGTGAAATAATTTTTGTTGAGTGGATAGATTTTAGTTGGGGTAGTCGTTCAACATTCTACAAGAACAACTTACCATGGAGTATGATTTCTCTGAAACCATGATAGATTTCAAATCGATCCTGACCAAGATGAGTCTGTGGTGTGAAATAATTTTTGTTGAGTGGATAGATTTTAGTTGGGGTAGTCGTTCAACATTCTACAAGAACAACTTACCATGGACTATGATTTCTCTTAAATAATTTTTGTTGAGTGGATAGATTTTAGTTGGGGTAGTCGTTCAACATTCTACAAGAACAACGGACCATGGAGTATGATTTCTCTGAAATAATTTTTGTTGAGTGGATAGATTTTAGTTGGGGTAGTCGTTCAACATTCTACAAGAACAACTTACCATGGACTATGATTTCTCTGAAATAATTTTTGTTGACTGGATAGATTTTAGTTAGGGGTAGTCGTTCAACATTCTACAAGAACAACTTACCATGGACTATGATTTCTCTGAAATAATTTTTGTTGAGTGGATAGATTTTAGTTGGGATAGTCGTTCAACATTCTACAAGAACAACTTACCATGGAGTATGATTTCTCTGAAATAATTTTTGTTGAGTGGATAGATTTTAGTTGGGGTAGTCGTTCAACATTCTACAAGAACAACTTACCATGGACTATGATTTCTCTGAAACCATGATAGATTTCAAATCGATCCTGACCAAGATGAGTCTGTGGTGTGAAATAATTTTTGTTGAGTGCATAGATTTTAATTGGGGTAGTCGTTCAACATTCTACAAGAACAACTTAACATAGAGTATGATTTCTCTGAAATACATTTTGTTGAGTGGATAGATTTTAGTTGGGGTAGTCGTTCAACATTCTACAAGAACAACGAACCATGGAGTATGATTTCTCTGAAATAATTTTTGTTGAGTGGATAGATTTTAGTTAGGGGTAGTCGTTCAACATTCTACAAGAACAACTTACCATGGAGTATGATTTCTCTGAAATATATTTTGTTGAGTGGATAGATTTTAGTTGGGATAGTCGTTCAACATTTTACAAGAACAACTTACCATGGAGTATGATTTCTCTGAAACCATGATAGATTTCAAATCGATCCTGACCAAGATGAGTCTGTCGTGTGAAATAATTTTTGTTGAGTGGATAGATTTTAGTTGGGGTAGTCGTTCAACATTCTACAAGAACAACTTACCATTTAGTATGATTTCTCTGAAACCATGATAGATTTCAAATCGATCCTGACCAAGATGAGTCTGTGGTGTGAAATAATTTTTGTTGAGTGGATAGATTTTAGTTGGGGTAGTCGTTCAACATTCTACAAGAACAACTTACCATGGAATATGATTTCTCTGAAATAATTTTTGTTGAGTGGATAGATTTTAGTTGGGGTAGTCGTTCAACATTTTACAAGAACAACGAACCATGGAGTATGATTTCTCTGAAATAATTTTTGTTGAGTGGGTAGATTTTAGTTGGGATAGTCGTTCAACATTCTACAAGAACAACGAACCATGGAGTATGATTTCTCTGAAATAGTTTTTGTTGAGTGGATAGATTTTAGTTGGGATAGTCGTTCAACATTCTACAAGAACAACTTACCATGGACTATGATTTCTCTGAAACCATCATAGATTTCAAATCGATCCTGACCAAGATGAGTCTGTGGTGTGAAATAATTTTTGTTGAGTGGATAGATTTTAGTTGGGGTAGTCGTTCAACATTTTACAAGAACAACTTACCATGGAGTATGATTTCTCTGAAACCATGATAGATTTCAAATCGATCCTGACCAAGATGAGTCTGTTTTGTGAAATAATTTTTGTTGAGTGGATAGATTTTAGTTTGGATAGTCGTTCAACATTCTACAAGAACAACTTACCATGGAGTATGATTTCTCTGAAATAATTTTTGTTGAGTGGATAGATTTTAGTTGGGATAATCGTTCAACATTTTACAAGAACAACTTACCACGGAGTATGATTTCTCTGAAACCATGATAGATTTCAAATCGATCCTGACCAAGATGAGTCTGTGGTGTGAAATAATTTTTGTTGAGTGGATAGATTTTAGTTGGGGTAGTCGTTCAACATTTTACAAGAACAACTTACCACGGAGTATGATTTCTCTGAAACCATGATAGATTTCAAATCGATCCTGACCAAGATGAGTCTGTGGTGTGAAATAATTTTTGTTGAGTGGATAGATTTTAGTTGGGGTAGTCGTTCAACATTCTACAAGAACAACTTACCATGGAGTATGATTTCTCTGAAATAATTTTTGTTGAGTGGATAGATTTTAGTTGGGGTAGTCGTTCAACATTCTACAAGAACAACTTACCATGGAGTATGATTTCTCTGAAACCATGATAGATTTCAAATCGATCCTGACCAAGATGAGTCTGTGGTGTGAAATAATTTTTGTTGAGTGGATAGATTTTAGTTAGGGGTAGTCGTTCAACATTTTACAAGAACAACTTAAAATGGAGTATGATTTCTCTGAAACCATGATAGATTTCAAATCGATCCTGACCAAGATGAGTCTGTGGTGTGAAATAATTTTTGTTGAGTGGATAGATTTTAGTTAGGGGTAGTCGTTCAACATTCTACAAGAACAACTTACCATGGAATATGATTTCTCTGAAATAATTTTTGTTGAGTGGATAGATTTTAGTTGGGGTAGTCGTTCAACATTTTACAAGAACAACGAACCATGGAGTATGATTTCTCTGAAATAATTTTTGTTGAGTGGATAGATTTTAGTTGGGGTAGTCGTTCAACATTCTACAAGAACAACTTACCATGGAGTATGATTTCTCTGAAATAATTTTTGTTGAGTGGATAGATTTTAGTTGGGATAGTCGTTCAACATTCTACAAGAACAACGAACCATGGAGTATGATTTCTCTGAAATAATTTTTGTTGAGTGGATAGATTTTAGTTGGGATAGTCGTTCAACATTCTACAAGAACAACGAACCATGGAGTATGATTTCTCTGAAATAATTTTTGTTGAGTGGATAGATTTTAGTTGGGATAGTCGTTCAACATTCTACAAGAACAACTTACTATGGACTATGATTTCTCTGAAACCATCATAGATTTCAAATCGATCCTGACCAAGATGAGTCTGTGGTGTGAAATAATTTTTGTTGAGTGGATAGATTTTAGTTGGGGTAGTCGTTCAACATTTTACAAGAACAACTTACCATGGAGTATGATTTCTCTGAAACCATGATAGATTTCAAATCGATCCTGACCAAGATGAGTCTGTTTTGTGAAATAATTTTTGTTGAGTGGATAGATTTTAGTTTGGATAGTCGTTCAACATTCTACAAGAACAACTTACCATGGAGTATGATTTCTCTGAAATAATTTTTGTTGAGTGGATAGATTTTAGTTGGGATAATCGTTCAACATTTTACAAGAACAACTTACCACGGAGTATGATTTCTCTGAAACCATGATAGATTTCAAATCGATCCTGACCAAGATGAGTCTGTGGTGTGAAATAATTTTTGTTGAGTGGATAGATTTTAGTTGGGGTAGTCGTTCAACATTCTACAAGAACAACTTACCATGGAGTATGATTTCTCTGAAATAATTTTTGTTGAGTGGATAGATTTTAGTTGGGGTAGTCGTTCAACATTCTACAAGAACAACTTACCATGGAGTATGATTTCTCTGAAACCATGATAGATTTCAAATCGATCCTGACCAAGATGAGTCTGTGGTGTGAAATAATTTTTGTTGAGTGGATAGATTTTAGTTAGGGGTAGTCGTTCAACATTTTACAAGAACAACTTAAAATGGAGTATGATTTCTCTGAAACCATGATAGATTTCAAATCGATCCTGACCAAGATGAGTCTGTGGTGTGAAATAATTTTTGTTGAGTGGATAGATTTTAGTTAGGGGTAGTCGTTCAACATTCTACAAGAACAACTTACCATGGAATATGATTTCTCTGAAATAATTTTTGTTGAGTGGATAGATTTTAGTTGGGGTAGTCGTTCAACATTTTACAAGAACAACGAACCATGGAGTATGATTTCTCTGAAATAATTTTTGTTGAGTGGATAGATTTTAGTTGGGGTAGTCGTTCAACATTCTACAAGAACAACTTACCATGGAGTATGATTTCTCTGAAATAATTTTTGTTGAGTGGATAGATTTTAGTTGGGATAGTCGTTCAACATTCTACAAGAACAACGAACCATGGAGTATGATTTCTCTGAAATAATTTTTGTTGAGTGGATAGATTTTAGTTGGGATAGTCGTTCAACATTCTACAAGAACAACGAACCATGGAGTATGATTTCTCTGAAATAATTTTTGTTGAGTGGATAGATTTTAGTTGGGGTAGTCGTTCAACATTCTACAAGAACAACTTACCATGGACTATGATTTCTCTAAAACCATGACAGATTTCAAATCGATTCTGACCAAGATGAGTCTGTGGTGTGAAATAATTTTTGTTGAGTGGATAGATTTTAGTTAAGGGTAGTCGTTCAACATTCTACAAGAACAACTTACCATGGAGTATGATTTCTCTGAAACCATGATAGATTTCAAATCGATCCTGACCGAGATGAGTCTGTGGTGTGAAATAATTTTTGTTGAGTGGATAGATTTTAGTTGGGATAGTCGTTCAACATTCTACAAGAACAACGAACCATGGAGTATGATTTCTCTGAAACCATGATAGATTTCAAATCGATCCTGACCAAGATGAGTCTGTGGTGTGAAATAATTTTTGTTGAGTGGATAGATTTTAGTTGGGGTAGTCGTTCAACATTTTACAAGAACAACGAACCATGGAGTATGATTTCTCTGAAATAATTTTTCTTGAGTGGATAGATTTTAGTTAGGGGTAGTCCTTCAACATTCTACAAGAACAACTTACCATGGAGTATGATTTCTCTGAAATAATTTTTCTTGAGTGGATAGATTTTAGTTAGGGGTAGTCGTTCAACATTCTACAAGAACAACTTACCATGGAGTATGATTTCTCTTAAATAATTTTTGTTGAGTGGATAGATTTTAGTTGGGGTAGTCGTTCAACATTCTACAAGAACAACTTACCATGGAGTATGATTTCTCTGAAATAATTTTTGTTGAGTGGATAGATTTTAGTTGGGGTAGTCGTTCAACATTCTACAAGAACAACTTACCATGGAGTATGATTTCTCTGAAACCATGATAGATTTCAAATCGATCCTGACCAAGATGAGTCTGTGGTGTGAAATAATTTTTGTTGAGTGGATAGATTTTAGTTAGGGGTAGTCGTTCAACATTTTACAAGAACAACTTAAAATGGAGTATGATTTCTCTGAAACCATGATAGATTTCAAATCGATCCTGACCAAGATGAGTCTGTGGTGTGAAATAATTTTTGTTGAGTGGATAGATTTTAGTTAGGGGTAGTCGTTCAACATTCTACAAGAACAACTTACCATGGAATATGATTTCTCTGAAATAATTGTTGTTGAGTGGATAGATTTTAGTTGGGGTAGTCGTTCAACATTTTACAAGAACAACGAACCATGGAGTATGATTTCTCTGAAATAAATTTTGTTGAGTGGATAGATTTTAGTTGGGGTAGTCGTTCAACATTCTACAAGAACAACTTACCATGGAGTATGATTTCTCTGAAATAATTTTTGTTGAGTGGATAGATTTTAGTTGGGATAGTCGTTCAACATTCTACAAGAACAACGAACCATGGAGTATGATTTCTCTGAAATAATTTTTGTTGAGTGGATAGATTTTAGTTGGGATAGTCGTTCAACATTCTACAAGAACAACGAACCATGGAGTATGATTTCTCTGAAATAATTTTTGTTGAGTGGATAGATTTTAGTTGGGGTAGTCGTTCAACATTCTACAAGAACAACTTACCATGGACTATGATTTCTCTAAAACCATGACAGATTTCAAATCGATCCTGACCAAGATGAGTCTGTGGTGTGAAATAATTTTTGTTGAATGGATAGATTTTAGTTAGGGGTAGTCGTTCAACATTCTACAAGAACAACTTACCATGGAGTATGATTTCTCTGAAACCATGATAGATTTCAAATCGATCCTGACCAAGATGAGTCTGTGGTGTGAAATAATTTTTGTTGAGTGGATAGATTTTAGTTGGGATAGTCGTTCAACATTCTACAAGAACAACGAACCATGGAGTATGATTTCTCTGAAACCACGATAGATTTGAAATCGATCCTGACCAAGATGAGTCTGTGGTGTGAAGTAATTTTTGTTGAGTGGATAGATTTTAGTTAGGGGTAGTCGTTCAACATTCTACAAGAACAACTTACCATGGAGTATGATTTCTCTGAAATAATTTTCCTTGAGTGGATAGATTTTAGTTAGGGGTAGTCCTTCAACATTCTACAAGAACAACTTACCATGGAGTATGATTTCTCTGAAATAATTTTTCTTGAGTGGATAGATTTTAGTTAGGGGTAGTCGTTCAACATTCTACAAGAACAACTTACCATGGAGTATGATTTCTCTTAAATAATTTTTGTTGAGTGGATAGATTTTAGTTGGGGTAGTCGTTCAACATTCTACAAGAACAACTTACCATGGACTATGATTTCTCTAAAATAATTTTTCTTGAGTGGATAGAATTTAGTTGGGATAGTCGTTCAACATTCTACAAGAACAACCTACCATGGACTATGATTTCTCTCAAATAATTTTTGTTGAGTGGATAGATTTTAGTTGGGGTAGTCGTTCAACATTCTACAAGAACAACGGACCATGGAGTATGATTTCTCTGAAATAATTTTTGTTGAGTGGATGGATTTTAGTTGGGGTAGTCGTTCAACATTCTACAAGAACAACTTACCATGGACTATGATTTCTCTAAAATAATTTTTGTTGAGTGGATAGATTTTAGTTGGGGTAGTCGTTCAACATTCTACAATAACAACTTACCATGGAGTATGATTTCTCTGATATAATTTTTGTTGAGTGGATAGATTTTAGTTGGGGTAGTCGTTCAACATTCTACAAGAACAACTTACCATGGGGTATGATTTCTCTGAAACCATGATAGATTTCAAATCGATCCTGACCAAGATGAGTATGTGGTGTGAAATAATTTTTGTTGAGTGGATAGATTTTAGTTGGGGTAGTCGTTCAACATTTTACAAGAACAACTTACCATGGAGTATGATTTCTCTGAAACCATGATAGATTTCAAATCGATCCTGACAAAGATGAGTCTGTGGTGTGAAATAATTTTTGTTGAGTGGATAGATTTTGTTGGGGTAGTCGTTCAACATTCTACAAGAACAACTTACCATGGAGTATGATTTCTCTGAAATAATTTTTGTTGAGTGGATAGATTTTAGTTGGGATAGTCGTTCAACATTCTACAAGAACAACTTACCATGGAATATGAATTCTCTGAAATAATTTTTGTTGAGTGGATAGATTTTAGTTGGGGTAGTCGTTCAACATTTTACAAGAACAACGAACCATGGAGTATGATTTCTCTGAAATAATTTTTGTTG
The DNA here is from genome assembly GCA_905220385.1 of Xylota sylvarum. NCBI lineage: Eukaryota > Metazoa > Arthropoda > Insecta > Diptera > Syrphidae > Xylota > Xylota sylvarum. Next base: position 227,181 of record CAJMZQ010000093.1, read on the forward strand.
AGTGGATAGATTTTAGTTGGGGTAGTCGTTCAACATTTTACAAGAACAACGAACCATGGAGTATGATTTCTCTGAAATAATTTTTGTTGAGTGGATAGATTTTAGTTGGGATAGTCGTTCAACATTCTACAAGAACAACTTACCATGGAGTATGATTTCTCTGAAATAATTTTTGTTGAGTGGATAGATTTTAGTTGTCATAGTCGTTCAACATTCTACAAGAACAACGAACCATGGAGTATGATTTCTCTGAAATAATTTTTGTTGAGTGGATAGATTTTAGTTGGGATAGTCGTTCAACATTCTACAAGAACAACTTAGCATGGAGTATGATTTCTCTGAAATAATTTTTGTTGAGTGGATAGATTTTAGTTGGGATAGTCGTTCAACATTCTACAAGAACAACGAACCATGGAGTATGAATTCTCTGAAACCATGATAGATTTCAAATCGATTGTGACCAAGATGAGTCTGTGGCGTGAAATAATTTTTGTTGAGTGGATAGATTTTAGTTAGGGTAGTCGTTCAACATTCTACAAGAACAACTTACCATGGAGTATGATTTCTCTGAAACCATGATAGATTTCAAATCGATCCTGACCAAGATGAGTCTGTGGTGTGAAATAATTTTTGTTGAGTGGATAGATTTTAGTTAGGGGTAGTCGTTCAACATTTTACAAGAACAACTTACCATGGAATATGATTTCTCTGAAATAATTTTTGTTGAGTGGATAGATTTTAGTTGGGGTAGTCGTTCAACATTTTACAAGAACAACGAACCATGGAGTATGATTTCTCTGAAATAATTTTTGTTGAGTGGATAGATTTTAGTTGGGGTAGTCGTTCAACATTTTACAAGAACAACGAACCATGGAGTATGATTTCTCTGAAATAATTTTTGTTGAGTGGATAGATTTTAGTTGGGATAGTCGTTCAACATTCTACAAGAACAACGAACCATGGAGTATGATTTCTCTGAAATAATTTTTGTTGAGTGGATAGATTTTAGTTGGGATAGTCGTTCAACATTCTACAAGAACAACGAACCATGGAGTATGATTTCTCTGAAATAATTTTTGTTGAGTGGATAGATTTTAGTTGGGATAGTCGTTCAACATTCTACAAGAACAACTTACCATGGAGTATGATTTCTCTAAAAAAACCATGATAGATTTCAAATCGATCCTGACCAAGATGAGTCTGTGGTGTGAAATAATTTTTGTTGAGTGGATAGATTTTAGTTGGGGTAGTCGTTCAACATTCTACAAGAACAACGAACCATGGACTATGATTTCTCTGAAACCATGATAGATTTCAGAACAACGAACCATGGAGTATGATTTCTCTGAAATAATTTTTGTTGAGTGGATAGATTTTAGTTGGGATAGTCGTTCAACATTCTACAAGAACAACGAACCATGGAGTATGATTTCTCTGAAATAATTTTTGTTGAGTGGATAGATTTTAGTTGGGATAGTCGTTCAACATTCTACAAGAACAACGAACCATGGAGTATGATTTCTCTGAAATAATTTTTGTTGAGTGGATAGATTTTAGTTGGGATAGTCGTTCAACATTCTACAAGAACAACTTACCATGGAGTATGATTTCTCTGAAACCATGATAGATTTCAAATCGATCCTGACCAAGATGAGTCTGTGGTGTGAAATAATTTTTGTTGAGTGGATAGATTTTAGTTATAGTAGTCGTTCAACATTCTGTAAGAACAACTTACCATGGAGTATGATTTCTCTGAAACCATGATAGATTTCAAATCGATCCTGACCAAGATGAGTCTGTAGTGTGAAATAATTTTTGTTGAGTGGATAGATTTTAGTTAGGGGTAGTCGTTCAACATTTTACAAGAACAACTTACCATGGAGTATGATTTCTCTGAAACCATGATAGATTTCAAATCGATCCTGATCAAGATGAGTCTGTGGTGTGAAATAATTTTTGTTGAGTGGATAGATTTTAGTTAGGGGTAGTCGTTCAACATTCTACAAGAACAACTTACCATGGAATATGATTTCTCTGAAATAATTTTTGTTGAGTGGATAGATTTTAGTTTTGGTAGTCGTTCAACATTCTACAAGAACAACGAACCATGGAGTATGATTTCTCTGAAATAATTTTTGTTGAGTTTATAGATTTTAGTTGGGATAGTCGTTCAACATTCTACAAGAACAACTTACCATGGACTATGATTTCTCTGAAACCATGATAGATTTCAAATCGATCCTGACCAAGATGAGTCTGTGGTGTGAAATAATTTTTGTTGAGTGGATAGATTTTAGTTGGGGTAGTCGTTCAACATTCTACAAGAACAACTTACCATGGACTATGATTTCTCTGAAACCATGATAGATTTCAAATCGATCCTGACCAAGATGAGTCTGTGGTGTAAAATAATTTTTGTTGAGTGGATAGATTTTAGTTGGGATAGTCGTTCAACATTCTACAAGAACAACGAAACATAGAGTATGATTTCTCTGAAATAATTTTTGTTGAGTGGATAGATTTTAGTTGGGATAGTCGTTCAACATTCTACAAGAACAACGAACCATGGAGTATGATTTCTCTGAAATAATTTTTGTTGAGTGGATAGATTTTAGTTGGGATAGTCGTTCAACATTCTACAAGAACAACGAACCATGGAGTATGATTTCTCTGAAATAATTTTTGTTGAGTGGATAGATTTTAGTTGGGATAGTCGTTCAACATTCTACAAGAACAACTTAGCATGGAGTATGATTTCTCTGAAATAATTTTTGTTGAGTGGATAGATTTTAGTTGGGATAGTCGTTCAACATTTTACAAGAACAACTTACCATGGAGTATGATTTCTCTGAAACCATGATAGATTTCAAATCGATCCTGACCAAGATGAGTCTGTGGTGTGAAATAATTTTTGTTGAGTGGATATATTTTAGTTAGGGTAGTCGTTCAACATTCTACAAGAACAACTTACCATGGAGTATGATTTCTCTGAAACCATGATAGATTTCAAATCGATCCTGACCAAGATGAGTCTGTGGTGCGAAATAATTTTTGTTGAGTGGATAGATTTTAGTTAGGGGTAGTCGTTCAACATTTTACAGGAACAACTTACCATGGAGTATGATTTCTCTGAAACCATGATAGATTTCAAATCGATCCTGATCAAGATGAGTCTGTGGTGTGAAATAATTTTTGTTGAGTGGATAGATTTTAGTTAGGGGTAGTCGTTCAACATTCTACAAGAACAACTTACTATGGAATATGATTTCTCTGAAATAATTTTTGTTGAGTGGATAGATTTTAGTTGGGGTAGTCGTTCAACATTTTACAAGAACAACGAACCATGGAGTTGATTTCTCTGAAATAATTTTTGTTGAGTGGATAGATTTTAGTTGGGGTAGTCGTTCAACATTTTACAAGAACAACGAACCATGGAGTATGATTTCTCTGAAATAATTTTTGTTGAGTGGATAGATTTTAGTTGGGGTAGTCGTTCAACATTTTACAAGAACAACGAACCATGGAGTATGATTTCTCTGAAATAATTTTTGTTGAGTGGATAGATTTTAGTTGGGATAGTCGTTCAACATTCTACAAGAACAACTTACCATGGACTATGATTTCTCTGAAACCATGATAGATTTCAAATCGATCCTGACCAAGATGAGTCTGTGGTGTGAAATAATTTTTGTTGAGTGGATAGATTTTTGTTGCGGTAGTCGTTCAACATTTTACAAGAACAACGAACCATGGAGTATGATTTCTCTGAAACCATGATAGATTTCAAATCGATCCTGACCAAGATGAGTCTGTGGTGTGAAATAATTTTTGTTGAGTGGATAGATTTTAGTTGGGATAGTCGTTCAACATTCTACAAGAACAACGAACCATGGACTATGATTTCTCTGAAACCATGATAGATTTCAAATCGATCCTGACCAAGATGAGTCTGTGGTGTGAAATAATTTTTGATGAGTGGATAGATTTTAGTTGGGATAGTCGTTCAACATTCTACAAGAACAACTTACCATGGAATATGATTTCTCTGAAATAATTTTTGTTGAGTGGATAGATTTTAGTTGGGGTAGTCGTTCAACATTTTACAAGAACAACGAACCATGGAGTATGATTTCTCTGAAATAATTTTTGTTGAGTGGATAGATTTTAGTTGGGGTAGTCGTTCAACATTTTACAAGAACAACGAACCATGGAGTATGATTTCTCTGAAATAATTTTTGTTGAGTGGATAGATTTTAGTTGGGATAGTCGTTCAACATTCTACAAGAACAACGAACCATGGAGTATGATTTCTCTGAAATAATTTTTGTTGAGTGGATAGATTTTAGTTGGGATAGTCGTTCAACATTCTACAAGAACAACGAACCATGGAGTATGATTTCTCTGAAATAATTTTTGTTGAGTGGATAGATTTTAGTTGGGATAGTCGTTCAACATTCTACAAGAACAACTTACCATGGAGTATGATTTCTCTAAAAAAATGACAGATTTCAAATCGATTCTGACCAAGATGAGTCTGTGGTGTGAAATAATTTTTGTTGAGTGGATAGATTTTAGTTGGGATAGTCGTTCAACATTCTACAAGAACAACTTACCATGGAGTATGATTTCTCTGAAACCATGATAGATTTCAAATCGATCCTGACCAAGATGAGTCTGTGGTGTGAAATAATTTTTGTTGAGTGGATAGATTTTAGTTGGGATAGTCGTTCAACATTCTACAAGAACAACGAACCATGGAGTATGATTTCTCTGAAACCATGATAGATTTCAAATCGATCCTGACCAAGATGAGTCTGTGGTATGAAATAATTTTTGTTGAGTGGATAGATTTTAGTTGGGATAGTCGTTCAACATTCTACAAGAACAACGAACCATAGAGTATGATTTCTCTGAAATAATTTTTGTTGAGTGGATAGATTTTAGTTGGGGGTAGTCGTTCAACATTCTACAAGAACAAATGTAGTATGATTTCTCTGAAATAATTTTTCTTGAGTGGATAGATTTTAGTTGGGGTAGTCGTTCAACATTCTACAAGAACAACTTACCATGGAGTATGATTTCTCTTAAATAATTTTTGTTGAGTGGATAGTTTTTAGTTGGGGTAGTCGTTCAACATTCTACAAGAACAACTTACCATGGACTATGATTTCTCTAAAATAATTTTTGTTGAGTGGATAGATTTTAGTTGGGATAGTCGTTCAACATTCTACAAGAACAACTTACCATGGACTATGATTTCTCTTAAATAATTTTTGTTGAGTGGATAGATTTTAGTTGGGGTATTCGTTCAACATTCTACAAGAACAACGGACCATGGAGTATGATTTCTCTGAAATAATTTTTGTTGAGTGGATAGATTTTAGTTGGGGTAGTCGTTCAACATTCTACAAGAACAACTTACCATGGACTATGATTTCTCTAAAATAATTTTTGTTGAGTGGATAGATTTTAGTTGGGGTAGTCGTTCAACATTCTACAAGAACAACTTACCATGGAGTATGATTTCTCTGATATAATTTTTGTTGAGTGGATAGATTTTAGTTAGGGGTAGTCGTTCAACATTTTACAAGAACAACTTACCATGGAGTATGATTTCTCTGAAACCATGATAGATTTCAAATCGATCCTGACCAAGATGAGTCTGTGGTGTGAAATAATTTTTGTTGAGTGGATAGATTTTAGTTAGGGGTAGTCGTTCAACGTTCTACAAGAACAACTTACCATGGAGTATGATTTCTCTGAAATAATTTTTGTTGAGTGGATAGATTTTAGTTGGGATAGTCGTTCAACATTCTACAAGAACAACTTACCATGGAATATGATTTCTCTGAAATAATTTTTGTTGAGTGGATAGATATTAGTTGGGGTAGTCGTTCAACATTTTACAAGAACAACGAACCATGGAGTATGATTTCTCTGAAATAATTTTTGTTGAGTGGATAGATTTTAGTTGGGATAGTCGTTCAACATTCTACAAGAACAACTTACCATGGAGTATGATTTCTCTGAAATAATTTTTGTTGAGTGGATAGATTTTAGTTGGGATAGTCGTTCAACATTTTACAAGAACAACTTACCATGGAGTATGATTTCTCTGAAACTATGATAGATTTCAAATCGATCCTGACCAAGATGAGTCTGTGGTGTGAAATAATTTTTGTTGAGTGGATAGATTTTAGTTGGGGTAGTCGTTCAACATTCTACAAGAACAACGAACCATGGAGTATGATTTCTCTGAAACCATGATAGATTTCAAATCGATCCTGACCAAGATGAGTCTGTGGTGTGAAATAATTTTTGTTGAGTGGATAGATTTTAGTTAGGGTTCGTCGTTCAACATTTTACAAGAACAACTTACCATGGAGTATGATTTCTCTGAAACCATGATAGATTTCAAATCGATCCTGACCAAGATGAGTCTGTGGTGTGAAATAATTTTTGTTGAGTGGATAGATTTTAGTTAGGGGTAGTCGTTCAACATTCTACAAGAACAACTTACCATGGAATATGATTTCTCTGAAATAATTTTTGTTGAGTGGATAGATTTTAGTTGGGGTAGTCGTTCAACATTTTACAAGAACAACGAATCATGGAGTATGATTTCTCTGAAATAATTTTTGTTGAGTGGATAGATTTTAGTTGGGATAGTCGTTCAACATTCTACAAGAACAACGAACCATGGAGTATGATTTCTCTGAAATAATTTTTGTTGAGTGGATAGATTTTAGTTGGGATAGTCGTTCAACATTCTACAAGAACAACTTACCATGGACTATGATTTCTCTGAAACCATGATAGATTTCAAATCGATCCTGACCAAGATGAGTCTGTGGTGTGAAATAATTTTTGTTGAGTGGATAGATTTTAGTTATGGTAGTCGTTCAACATTCTACAAGAACAACTTACCATGGACTATGATTTCTCTGAAACCATGATAGATTTCAAATCGATCCTGACCAAGATGAGTCTGTGGTGTGAAATAATTTTTGTTGAGTGGATAGATTTTAGTTCTGATAGTCGTTCAACATTCTACAAGAACAACGAACCATGGACTATGATTTCTCTGAAACCATGATAGATTTCAAATCGATCCTGACCAAGATGAGTCTGCGGTGTGAAATAATTTTTGTTGAGTGGATAGATTTTAGTTGGGATAGTCGTTCAACATTCTACAAGAACAACTTACCATGGAATATGATTTCTCTGAAATAATTTTTGTTGAGTGGATAGATATTAGTTGGGGTAGTCGTTCAACATTTTACAAGAACAACGAACCATGGAGTATGATTTCTCTGAAATAATTTTTGTTGAGTGGATAGATTTTAGTTGGGATAGTCGTTCAACATTCTACAAGAACAACTTACCATGGAGTATGATTTCTCTGAAATAATTTTTGTTGAGTAAATAGATTTTAGTTGGGATAGTCGTTCAACATTTTACAAGAACAACTTACCATGGAGTATGATTTCTCTGAAACTATGATAGATTTCAAATCGATCCTGACCAAGATGAGTCTGTGATGTGAAATAATTTTTGTTGAGTGGATAGATTTTAGTTGGGGTAGTCGTTCAACATTCTACAAGAACAACTTACCATGGAGTATGATTTCTCTGAAACCATGATAGATTTCAAATCGATCCTGACCAAGATGAGTCTGTGGTGTGAAATAATTTTTGTTGAGTGGATAGATTTTAGTTAGGGTTCGTCGTTCAACATTTTACAAGAACAACTTACCATGGAGTATGATTTCTCTGAAACCATGATAGATTTCAAATCGATCCTGACCAAGATGAGTCTGTGGTGTGAAATAATTTTTGTTGAGTGGATAGATTTTAGTTAGGGGTAGTCGTTCAACATTCTACAAGAACAACTTACCATGGAATATGATTTCTCTGAAATAATTTTTGTTGAGTGGATAGATTTTAGTTGGGGTAGTCGTTCAACATTTTACAAGAACAACGAACCATGGAGTATGATTTCTCTGAAATAATTTTTGTTGAGTGGATAGATTTTAGTTGGGATAGTCGTTCAACATTCTACAAGAACAACGAACCATGGAGTATGATTTCTCTGAAATAATTTTTGTTGAGTGGATAGATTTTAGTTGGGATAGTCGTTCAACATTCTACAAGAACAACTTACCATGGACTATGATTTCTCTGAAACCATGATAGATTTCAAATCGATCCTGACCAAGATGAGTCTGTGGTGTGAAATAATTTTTGTTGAGTGGATAGATTTTAGTTATGGTAGTCGTTCAACATTCTACAAGAACAACTTACCATGGACTATGATTTCTCTGAAACCATGATAGATTTCAAATCGATCCTGACCAAGATGAGTCTGTGGTGTGAAATAATTTTTGTTGAGTGGATAGATTTTAGTTGGGATAGTCGTTCAACATTCTACAAGAACAACGAACCATGGACTATGATTTCTCTGAAACCATGATAGATTTCAAATCGATCCTGACCAAGATGAGTCTGTGGTGTGAAATAATTTTTGTTGAGTGGATAGATTTTAGTTGGGATAGTCGTTCAACATTCTACAAGAACAACTTACCATGGAATATGATTTCTCTGAAATAATTTTTGTTGAGTGGATAGATTTTAGTTGGGGTAGTCGTTCAACATTTTACAAGAACAACGAACCATGGAGTATGATTTCTCTGAAATAATTTTTGTTGAGTGGATAGATTTTAGTTGGGGTAGTCGTTCAACATTTTACAAGAACAACGAACCATGGAGTATGATTTCTCTGAAATAATTTTTGTTGAGTGGATAGATTTTAGTTGGGGTAGTCGTTCAACATTCTACAAGAACAACTTACCATGGACTATGATTTCTCTAAAATAATTTTTGTTGAGTGGATAGATTTTAGTTGGGGTAGTCGTTCAACATTCTACAAGAACAACGAACCATGGAGTATGATTTCTCTGAAATAATTTTTGTTGAGTGGATAGATTTTAGTTGGGGTAGTCGTTCAACATTCTACAAGAACAACTTACCATGGACTATGATTTCTCTAAAATAATTTTTGTTGAGTGGATAGATTTTAGTTGGGATAGTCGTTCAACATTCTACAAGAACAACTTACCATGGAATATGATTTCTCTGAAATAATTTTTGTTGAGTGGATAGATTTTAGTTGGGGTAGTCGTTCAACATTCTACAAGAACAACGAACCATGGAGTATGATTTCTCTGAAACCATGATAGATTTCAAATCGATCCTGACCAAGATGAGTCTGTGGTGTGAAATAATTTTTGTTGAGTGGATAGATTTTAGTTAGGGGTAGTCGTTCAACATTTTACAAGAACAACTTACCATGGAGTATGATTTCTCTGAAACCATGATAGATTTCAAATCGATCCTGACCAAGATGAGTCTGTGGTGTGAAATAATTTTTGTTGAGTGGATAGATTTTAGTTAGGGGTAGTCGTTCAACATTCTACAAGAACAGCTTACCATGGAGTATGATTTCTCTGAAATAATTTTTGTTGAGTGGATAGATTTTAGTTGGGATAGTCGTTCAACATTCTACAAGAACAACTTACCATGGAATATGATTTCTCTGAAATAATTTTTGTTGAGTGGATAGATTTTAGTTGGGGTAGTCGTTCAACATTTTAGAAGAACAACGAAACATGGAGCATGATTTCTCTGAAATAATTTTCCTTGAGTGGATAGATTTTAGTTGGGGTAGTCTTTAAACATTTTACAAGAACAACGAAACATGGAGTATGATTTCTCTGAAATAACTTTGTTGAGTGGATAGATTTTAGTTGGGATAGTCGTTCAACATTCTACAAGAACAACGAACCATGGAGTATGATTTCTCTGAAACCATGATAGATTTCAAATCGATCCTGACCAAGATGAGTCTGTGGTGTGAAATAATTTTTGTTGAGTGGATAGATTTTAGTTGGGGTAGTCGTTCAACATTCTACAAGAACAACGAACCATGGAGTATGATTTCTCTGAAACCATGATAGATTTCAAATCGATTCTGACCAAGATGAGTCTGTGGTGTGAAATAATTTTTGTTGAGTGGATAGATTTTAGTTAGGGGTAGTCGTTCAACATTTTACAAGAACAACTTACCATGGAGTATGATTTCTCTGAAACCATGATAGATTTCAAATCGATCCTGACCAAGATGAGTCTGTGGTGTGAAATAATTTTTGTTGAGTGGATAGATTTTAGTTGGGGTAGTTGTTCAACATTCTACAAGAACAACTTACCATGGAGTATGATTTCTCTGAAATAATTTTTGTTGAGTGGATAGATTTTAGTTGGGATAGTCGTTCAACATTGTACAAGAACAACTTACCATGGAGTATGATTTCTGTGAAATAATTTTTGTTGACTGGATAGATTTTAGTTGGGATAGTCGTTCAACATTCTACAAGAACAACGAACCATGGAGTATGATTTCTCTGAAACCAAGATAGATTTCAAATCGATCCTGACCAAGATGAGTCTGTGGTGTGAAATAATTTTTGTTGAGTGGATAGATTTTAGTTGGGGTAGTCGTTCAACATTCTACAAGAACAACTTACCATGGAGTATGATTTCTCTGAAATAATTTTTGTTGAGTATATAGATTTTAGTTGTAATAGTCGTTCAACATTCTACAAGAACAGCTTACCATGGAGTATGATTTCTCTGAAACCATGATAGATTTCAAATCGATCCTGACCAAGATGAGTCTGTTGTGTGAAATAATTTTTGTTGAGTGGATAGATTTTAGTTGGGGTAGTCGTTCAACATTCTACAAGAACAACTTACCATGGAGTATGATTTCTCTGAAATAATTTTTGTTGAGTGGGTAGATTTTAGTTGGGATAGTCGTTCAACATTCTACAAGAACAACTTACCATGGAGTATGATTTCTCTGAAATAATTTTTGTTGAGTGGATAGATTTTAGTTGGGGTAGTCGTTCAACATTCTACAAGAACAGCGAACCATGGAGTATGATTTCTCTGCAACCATGATAGATTTCAAATCGATCCTGACCAAGATGAGTCTGTGGTGTGAAATAATTTTTGTTGAGTGGATAGATTTTAGTTGGGGTAGTCGTTCAACATTCTACAAGAACAACGAACCATGGAGTATGATTTCTCTGAAATAATTTTTGTTGAGTGGATAGATTTTAGTTGGGATAGTCGTTCAACATTCTACAAGAACAACTTACCATGGAGTATGATTTCTGTGAAATAATTTTTGTTGAGTGGATAGATTTTAGTTGGGATAGTCGTTCAACATTCTACAAGAACAACGAATCATGGAGTATGATTTCTCTTAAACCATGATAGATTTCAAATCGATCCTGACCAAGATGAGTCTGTGGTGTGAAATAATTTTTGTTGAGTGGATAGATTTTAGTTGGGGTAGTCGTTCAACATTCTACAAGAACAACGAACCATGGACTATGATTTCTCTGAAACCATGATAGATTTCAAATCGATCCTGACCAAGATAAGTCTGTGGTGTGAAATAATTTTTGTTGAGTGGATAGATTTTAGTTAGGGGTAGTCGTTCAACATTTTACAAGAACAACGAACAATGGAGTATGATTTCTCTGAAATAATTTTTGTTGAGTGGATAGATTTTAGTTGGGATAGTCGTTCAACATTCTACAAGAACAACGAACCATGGAGTATGATTTCTCTGAAATAATTTTTGTTGAGTGGATAGATTTTAGTTGGGATAGTCGTTCAACATTTTACAAGAACAACGAACCATGGAATATGATTTCTCTGAAATAATTTTTGTTGAGTGGATAGATTTTAGTTGGGGTAGTCGTTCAACATTTTACAAGAACAACGAATCATGGAGTATGATTTCTCTGAAATAATTTTTGTTGAGTGGATAGATTTTAGTTGGGATAGTCGTTCAACATTCTACAAGAACAACGAACCATGGAATATGATTTCTCTGAAATAATTTTTGTTGAGTGGATAGATTTTAGTTGGGGTAGTCGTTCAACATTCTACAAGAACAACGAACCATGGACTATGATTTCTCTGAAACCATGATAGATTTCAAATCGATCCTGACCAAGATGAGTCTGTGGTGTGAAATAATTTTTGTTGAGTGGATAGATTTTAGTTGGGGTAGTCGTTCAACATTCTACAAGAACAACTTACCATGGACTATGATTTCTCTGAAACCATGATAGATTTCAAATCGATCCTGACCAAGATAAGTCTGTGGTGTGAAATAATTTTTGTTGAGTGGATAGATTTTAGTTAGGGGTAATCGTTCAACATTTTACAAGAACAACGAAACATGGAATATGATTTCTCTGAAATAATTTTTGTTGAGTGGATAGATTTTAGTTGGGGTAGTCGTTCAACATTTTACAAGAACAACGAACCATGGAGTATGATTTCTCTGAAATAATTTTTATTGAGTGGATAGATTTTAGTTGGGATAGTCGTTCAACATTCTACAAGAACAACGAACCATGGAGTATGATTTCTCTGAAATAATTTTTGTTGAGTGGATAGATTTTAGTTGGGATAGTCGTTCAACATTCTACAAGAACAACGAACCATGGAGTATGATTTCTCTGAAATAATTTTTGTTGAGTGGATAGATTTTAGTTGGGATAGTCGTTCAACATTCTACAAGAACAACTTACCATGGAGTATGATTTCTCTGAAATAATTTTTGTTGAGTGGATAGATTTTAGTTGGGATAGTCGTTCAACATTTTACAAGAACAACTTACCATGGAGTATGATTTCTCTGAAACCATGATAGATATCAAATCGATCCTGACCAAGATGAGTCTGTGGTGTGAAATAATTTTTGTTGAGTGGATAGATTTTAGTTGGGGTAGTCGTTCAACATTCTACAAGAACAACTTACCATGGAGTATGATTTCTCTGAAATAATTTTTGTTGAGTGGATAGATTTTAGTTGGGATAGTCGTTCAACATTCTACAAGAACAACTTACCATGGAGTATGATTTCTCTGAAATAATTTTTGTTGAGTGGATAGATTTTAGTTGGGATAGTCGTTCAACATTTTACAAGAACAACTTACCATGGAGTATGATTTCTCTGAAACCATGATAGATTTCAAATCGATCCTGACCAAGATGAGTCTGTGGTGTGAAATAATTTTTGTTGAGTGGATAGATTTTAGTTGGGATAGTCGTTCAACATTCTACAAGAACAACGAACCATGGAGTATGATTTCTCTGAAATAATTTTTGTTGAGTGGATAGATTTTAGTTGGGATAGTCGTTCAACATTCTACAAGAACAACTTACCATGGAGTATGATTTCTCTGAAATAATTTTTGTTGAGTGGATAGATTTTAGTTGGGATAGTCGTTCAACATTTTACAAGAACAACTTACCATGGAGTATGATTTCTCTGAAACCATGATAGATTTGAAATCGATCCTGACCAAGATGAGTCTGTGGTGTGAAATAATTTTTGTTGAGTGGATAGATTTTAGTTGGGGTAGTCGTTCAACATTCTACAAGAACAATGAACCATGGAGTATGATTTCTCTGAAATAATTTTTGTTGAGTGGATAGATTTTAGTTGGGATAGTCGTTCAACATTCTACAAGAACAACGAACCATGGAGTATGATTTCTCTGAAATAATTTTTGTTGAGTGGATAGATTTTAGTTGGGATAGTCGTTCAACATTCTACAAGAACAACGAACCATGGAGTATGATTTCTCTGAAATAATTTTTGTTGAGTGGATAGATTTTAGTTGGGATAGTCGTTCAACATTCTACAAGAACAACTTACCATGGAGTATGATTTCTCTGAAATAATTTTTGTTGAGTGGATAGATTTTAGTTGGGATAGTCGTTCAACATTTTACAAGAACAACTTACCATGGAGTATGATTTCTCTGAAACCATGATAGATATCAAATCGATCCTGACCAAGATGAGTCTGTGGTGTGAAATAATTTTTGTTGAGTGGATAGATTTTAGTTGGGGTAGTCGTTCAACATTCTACAAGAACAACTTACCATGGAGTATGATTTCTCTGAAATAATTTTTGTTGAGTGGATAGATTTTAGTTGGGATAGTCGTTCAACATTCTACAAGAACAACTTACCATGGAGTATGATTTCTCTGAAATAATTTTTGTTGAGTGGATAGATTTTAGTTGGGATAGTCGTTCAACATTTTACAAGAACAACTTACCATGGAGTATGATTTCTCTGAAACCATGATAGATTTCAAATCGATCCTGACCAAGATGAGTCTGTGGTGTGAAATAATTTTTGTTGAGTGGATAGATTTTAGTTGGGATAGTCGTTCAACATTCTACAAGAACAACGAACCATGGAGTATGATTTCTCTGAAATAATTTTTGTTGAGTGGATAGATTTTAGTTGGGATAGTCGTTCAACATTCTACAAGAACAACTTACCATGGAGTATGATTTCTCTGAAATAATTTTTGTTGAGTGGATAGATTTTAGTTGGGATAGTCGTTCAACATTCTACAAGAACAACTTACCATGGAGTATGATTTCTCTGAAATAATTTTTGTTGAGTGGATAGATTTTAGTTGGGATAGTCGTTCAACATTTTACAAGAACAACTTACCATGGAGTATGATTTCTCTGAAACCATGATAGATTTCAAATCGATCCTGACCAAGATGAGTCTGTGGTGTGAAATAATTTTTGTTGAGTGGATAGATTTTAGTTGGGATAGTCGTTCAACATTCTACAAGAACAACGAACCATGGAGTATGATTTCTCTGAAATAATTTTTGTTGAGTGGATAGATTTTAGTTGGGATAGTCGTTCAACATTTTACAAGAACAACTTACCATGGAGTATGATTTCTCTGAAACCATGATAGATTTCAAATCGATCCTGACCAAGATGAGTCTGTGGTGTGAAATAATTTTTGTTGAGTGGATAGATTTTAGTTGGGGTAGTCGTTCAACATTCTACAAGAACAACTTACCATGGAGTATGATTTCTCTGAAATAATTTTTGTTGAGTGGATAGATTTTAGTTGGGATAGTCGTTCAACATTCTACAAGAACAACGAACCATGGAGTATGATTTCTCTGAAATAATTTTTGTTGAGTGGATAGATTTTAGTTGGGATAGTCGTTCAACATTCTACAAGAACAACTTACCATGGACTATGATTTCTCTGAAACCATGATAGATTTCAAATCGATCCTGACCAAGATGAGTCTGTGGTGTGAAATAATTTTTGTTGAGTGGATAGATTTTAGTTGGGGTAGTCGTTCAACATTCTACAAGAACAATGAACCATGGAGTATGATTTCTCTGAAATAATTTTTGTTGAGTGGATAGATTTTAGTTGGGATAGTCGTTCAACATTCTACAAGAACAACGAACCATGGACTATGATTTCTCTGAAACCATGATAGATTTCAAATCGATCCTGACCAAGATGAGTCTGTGGTGTGAAATAATTTTTGTTGAGTGGATAGATTTTAGTTGGGGTAGTCGTTCAACATTCTACAAGAACAATGAACCATGGAGTATGATTTCTCTGAAATAATTTTTGTTGAGTGGATAGATTTTAGTTGGGGTAGTCGTTCAACATTCTACAAGAACAACTTACGATGGAGTATGATTTCTCTGAAATAATTTTTGTTGAGTGGATAGATTTTAGTTGGGATAGTCGTTCAACATTCTACAAGAACAACGAACCATGGAGTATGATTTCTCTGAAATAATTTTTGTTGAGTGGATAGATTTTAGTTGGGATAGTCGTTCAACATTCTACAAGAACAACTTACCATGGACTATGATTTCTCTGAAACCATGATAGATTTCAAATCGATCCTGACCAAGATGAGTCTGTGGTGTGAAATAATTTTTGTTGAGTGGATAGATTTTAGTTGGGGTAGTCGTTCAACATTCTACAAGAACAATGAACCATGGAGTATGATTTCTCTGAAATAATTTTTGTTGAGTGGATAGATTTTAGTTGGGATAGTCGTTCAACATTCTACAAGAACAACGAACCATGGAGTATGATTTCTCTGAAATAATTTTTGTTGAGTGGATAGATTTTAGTTGGGATAGGCGTTCAACATTGTACAAGAACAACTTACCATGGAATATGATTTCTGTGAAATAATTTTTGTTGAGTGGATAGATTTTAGTTGGGATAGTCGTTCAACATTCTACAAGAACAACGAACCATGGAGTATGATTTCTCTGAAACCATGATAGATTTCAAATCGATCCTGACCAAGATGAGTCTGTGGTGTGAAATAATTTTTGTTGAGTGGATAGATTTTAGTTGGGGTAGTCGTTCAACATTCTACAAGAACAACTTACCATGGACTATGATTTCTCTGAAACCATGATAGATTTCAAATCGATCCTGACCAGGATAAGTCTGTGGTGTGAAATAATTTTTGTTGAGTTTATAGATTTTAGTTGGGGTAGTCGTTCAACATTCTACAAGAACAACGAAATATGGAGTATGATTTCTCTGAAACCATGATAGATTTCAAATCGATCCTGACCAAGATGAGTCTGTTGTGTGGAATAATTTTTGTTGAGTGGATAGATTTTAGTTGGGGTAGTCGTTCAACATTCTACAAGAACAACTTACCATGGAGTATGATTTCTCTGAAATAATTTTTGTTGAGTGGATAGATTTTAGTTGGGATAGTCGTTCAACATTCTACAAGAAAAACCAACAATGGAGTATGATTTCTCTGAAATAATTTTTGTTGAGTGGATAGATTTTAGTTGGGGTAGTCGTTCAACATTCTACAAGAACAACTTACCATGGAGTATGATTTCTCTGAAACCATGATAGATTTCAAATCGATCCTGACCAAGATGAGTCTGTGGTGTGAAATAATTTTTGTTGAGTGGATAGATTTTAGTTGGGATAGTCGTTCAACATTCTACAAGAACAACTTACCATGGAGTATGATTTCTCTGAAATAATTTTTGTTGAGTGGATAGATTTTAGTTGGGATAGTCGTTCAACATTCTACAAGAACAACGAACCATGGAGTATGATTTCTCTGAAACCATGATAGATTTCAAATCGATCCTGACCAAGATGAGTCTGTGGTGTGAAATAATTTTTGTTGAGTGGATAGATTTTAGTTGGGATAGTCGTTCAACATTCTACAAGAACAACTTACCATGGAGTATGATTTCTCTGAAATAATTTTTGTTGAGTGGATAGATTTTAGTTTGGGTAGTCGTTCAACATTCTACAAGAACAACTTACCATGGAGTATGATTTCTCTGAAACCATGATAGATTTCAAATCGATCCTGACCAAGATGAGTCTGTGGTGTGAAATAATTTTTGTTGAGTGGATAGATTTTAGTTGGGATAGTCGTTCAACATTCTACAAGAACAACTTACCATGGAGTATGATTTCTCTGAAATAATTTTTGTTGAGTGGATAGATTTTAGTTGGGATAGTCGTTCAACATTCTAAAAGAACAACGAACCATGGAGTATGATTTCTCTGAAACCATGATAGATTTCAAATCGATCCTGACCAAGATGAGTCTGTGGTGTGAAATAATTTTTGTTGAGTGGATAGATTTTAGTTGGGATAGTCGTTCAACATTCTACAAGAACAACTTACCATGGAGTATGATTTCTCTGAAATAATTTTTGTTGAGTGGATAGATTTTAGTTGGGATAGTCGTTCAACATTCTACAAGAACAATGAACCATGGAGTATGATTTCTCTGAAATAATTTTTGTTGAGTGGATAGATTTTAGTTGGGATAGTCGTTCAACATTCTACAAGAACAACGAACCATGGACTATGATTTCTCTGAAACCATGATAGATTTCAAATCGATCCTGACCAAGATGAGTCTGTGGTGTGAAATAATTTTTGTTGAGTGGATAGATTTTAGTTGGGGTAGTCGTTCAACATTCTACAAGAACAACTTACCATGGAGTATGATTTCTCTGAAATAATTTTTGTTGAGTGGATAGATTTTAGTTGGGATAGGCGTTCAACATTGTACAAGAACAACTTACCATGGAATATGATTTCTGTGAAATAATTTTTGTTGAGTGGATAGATTTTAGTTAGGGGTAGTCGTTCAACATTCTACAAGAACAACGAACCATGGAGTATGATTTCTCTGAAATAATTTTTGTTGAGTGGATAGATTTTAGTTAGGGGTAGTCGTTCAACATTCTACAAGAACAACTTACCATGGAGTATGATTTCTCTGAAATAATTTTTGTTGAGTACATAGATTTTAGTTGGGATAGTCGTTCAACATTCTACAAGAACAACTTACCATGGACCATGATTTCTCTGAAACCATGATCGATTTCAAATCGATCCTGACCAAGATGAGTCTGTGGTGTGAAATAATTTTTGGAGTATGATTTCTCTGAAATAATTTTTGTTGAGTGGATAGATTTTAGTTGGGGTAGTCGTTCAACATTCTACAAGAACAACTTACCATGGAGTATGATTTCTCTGAAACCATGATAGATTTCAAATCGATCCTGACCAGGATAAGTCTGTGGTGTGAAATAATTTTTGTTGAGTTTATAGATTTTAGTTGGGGTAGTCGTTCAACATTCTACAAGAACAACGAAATATGGAGTATGATTTCTCTGAAACCATGATAGATTTCAAATCGATCCTGACCAAGATGAGTCTGTTGTGTGGAATAATTTTTGTTGAGTGGATAGATTTTAGTTGGGGTAGTCGTTCAACATTCTACAAGAACAACTTACCATGGAGTATGATTTCTCTGAAATAATTTTTGTTGAGTGGGTAGATTTTCTTTGGGATAGTCGTTCAACATTCTACAAGAAAAACCAACAATGGAGTATGATTTCTCTGAAATAATTTTTGTTGAGTGGATAGATTTTAGTTGGGGTAGTCGTTCAACATTCTACAAGAACAACTTACCATGGAGTATGATTTCTCTGAAACCATGATAGATTTCAAATCGATCCTGACCAAGATGAGTCTGTGGTGTGAAATAATTTTTGTTGAGTTTATAGATTTTAGTTGGGGTAGTCGTTCAACATTCTACAAGAACAACGAAATATGGAGTATGATTTCTCTGAAACCATGATAGATTTCAAATCGATCCTGACCAAGATGAGTCTGTTGTGTGGAATAATTTTTGTTGAGTGGATAGATTTTAGTTGGGGTAGTCGTTCAACATTCTACAAGAACAACTTACCATGGAGTATGATTTCTCTGAAATAATTTTTGTTGAGTGGGTAGATTTTAGTTGGGATAGTCGTTCAACATTCTACAAGAAAAACCAACAATGGAGTATGATTTCTCTGAAATAATTTTTGTTGAGTGGATAGATTTTAGTAGGGGTAGTCGTTCAACATTCTACAAGAACAACGAACCATGGAGTATGATTTCTCTGAAACCATGATAGATTTCAAATCGATCCTGACCAAGATGAGTCTGTGGTGTGAAATAATTTTTGTTGAGTGGATAGATTTTAGTTAGGGGTAGTCGTTCAACATTCTACAAGAACAACGAACCATGGAGTATGATTTCTCTGAAATAATTTTTGTTGAGTGGATAGATTTTAGTTAGGGGTAGTCGTTCAACATTCTACAAGAACAACTTACCATGGAGTATGATTTCTCTGAAATAATTTTTGTTGAGTGGATAGATTTTAGTTGGGATAGTCGTTCAACATTCTACAAGAACAACGAACCATGGAGTATGATTTCTCTGAAACCATGATAGATTTCAAATCGATCCTGACCAAGATGAGTCTGTGGTGTGAAATAATTTTTGTTGAGTGGATAGATTTTAGTTGGGATAGTCGTTCAACATTCTACAAGAACAACTTACCATGGAGTATGATTTCTCTGAAATAATTTTTGTTGAGTGGATAGATTTTAGTTTGGGTAGTCGTTCAACATTCTACAAGAACAACTTACCATGGAGTATGATTTCTCTGAAACCATGATAGATTTCAAATCGATCCTGACCAAGATGAGTCTGTGGTGTGAAATAATTTTTGTTGAGTGGATAGATTTTAGTTGGGATAGTCGTTCAACATTCTACAAGAACAACTTACCATGGAGTATGATTTCTCTGAAATAATTTTTGTTGAGTGGATAGATTTTAGTTGGGATAGTCGTTCAACATTCTACAAGAACAACTTACCATGGAGTATGATTTCTCTGAAATAATTTTTGTTGAGTGGATAGATTTTAGTTGGGATAGTCGTTCAACATTCTAAAAGAACAACGAACCATGGAGTATGATTTCTCTGAAACCATGATAGATTTCAAATCGATCCTGACCAAGATGAGTCTGTGGTGTGAAATAATTTTTGTTGAGTGGATAGATTTTAGTTGGGGTAGTCGTTCAACATTCTACAAGAACAACTTACCATGGAGTATGATTTCTCTGAAATAATTTTTGTTGAGTGGATAGATTTTAGTTGGGATAGTCGTTCAACATTCTACAAGAAAAACCAACAATGGAGTATGATTTCTCTGAAATAATTTTTGTTGAGTGGATAGATTTTAGTTGGGGTAGTCGTTCAACATTCTACAAGAACAACTTACCATGGAGTATGATTTCTCTGAAACCATGATAGATTTCAAATCGATCCTGACCAAGATGAGTCTGTGGTGTGAAATAATTTTTGTTGAGTGGATAGATTTTAGTTGGGATAGTCGTTCAACATTCTACAAGAGCAACTTACCATGGAGTATGATTTCTCTGAAATAATTTTTGTTGAGTGGATAGATTTTAGTTGGGATAGTCGTTCAACATTCTACAAGAACAACGAACCATGGAGTATGATTTCTCTGAAACCATGATAGATTTCAAATCGATCCTGACCAAGATGAGTCTGTTTTGTGAAATAATTTTTGTTGAGTGGATAGATTTTAGTTGGGATAGTCGTTCAACATTCTACAAGAACAACTTACCATGGAGTATGATTTCTCTGAAATAATTTTTGTTGAGTGGATAGATTTTAGTTTGGGTAGTCGTTCAACATTCTACAAGAGCAACTTACCATGGAGTATGATTTCTCTGAAACCATGATAGATTTCAAATCGATCCTGACCAAGATGAGTCTGTGGTGTGAAATAATTTTTGTTGAGTGGATAGATTTTAGTTGGGATAGTCGTTCAACATTCTACAAGAACAACTTACCATGGAGTATGATTTCTCTGAAATAATTTTTGTTGAGTGGATAGATTTTAGTTGGGATAGTCGTTCAACATTCTAAAAGAACAACGAACCATGGAGTATGATTTCTCTGAAACCATGATAGATTTCAAATCGATCCTGACCAAGATGAGTCTGTGGTGTGAAATAATTTTTGTTGAGTGGATAGATTTTAGTTGGGATAGTCGTTCAACATTCTACAAGAACAACTTACCATGGAGTATGATTTCTCTGAAATAATTTTTGTTGAGTGGATAGATTTTAGTTGGGATAGTCGTTCAACATTCTACAAGAACAATGAACCATGGAGTATGATTTCTCTGAAATAATTTTTGTTGAGTGGATAGATTTTAGTTGGGATAGTCGTTCAACATTCTACAAGAACAACGAACCATGGACTATGATTTCTCTGAAACCATGATAGATTTCAAATCGATCCTGACCAAGATGAGTCTGTGGTGTGAAATAATTTTTGTTGAGTGGATAGATTTTAGTTGGGGTAGTCGTTCAACATTCTACAAGAACAACTTACCATGGAGTATGATTTCTCTGAAATAATTTTTGTTGAGTGGATAGATTTTAGTTGGGATAAGCGTTCAACATTGTACAAGAACAACTTACCATGGAATATGATTTCTGTGAAATAATTTTTGTTGAGTGGATAGATTTTAGTTAGGGGTAGTCGTTCAACATTCTACAAGAACAACGAACCATGGAGTATGATTTCTCTGAAATAATTTTTGTTGAGTGGATAGATTTTAGTTAGGGGTAGTCGTTCAACATTCTACAAGAACAACTTACCATGGAGTATGATTTCTCTGAAATAATTTTTGTTGAGTACATAGATTTTAGTTGGGATAGTCGTTCAACATTCTACAAGAACAACTTACCATGGACCATGATTTCTCTGAAACCATGATCGATTTCAAATCGATCCTGACCAAGATGAGTCTGTGGTGTGAAATAATTTTTGGAGTATGATTTCTCTGAAATAATTTTTGTTGAGTGGATAGATTTTAGTTGGGGTAGTCGTTCAACATTCTACAAGAACAACTTACCATGGAGTATGATTTCTCTGAAACCATGATAGATTTCAAATCGATCCTGACCAGGATAAGTCTGTGGTGTGAAATAATTTTTGTTGAGTTTATAGATTTTAGTTGGGGTAGTCGTTCAACATTCTACAAGAACAACGAAATATGGAGTATGATTTCTCTGAAACCATGATAGATTTCAAATCGATCCTGACCAAGATGAGTCTGTTGTGTGGAATAATTTTTGTTGAGTGGATAGATTTTAGTTGGGGTAGTCGTTCAACATTCTACAAGAACAACTTACCATGGAGTATGATTTCTCTGAAATAATTTTTGTTGAGTGGGTAGATTTTCTTTGGGATAGTCGTTCAACATTCTACAAGAAAAACCAACAATGGAGTATGATTTCTCTGAAATAATTTTTGTTGAGTGGATAGATTTTAGTTGGGGTAGTCGTTCAACATTCTACAAGAACAACTTACCATGGAGTATGATTTCTCTGAAACCATGATAGATTTCAAATCGATCCTGACCAAGATGAGTCTGTGGTGTGAAATAATTTTTGTTGAGTTTATAGATTTTAGTTGGGGTAGTCGTTCAACATTCTACAAGAACAACGAAATATGGAGTATGATTTCTCTGAAACCATGATAGATTTCAAATCGATCCTGACCAAGATGAGTCTGTTGTGTGGAATAATTTTTGTTGAGTGGATAGATTTTAGTTGGGGTAGTCGTTCAACATTCTACAAGAACAACTTACCATGGAGTATGATTTCTCTGAAATAATTTTTGTTGAGTGGGTAGATTTTAGTTGGGATAGTCGTTCAACATTCTACAAGAAAAACCAACAATGGAGTATGATTTCTCTGAAATAATTTTTGTTGAGTGGATAGATTTTAGTAGGGGTAGTCGTTCAACATTCTACAAGAACAACGAACCATGGAGTATGATTTCTCTGAAACCATGATAGATTTCAAATCGATCCTGACCAAGATGAGTCTGTGGTGTGAAATAATTTTTGTTGAGTGGATAGATTTTAGTTAGGGGTAGTCGTTCAACATTCTACAAGAACAACGAACCATGGAGTATGATTTCTCTGAAATAATTTTTGTTGAGTGGATAGATTTTAGTTAGGGGTAGTCGTTCAACATTCTACAAGAACAACTTACCATGGAGTATGATTTCTCTGAAATAATTTTTGTTGAGTACATAGATTTTAGTTGGGATAGTCGTTCAACATTCTACAAGAACAACTTACCATGGACCATGATTTCTCTGAAACCATGATAGATTTCAAATCGATCCTGACCAAGATGAGTCTGTGGTGTGAAATAATTTTTGGAGTATGATTTCTCTGAAATAAGTTTTGTTGAGTGGATAGATTTTAGTTGGGGTAGTCGTTCAACATTCTACAAGAACAACGAATCATGGAGTATGATTTCTCTGAAACCATGATAGATTTCAAATCGATCCTGACCAAGATGAGTCTGTGGTGTGAAATAATTTTTGTTGAGTGGATAGATTTTAGTTGGGATAGTCGTTCAACATTCTACAAGAACAACTTACCATGGACCATGATTTCTCTGAAACCATGATAGATTTCAAATCGATCCTGACCAAGATGAGTCTGTGGTGTGAAATAATTTTTGGAGTATGATTTCTCTGAAATAATTTTTGTTGGGTGGATAGATTTTAGTTGGGGTAGTCGTTCAACATTCTACAAGAACAACTTACCATGGAGTATGATTTCTCTGAAATAATTTTTGTTGAGTGGATAGATTTTAGTTGGGATAGTCGTTCAACATTCTACAAGAACAACGAACCATATAGTATGATTTCTCTGAAACCATGATCGATTTCAAATCGATTATGACCAAGATGAGTCTGTGGTGTGAAATAATTTTTATTGAGTGGATAGATTTTAGTTGGGATAGCCGTTCAACATTCTACAAGAACAACTTACCATGGAGTATGATTTCTCTGAAATAATTTTTATTGAGTGGATAGATTTTAGTTAGGGGTAGTCGTTCAACATTCTACAAGAACAACGAACCATGGAGTATGATTTCTCTGAAACCATGATCGATTTCAAATCGATCCTGACCAAGATGAGTCTGTGGTGTGAAATAATTTTTGTTGTGTGGATAGATTTTAGTTGGGATAGTCGTTCAACATTCTACAAGAACAACTTACCATGGAGTATGATTTCTCTGAAATCATGATCGATTTCAAATCGATCCTGACCAAGATGAGTCTGTGGTGTGAAATAATTTTTGTTGAGTGGATAGATTTTAGTTAGGGGTAGTCGTTCAACATTCTACAAGAACAACTTACCATGGAGTATGATTTCTCTGAAATAATTTTTGTTGAGTTAATAGATTTTAGTTGGGATACTCGTTCAACATTCTACAAGAACAACGAACCATGGAGTATGATTTCTCTGAAACCATGATAGATTTCAAATCGATCCTGACCAAGATGAGTCTGCGGTGTGAACTAATTTTTGTTGAGTGGATAGATTTTAGTTGGGGTAGTCGTTCAGCATTCTACAAGAACAACGAACCATGGACTATGATTTGTCTGAAACCATGATAGATTTCAAATCGATCCTGACCAAGATGAGTCAGTGGTGTGAAATAATTTTTGTTGAGTGGATAGATTTTAGTTAGGGGTAGTCGTTCAACATTCTACAAGAACAACGAACCATGGAGTATGATTTCTCTGAAATAATTTTTGTTGAGTGGATAGATTGTAGTTAGGGGTAGTCGTTCAACATTCTACAAGAACAACTTACCATGGAGTATGATTTCTCTGAAATAATTTTTGTTGAGTGGATAGATTTTAGTTGGGGTAGTCGTTCAACATTCTACAAGAACAACTTACCATGGAATATGATTTCTCTGAAATAATTTTTGTTGAGTGGATAGATTTTAGTTGGGATAGTCGTTCAACATTCTACAAGAACAACGAACCATGGAGTATGATTTCTCTGAAACCATGATAGATTTCAAATCGATCCTGACCAAGATGAGTCTGTGGTGTGAAATAATTTTTGTTGAGTGGATAGATTTTAGTTGGGATAGTCGTTCAACATTCTACAAGAACAACGAACCATGGAGTATGATTTCTCTGAAATAATTTTTGTTGGGTGGATAGATTTTAGTTGGGGTAGTCGTTCAACATTCTACAAGAACAACTTACCATGGAGTATGATTTCTCTGAAATAATTTTTGTTGAGTGGATAGCTTTTAGTTAGGGGTAGTCGTTCAACATTCTACAAGAACAACGAACCATGGAGTATGATTTCTCTGAAACCATGATCGATTTCAAATCGATCCTGACCAAGATGAGTCTGTGGTGTGAAATAATTTTTGTTGTGTGGATAGATTTTAGTTGGGGTAGTCGTTCAACATTCTACAAGAACAACTTACCATGGAGTATGATTTCTCTGAAATAATTTTTGTTGAGTGGGTAGATTTTAGTTGGGATAGTCGTTCAACATTCTACAAGAAAAACCAACAATGGAGTATGATTTCTCTGAAATAATTTTTGTTGAGTGGATAGATTTTAGTAGGGGTAGTCGTTCAACATTCTACAAGAACAACGAACCATGGAGTATGATTTCTCTGAAACCATGATAGATTTCAAATCGATCCTGACCAAGATGAGTCTGTGGTGTGAAATAATTTTTGTTGAGTGGATAGATTTTAGTTAGGGGTAGTCGTTCAACATTCTACAAGAACAACGAACCATGGAGTATGATTTCTCTGAAATAATTTTTGTTGAGTGGATAGATTTTAGTTAGGGGTAGTCGTTCAACATTCTACAAGAACAACTTACCATGGAGTATGATTTCTCTGAAATAATTTTTGTTGAGTACATAGATTTTAGTTGGGATAGTCGTTCAACATTCTACAAGAACAACTTACCATGGACCATGATTTCTCTGAAACCATGATAGATTTCAAATCGATCCTGACCAAGATGAGTCTGTGGTGTGAAATAATTTTTGGAGTATGATTTCTCTGAAATAAGTTTTGTTGAGTGGATAGATTTTAGTTGGGGTAGTCGTTCAACATTCTACAAGAACAACGAATCATGGAGTATGATTTCTCTGAAACCATGATAGATTTCAAATCGATCCTGACCAAGATGAGTCTGTGGTGTGAAATAATTTTTGTTGAGTGGATAGATTTTAGTTGGGATAGTCGTTCAACATTCTACAAGAACAACTTACCATGGACCATGATTTCTCTGAAACCATGATAGATTTCAAATCGATCCTGACCAAGATGAGTCTGTGGTGTGAAATAATTTTTGGAGTATGATTTCTCTGAAATAATTTTTGTTGGGTGGATAGATTTTAGTTGGGGTAGTCGTTCAACATTCTACAAGAACAACTTACCATGGAGTATGATTTCTCTGAAATAATTTTTGTTGAGTGGATAGATTTTAGTTGGGATAGTCGTTCAACATTCTACAAGAACAACGAACCATATAGTATGATTTCTCTGAAACCATGATCGATTTCAAATCGATTATGACCAAGATGAGTCTGTGGTGTGAAATAATTTTTATTGAGTGGATAGATTTTAGTTGGGATAGCCGTTCAACATTCTACAAGAACAACTTACCATGGAGTATGATTTCTCTGAAATAATTTTTATTGAGTGGATAGATTTTAGTTAGGGGTAGTCGTTCAACATTCTACAAGAACAACGAACCATGGAGTATGATTTCTCTGAAACCATGATCGATTTCAAATCGATCCTGACCAAGATGAGTCTGTGGTGTGAAATAATTTTTGTTGTGTGGATAGATTTTAGTTGGGATAGTCGTTCAACATTCTACAAGAACAACTTACCATGGAGTATGATTTCTCTGAAATCATGATCGATTTCAAATCGATCCTGACCAAGATGAGTCTGTGGTGTGAAATAATTTTTGTTGAGTGGATAGATTTTAGTTAGGGGTAGTCGTTCAACATTCTACAAGAACAACTTACCATGGAGTATGATTTCTCTGAAATAATTTTTGTTGAGTTAATAGATTTTAGTTGGGATACTCGTTCAACATTCTACAAGAACAACGAACCATGGAGTATGATTTCTCTGAAACCATGATAGATTTCAAATCGATCCTGACCAAGATGAGTCTGCGGTGTGAACTAATTTTTGTTGAGTGGATAGATTTTAGTTGGGGTAGTCGTTCAGCATTCTACAAGAACAACGAACCATGGACTATGATTTGTCTGAAACCATGATAGATTTCAAATCGATCCTGACCAAGATGAGTCAGTGGTGTGAAATAATTTTTGTTGAGTGGATAGATTTTAGTTAGGGGTAGTCGTTCAACATTCTACAAGAACAACGAACCATGGAGTATGATTTCTCTGAAATAATTTTTGTTGAGTGGATAGATTGTAGTTAGGGGTAGTCGTTCAACATTCTACAAGAACAACTTACCATGGAGTATGATTTCTCTGAAATAATTTTTGTTGAGTGGATAGATTTTAGTTGGGGTAGTCGTTCAACATTCTACAAGAACAACTTACCATGGAATATGATTTCTCTGAAATAATTTTTGTTGAGTGGATAGATTTTAGTTGGGATAGTCGTTCAACATTCTACAAGAACAACGAACCATGGAGTATGATTTCTCTGAAACCATGATAGATTTCAAATCGATCCTGACCAAGATGAGTCTGTGGTGTGAAATAATTTTTGTTGAGTGGATAGATTTTAGTTGGGATAGTCGTTCAACATTCTACAAGAACAACGAACCATGGAGTATGATTTCTCTGAAATAATTTTTGTTGGGTGGATAGATTTTAGTTGGGGTAGTCGTTCAACATTCTACAAGAACAACTTACCATGGAGTATGATTTCTCTGAAATAATTTTTGTTGAGTGGATAGCTTTTAGTTAGGGGTAGTCGTTCAACATTCTACAAGAACAACGAACCATGGAGTATGATTTCTCTGAAACCATGATCGATTTCAAATCGATCCTGACCAAGATGAGTCTGTGGTGTGAAATAATTTTTGTTGTGTGGATAGATTTTAGTTGGGATAGTCGTTCAACATTCTACAAGAACAACTTACCATGGAGTATGATTTCTCTGAAATCATGATCGATTTCAAATCGATCCTGACCAAGATGAGTCTGTGGTGTGAAATAATTTTTGTTGAGTGGATAGATTTTAGTTAGGGGTAGTCGTTCAACATTCTACAAGAACAACTTACCATGGAGTATGATTTCTCTAAAATAATTTTTGTTGAGTGGATAGATTTTAGTTAGGGGTAGTCGTTCAACATTCTACAAGAACAACGAACCATGGAGTATGATTTCTCTGAAACCATGATAGATTTCAAATCGATCCTGACCAAGATGAGTCTGTGGTGTGAACTAATTTTTGTTGAGTGGATAGATTTTAGTTGGGGTAGTCGTTCAACATTCTACAAGAACAACGAACCATGGACTATGATTTGTCTGAAACCATGATAGATTTCAAATCGATCCTGACCAAGATGAGTCAGTGGTGTGAAATAATTTTTGTTGAGTGGATAGATTTTAGTTAGGGGTAATCGTTCAACATTCTACAAGAACAACGAACAATGGAGTATGATTTCTCTGAAATAATTTTTGTTGAGTGGATAGATTTTAGTTAGGGGTAGTCGTTCAACATTCTACAAGAACAACGAACCATGGAGTATGATTTCTCTGAAATAATTTTTGTTGAGTGGATAGATTTTAGTCGGGGTAGTCGTTCAACATTCTACAAGAACAACGAACCATGGAGTATGATTTCTCTGAAATAATTTTTGTTGAGTGGATAGATTTTAGTTGGGATAGTCGTTCAACATTCTACAAGAACAACGAACCATGGAGTATGATTTCTCTGAAACCATGATAGATTTCAAATCGATCCTGACCAAGATGAGTCTGTGGTGTGAAATAATTTTTGTTGAGTGGATAGATTTTAGTTGGGATAGTCGTTCAACATTCTACAAGAACAACTTACCATATAGTATGATTTCTCTGAAATAATTTTTGTTGAGTGGATAGATTTTAGTTGGGATAGTCGTTCAACATTCTACAAGAACAACGAACCATGGAGTATGATTTCTCTGAAACCATGATCGATTTCAAATCGATCCTGACCAAGATGAGTCTGTGGTGTGAAATAATTTTTGTTGAGTGGGTAGATTTTAGTTGGGATAGTCGTTCAACATTCTACAAGAACAACTTACCATGGAGTATGGTTTCTCTGAAATAATTTTTGTTGACTGGATAGATTTTAGTTAGGGGTAGTCGTTCAACATTCTACAAGAACAACGAACCATGGAGTATGATTTCTCTGCATCCAAGATAGATTTCAAATCGATCCTGACCAAGATGAGCCTGTGGTGTGAAATAATTTTTGTTGAGTGGATAGATTTTAGTTGGGGTAGTCGTTCAACATTCTACAAGAACAACTTACAATGGAGTATGATTTCTCTGAAATAATTTTTGTTGAGTGGGTAGATTTTAGTTGGGATAGTCGTTCAACATTCTACAAGAAAAACCAACAATCTAGTATGATTTCTCTGAAATAATTCTTGTTGAGTGGATAGATTTTAGTTGGGGTAGTCGTTCAACATTCTACAAGAACAACGAACCATGGAGTATGATTTCTCTGCAACCATGATAGATTGCAAATCGATCCTGACCAAGATAAGTCTGTGGTGTGAAATAATTTTTGTTGAGTGGATAGATTTTAGTTGGGGTAGTCGTTCAACATTCTACAAGAACAACTTACCATGGAGTATGATTTCTCTGAAACCATGATAGATTTCAAATCGATCCTGACCAAGATGAGTCTGTGGTGTGAAATAATTTTTGTTGAGTGGATAGATTTTAGTTGGGGTAGTCGTTCAACATTCTACAAGAACAACTTACCATGGAGTATGATTTCTCTGAAATAATTTTTGTTGAGTGGATAGGTTTTAGTTGGGATAGTCGTTCAACATTCTACAAGAACAACGAACCATGGAGTATGATTTCTCTGAAACCATGATAGATTTCAAATCGATCCTGACCAAGATGAGTCTGTGGTGTGAAATAATTTTTGTTGAGTGGATAGATTTTAGTTGGGATAGTCGTTCAACATTCTACAAGAACAACTTACCATGGAGTATGATTTCTCTGAAATAATTTTTGTTGAGTGGATAGATTTTAGTTGGGATAGTCGTTCAACATTCTACAAGAACAACTTACCATGGACTATGATTTCTCTGAAACCATGATAGATTTCAAATCGATCCTGACCAAGATGAGTCTGTGGTGTGAAATAATTTTTGTTGAGTGGATAGATTTTAGTTAGGGGTAGTCGTTCAACATTCTACAAGAACAACTTACCATGGAGTATGATTTCTCTGAAATAATTTTTGTTGAGTGGATAGATTTTAATTAGGGGTAGTCGTTCAATATTCTACAAGAACAACTTACCATGGAGTATGATTTCTCTGAAATAATTTTTGTTGAGTACATAGATTTTAGTTGGGATAGTCGTTCAACATTCTACAAGAACAACGAACCATGGAGTATGATTTCTCTGCAACCATGATAGATTTCAAATCGATCCTCACCAAGATGAGTCTGTGGTGTGAAATAATTTTTGTTGAGTGGATAGATTTTAGTTGGGATAGTCGTTCAACATTCTACAAGAACAACTTACCATGGACTATGATTTCTCTGAAACCATGATAGATTTCAAATCGATCCTGACCAAGATGAGTCTGTGGTGTGAAATAATTTTTGTTGAGTGGATAGATTTTAGTTATTGGTAGTCGTTCAACATTCTACAAGAACAACTTACCATGGAGTATGATTTCTCTAAAATAATTTTTGTTGAGTGGATAGATTTTAGTTAGGGGTAGTCGTTCAACATTCTACAAGAACAACGAACCATGGAGTATGATTTCTCTGAAACCATGATAGATTTCAAATCGATCCTGACCAAGATGAGTCTGTGGTGTGAACTAATTTTTGTTGAGTGGATAGATTTTAGTTGGGGTAGTCGTTCAACATTCTACAAGAACAACGAACCATGGACTATGATTTGTCTGAAACCATGATAGATTTCAAATCGATCCTGACCAAGATGAGTCAGTGGTGTGAAATAATTTTTGTTGAGTGGATAGATTTTAGTTAGGGGTAATCGTTCAACATTCTACAAGAACAACGAACAATGGAGTATGATTTCTCTGAAATAATTTTTGTTGAGTGGATAGATTTTAGTTAGGGGTAGTCGTTCAACATTCTACAAGAACAACGAACCATGGAGTATGATTTCTCTGAAATAATTTTTGTTGAGTGGATAGATTTTAGTCGGGGTAGTCGTTCAACATTCTACAAGAACAACGAACCATGGAGTATGATTTCTCTGAAATAATTTTTGTTGAGTGGATAGATTTTAGTTGGGATAGTCGTTCAACATTCTACAAGAACAACGAACCATGGAGTATGATTTCTCTGAAACCATGATAGATTTCAAATCGATCCTGACCAAGATGAGTCTGTGGTGTGAAATAATTTTTGTTGAGTGGATAGATTTTAGTTGGGATAGTCGTTCAACATTCTACAAGAACAACTTACCATGGAGTATGATTTCTCTGAAATAATTTTTGTTGAGTGGATAGATTTTAGTTGGGATAGTCGTTCAACATTCTACAAGAACAACGAACCATGGAGTATGATTTCTCTGAAACCATGATCGATTTCAAATCGATCCTGACCAAGATGAGTCTGTGGTGTGAAATAATTTTTGTTGAGTGGATAGATTTTAGTTGGGATAGTCGTTCAACATTCTACAAGAACAACTTACCATGGAGTATGATTTCTCTGAAATAATTTTTGTTGAGTGGATAGATTTTAGTTGGGATAGTCGTTCAACATTCTACAAGAACAACTTACCATGGACTATGATTTCTCTGAAACCATGATAGATTTCAAATCGATCCTGACCAAGATGAGTCTGTGGTGTGAAATAATTTTTGTTGAGTGGATAGATTTTAGTTAGGGGTAGTCGTTCAACATTCTACAAGAACAACTTACCATGGAGTATGATTTCTCTGAAATAATTTTTGTTGAGTGGATAGATTTTAATTAGGGGTAGTCGTTCAACATTCTACAAGAACAACTTACCATGGAGTATGATTTCTCTGAAATAATTTTTGTTGAGTACATAGATTTTAGTTGGGATAGTCGTTCAACATTCTACAAGAACAACGAACCATGGAGTATGATTTCTCTGCAACCATGATAGATTTCAAATCGATCCTGACCAAGATGAGTCTGTGGTGTGAAATAATTTTTGTTGAGTGGATAGATTTTAGTTGGGATAGTCGTTCAACATTCTACAAGAACAACTTACCATGGACTATGATTTCTCTGAAACCATGATAGATTTCAAATCGATCCTGACCAAGATGAGTCTGTGGTGTGAAATAATTTTTGTTGAGTGGATAGATTTTAGTTAGGGGTAGTCGTTCAACATTCTACAAGAACAACTTACCATGGAGTATGATTTCTCTAAAATAATTTTTGTTGAGTGGATAGATTTTAGTTAGGGGTAGTCGTTCAACATTCTACAAGAACAACGAACCATGGAGTATGATTTCTCTGAAACCATGATAGATTTCAAATCGATCCTGACCAAGATGAGTCTGTGGTGTGAACTAATTTTTGTTGAGTGGATAGATTTTAGTTGGGGTAGTCGTTCAATATTCTACAAGAACAACGAACCATGGACTATGATTTGTCTGAAACCATGATAGATTTCAAATCGATCCTGACCAAGATGAGTCAGTGGTGTGAAATAATTTTTGTTGAGTGGATAGATTTTAGTTAGGGGTAATCGTTCAACATTCTACAAGAACAACGAACAATGGAGTATGATTTCTCTGAAATAATTTTTGTTGAGTGGATAGATTTTAGTTAGGGGTAGTCGTTCAACATTCTACAAGAACAACGAACCATGGAGTATGATTTCTCTGAAATAATTTTTGTTGAGTGGATAGATTTTAGTCGGGGTAGTCGTTCAACATTCTACAAGAACAACGAACCATGGAGTATGATTTCTCTGAAATAATTTTTGTTGAGTGGATAGATTTTAGTTGGGATAGTCGTTCAACATTCTACAAGAACAACGAACCATGGAGTATGATTTCTCTGAAACCATGATAGATTTCAAATCGATCCTGACCAAGATGAGTCTGTGGTGTGAAATAATTTTTGTTGAGTGGATAGATTTTAGTTGGGATAGTCGTTCAACATTCTACAAGAACAACTTACCATGGAGTATGATTTCTCTGAAATAATTTTTGTTGAGTGGATAGATTTTAGTTGGGATAGTCGTTCAACATTCTACAAGAACAACGAACCATGGAGTATGATTTCTCTGAAACCATGATCGATTTCAAATCGATCCTGACCAAGATGAGTCTGTGGTGTGAAATAATTTTTGTTGAGTGGGTAGATTTTAGTTGGGATAGTCGTTCAACATTCTACAAGAACAACTTACCATGGAGTATGATTTCTCTGAAATAATTTTTGTTGACTGGATAGATTTTAGTTAGGGGTAGTCGTTCAACATTCTACAAGAACAACGAACCATGGATTATGATTTCTCTGCATCCAAGATAGATTTCAAATCGATCCTGACCAAGATGAGCCTGTGGTGTGAAATAATTTTTGTTGAGTGGGTTGATTTTAGTTGGGATAGTCGTTCAACATTCTACAAGAAAAACCAACAATCTAGTATGATTTCTCTGAAATAATTCTTGTTGAGTGGATAGATTTTAGTTGGGGTAGTCGTTCAACATTCTACAAGAACAACGAACCATGGAGTATGATTTCTCTGCAACCATGATAGATTGCAAATCGATCCTGACCAAGATAAGTCTGTGGTGTGAAATAATTTTTGTTGAGTGGATAGATTTTAGTTGGGGTAGTCGTTCAACATTCTACAAGAACAACTTACCATGGAGTATGATTTCTCTGAAACCATGATTGATTTCAAATCGATCCTGACCAAGATGAGTCTGTGGTGTGAAATAATTTTTGTTGAGTGGATAGATTTTAATTGGGGTAGTCGTTCAACATTCTACAAGAACAACTTACCATGGAGTATGATTTCTCTGAAATAATTTTTGTTGAGTGGATAGATTTTAGTTGGGATAGTCGTTCAACATTCTACAAGAACAACGAACCATGGAGTATGATTTCTCTGAAACCATGATAGATTTCAAATCGATCCTGACCAAGATGAGTCTGTGGTGTGAAATAATTTTTGTTGAGTGGATAGATTTTAGTTGGGATAGTCGTTCAACATTCTACAAGAACAACTTACCATGGAGTATGATTTCTCTGAAATAATTTTTGTTGAGTGGATAGATTTTAGTTGGGATAGTCGTTCAACATTCTACAAGAACAACTTACCATGGACTATGATTTCTCTGAAACCATGATAGATTTCAAATCGATCCTGACCAAGATGAGTCTGTGGTGTGAAATAATTTTTGTTGAGTGGATAGATTTTAGTTGGGATAGTCGTTCAACATTCTACAAGAACAACTTACCATGGACTATGATTTCTCTGAAGCCATGATAGATTTCAAATCGATCCTGACCAAGATAAGTCTGTGGTGTGAAATAATTTTTGTTGAGTGGATAGATTTTAGTTAGGGGTAGTCGTTCAACATTCTACAAGAACAACGAACCATGGAGTATGATTTCTCTGAAATAATTTTTGTTGAGTGGATAGATTTTAATTAGGGGTAGTCGTTCAACATTCTACAAGAACAACTTACCATGGAGTATGATTTCTCTGAAATAATTTTTGTTGAGTACATAGATTTTAGTTGGGATAGTCGTTCAACATTCTACAAGAACAACGAACCATGGAGTATGATTTCTCTGCAACCATGATAGATTTCAAATCGATCCTGACCAAGATGAGTCTGTGGTGTGAAATAATTTTTGTTGAGTTAATAGATTTTAGTTGGGATAGTCGTTCAACATTCTACAAGAACAACTTACCATGGACTATGATTTCTCTGAAACCATGATAGATTTCAAATCGATCCTGACCAAGATGAGTCTGTGGTGTGAAATAATTTTTGTTGAGTGGATAGATTTTAGTTAGGGGTAGTCGTTCAACATTCTACAAGAACAACGAACCATGGAGTATGATTTATCTGAAATAATTTTTGTTGAGTGGATAGATTTTAGTTAGGGGTAGTCGTTCAAGATTCTACAAGAACAACTTACCATGGAGTATGATTTCTCTGAAATAATTTTTGTTGAGTGGATAGATTTTAGTTGGGGTAGTCGTTCAACATTCTACAAGAACAACTTACCATGGAGTATGATTTCTCTGAAATAATTTTTGTTGAGTGGATAGATTTTAGTTGGGATAGTCGTTCAACATTCTACAAGAACAACGAACCATGGAGTATGATTTCTCTGAAACCATGATAGATTTCAAATCGATCCTGACCAAGATGAGTCTGTGGTGTGAAATAATTTTTGTTGAGTGGATAGATTTTAGTTGGGATAGTCGTTCAACATTCTACAAGAACAACTTACCATGGACTATGATTTCTCTGAAGCCATGATAGATTTCAAATCGATCCTGACCAAGATGAGTCTGTGGTGTGAAATAATTTTTGTTGAGTGGATAGATTTTAGTTAGGGGTAGTCGTTCAACATTCTACAAGAACAACGAACCATGGAGTATGATTTCTCTGAAATAATTTTTGTTGAGTGGATAGATTTTAGTTGGGATAGTCGTTCAACATTCTACAAGAACAACGAACCATGGAGTATGATTTCTCTGAAACCATGATAGATTTTAAATCGATCCTGACCAAGATGAGTCTGTGGTGTGAAATAATTTTTGTTGAGTGGATAGATTTTAGTTGGGATAGGCGTTCAACATTCTACAAGAACAACTTACCATGGAGTATGATTTCTCTGAAATAATTTTTGTTGAGTGGATAGATTTTAGTTGGGATAGTCGTTCAACATTCTACAAGAACAACGAACCATGGAGTATGATTTCTCTGAAACCATGATAGATTTTAAATCGATCCTGACCAAGATGAGTCTGTGGTGTGAAATAATTTTTGTTGAGTGGATAGATTTTAGTTGGGATAGTCGTTCAACATTCTACAAGAACAACGAACCATGGAGTATGATTTCTCTGAAACCATGATAGATTTTAAATCGATCCTGACCAAGATGAGTCTGTGGTGTGAAATAATTTTTGTTGAGTGGATAGATTTTAGTTGGGATAGTCGTTCAACATTCTACAAGAACAACGAACCATAGAGTATGATTTCTCTGAAACCATGATAGATTTTAAATCGATCCTGACCAAGATGAGTCTGTGGTGTGAAATAATTTTTGTTGAGTGGATAGATTTTAGTTGGGATAGTCGTTCAACATTCTACAAGAACAACGAACCATGGAGTATGATTTCTCTAAAACCATGATAGATTTTAAATCGATCCTGACCAAGATGAGTCTGTGGTGTGAAATAATTTTTGTTGAGTGGATAGATTTTAGTTGGGATAGTCGTTCAACATTCTACAAGAACAACTTACCATGGACTATGATTTCTCTGAAGCCATGATCGATTTCAAATCGATCCTGACCAAGATGAGTCTGTGGTGTGAAATAATTTTTGTTGTGTGGATAGATTTTAGTTGGGATAGTCGTTCAACATTCTACAAGAACAACTTACCATGGAGTATGATTTCTCTGAAATCATGATCGATTTCAAATCGATCCTGACCAAGATGAGTCTGTGGTGTGAAATAATTTTTGTTGAGTGGATAGATTTTAGTTAGGGGTAGTCGTTCAACATTCTACAAGAACAACTTACCATGGAGTATGATTTCTCTGAAATAATTTTTGTTGAGTGGATAGATTTTAGTTGGGATAGTCGTTCAACATTCTACAAGAACAACGAACCATATAGTATGATTTCTCTGAAATAATTTTTGTTGAGTGGATAGATTTTAGTTGGGGTAGTCGTTCAACATTCTACAAGAACAACGAACCATGGAGTATGATTTCTCCGAAATAATTTTTGTTGAGTGGATAGATTTTAGTTGGGATAGTCGTTCAACATTCTACAAGAACAACGAACCATGGAGTATGATTTCTCTGAAACCATGATAGATTTCAAATCGATGCTGACCAAGATGAGTCTGTGGTGTGAAATAATTTTTGTTGAGTGGATAGATTTTAGTTGGGATAGTCGTTCAACATTCTACAAGAGCAACTTACCATGGAGTATGATTTCTCTGAAATAATTTTTGTTGAGTGGATAGATTTTAGTTGGGATAGTCGTTCAACATTCTACAAGAACAACTTACCATGGACTATGATTTCTCTGAAACCATGATAGATTTCAAATCGATCCTGAACAAGATGAGTCTGTGGTGTGAAATAATTTTTGTTGAGTGGATAGATTTTAGTTAGGGGTAGTCGTTCAACATTCTACAAGAACAACGAACCATGGAGTATGATTTCTCTGAAATAATTTTTGTTGAGTGGATAGATTTTAGTTAGGGGTAGTCGTTCAACATTCTACAAGAACAACTTACCATGGAGTATGATTTCTCTGAAATAATTTTTGTTGAGTACATAGATTTTAGTTGGGATAGTCGTTTAACATTCTACAAGAACAACGAACCATGGAGTATGATTTCTCTGAAACCATGATAGATTTCAAATCGATCCTGACCAAGATGAGTCTGTGGTGTGAAATAATTTTTGTTGAGTGGATAGATTTTAGTTGGGATAGTCGTTCAACATTCTACAAGAACAACTTACCATGGACTATGATTTCTCTGAAACCATGATAGATTTCAAATCGATCCTGACCAAGATGAGTCTGTGGTGTGAAATAATTTTTGTTGAGTGGATAGATTTTAGTTCGGGTAGTCGTTCAACATTCTACAAGAACAACGAACCATGGAGTATGATTTCTCTGAAATAATTTTTGTTGAGTGGATAGATTTTAGTTAGGGGTAGTCGTTCAACATTCTACAAGAACAACTTACCATGGAGTATGATTTCTCTGAAATAATTTTTGTTGAGTGGATAGATTTTAGTTGGGATAGTCGTTCAACATTCTACAAGAACAACTTACCATGGAGTATGATTTCTCTGAAATAATTTTTGTTGAGTGGATAGATTTTAGTTGGGATAGTCGTTCAACATTCTACAAGAACAACGAACCATGGAGTATGATTTCTCTGAAACCATGATAGATTTTAAATCGATCCTGACCAAGATGAGTCTGTGGTGTGAAATAATTGTTGTTGAGTGGATAGATTTTAGTTGGGATAGTCGTTCAACATTCTACAAGAACAACTTACCATGGACTATGATTTCTCTGAAGCCATGATAGATTTCAAATCGATCCTGACCAAGATGAGTCTGTGGTGTGAAATAATTTTTGTTGAGTGGATAGATTCTAGTTAGGGGTAGTCGTTCAACATTCTACAAGAACAACGAACCATGGAGTATGATTTCTCTGAAATAATTTTTGTTGAGTGGATAGATTTTAGTTGGGGTAGTCGTTCAACATTCTACAAGAACAACTTACCATGGAGTATGATTTCTCTGAAATAATTTTTGTTGAGTGGATAGATTTTAGTTGGGATAGTCGTTCAACATTCTACAAGAACAACGAACCATATAGTATGATTTCTCTAAAATAATTTTTGTTGAGTTGATAGATTTTAGTTAGATTTAGTCGTTCAACATTCTACAAGAACAACTTACCATGGAGTATGATTTCTCTGAAATAATTTTTGTTGAGTGGATAGATTTTAGTTGGGGTAGTCGTTCAACATTCTACAAGAACAACTTACCATGGAGTATGATTTCTCTGAAATAATTTTTGTTGAGTGGATAGATTTTAGTTGGGATAGTCGTTCAACATTCTACAAGAACAACTTACCATGGAGTATGATTTCTCTGAAATAATTTTTGTTGACTGGATAGATTTTAGTTAGGGGTAGTCGTTCAACATTCTACAAGAACAACTTACCATGGACTATGATTTCTCTGAAACCATGATCGATTTCAAATCGATCCTGACCAAGATGAGTCTGTGGTGTGAAATAATTTTTGTTGAGTGGATAGATTTTAGTTGGGATAGCCGCTCAACATTCTACAAGAACAACTTACCATGGAGTATGATTTCTCTGAAATAATTTTTGTTGAGTGGATAGATTTTAGTTAGGGGTAGTCGTTCAACATTCTACAAGAACAACGAACCATGGAGTATGATTTCTCTGAAACCATGATCGATTTCAAATCGATCCTGACCAAGATGAGTCTGTGGTGTGAAATAATTTTTGTTGAGTGGATAGATTTTAGTTGGGATAGTCGTTCAACATTCTACAAGAACAACGAACCATGGAGTATGATTTCTCTGAAAACATGATAGATTTCAAATCGATCCTGACCAAGATGAGTCTGTGGTGTGAACTAATTTTTGTTGAGTGGATAGATTTTAGTTGGGGTAGTCGTTCAACATTCTACAAGAACAACTTACCATGGAGTATGATTTCTCTGAAATAATTTTTGTTGAGTGGATAGATTTTAGTTGGGATAGTCGTTCAACATTCTACAAGAACAACGAACCATGGAGTATGATTTCTCTGAAACCATGATAGATTTCAAATCGATCCTGACCAAGATGAGTCTGTGGTGTGAAATAATTTTTGTTGAGTGGATAGATTTTAGTTGGGATAGTCGTTCAACATTCTACAAGAACAACTTACCATGGAGTATGATTTCTCTGAAATAATTTTTGTTGAGTGGATAGATTTTAGTTGGGATAGTCGTTCAACATTCTACAAGAACAACGAACCATGGAGTATGATTTCTCTGAAACCATGATCGATTTCAAATCGATCCTGACCAAGGTGAGTCTGTGGTGTGAAATAATTTTTGTTGAGTGGATAGATTTTAGTTGGGATAGTCGTTCAACATTCTACAAGAACAACTTACCATGGAGTATGATTTCTCTGAAATAATTTTTGTTGAGTGGATAGATTTTAGTTGGGGTAGTCGTTCAACATTCTACAAGAACAACTTACCATGGAGTATGATTTCTCTGAAATAATTTTTGTTGAGTGGATAGATTCTAGTTGGGGTAGTCGTTCAACATTCTACAAGAACAACGAACCTTGGAGTATGATTTCTCTGCAACCATGATAGATTTCAAATCGATCCTGACCAAGATGAGTCTGTCGTGTGAAATAATTTTTGTTGAGTGGATAGATTTTAGTTGGGGTAGTCGTTCAACATTCTACAAGAACGACTTACCATTTAGTATGATTTCTCTGAAACCATGATAGATTTCAAATCGATCCTGACCAAGATGAGTCTGTGGTGTGAAATAATTTTTTTTGAGCGGATAGATTTTAGTCGGGGTAGTCGTTCAACATTCTACAAGAACAACTTACCATGGACTATGATTTCTCTGAAACCATGATAGATTTCAAATCGATCCTGACCAAGGTGAGTCTGTGGTGTGAAATAATTTTTGTTGAGTGGATAGATTTTAGTTGGGATAGTCGTTCAACATTCTACAAGAACAACGAACCATGGAGTATGATTTCTCTGAAACGATGATAGATTTCAAATCGATCCTGACCAAGATGAGTCTGTGGTGTGAAATAATTTTTGTTGAGTGGATCGATTTTAGTTGGGATAGTCGTTCAACATTCTACAAGAACAACGAACCATGGAGTATGATTTCTCTGAAACCATGATAGATTTCAAATCGATCCTGACCAAGATGAGTCTGTGATGTGAAATAATTTTTGTTGAGTGGATAGATTTTAGTTGGGATAGCAGTTCAACATTCTACAAGAACAACTTAACATGGAGTATGATTTCTCTGAAATAATTTTTGTTGAGTGGATAGATTTTAGTTGGGATAGTCATTCAACATTCTACAAGAACAACTTACCATGGACTATGATTTCTCTGAAACCATGATAGATTTCAAATCGATCCTGACCAAGATGAGTCTGAGGTGTGAAATAATTTTTGTTGAGTGGATAGATTTTAGTTAGGGGTAGTCGTTCAACATTCTACAAGAACAACGAACCATGGAGTATGATTTCTCTGAAATAATTTTTGTTGAGTGGATAGATTTTAGTTAGGGGTAGTCGTTCAACATTCTACAAGAACAACTTACCATGGAGTATGATTTCTCTGAAATAATTTTTGTTGAGTGGATAGATTTTAGTTAGGGGTAGTCGTTCAACATTCTACAAGAACAACTTACCATGGAGTATGATTTCTCTGAAACCATGATAGATTTCAAATCGATCCTGACCAAGATGAGTCTGTGGTGTGAAATAATTTTTGTTGAGTGGATAGATTTTAGTTGGGATAGTCGTTCAACATTCTACAAGAACAACTTAAGATGGAGTATGATTTCTCTGAAACCATGATAGATTTCAAATCGATCCTGACCAAGATGAGTCTGTGGTGTGAAATAATTTTTGTTGAGTGGATAGATTTTAGTTAGGGGTAGTCGTTCAACATTCTACAAGAACAACTTACCATGGAGTATGATTTCTCTGAAACCATGATAGATCTCAAATCAATCCTGACCAAGATGAGTCTGTGGTGTGAAATAATTTTTGTTGAGTGGATAGATTTTAGTTGGGGTAGTCGTTCAACATTCTACAAAAACAACTTGCCATGGAGTATGATTTCTCTGAAACCATGATAGATTTCAAATCGATCCTGACCAAGATGAGTCTGTGGTGTGAAATAATTTTTGTTGAGTGGATAGATTTTAGTTGGGGTAGTCGTTCAACATTCTACAAGAACAACGAACCATGGAGTATGATTTCTCTGAAACCATGATAGATTCCAAATCGATCCTGACCAAGATGAGTCTGTGGTGTGAAATAATTTTTGTTGAGTGGATAGATTTTAGTTGGGGTAGTCGTTCAACATTCTACAAGAACAACTTACCATGGAGTATGATTTCTCTGAAATAATTTTTGTTGAGTGGATAGATTTTAGTTGGGGTAGTCGTTCAACATTCTACAAGAACAACGAACTATTTAGTATGATTTCTCTGAAATAATTTTTGTTGAGTGGATAGATTTTAGTTAGGGGTAGTCGTTCAACATTCTACAAGAACAACTTACCATGGAGTATGATTTCTCTAAAATAGTTTTTGTTGAGTGGATAGATTTTAGTTGGGGTAGTCGTTCAACATTCTACAAGAACAACTTACCATGGACTATGATTTCTCTGAAACCATGATAGATTTCAAATCGACCCTGACCAAGATGAGTCTGTGGTGTGAAATAATTTTTGTTGAGTGGATAGATTTTAGATGGGATAGTCGTTCAACATTCTACAAGAGCAACTTAGCATGGAGTATGATTTCTCTGAAATAATTTTTGTTGAGTGGATAGATTTTCGTTGGGGTAGTCGTTCAACATTCTACAAGAACAACTTACCATGGAGTATGATTTCTCTGAAATAATTTTTGTTGAGTGGATAGATTTTAGTTGGGGTAGTCGTTCAACATTCTACAAGAACAACTTACCATGGACTATGATTTCTCTGAAACCATGATAGATGTCAAATCGACCCTGACCAAGATGAGTCTGTGGTGTGAAATAATTTTTGTTGAGTGGATAGATTTTAGATGGGATAGTCGTTCAACATTCTACAAGAGCAACTTAGCATGGAGTATGATTTCTCTGAAATAATTTTTGTTGAGTGGATAGATTTTAGTTGGGCTAGTCGTTCAACATTCTACAAGAACAACGAACCATGGAGTATGATTTCTCTGAAATAATTTTTGTTGAGTGGATAGATTTTAGTTGGGATAGTCGTTCAACATTCTACAAGAACAACGAACCATGGAGTATGATTTCTCTGAAACCATGATAGATTTCAAATCGATCCTGACCAAGATGAGTCTGTGGTGTGAAATAATTTTTGTTGAGTGGATAGATTTTAGTTGGGATAGTCGTTCAACATTTTACAAGAACAACTTACCATGGAGTATGATTTCTCTGAAACCATGATAGATTTCAAATCGATCCTGACCAAGATGAGTCTGTGGTGTGAAATAATTTTTGTTGAGTGGATAGATTTTAGTTAGGGGTAGTCGTTCAACATTCTACAAGAACAACTTACCATGGAGTATGATTTCTCTGAAATAATTTTTGTTGAGTGGATAGATTTTAGTTGGGATAGTCGTTCAACATTCTACAAGAACAACTTACCATGGAGTATGATTTCTCTGAAATAATTTTTGTTGAGTGGATAGATTTTAGTTGGGATAGTCGTTCAACATTCTACAAGAACAACGAACCATGGAGTATGATTTCTCTGAAACCATGATAGATTTAAAATCGATCCTGACCAAGATGAGTCTGTGGTGTGAAATAATTTTTGTTGAGTGGATAAATTTTAGTTGGGATAGTCGTTCAACATTTTACAAGAACAACGAACAATGGAGTATGATTTCTCTGAAACCATGATAGATTTCAAATCGATCCTGACCAAGATGAGTCTGTGGTGTGAAATAATTTTTGTTGAGTGGATAGATTTTAGTTAGGGGTAGTCGTTCAACATTCTACAAGAACAACTTACCATGGAGTATGATTTCTCTGAAATAATTTTTGTTGAGTGGATAGATTTTAGTTGGGATAGTCGTTCAACATTCTACAAGAACAACGAACCATGGAGTATGATTTCTCTGAAACCATGATAGATTTCAAATCGATCCTGACCAAGATGAGTCTGTGGTGTGAAATAATTTTTGTTGAGTGGATAGATTTTAGTTAGGGGTAGTCGTTCAACATTTTACAAAAACAACTTACCATGGAGTATGATTTCTCTGAAACCATGATAGATTTCAAATCGATCCTGACCAAGATGAGTCTGTGGTGTGAAATAATTTTTGTTGAGTGGATAGATTTTAGTTGGGATAGTCGTTCAACATTCTACAGGAACAACGAACCATGGAGTATGATTTCTCTGAAACCATGATAGATTTCAAATCGATCCTGACCAAGATGAGTCTGTGGTGTGAAATAATTTTTGTTGAGTGGATAGATTTTAGTTGGGATAGCCGTTCAACATTTTACAAGAACATGGAGTATTGTTTCTCTGAAACCATGATAGATTTCAAATCGATCCTGACCAAGATGAGTCTGTGGTGTGAAATAATTTTTGTTGAGTGGATAGATTTTAGTTAGGGGTAGTCGTTCAACATTCTACAAGAACAACTTACCATGGAGTATGATTTCTCTGCAACCATGATAGATTTCAAATCGATCCTGACCAAGATGAGTCTGTGGTGTGAAATAATTTTTGTTGAGTGGATAGATTTTAGTTGGGG
Source organism: Xylota sylvarum (assembly GCA_905220385.1). NCBI lineage: Eukaryota > Metazoa > Arthropoda > Insecta > Diptera > Syrphidae > Xylota > Xylota sylvarum. Next base: position 271,869 of record CAJMZQ010000093.1, read on the forward strand.
TAGTCGTTCAACATTCTACAAGAACAACTTACCATGGAGTATGATTTCTCTGAAACCATGATAGATTTCAAATCGATCCTGACCAAGATGAGTCTGTGGTGTGAAATAATTTTTGTTGAGTGGATAGATTTTAGTTGGGGTAGTCGTTCAACATTCTACAAGAACAACTTACCATGGAGTATGATTTCTCTGAAATAATTTTTGTTGAGTGGATATATTTTAGTTGGGGTAGTCGTTCATCATTCTACAAGAACAACGAACCATGGAGTATGATTTCTCTGAAACCATGATAGATTTCAAATCGATCCTGACCAAGATGAGTCTGTGGTGTGAAATAATTTTTGTTGAGTGGATAGATTTTAGTTGGGATAGTCGTTCAACATTTTACAAGAACAACTTACCATGGAGTATGATTTCTCTGAGACCATGATAGATTTCAAATCGATCCTGACCAAGATGAGTCTGTGGTGTGAAATAATTTTTGTTGAGTGGATAGATTTTAGTTGGGGTAGTCGTTCAACATTCTACAAGAACAACTTACCATGGAGTATGATTTCTCTGAAACCATGATAGATTTCAAATCGATCCTGATTGATAGATAGATTTTGTGGATAGATTTTAGTTGGGGTAGTCGTTCAACATTCTACAAGAACAACTAACCATGGAGTATGATTTCTCAGAAATAATTTTTGTTGAATGGATAGATTTTAGTTCACCATTCTACAAGAACAACGAACCATGGAGTATGATTTCTCTGAAACCATGATAGATTTCAAATCGATCCTGACCAAGATGAGTCTGTGGTGTGAAATAATTTTTGTTGAGTGGATAGATTTTAGTTGGGGTAGTCGTTCAACATTCTACAAGAACAACTTACCATGGAGTATGATTTCTCTGAAACCATGATAGATTTCAATTCGATCCTGACCAAGATGAGTCTGTGCTGTGAAATAATTTTTGTTGAGTGGATAGATTTTAGTTGGGATAGTCGTTCAACATTTTACAAGAACAACGAACCATGGAGAATGATTTCTCTGAAATAATTTTTGTTGAGTGGATAGATTTTAGTTAGGGGTAGTCGTTCAACATTATACAAGAACAACGAACCTTGGAGTATGATTTCTCTGAAATAATTTTTGTTGAGTGGATAGATTTTATTTGGGGTAGTCGTTCAACATTTTACAAGAACAACGAACCATGGAGTATGATTTCTCTGAAACCATGATAGATTTCAAATCGATCCTGACCAAGATGAGTCTGTGGTGTGAAATAATTTTTGTTGAGTGGATAGATTTTAGTTGGGGTAGTCGTTCAACATTCTACAAGAACAACTTAAAATGGAGTATGATTTCTCTGAAATAATTTTTGTTGAGTGGATAGATTTTAGTTGGGATAGTCGTTCAACATTCTACAAGAACAACGATCCATGGAGTATGATTTCTCTGAAATAATTTTTGTTGAGTGGATAGATTTTAGTTGGGGTAGTCGTTCAACATTCTACAAGAACAACGAACCATGGAGTATGATTTCTCTGAAATAATTTTTGTTGAGTGGATAGATTTTAGTTGGGATAGTCGTTCAACATTCTACAAGAACAACTTACCATGGAGTATGATTTCTCTGAAATAATTTTTGTTGAGGGGATAGATTTTAGTTGGGATAGTCGTTCAACATTCTGCAAGAACAACTTACCATGGAGTATGATTTCTCTGAAATAATTTTTGTTGAGTGGATAGATTTTAGTTGGGATAGTCGTTCAACATTTTACTAGAACAACGAACCATGGAGTATGATTTCTCTGAAACCATGATAGATTTCAAATCGATCCTGACCAAGATGAGTCTGTGGTGTGAAATAATTTTTGTTGAGTGGATAGATTTTAGTTGGGGTAGTCGTTCAACATTTTACAAGAACAACGAACCATGGAGTATGATTTCTCTGAAATAATTTTTGTTGAGTGGATAGAGTTTAGTTGGGATAGTCGTTCAACATTCTACAAGAACAGCGAACCATGGAGTATGATTTCTCTGAAATAATTTTTGTTGAGTGGATAGATTTTAGTTGGGGTAGTCGTTCAACATTTTACAAGAACAACGAACCATGGAGTATGATTTCTCTGAAACCATGATAGATTTCAAATCGATCCTGACCAAGATGAGTCTGTGGTGTGAAATAATTTTAGTTGAGTGGATAGATTTTAGTTGGGATAGTCGTTCAACATTCTACAAGAACAACTTACCATGGAGTATGATTTCTCTGAAACCATGATAGATTTCAAATCGATCCTGACCAAGATGAGTCTGTGGTGTGAAATAATTTTTGTTGAGTGGATAGATTTTAGTTGGGATAGTCGTTCAACATTTTACAAGAACAACGAACCATGGAGTATGATTTCTCTGAAATAATTTTTGTTGAGTGGATAGATTTTAGTTAGGGGTAGTCGTTCAACATTCTACAAGAACAACGAACCATGGAGTATGATATCTCTGAAACCATGATAGATTTCAAATCGATCCTGACCAAGATGAGTCTGTGGTGTGAAATAATTTTTGTTGGGTGGATAGACTTTAGTTGGGGTAGTCGTTCAACATTCTACAAGAACAACTTACCATGGAGTATGATTTCTCTGAAATAATTTTTGTTGAGTGGATAGATTTTAGTTGGGATAGTCGTTCAACATTCTACAAGAACAACTTACCATGGACTATGATTTCTCTGAAATAATTTTTGTTGAGTGGATAGATTTTAGTTGGGGTATTCGTTTAACATTCTACAAGAACAACGAACCATGGAGTATGATTTCTCTGAAACCATGATAGATTTCAAATCGATCCTGACCAAGATGAGTCTGTGGTGTGAAATAATTTTTGTTGAGTGGATAGATTTTAGTTGGGGTAGTCGTTCAGCATTCTGCAAGAACAACGAACCATGGAGTATGATTTCTCTGAAATAATTTTTGTTGAGTGGATAGATTTTAGTTGGGGTAGTCGTTCAACATTCTACAAGAACAACGAACCATGGAGTATGATTTCTCTGAAACCATGATAGATTTCAAATCGATCCTGACCAAGATGAGTCTGTGGTGTGAAATAATTTTTGTTGAGTGGATAGATTTTAGTTGGGGTAGTCGTTCAACATTCTGCAAGAACAACGAACCATGGAGTATGATTTCTCTGAAATAATTTTTGTTGAGTGGATAGATTTTAGTTGGGATAGTCGTTCAACATTCTACAAGAACAGCGAACCATGGAGTATGATTTCTCTGAAATAAATTTTGTTGAGTGGATAGATTTTAGTTGGGGTAGTCGTTCAACATTTTACAAGAACAACGAACCATGGAGTATGATTTCTCTGAAACCATGATAGATTTCAAATCGATCCTGACCAAGATGAGTCTGTGGTGTGAAATAATTTTAGTTGAGTGGATAGATTTTAGTTGGGGTAGTCGTTCAACATTCTACAAGAACAGCGAACCATGGAGTATGATTTCTCTGAAACCATGATAGATTTCAAATCGATCCTGACCAAGATGAGTCTGTGGTGTGAAATAATTTTTGTTGAGTGGATAGATTTTAGTTGGGATAGTCGTTCAACATTTTACAAGAACAACTTACCATGGAGTATGATTTCTCTGAAATAATTTTTGTTGAGTAAATAGATTTTAGTTAGGGGTAGTCGTTCAACATTCTACAAGAACAACTTACCATGGAGTATAATTTCTCTGAAATAATTTTTGTTGAGTGGATAGATTTTAGTTGGGGTAGTCGTTCAACATTTTACAAGAACAACGAACCATGGAGTATGATTTCTCTGAAACCATGATAGATTTCAAATCGATCCTGACCAAGATGAGTCTGTGGTGTGAAATAATTTTTGTTGAGTGGATAGATTTTAGTTGGGATAGTCGTTCAACATTCTACAAGAACAACTTACCATGGAGTATGATTTCTCTGAAATAATTTTTGTTGAGTGGATAGATTTTAGTTGGGATAGTCGTTCAACATTCTACAAGAACAACGAACAATGGAGTATGATTTCTCTGAAAAATTTTTTGTTGAGTTAATAGATTTTAGTTGGGGTAGTCGTTCAACATTCTACAAGAACAACTTACCATGGAGTATAATTTCTCTGAAATAATTTTTGTTGAGTGGATAGATTTTAGTTGGGGTAGTCGTTCAACATTCTACAAGAACAACGAACCATGGAGTATGATTTCTCTGAAATAATTTTTGTTGAGTGGATAGATTTTAGTTGGGGTAGTCGTTCAACATTCTACAAGAACAACTTACCATGGAGTATAATTTCTCTGAAATAATTTTTGTTGAGTGGATAGATTTTAGTTGGGATAGTCGTTCAACATTTTACAAGAACAACGAACCATGGAGTATGATTTCTCTGAAATAATTTTTGTTGAGTGGATAGATTTTAGTTAGGGGTAGTCGTTCAACATTCTACAAGAACAACTTACCATGGAGTATAATTTCTCTGAAATAATTTTTGTTGAGTGGATAGATTTTAGTTGGGGTAGTCGTTCAACATTTTACAAGAACAACGAACCATGGAGTATGATTTCTCTGAAACCATGATAGATTTCAAATCGATCCTGACCAAGATGAGTCTGTGGTGTGAAATAATTTTTGTTGAGTGGATAGATTTTAGTTGGGGTAGTCGTTCAACATTCTACAAGAACAACTTACCATGGAGTATGATTTCTCTGAAATAATTTTTGTTGAGTGGATAGATTTTAGTTGGGGTAGTCGTTCAACATTCTACAAGAACAACGAACCATGGAGTATGATTTCTCTGAAACCATGATTGATTTCTAATCGATCCTGACCAAGAAGAGTCTGTGGTGTGAAATAATTTTTGTTGAGTGGATAGATTTTAGTTGGGGTAGTCGTTCAACATTCTACAAGAACAACTTATCATGGAGTATGATTTCTCTGAAATAATTTTTGTTGAGTGGATAGATTTTAGTTGGGATAGTCGTTCAACATTCTACAAGAACAACTTACCATGGACTATGATTTCTCTGAAATAATTTTTGTTGAGTGGATAGATTTTAGTTGGGGTAGTCGTTCAATATTCTACAAGAACAACGAACCATGGAGTATGATTTCTCTGAAACCATGATAGATTTCAAATCGATCCTGACCAAGATGAGTCTGTGGTGTGAAATAATTTTTGTTGAGTGGATAGATTTTAGTTGGGGTAGTCGTTCAGCATTCTACAAGAACAACTTATCATGGAGTATGATTTCTCTGAAATAATTTTTGTTGAGTGGATAGATTTTAGTTGGGATAGTCGTTCAACATTCTACAAGAACAACTTACCATGGACTATGATTTCTCTGAAATAATTTTTGTTGAGTGGATAGATTTTAGTTGGGGTAGTCGTTCAATATTCTACAAGAACAACGAACCATGGAGTATGATTTCTCTGAAACCATGATAGATTTCAAATCGATCCTGACCAAGATGAGTCTGTGGTGTGAAATAATTTTTGTTGAGTGGATAGATTTTAGTTGGGGTAGTCGTTCAACATTCTACAAGAACAACTTATCATGGAGTATGATTTCTCTGAAATAATTTTTGTTGAGTGGATAGATTTTAGTTGGGATAGTCGTTCAACATTCTACAAGAACAACTTACCATGGACTATGATTTCTCTGAAATAATTTTTGTTGAGTGGATAGATTTTAGTTGGGGTAGTCGTTCAATATTCTACAAGAACAACGAACCATGGAGTATGATTTCTCTGAAACCATGATAGATTTCAAATCGATCCTGACCAAGATGAGTCTGTGGTGTGAAATAATTTTTGTTGAGTGGATAGATTTTAGTTGGGGTAGTCGTTCAACATTCTACAAGAACAACTTATCATGGAGTATGATTTCTCTGAAATAATTTTTGTTGAGTGGATAGATTTTAGTTGGGGTAGTCGTTCAACATTCTACAAGAACAACTTACCATGGAGTATAATTTCTCTGAAATAATTTTTGTTGAGTGGATAGATTTTAGTTGGGGTAGTCGTTCAACATTTTACAAGAACAACGAACCATGGAGTATGATTTCTCTGAAACCATGATAGATTTCAAATCGATCCTGACCAAGATGAGTCTGTGGTGTGAAATAATTTTTGTTGAGTGGATAGATTTTAGTTGGGGTAGTCGTTCAACATTCTACAAGAACAACTTATCATGGAGTATGATTTCTCTGAAATAATTTTTGTTGAGTGGATAGATTTTAGTTGGGATAGTCGTTCAACATTCTACAAGAACAACTTACCATGGACTATGATTTCTCTGAAATAATTTTTGTTGAGTGGATAGATTTTAGTTGGGGTAGTCGTTCAATATTCTACAAGAACAACGAACCATGGAGTATGATTTCTCTGAAACCATGATAGATTTCAAATCGATCCTGACCAAGATGAGTCTGTGGTGTGAAATAATTTTTGTTGAGTGGATAGATTTTAGTTGGGGTAGTCGTTCAGCATTCTGCAAGAACAACGAACCATGGAGTATGATTTCTCTGAAATAATTTTTGTTGAGTGGATAGATTTTAGTTGGGGTAGTCGTTCAACATTCTACAAGAACAACGAACCATGGAGTATGATTTCTCTGAAACCATGATAGATTTCAAATCGATCCTGACCAAGATGAGTCTGTGGTGTGAAATAATTTCTGTTGAGTGGATAGATTTTAGTTGGGATAGTCGTTCAACATTTTACAAGAACAACGAACCATGGAGTATGATTTCTCTGAAATAATTTTTGTTGAGTGGATAGATTTTAGTTAGGGGTAGTCGTTCAACATTCTACAAGAACAACTTACCATGGAGTATAATTTCTCTGAAATAATTTTTGTTGAGTGGATAGATTTTAGTTGGGGTAGTCGTTCAACATTTTACAAGAACAACGAACCATGGAGTATGATTTCTCTGAAACCATGATAGATTTCAAATCGATCCTGACCAAGAGGAGTCTGTGGTGTGAAATAATTTTTGTTGAGTGGATAGATTTTAGTTGGGATAGTCGTTCAACATTCTACAAGAACAACTTACCATGGAGTATGATTTCTCTGAAATAATTTTTGTTGAGTGGATAGATTTTAGTTGGGATAGTCGTTCAACATTCTACAAGAACAACGAACAATGGAGTATGATTTCTCTGAAAAATTTTTTGTTGAGTGGATAGATTTTAGTTGGGGTAGTCGTTCAACATTCTACAAGAACAACTTACCATGGAGTATAATTTCTCTGAAATAATTTTTGTTGAGTGGATAGATTTTAGTTGGGGTAGTCGTTCAACATTCTACAAGAACAACGAACCATGGAGTATGATTTCTCTGAAATAATTTTTGTTGAGTGGATAGATTTTAGTTGGGGTAGTCGTTCAACATTCTACAAGAACAACTTACCATGGAGTATAATTTCTCTGAAATAATTTTTGTTGAGTGGATAGATTTTAGTTGGGATAGTCGTTCAACATTTTGCAAGAACAACGAACCATGGAGTATGATTTCTCTGAAATAATTTTTGTTGAGTGGATAGATTTTAGTTAGGGGTAGTCGTTCAACATTCTACAAGAACAACTTACCATGGAGTATAATTTCTCTGAAATAATTTTTGTTGAGTGGATAGATTTTAGTTGGGGTAGTCGTTCAACATTTTACAAGAACAACGAACCATGGAGTATGATTTCTCTGAAACCATGATAGATTTCAAATCGATCCTGACCAAGATGAGTCTGTGGTGTGAAATAATTTTTGTTGAGTGGATAGATTTTAGTTGGGGTAGTCGTTCAACATTCTACAAGAACAACTTACCATGGAGTATGATTTCTCTGAAATAATTTTTGTTGAGTGGATAGATTTTAGTTGGGGTAGTCGTTCAACATTCTACAAGAACAACGAACCATGGAGTATGATTTCTCTGAAACCATGATTGATTTCTAATCGATCCTGACCAAGAAGAGTCTGTGGTGTGAAATAATTTTTGTTGAGTGGATAGATTTTAGTTGGGATAGTCGTTCAACATTCTACAAGAACAACGAACCATGGAGTATGATTTCTCTGAAATAATTTTTGTTGAGTGGATAGATTTTAGTCGGGGTAGTCGTTCAACATTCTACAAGAACAACGAACCATGGAGTATGATTTCTCTGAAATAATTTTTGTTGAGTGGATAGATTTTAGTTGGGGTATTCGTTCAACATTTTACAAGAACAACGAACCATGGAGTATGATTTCTCTGAAACCATGATAGATTTCAAATCGATCCTGACCAAGATGAGTCTGTGGTGTGAAATAATTTTTGTTGAGTGGATAGATTTTAGTTGGGGTAGTCGTTCAACATTCTACAAGAACAACTTATCATGGAGTATGATTTCTCTGAAATAATTTTTGTTGAGTGGATAGATTTTAGTTGGGATAGTCGTTCAACATTCTACAAGAACAACTTACCATGGACTATGATTTCTCTGAAATAATTTTTGTTGAGTGGATAGATTTTAGTTGGGGTAGTCGTTCAATATTCTACAAGAACAACGAACCATGGAGTATGATTTCTCTGAAACCATGATAGATTTCAAATCGATCCTGACCAAGATGAGTCTGTGGTGTGAAATAATTTTTGTTGAGTGGATAGATTTTAGTTGGGGTAGTCGTTCAGCATTCTGCAAGAACAACGAACCATGGAGTATGATTTCTCTGAAATAATTTTTGTTGAGTGGATAGATTTTAGTTGGGGTAGTCGTTCAACATTCTACAAGAACAACGAACCATGGAGTATGATTTCTCTGAAACCATGATAGATTTCAAATCGATCCTGACCAAGATGAGTCTGTGGTGTGAAATAATTTTTGTTGAGTGGATGGATTTTAGTTGGGGTAGTCGCTCAACATTCTGCAAGAACAACGAACCATGGAGTATGATTTCTCTGAACTAATTTTTGTTGAGTGGATAGATTTTAGTTGGGGTAGTCGTTCAACATTTTACAAGAACATCGAACCATGGAGTATGATTTTTGTTGAGTGGATAGATTTTAGTTGGGGTAGTCGTTCAACATTCTACAAGAACAACTTACCATGGAGTATGATTTCTCTGAAATAATTTTTGTTGAGTGGATAGATTTTAGTTGGGATAGTCGTTCAACATTCTACAAGAACAACTTACCATGGACTATGATTTCTCTGAAATAATTTTTGTTGAGTGAATAGATTTTAGTTGGGGTAGTCGTTCAACATTCTACAAGAACAACTTACCATGGAGTATGATTTCTCTGAAATAATTTTTGTTGAGTGGATAGATTTTAGTTGGGGTAGTCGTTCAACATTCTACAAGAACAACTTACCATGGAGTATGATTTCTCTGAAATAATTTTTGTTGAGTGGATAGATTTTAGTTGGGATAGTCGTTCAACATTCTACAAGAACAACTTACCATGGAGTATGATTTCTCTGAAATAATTTTTGTTGAGTGGATAGATTTTAGTTGGGGTAGTCGTTCAGCATTTTACAAGAACAACGAACCATGGAGTATGATTTCTCTGAAACCATGATAGATTTCAAATCGATCCTGACCAAGATGAGTCTGTGGTGTGAAATAATTTTTGTTGAGTGGATAGATTTTAGTTGGGATAGTCGTTCAACGTGAAATAATTTTTGTTGAGCGGATAGATTTTAGTTGGGGTAGTCGTTCAACATTCTACAAGAACAACGAACCATGGAGTATGATTTCTCTGAAATAATTTTTGTTGAGTGGATAGAGTTTAGTTGGGATAGTCGTTCAACATTCTACAAGAACAGCGAACCATGGAGTATGATTTCTCTGAAACCATGATAGATTTCAAATCGATCCTGACCAAGATGAGTCTGTGGTGTGAAATAATTTTTGTTGAGTGGATAGATTTTAGTTGGGGTAGTCGTTCAACATTTTACAAGAACAACGAACCATGGAGTATGATTTTTCTGAAACCATGATAGATTTCAAATCGATCCTGACCAAGATGAGTCTGTGGTGTGAAATAATTTTTGTTGAGTGGATAGATTTTAGTTGGGGTAGTCGTTCAACATTCTACAAGAACAACTTACCATGGAGTATGATTTCTCTGAAATAATTTTTGTTGAGTGGATAGATTTTAGTTGGGATAGTCGTTCAACATTCTACAAGAACAACGAACCATGGAGTAAGATTTCTCTGAAATAATTTTTGTTGAGTGGATAGATTTTAGTTGGGGTAGTCGTTCAACATTCTACAAGAACAACGAACCATGGAGTATGATTTCTCTGAAATAATTTTTGTTGAGTGGATAGATTTTAGTTGGGGTAGTCGTTCAACATTTTACAAGAACAACGAACCATGGAGTATGATTTCTCTGAAATAATTTTTGTTGAGTGGATAGATTTTAGTTGGGGTAGTCGTTCAACATTCTACAAGAACAACTTACCATGGAGTATGATTTCTCTGAAATAATTTTTGTTGAGTGGATAGATTTTAGTTGGGATAGTCGTTCAACATTTTACAAGAACAACGAACCATGGAGTATGATTTCTCTGAAACCATGATAGATTTCAAATCAATCCTGACCAAGATGAGTCTGTGGTGTGAAATAATTTTTGTTGAGTGGATAGATTTTAGTTGGGGTAGTCGTTCAACATTCTACAAGAACAACTTACCATGGACTATGGTTTCTCTGAAATAATTTTTGTTGACTGGATAGATTTTAGTTAGGGGTAGTCGTTCAACATTCTACAAGAACAACTTACCATGGAGTATGATTTCTCTGAAATAATTTTTGTTGAGTGGATAGATTTTAGTTATGGTAGTCGTTCAACATTTTACAAGAACAACGAACCATGGAGTATGATTTCTCTGAAACCATGATAGATTTCAAATCGATCCTGACCAAGATGAGTCTGTGGTGTGAAATAATTTTTGTTGAGTGGATAGATTTTAGTTGGGGTAGTCGTTCAACATTCTACAAGAACAACGAACCATGGAGTATGATTTCTCTGAAATAATTTTTGTTGAGTGGATAGATTTTAGTTGGGGTAGTCGTTCAACATTCTACAAGAACAACGAACCATGGAGTATGATTTCTCTGAAATAATTTTTGTTGAGTGGATAGATTTTAGTTGGGGTAGTCGTTCAACATTCTACAAGAACAACGAACCATGGAGTATGATTTCTCTGAAATAATTTTTGTTGAGTGGATAGATTTTAGTTGGGGTAGTCGTTCAACATTTTACAAGAACAACGAACCATGGAGTATGATTTCTCTGAAACCATGATAGATTTCAAATCGATCCTGACCAAGATGAGTCTGTGGTGTGAAATAATTTTTGTTGAGTGGATAGATTTTAGTTGGGGTAGTCGTTCAACATTCTACAAGAACAACTTACCATGGACTATGGTTTCTCTGAAATAATTTTTGTTGAGTGGATAGATTTTAGTTAGGGGTAGTCGTTCAACATTTACAAGAACAACTTACCATGGAGTATGATTTCTCTGAAATAATTTTTGTTGAGTGGATAGATTTTAGTTAGGGGTAGTCGTTCAACATTCTACAAGAACATGTTAAAATGGACTATGATTTCTCTGAAATAATTTTTGTTGAGTGGATAGATTTTAGTTGGGGTAGTCGTTCAACATTCTACAAGAACAACGAACCATGGAGTATGATTTCTCTGAAACCATGATAGATTTCAAATCGATCCTGACCAAGATGAGTCTGTGGTGTGAAATAATTTTTGTTGAGTGGATAGATTTTAGTTTGTGTAGTCGTTCAACATTCTACAAGAACATGTTACCATGGACTATTATTTCTCTGAAATAATTTTTGTTGAGTGGACAGATTTTAGTTGGGATAGTCGTTCAACATTTTACAAGAACAACGAACCATGGAGTATGTTTTCTCTGAAACCATGATAGATTTCAAATCGATCCTGACCAAGATGAGTCTGTGGTGTGAAATAATTTTTGTTGAGTGGATAGATTTTAGTTGGGGTAGTCGTTCAACATTTTACAAGAACAACGAACCATGGAGTATGATTTCTCTGAAACCATGATAGATTTCAAATCGATCCTGATCAAGATGAGCCTGTGGTGTGAAATAATTTTTGTTGAGTGGATAGATTTTAGTTGGGGTAGTCGTTCAACATTCTACAAGAACAACGAACCATGGAGTATGATTTCTCTGAAACCATGATAGATTTCAAATCGATCCTGACCAAGATGAGTCTGTGGTGTGAAATAATTTTTGTTGAGTGGATAGATTTTAGTTGGGGTAGTCGTTCAACATTTTACAAGAACAACGAACCATGGAGTATGATTTCTCTGAAACCATGATAGATTTCAAATCGATCCTGACCAAGATGAGTCTGTGGTGTGAAATAATTTTTGTTGAGTGGATAGATTTTAGTTGGGGTAGTCGTTCAACATTTTACAAGAACAACGAACCATGGAGTATGATTTCTCTGAAACCATGATAGATTTCAAATCGATCCTGATCAAGATGAGCCTGTGGTGTGAAATAATTTTTGTTGAGTGGATAGATTTTAGTTGGGATAGTCGTTCAACATTTTACAAGAACAACGAACCATGGAGTATGATTTCTCTGAAACCATGATAGATTTCAAATCGATCCTGACCAAGATGAGTCTGTGGTGTGAAATAATTTTTGTTGAGTGGATAGATTTTAGTTGGGGTAGTCGTTCAACATTTTACAAGAACAACGAACCATGGAGTATGATTTCTCTGAAACCATGATAGATTTCAAATCGATCCTGACCAAGATGAGTCTGTGGTGTGAAATAATTTTTGTTGAGTGGATAGATTTTAGTTGGGGTAGTCGTTCAACATTCTACAAGAACAACTTACCATGGACTATGGTTTCTCTGAAATAATTTTTGTTGAGTGGATAGATTTTAGTTAGGGGTAGTCGTTCAACATTTACAAGAACAACTTACCATGGAGTATGATTTCTCTGAAATAATTTTTGTTGAGTGGATAGATTTTAGTTAGGGGTAGTCGTTCAACATTCTACAAGAACATGTTAAAATGGACTATGATTTCTCTGAAATAATTTTTGTTGAGTGGATAGATTTTAGTTGGGGTAGTCGTTCAACATTCTACAAGAACAACGAACCATGGAGTATGATTTCTCTGAAACCATGATAGATTTCAAATCGATCCTGACCAAGATGAGTCTGTGGTGTGAAATAATTTTTGTTGAGTGGATAGATTTTAGTTTGGGTAGTCGTTCAACATTCTACAAGAACATGTTACCATGGACTATTATTTCTCTGAAATAATATTTGTTGAGTGGACAGATTTTATTTGGGGTAGTCGTTCAACATTCTACAAGAACAACGAACCATGGAGTATGATTTCTCTGAAATAATTTTTGTTGAGTGGATAGATTTTAGTTAGGGGTAGTCGTTCAACATTCTACAAGAACAACTTACCATGGAGTATGATTTCTCTGAAATAATTTTTGTTGAGTGGATAGATTTTAGTTGGGATAGTCGTTCAACATTCTACAAGAACAACGAACCATGGAGTGTGATTTCTCTGAAATAATTTTTGTTGAGTGGATAGATTTTAGTTGGGGTAGTCGTTCAACATTGTACAAGAACAACGAACCATGGAGTATGATTTCTCTGAAATAATTTTTGTTGAGTGGATAGATTTTAGTTGGGGTAGTCGTTCAACATTTTACAAGAACAACGAACCATGGAGTATGATTTCTCTGAAATAATTTGTGTTGAGTGGATAGATTTTAGTTGGGATAGTCGTTCAACATTCTACAAGAACAACTTACCATGGAGTATGATTTCTTTGAAATAATTTTTGTTGAGTGGATAGATTTTAGTTGGGATAGTCGTTCAACATTTTACAAGAACAACGAACCATGGAGTATGATTTCTCTGAAACCATGATAGATTTCAAATCGATCCTGACCAAGATGAGTCTGTGGTGTGAAATAATTTTTGTTGAGTGGATAGATTTTAGTTGGGGTAGTCGTTCAACATTCTACAAGAACAACTTACCATGGACTATATTTTCTCTGAAATAATTTTTGTTGAGTGGATAGATTTTAGTTAGGGGTAGTCGTTCAACATTCTACAAGAACAACTTACCATGGAGTATGATTTCTCTGAAATAATTTTTGTTGAGTGGATAGATTTTAGTTATGGTAGTCGTTCAACATTTTACAAGAACAGCGAACCATGGAGTATGATTTCTCTGAAACCATGATAGATTTCAAATCGATCCTGACCAAGATGAGTCTGTGGTGTGAAATAATTTTTGTTGAGTGGATAGATTTTAGTTGGGGTAGTCGTTCAACATTCTACAAGAACAACGAAGCATGGAGTATGATTTCTTTGAAAAAATTTTTGTTGAGTTTATAGATTTTAGTTGGGGTAGTCGTTCAACATTCTACAAGAACAACGAACCATGGAGTATGATTTCTCTGAAATAATTTTTGTTGAGTGGATAGATTTTAGTTGGGGTAGTCGTTCAACATTCTACAAGAACAACGAACCATGGAGTATGATTTCTCTGAAATAATTTTTGTTGAGTGGATAGATTTTAGTTGGGGTAGTCGTTCAACATTTTACAAGAACAACGAACCATGGAGTATGATTTTTCTGAAATAATTTTTGTTGAGTGGATAGATTTTAGTTGGGATAGTCGTTCAACATTCTACAAGAACAACTTACCATGGAGTATGATTTCTCTGAAATAATTTTTGTTGAGTGGATAGATTTTAGTTGGGATAGTCGTTCAACATTTTACAAGAACAACGAACCATGGAGTATGATTTCTCTGAAACCATGATAGATTTCAAATCGATCCTGACCAAGATGAGTCTGTGTTGTGAAATAATTTTTGTTGAGTGGATAGATTTTAGTTGGGGTAGTCGTTCAACATTTTACAAGAACAACGAACCATGGAGTATGATTTCTCTGAAACCATGATAGATTTCAAATCGATCCTGACCAAGATGAGTCTGTGGTGTGAAATAATTTTTGTTGAGTGGATAGATTTTAGTTGGGGTAGTCGTTCAACATTCTACAAGAATAACTTACCATGGACTATGGTTTCTCTGAAATAATTTTTGTTGAGTGGATAGATTTTAGTTAGGGGTAGTCGTTCAACATTTCCAAGAACAACTTACCATGGAGTATGATTTCTCTGAAATAATTTTTGTTGAGTGGATAGATTTTAGTTAGGGATAGTCGTTCAACATTCTACAAGAACATGTTACCATGGACTATGATTTCTCTGAAATAATTTTTGTTGAGTGGATAGATTTTAGTTGGGGTAGTCGTTCAACATTCTACAAGAACAACGAACCATGGAGTATGATTTCTCTGAAACCATGATAGATTTCAAATCGATCCTGACCAAGATGAGTCTGTGGTGTGAAATAATTTTTGTTGAGTGGATAGATTTTAGTTGGGGTAGTCGTTCAACATTCTACAAGAACATGTTACCATGGACTATGATTTCTCTGAAATAATTTTTGTTGAGTGGATAGATTTTAGTTGGGGTAGTCGTTCAACATTCTACAAGAACAACGAACCATGGAGTATGATTTCTCTGAAATAATTTTTGTTGAGTGGATAGATTTTAGTTAGGGGTAGTCGTTCAACATTCTACAAGAACAACTTACCATGGAGTATGATTTCTCTGAAATAATTTTTGTTGAGTGGATAGATTTTAGTTGGGGTAGTCGTTCAACATTCTACAAGAACAACGAATCATGGAGTACGATTTCTCTGAAACCATGATAGATTTCAAATCGATCCTGACCAAGATGAGTCTGTGGTGTGAAATAATTTTTGTTGAGTGGATAGATTTTAGTTGGGGTAGTCGTTCAACATTCTACAAGAACAACTTACCATGGACTATGATTTCTCTGAAACCATGATAGATTTCAAATCGATCCTGACCAAGATGAGTCTGTGGTGTGAAATAATTTTTGTTGAGTGGATAGATTTTAGTTGGGGTAGTCGTTCAACATTCTACAAGAACAACGAACCATGGAGTATGATTTCTCTGAAATAATTTTTGTTGAGTGGATAGATTTTAGTTAGGGGTAGTCGTTCAACATTCTACAAGAACAACTTACCATGGAGTATGATTTCTCTGAAATAATTTTTGTTGAGTGGATAGATTTTAGTTGGGGTAGTCGTTCAACATTCTACAAGAACAACGAACCATGGAGTATGATTTCTCTGAAACCATGATAGATTTCCAATCGATCCTGACCAAGATGAGTCTGTGGTGTGAAATAATTTTTGTTGAGTGGATCGATTTTAGTTGGGGTAGTCGTTCAACATTCTACAAGAACAACTTACCATGGAGTATGATTTCTCTGAAATAATTTTTGTTGGGTGGTTAGATTTTAGTTGGGGTAGTCGTTCAACATTCTACAAGAACAACTTACCATGGACTATGATTTCTCTGAAATAATTTTTGTTGAGTGGATAGATTTTAGTTGGGGTAGTCGTTCAACATTCTACAAGAACAATTTACCATGGAGTATGATTTCTCTGAAATAATTTTTGTTGAGTGGATAGATTTTAGTTGGGGTAGTCGTTCAACATTCTACAAGAACAACGAACCATGGAGTATGATTTCTCTGAAACCATGATAGATTTCAAATCGATCCTGACCAAGATGAGTTTGTGGTGTGAAATAATTTTTGTTGAGTGGATAGATTTTAGTTGGGGTAGTCGTCCAACATTCCACAAGAACAACTTACCATGGAGTATGATTTCTCTGAAATAATTTTTGTTGAGTGGATAGATTTTAGTTGGGGTAGTCGTTCAACATTCTACAAGAACAACTTACCATGGAGTATGATTTCTCTGAAACCATGATAGATTTCAAATCGATCCTGAATAAGATGAGTCTGTGGTGTGAAATAATTTTTGTTGAGTGGATAGATTTTAGTTGGGGTAGTCGTTCAACATTTATGATGTGGATAGATTTTAGTTAGGGCTAGTCGTTCAACATTCTACAAGAACAACTTACCATGGAGTATGATTTCTCTGAAACCATGATAGATTTCAAATCGATCCTGACCAAGATGAGTCTGTGGTGTGAAATAATTTTTGTTGAGTGGATAGATTTTAGTTGGGATAGTCGTTCAACATTCTACAAGAACAACGAACCATGGAGTATGATTTCTCTGAAATAATTTTTGTTGAGTGGATAGATTTTAGTTGGGATAGACGTTCAACATTTTACAAGAACAACTTACCAAGGAGTATGATTTCTCTGAAACCATGATAGATTTCAAATCGATCCTGACCAAGGTGAGTCTGTGGTGTTAAATAATTTTTGTTGAGTGGATAGATTTTAGTTGGGGTAGTCGTTCAACATTCTACAAGAACAACTTACCATGGAGTATGATTTCTCTGAAACCATGATAGATTTCAAATCGATCCTGACCAAGATGAGTCTGTGGTGTGAAATAATTTTTGTTGAGTGGATAGATTTTAGTTGGGGTAGTCGTTCAACATTCTACAAGAACAACGAACCATGGAGTATGATTTCTCTGAAATAATTTTTGTTGAGTGGATAGATTTTAGTTGGGGTAGTCGTTCAACATTCTACAAGAACAACTTACCATGGAGTATGATTTCTCTGAAATAATTTTTGTTGAGTGGATAGATTTTAGTTGGGGTAGTCGTTCAACATTTTACAAGAACAACGAACCATGGAGTATGATTTCTCTGAAACCATGATAGATTTCAAATCGATCCTGACCACGATGAGTCTGTGGTGTGAAATAATTTTTGTTGAGTGGATAGATTTTAGTTAGGGGTAGTCGTTCAACATTCTACAAGAACAACTTACCACGGACTTTGATTTCTCTGAAATAATTTTTGTTGAGTGGATAGATTTTAGTTAGCGGTAGTCGTTCAACATTCTACAAGAACAACGAACCATGGAGTATGATTTCTCTGCAACCATGATAGATTTCAAATCGATCCTGACCAAGATGAGTCTGTGGTGTGAAATAATTTTTGTTGAGTGAATAGATTTTAGTTAGGGGTAGTCGTTCAACATTCTACAAGAACAACTTACCATGGACTATGATTTCTCTGAAATAATTTTTGTTGAGTGGATAGATTTTAGTTGGGGTAGTCGTTCAACATTCTACAAGAACAACGAACCATGGAGTATGATTTCTCTGAAACCATGATAGATTTCAAATCGATCCTGACCAAGATGAGTCTGTGGTGTGAAATAATTTTTGTTGAGTGGATAGATTTTAGTTGGGGTAGTCGTTCAACATTCTACAAGAACAACTTACCATGGAGTATGATTTCTCTGAAATAATTTTTGTTGAGTGGATAGATTTTAGTTGGGATAGTCGTTCAACATTCTACAAGAACAACTTACCATGGAGTATGATTTCTCTGAAATAATTTTTGTTGAGTGGATAGATTTTAGTTGGGATAGTCGTTCAACATTCTACAAGAACAACTTACCATGGACTATGATCTCTCTGAAACCATGATAGATTTCAAATCGATCCTGACCAAGATGAGTCTGTGGTGTGAAATAATTTTTGTTGAGTGGATAGATTTTAGTTGTTGTTGTCGTTCAACATTCTACAAGAACAACTTACCATGGAGTATGATTTCTCTGAAACCATGATAGATTTCAAATCGATCCTGAAAAAGATGAGTCTGTGGTGTGAAATAATTTTTGTTGAGTGGATAGATTTTAGTTGGGGTAGTCGTTCATCATTTTACAAGAACAACGAACCATGGAGTATGATTTCTCTGAAATAATTTTTGTTGAGTGGATAGATTTTAGTTGGGATAGTCGTTCAACATTCTACAAGATCAACTTACCATGGAGTATGATTTCTCTGAAATAATTTTTCTTGAGTGGATAGATTTTAGTTGGGGTAGTCGTTCAACATTCTACAAGAACAACCTACCATGGACTATGATTTCTCTGAAATAATTTTTGTTGAGTGGATAGATTTTAGTTGGGGTAGTCGTTCAACATTCTACAAGAACAACGAACCATGGAGTATGATTTCTCTGAAACCATGATAGATTTCAAATCAATCCTGACCAAGATGAGTCTGTGGTGTGAAATAATTTTTGTTGAGTGGATAGATTTTACTTGGGGTAGTCGTTCAACATTCTACAAGAACAACGAACCATGGAGTATGATTTCTCTGAAACCATGATAGATTTCAAATCGATCCTGACGAAGATGAGTCTGTGGTGTGAAATAATTTTTGTTGAGTGGATAGATTTTAGTTGGGATAGTCGTTCAACATTCTACAAGAACACCTTACCATGGAGTATGATTTCTCTGAAATAATTTTTGTTGAGTGGATAGATTTTAGTTGGGGTAGTCGTTCAACATTTTACAAGAACAACGAACCATGGAGTATGATTTCTCTGAAATAATTTTTGTTGAGTGGATAGATTTTAGTTGGGATAGTCGTTCAACATTCTACAAGAACACCTTACCATGGAGTATGATTTCTCTGAAATAATTTTTGTTGAGTGGATAGATTTTAGTTGGGATAGTCGTTCAACATTCTACAAGAACAACTTACCATGGACAATGATTTCTCTGAAACCATGATAGATTTCAAATCGATCCTGACCAAGATGAGTCTGTGGTGTGAAATAATTTTTGTTGAGTGGATAGATTTTAGTTGGGGTAGTCGTTCAACATTCTACAAGAACAACTTACCATGGTCTATGATTTCTCTGAAACCATGATAGATTTCAAATCGATCCTGACCAAGATGAGTCTGTGGTGTGAAATAATTTTTGTTGAGTGGATAGATTTTAGTTGGGGTAGTCGTTCAACATTCTACAAGAACAACGAACCATGGAGTATGATTTCTCTGAAATAATTTTTGTTGAGATTTTAGTTGGGGTAGTCGTTCAACATTCTACAAGAACAACTTACCATGGACTATGATTTCTCTGAAACCATGATAGATTTCAAATCGATCCTGACCAAGATGAGTCTGTGGTGTGAAATAATTTTTGTTGAGTGGATAGATTTTAGTTGGGGCAGTCGTTAAACATTCTACAAGAATAACTTACCATGGAGTATGATTTCTCTGAAACCATGATAGATTTTAAATCGATCCTGACCAAGATGAGTCTGTGGTGTGAAATAATTTTTGTTGAGTGGATAGATTTTAGTTGGGGTAGTCGTTCAACATTCTACAAGAACAACGAACCATGGAATATGATTTCTCTGAAATAATTTTTCTTGAGTGGATAGATTTTAGTTGGGGTAGTCGATATTCGGTCCCGTATGCGAGGAGGGCGAATGGAGGAGAAGATATAACCGCGAACTCTATGAGCTGTACCAGGATGTGGATGTAGTCCAAAAAGCCAAAACACGTCGACTACACTGGCTCGGCCACATCGAGCGAATGGACAATAATGCTCCAGCAAAGAGGATCTTCGAATCACAGCCCCCAGGTTCGAGAAGACAAGGAAGACCGAACCTCCGTTTTAAGGATCAAGCTATCGCGGATGCCAGAGCGCTTGGTCTAGATAACTGGAAGCAGCGTGCCCGGGATCGAAGAGAGTGGAAGGCTGCTGTGTCTCAGGCAGAGACTCTTCACGGGTCGGGAGCCCGTTAAGTAAGTAAGTAAGTAGTCGTTCAACATTCTACAAGAACAACGAACCATGGAGTATGATTTCTCTGAAATCATTTTTGTTGAGTGGATAGATTTTAGTTGGGATAGTCGTTCAACATTCTACAAGAACAACTTACCATGGAGTATGATTTCTGTGAAACAATTTTTGTTGAGTGGATAGATTTTAGTTGGGGTAGTCGTTCAACATTTGTGGCGATTTCCTAGCGCATTCAATATACAAATACCTTTTATATATTTTTTTACGCACACCCTGTTGGTATGTCCCTACGCCACTCACGGAATTTCGTCTGTACAGACAGAACATGCTATCGCCATGATTTTCGTTAAGTTGAAAATCAGCTTGACTATCCACCCATGAAGCTAACTTTTCCGGTGAGCTTCTTTCTTTTTCTATTCTGGCAGCGACGGAGAACACATCGTGTAAGGAGAATCAGCCCTTCAATGGCTAAAATTTATAGTACCCAATCTAAGGGATACATATAAGTGTGCGAATGTACATACGTGTTTCTTTTAAGTTTTAAAGTAAGGTTTATATACTAAATAGAATACTTAAAGTTAAACCGAGTACAGACCCGCGCGAATATTAATAAAAATCCTTACAGTTTACGGGAATTTCCTATAAAAACAAAAAAAAAAAACAAAATTCTCCGCATCGATCAAATGATCTCCATCGACCGATCGCCGATCATCGATATCCAATTCCCCACGCTCCCGCGCAACGCACCAGTTCCAGAAAGCCCTGCATATCACCCATCAAACGAGTGCAGCACAGCTCCCACGTATAGTCGCTCCCACTCCACCGATGGATTCGCCCAGATCCCGCACGCTGATGAAAGTTCAGTCCACTATCGATGGATAAAGCTGTTTTTTTTTTTTGTAATTCACCCGATGTGATAAAAGCTACTGATAAAGACCGCTTCTTATCATACTAAAAGAAAGTTGCTTTAAGCCGATGTTCGTGTATACACATATTAGTTCTTAATAATTGTACTTGCTAAAATTGGTATTAATTGAAAGTAAATTGTAAATTAGAACTAGCATCACAGATCATTCTTAAATTTAGAGTTTCTTATGTATCGCGGCAGTACTTTGCACTGTAATCACGTGTAATCACAAAAAAAGGGTACATACATACGTATAACATATATTATTCACAGCGTTTATAGAAATCGTCGATGGATGTGCACACATACATCTGGATGGATCAAGGTATGTTGGTAGAAATATAAAATACAAATTTGAAAGAAACATAGCTTTTTTTTTCTGAAATTTTTGAAGTAAAGTAATTGAAGTAATTAACTAAATTTAATGATAGTGATGCAGATTGATCGCATTTAAATAAATATGTATTTTGATTAATTTATGCTAAAAGTGCGTAGTTTCTTTCACATAATGAACTGCTTGTTTGTGGAGATTGGTGTAGGATTGGATGTGGATGGAAACGTGAAATTGGTAAGGTGAGGTAAGTGAGAAGAGTTAGGGGCTAGTCAGAAATCATTTGGCCGCGATTAGCATAGGTGCTGAGTTATCTCAGATGGTTGAGTGCCCGCCTAGGTGGCCATTGACATCCACGGTCACCACATTAAGAAACCCAGGTGGAGAAATGATACAAATTTTGGCACGTATTTTAATTATGTTAGCGGTCCAGTCCAGTGCAAGAATCCCCCCATCCGGCGAGCTTGAGTCGCGCAGAGCAAGACGTGCCAACCCGCACTTATGACAGGGACAAGGTCAGCAAACTCCCGGCCGCTAAGTAATAGGTCTCCCAAAGTAAGGCAAAAGTTACCATCGAAGTTGGTCCAGCGATGAGGGGCAGTGAGTTCCTACAGAAGTTAGCTTAGCAACTTGAGGCATGTATTCGTACGAGAAATTGCCGCCTCACTTGAGGTTGTATTACTTCAGAGTAATATGGGATGAGATATTACAAATAATTATGGCGCCCAACGTGGGGCAGTTCGAGTTTTTAATGTAGGCAAGTAGTCTGCAGGGAACTTGACGCCCAAACAATCATTTAAGCGAGGTTTACCTTCATAAACTTTTTGTTTTTAGAGTCGATGAGTATCTATTTTTAGATAATAAAAAGGAAGATCCGTCAGAAAAGTTTAGAAAAGTTCCAAAATTCAATGTTACAAACCTTAGACCAAGTTTTGAAAGAGCATCTTCACGATTCAGTTCGTAAAGCTGTTAACAGCAAGCTTGAAAGTGAACAAGTGGCAAGGTCTCACAAATCCAAATCAAAAGCGAAGAATTCAAAGAGCCATCTTCAGTTAGATAACGAAATGATACAGAACCGAAATTCTTTACCAATTACCCATGGGAATGGATATGACTTGTCACCTCCTTCCAAAAATCAGCAAAGATCATCCACTAATAACCTGAAAACTAATAGTAATGATAATTGTAATACAAATCACAGATCAGAAACCAATATGCGCAGTCATGTTGAGTTTGAACCAAGCCCATATGTTGGTACTTCTGATTCATCTAGAAAGTACGATCTCGACAGGTGGGGTGTTTGGGTGATGATGACAGGTGATGGTTCTTCGAAATCGATCACCATCGAAGATTTCATTTTTCGTGTCGAAGTTTTAAAGGAAAACTACAACAAGCCGTGGGCTGAAATACTTAAAAACTTCCACTTACTATTGTCTGATATTGCTCAAAACTGGTACTGGCAATATTTACGTCAGCAACCGCGCACAAATTGGCAACAGCTACGTACGGCATTATTGAAACAGTTTCAAACCCATGAATCTGATTTCGAAGTCATCAAGCAGTTGATGGAGCGTCGACAGTATAGTAGTGAGTGTTTTGAAGATTTTTATAATTCTATAATGCGTCTTACCAACAAATTAAGAGAACCTATGAGTGAATCTGATTTATTAAGAATAGTCAAAGGTAATTTGAATAATAGACTCATGACTTTTATCTATTCAATGCCTATCTTTTCACTAGATCAGTTTCGAGAGGAATGCAGGCGAGCCGAGAAAATGCTTTTATCTCGCGATGCATATCGCAACCGCCTAAATGTCGTCCCTCAGAGAAACATCAATGAAATTGAACTCTGTGATCCACTAGAATCCTTTGAGGAGATAGATGCGATTGGATGTAATCCCACATTGCCACGTCTAAGTACACTTCGATGTTTCAATTGTAAAAACTTAGGTCATTCGTTCATGTCGTGTCCTTCTTCTACTCGAAAGTTGTTTTGTTACCGATGCGGAATGGATAATGTGACAACACCTGATTGCCCAAGGTGTAGTCCTGCATCGGGAAACAAATTGACGAGCGCGAGGAAAACCGGAGAATCACGCTCGACACAAACCAGTCCGGTGTAAAAATGATTGATGCTTCAACAAATACCGAACCATCCTTTTTTAATCATAGCCGTACTACTATTTTGAATGCTGACCAAATAACCATCTTTAAGAACGAAAGTAAGAGTGACGTGCATGACGAAACAAGTAGTAAGCCTGCTTTACGTTCCAAACCAAACAGCTATGACAAGAGATTTGAGAAATATAACCAACTGCGATCCCGACTATTTGCTTTGAATGAACTTCAACTTAAAGAACGCTCTAAGTTCTTCAACAAATCTCGGATAAGAAAAAGAAAACGCAAAGTTTTTCACAACTTTATTAGTTCGACTTGTTTTGATTTTCAATCAGACCCAAGACCTTATATCACAGTCGATGTTTCTAGCGAAAAACTGTCTGGCTTACTTGACAGCGGTGCCAGTATTTCGTGTTTGGGAAAAGATTCTGTCGAACTAATACAGCGTTTAGATATTCCTGTAGTAAACTTTAAGTCAGAAGTAAGAACAGCAGATGGGAAAGAACAGAAGATTATCGGTCGAGTAGTTGTCTCCGTATCCTATAATGGGATAACCGACAGTTTAGATTTATATCTAATTCCATCTCTTTCAAAACCTCTGTACTTAGGTATCGATTTCTGGCAAAAGTTTAGTATCGCACCACATCTGTTTAGTGAAGTTTCCAGCATTGAGATTGAATATCAACGTAGCCCACAGCATGATCTGTCCGAAACGCAACAACATCGTCTTCAAGAAGTAATAGGTAAATTTCCATCTTTTGCGAAACTTGGCTTGGGACGCACCAATGTTGAGACTCATGTCATCGACACTAGTGATGCAGACCCAGTCAAGCAGCGTCATTATCCCATATCACCAGCGATACAGAAGTTGCTTTTCGAAGAGTTGGATCGTATGCTGCAGTTAGGAGTGATCGAAGAGAGTCAAAGCCCATGGAGTTCTCCAGTAGTTCTCATTAGGAAACCAGGTAAAAACCGCCTTTGCCTAGACTCTCGTAAGGTCAACTCCCTGACTAAAAAGGATGCGTATCCACTTCCTCATATTGAAGGAATGTTGGGGCGATTGAAAGACACATACTTCATATCGAGCGTTGACTTGAAAGATGCCTTTTGGCAGGTGCCATTAGAGAGAAAGTCCAGAGAGAAAACAGCATTCACTGTGCCTGGTAGACCGCTCTATCAGTTCACTGTCATGCCCTTTGGGTTCTGCAATGCAGCTCAAAGGATGTGTCGCTTGATGGACAGAGTGATTCCAGCGACACTTAGGGAATGGGGGTTTGTCTACCTGGATGATCTTCTCATCATGTCCAAAGACTTCGAAAGTCATTTGCAAATTCTTGAAACAGTAGCCCAATGTTTGAAAAATGCTAACCTTACCATAAATGTTGAAAAATCTCGCTTTTGTTTTATAGAACTGAAATATCTAGGCCATATCGTTGGTCAGGGATGTATAAAACCAGACCCTGATAAGGTATCAGCGATAAAGGATTTCCCTCCACCGAAATCTATAAAACAAATGCGAAGATTTCTAGGCATGTGTGGGTGGTACCGGCGTTTTATTCAGAATTTTGCATCCTTAGCGTCACCTCTTACTGATACTTTGAAAAAGTCCAACAAATTCGAATTGTCTGCAAACGTGTTAGCTGCAGTGGCAGCATTGAAAGAAGCCTTAATCACTGCACCTGTTTTGTCTGATGCTGATTTCACCAAACCTTTCGTCATCCAGTGTGATGCCTCAAACCACGGGATAGCTGCGGTGTTATTTCAGGTTGATGATTTAGGAAGCGAAAGACCAGTAGCCTTCTATTCGCAAAAGCTTAACCCTAGTCAGCGTAACTACAGTGTGACAGAGCAAGAATGTTTAGCAGCTGTCCAGGCTGTGAAAAAATTCCATCCCTATGTGGAAGGATCACACTTCACTGTTGTTACCGATCACTCGAGTCTTAAATTGCTTATGTCATTGAAGGACCTAAGTGGTAGACTAGCGCGATGGTCATTGAAGTTACAAGCTTTTGATTTCGATATCATGCATAGAAAAGGGTCATCCAACATTGTTCCGGATGTCCTATCTCGTGCTTGTGTTGAAGAATTAACAGATACATCCAAAAGTTACTATCAGTTGGATTTGAACTCGTCCGAATTTCATTTTGAAGAATACCAACATCTCGTTAGTTCAGTTAAAAATAACCCTGAACGTTTTCCTGATCTAGTTGTTCGAAATGATTTGATTTACAAAAAAGTTTTTCAAACCGATAATGATATTGCCAAATCTGATTTACAGTGGAGATTATGGATACCAATGAGTCTCGCTATGAATCTTATCGACCAGACACACAGTGCACCTGAATGTTCTCATGGAGGAGTTGCTAAGACACTATATCGATTGCGACAACTTTATTATTGGCCAAATATGACAGCTAATGTTCGCGATTTTGTTAGTAAGTGCGAAAAATGTAAGCAAAGTAAATCACCTAATAAAATCCTAAAGCCTGCAATGACATCTAGCCCAAATTTAGAAAGACCATTTCAAAAGTTATTTATTGACTTTTTGGGACCGTATGTTCGTTCTAAGCGTGGCAACCTGTTCCTTTTTATAGTTCTAGATGGGTTTTCAAAATTTGTCTTATTAAAACCAATGCCGAAAGCTTGTACATCATCTGTTGTGAAGTTCTTGGAAGAATCTGTATTTAATGTGTTTGGAGTACCGGAATCAATTCACTCAGATAACGGCAAACAGTTTGTTTCGTCACAATTCCAAAATTTTCTTGTCAAATACGGTATTCATCACACGAGAACAACATTGTACTCTCCTCAGTCTAATGCGTCTGAGCGTGTGAATCAATCTATTTTGGCAGCCATAAGAGCCTATTTGAAAAATGACCATCGAGATTGGGATCTCCACGTTCATGACATTCAAAAAGCCATATGTACATCTGTTCATCAAACCACAGGCGTAACGCCATACCATGCTTTATTCGGAACCGAGATGGTTACCCATGCCAAGATGTACAAATTGTTAAAAGATTTACGCTTCCTTAATGATGGCGACTTCCAGGCCCTCCTAAAGTCTGATCGTCTTGCCTTAGTAAGACGGAAAATGAAATCCAACATTGAGAAAGCCTTTCCCAAAAATTCAAAAGCATATAACCTTCGTTCGACAAAAACAAGATTTTATCCCGGTGATGAAGTTTTCAGAAGAAATTGGATACTTAGCAGTGCTTCAAAGCAAATTAGCGCTAAGCTATGTCCTAAATTTTTAAAATGTAGAATTGTAAGACCAGTTGGTACCTGTGCATACGAAATCGAAAACATGAAAGGCAAGAGACTAGGTGTTTTTCATTCCAAGGATCTGCGACGGTAAGGCTTACTAGCTACAATACGAGCATGAGACAATGCGTGGGTCGAACCAAAACTCGAACCTATTCGTCATCGCTTTTCCAAGTCCTTCGGTAAGATACGTTGTAAACTCCCTTCCAAAACACTTGGCCCTGTGGCGATTTCCTAGCGCATTCAATATACAAATACCTTTTATATATTTTTTTACGCACACCCTGTTGGTATGTCCCTACGTCACTCACGGAATTTCGTCTGTACAGACAGAACATACTATCGCCATGATTTTCGTTAAGTTGAAAATCAGCTTGACTATCCACCCATGAAGCTAACTTTTCCGGTGAGCTTCTTTCTTTTTCTATACTGGCAGCGAAGGAGAACACATCGTGGGAGGAGAATCAGCCCTTCAATGGCTAAAATTTATAGTACCCAATCTAAGGGATACATATAAGTGTGCGAATGTACATACGTGTTTCTTTTAAGTTTTAAAGTAAGGTTTATATACTAAATAGAATACTTAAAGTTAAACCGAGTACACACCCGCGCGAATATTAATAAAAATCCTTAAAGTTTACGGGAATTTCCTATAAAAACAAAAAAAAAACAAAATTCTCCGCATCGATCAAATGATCTCCATCGACCGATCGCCGATCATCGATATCCAATTCCCCACGCTCCCGCGCAACGCACCAGTTCCAGAAAGCCCTGCATATCACCCATCAAACGAGTGCAGCACAGCTCCCACGTATAGTCGCTCCCACTCCACCGATGGATTCGCCCAGATCCCGCACGCTGATGAAAGTTCAGTCCACTATCGATGGATAAAGCTGTTTTTTTTTTTGTAATTCACCCGATGTGATAAAAGCTACTGATAAAGACCGCTTCTTATCATACTAAAAGAAAGTTGCTTTAAGCCGATGTTCGTGTATACACATATTAGTTCTTAATAATTGTACTTGCTAAAATTGGTATTAATTGAAAGTAAAGCATTGTAAATTAGAACTAGCATCACAGATCATTCTTAAATTTAGAGTTTCTTATGTATCGCGGCAGTACTTTGCACTGTAATCACGTGTAATCACAAAAAAAAGGGTACATACATACGTATAACATATATTATTCACAGCGTTTATAGAAATCGTCGATGGATGTGCACACATACATCTGGATGGATCAAGGTATGTTGGTAGAAATATAAAATACAAATTTGAAAGAAACATAGCTTTTTTTTTTCTGAAATTTTTGAAGTAAAGTAATTGAAGTAATTAACTAAATTTAATGATAGTGATGCAGATTGATCGCATTTAAATAAATATGTATTTTGATTAATTTATGCTAAAAGTGCGTAGTTTCTTTCACATAATGAACTGCTTGTTTGTGGAGATTGGTGTAGGATTGGATGTGGATGGAAACGTGAAATTGGTAAGGTGAGGTAAGTGAGAAGAGTTAGGGGCTAGTCAGAAATCATTTGGCCGCGATTAGCATAGGTGCTGAGTTATCTCAGATGGTTGAGGGCCCGCCTAGGTGGCCATTGACATCCACGGTCACCACATTAAGTAACCCATTTGGAGAAAATTTGATACAAATTTTGGCACGTATTTTAATTATGTTAGCGGTCCAGTCCAGTGCAAGAATCCATTCATCCGGCGAGCTTGAGTCGCGCAGAGCAAGACGTGCCAACCCGCACTTATGACAGGGACAAGGTCAGCAAACTCCCGGCCGCTAAGTAATAGGTCTCCCAAAGTAAGGCAAAAGTTACCATCGAAGTTGGTCCAGCGATGAGGGGCAGTGAGTTACTACAGAAGTTAGCTTAGCAACTTGAGGCATGTATTCGTACGAGAAATTGCCGCCTCACTTGAGGTTGTATTACTTCAGAGTAATATGGGATGAGATATTACACATTCTACAAGAACAACTTACCATGGAGTATGATTTCTCTGAAATAATTTTTGTTGAGTGGATAGATTTTAGTTGGGATAGTCGTTCAACATTCTACAAGAACAACGAACCATGGAGTATGATTTCTCTGAAACCATGATAGATTTCAAATCGATCCTGACCAAGATGAGTCTGTGGTGTGAAATAATTTTTGTTGAGTGGATAGATTTTAGTTAGGGGTAGTCGTTCAACATTCTACAAGAACAACTTACTATGGACTATGATTTCTCTGAAACCATGATAGATTTCAAATCGATCCTGACCAAGATGAGTCTGTGGTGTGAAATAATTTTTGTTGAGTGGATAGATTTTAGTTGGGGTAGTCGTTCAACATTCTACAAGAACAACTTACCATGGAGTATGATTTCTCTGAAATAATTTTTGTTGAGTGGATAGATTTTAGTTGGGGTAGTCGTTCAACATTCTACAAGAACAACGAACCAAATAGTATGATTTCTCTGAAACCATGATAGATTTCAAATCGATCCTAACCAAGATGAGTCTGTGGTGTCAAATAATTTTTGTTGAGTGGATAGATTTTAGTTGGGATAGTCGTTCAACATATTACAAGAACAATGAACCATGGAGTATGATTTCTCAGAAACCATGATAGATTTCAAATCGATCCTGACCAAGATGAGTCTGTGGTGTGAAATAATTTTTGTTGAGTGGATAGATTTTAGTTGGGGTAGTCGTTCAACATTCTACAAGAACGACTTATCATGGAGTATGATTTCTCTGAAACCATGATAGATTTCAAATCGATCCTGACCAAGATGAGTCTGTGGTGTGAAATAATTTCTGTTGAGTGGATAGATTTTAGTTGGGGTAGTCGTTCAACATTTTACAAGAACAACGAACCATGGAGTATGATTTCTCTGAAACCATAATAGATTTCAAATCGATCCTGACCAAGATGAGTCTGTGGTGTGAAATAATTTTTGTTGAGTCGATAGATTTTAGTTGGGGTAGTCGTTCAATATTCTACAAGAACAACGAATCATGGAGTATGATTTCTCTGAAACCATGATAGATTTCAAATCGATCCTGACCAAGATGAGTCTGTGGTGTGAAATAATTTTTGTTGAGTGGGGATAGATTTTAGTTGGGATAGTCGTTCAACATTTTACAAGAACAACGATCCATGGAGTATGATTTCTCTGAAACCATGATAGATTTCAAATCGATCCTGACCAAGATGAGTCTGTGGTGTGAAATAATTTTTGTTGAGTGGATAGATTTTAGTTGGGGTAGTCGTTCAACATTCTACAAGAACAACGAACCATGGAGTATGATTTCTCTGAATTAATTTTTGTTGAGTGGATAGATTTTAGTTAGGGGTAGTCGTTCAACATTCTACAAGAACAACTTACCATGGAGTATGATTTCTCTGAAATAATTTTTGTTGAGTGGATAGATTTTAGTTAGGCGTAGTCGTTCAACATTCTACAAGAACAACGAACCATGGAGTATGATTTCTCTGAAACCATGATAGATTTCAAATCGATCCTGACCAAGATGAGTCTGTGGTGTGAAATAATTTTTGTTGAGTGGATAGATTTTAGTTGGGGTAGTCGTTCAACATTCTACAAGAACAACTTACCATGGACTATGATTTCTCTGAAACCATGATAGATTTCAAATCGATCCTGACCAAGATGAGTCTGTGGTGTGAAATAATTTTTGTTGAGTGGATAGATTTTAGTTGGGGTAGTCGTTCAACATTCTACAAGAACAACGAACCATGGAGTATGATCTCTGAAATAATTTTTGTTGAGTGGATAGATTTTAGTTGGGGTAGTCGTTCAACATTCTACAAGAACAACGAACCATGGAGTATGATTTCTCTGAAACCATGATAGATTTCAAATCGATCCTGACCAAGATGAGTCTGTGGTGTGAAATAATTTTTGTTGAGTGGATAGATTTTAGTTGGGGTAGTCGTTCAACATTCTACAAGAACAACGAACCATGGAGTATGATTTCTCTGAAATAATTTATGTTGAGTAGATAGATTTTAGTTGGGGTAGTCGTTCAACATTCTACAAGAACAACTTACCATGGGGTATGATTTCTCTGAAATAATTTTTGTTGAGTGGATAGATTTTAGTTAGGGGTAGTCGTTCAACATTCTACAAGAACAAGTTACCATGGAGTATGATTTCTCTGAAATAATTTTTGTTGAGTGGATAGATTTTAGTTGGGGTAGTCGTTCAACATTCTACAAGAACAACTTACCATGGGGTATGATTTCTCTGAAATAATTTTTGTTGAGTGGATAGATTTTAGTTAGGGGTAGTCGTTCAACATTCAACAAGAACAACTTACCATGGGGTATGATTTCTCTGAAACAATTTTTGTTGAGTGGATAGATTTTAGTTAGGGGTAGCCGTTCAACATTCTACAAGAACAACTTAAAATGGACTATGATTTCTCTGAAACCATGATAGATTTCAAATCGATCCGGACCAAGATGAGTCTGTGGTGTGAAATAATTTTTGTTGAGTGGATAGATTTTAGTTGGGGTAGTCGTTCAACATTCTACAAGAACAACTTACCATAGAGTATGATTTCTCTGAAATAATTTTTGTTGAGTGGATAGATTTTAGTTGGGGTAGTCGTTCAACATTCTACAAGAACAACTTACCATGGAGTATGATTTCTCTGAAACCATGATAGATTTCAAATCGATCCTGACCAAGATGAGTCTGTGGTGTGAAATAATTTTTGTTGAGTGGATAGATTTTAGTTGGGGTAGTCGTTCAACATTCTACAAGAACAACTTACCATGGAGTATGATTTCTCTGAAACCATGATAGATTTCAAATCGATCCTGACCAAGATGAGTCTGTGGTGTGAAATAATTTTTGTTGAGTGGATAGATTTTAGTTGGGGTAGTCGTTCAATATTCTACAAGAACAACGAACCATGGAGTATGATTTATCTGAAATAATTTTTGTTGAGTAAATAGATTTTAGTTAGGGGTAGTCGTTCAACATTCTACAAGAACAACTAACCATGGGGTATGATTTCTCTGAAATAATTTGTGTTGAGTGGATAGATTTTAGTTAGGGATAGTCATTCAACATTCTACAAGAACAAGTTACCATGGAGTATGATTTCTCTGAAATAATTTTTGTTGAGTGGATAGATTTTAGTTGGGGTAGTCGTTCAACATTCTATAAGAACAACTTACCATGGAGTATGATTTCTCTGAAATAATTTTTGTTGAGTGGATAGATTTTAGTTGGGATAGTCGTTCAACATTTTACAAGAACAACGAACCATGGAGTATGATTTCTCTGAAACCATGATAGATTTCAAATCGATCCTGACCAAGATGAGTCTGTGGTGTGAAATAATTTTTGTTGAGTGGATATATTTTAGTTAGGGGTAGTCGTTCAACATTCTACAAGAACAACTTACCATGGACTATGATTTCTCTGAAACCATGATAGATTTCAAATCGATCCTGACCAAGATGAGTCTGTGGTGTGAAATAATTTTTGTTGAGTGGATAGATTTTAGTTGGGGTAGTCGTTCAACATTCTACAAGAACAACTTACCATGGAGTATGATTTCTCTGAAATAATTTTTGTTGAGTGGATATATTTTAGTTAGGGGTAGTCGTTCAACATTCTACAAGAACAACTTACCATGGACTATGATTTCTCTGAAACCATGATAGATTTCAAATCGATCCTGACCAAGATGAGTCTGTGGTGTGAAATAATTTTTGTTGAGTGGATAGATTTTAGTTGGGATAGTCGTTCAACATTCTACAAGAACAACTTACCATGGAGTATGATTTCTCTGAAACCATGATAGATTTCAAATCGATCCTGACCAAGATGAGTCTGTGGTGTGAAATAATTTTTGTTGAGAGGATAGATTTTAGTTGGGGTAGTCGTTCAACATTCTACAAGAACAACTTACCATGGAGTATGATTTCTCTGAAACCATGATAGATTTCAAATCGATCCTGACCAAGATGAGTCTGTGGTGTGAAATAATTTTTGTTGAGTGGATAGATTTTAGTTGGGATAGTCGTTCAACATTCTACAAGAACAACTTACCATAGAGTATGATTTCTCTGAAACCATGATAGATTTCAAATCGATCCTGACCAAGATGAGTCTGTGGTGTGAAATAATTTTTGTCGAGTGGATAGATTATAGTTGGGGTAGTCGTTCAACATATTACAAGAACAACGAACCATGGAGTATGATTTCTCTGAAACCATGATAGATTTCAAATCGATATTGACCAAGATGAGTCTGTGGTGTGAAATAATTTTTGTTGAGTGGATAGATTTTAGTTGGGGTAGTCGTTCAACATTCTACAAGAACGACTTATCATGGAGTATGATTTCTCTGAAACCATGATAGATTTCAAATCGATCCTGACCAAGATGAGTCTGTGGTGTGAAATAATTTTTGTTGAGTGGATAGATTTTAGTTGGGGTAGTCGTTCAACATTTTACAAGAACAACGAACCATGGAGTATGATTTCTCTGAAACCATGGTAGATTTCAAATCGATCCTGACCAAGATGAGTCTGTGGTGTGAAATAATTTTTGTTGAGTGGATAGATTTTAGTTGGGGTAGTCGTTCAATATTCTACAAGAACAGCGAACAATGGAGTATGATTTCTCTGAAACCATGATAGATTTCAAATCGATCCTGACCAAGATGAGTCTGTGGTGTGAAATAATTTTTGTTGAGTGGGGATAGATTCTAGTTGGGATAGTCGTTCAACATTTTACAAGAACAACGATCCATGGAGTATGATTTCTCTGAAACCATGATAGATTTCAAATCGATCCTGACCAAGATGAGTCTGTGGTGTGAAATAATTTTTGTTGAGTGGATAGATTTTAGTTGGGGTAGTCGTTCAACATTCTACAAGAACAACGAACCATGGAGTATGATTT
The DNA here is from genome assembly GCA_905220385.1 of Xylota sylvarum. NCBI lineage: Eukaryota > Metazoa > Arthropoda > Insecta > Diptera > Syrphidae > Xylota > Xylota sylvarum. Next base: position 306,084 of record CAJMZQ010000093.1, read on the forward strand.
CTCTGAAATAATTTTTGTTGAGTGGATAGATTTTAGTTAGGGGTAGTCGTTCAACATTCTACAAGAACAACTTACCATGGAGTATGATTTCTCTGAAATAATTTTTGTTGAGTGGATAGATTTTAGTTGGGATAGTCGTTCAACATTCTACAAGAACAACTTACCATGGACTATGATTTCTCTGAAACCATGATAGATTTCAAATCGATCCTGACCAAGATGAGTCTGTGGTGTGAAATAATTTTTGTTGAGTGGATAGATTTTAGTTAGGGGTAGTCGTTCAACATTCTACAAGAACAACTTACCATGGACTATGATTTCTCTGAAACCATGATAGATTTCAAATCGATCCTGACCAAGATGAGTCTGTGGTGTGAAATAATTTTTATTGAGTGGATAGATTTTAGTTGGGGTAGTCGTTCAACATTCTACAAGAACAACTTACCATGGAGTATGATTTCTCTGAAACCATGGTAGATTTCAAATCGATCCTGACCAAGATGAGTCTGTGGTGTGAAATAATTTTTGTTGAGTGGAAAGATTTTAGTTGGGGTAGTCGTTCAACATTCTACAAGAACAACTTACCATGGAGTATGATTTCTCTGAAACCATGATAGATTTCAAATCGATCCTGACCAAGATGAGTCTGTGGTGTGAAATAATTTTTGTTGAGTGGATAGATTTTAGTTGGGGTAGCCGTTCAACATTCTACAAGAACAACGAACCATGGAGTATGATTTCTCTGAGACCATGATAGATTTCAAATCGATCCTGACCAAGATGAGTCTGTGGTGTGAAATAATTTTTGTTGAGTGGATAGATTTTAGTTGGGATAGTGGTTCAACATTCTATAAGAACAACTTACCATGGAGTATGATTTGTCTGAAACCATGATAGATTTCAAATCGATCTTGACCAAGATGAGTCAGTGGTGTGAAATAATTTTTGTTGAGTGAATAGATTTTAGTTTGGATAGTCGATCAACATTCTACAAGAACAACTTACATGGAGTATGATTTCTCTGAAACCATGATAGATTTCAAATCGATCCTGACCAAGATGAATCTGTGGTGTGAAATAATTTTTGTTGAGTGGATAGATTTTAGTTGGGATAGTCATTCAACATTCTACAAGAACAAAGAACCATGGAGTATGATTTCTCTGAAACCATGATAAATTTCAAATCGATCCTGACCAAGATGAGTCTGTGGTGTGAAATAATTTTTGTTGAGTGTATAGATTTTAGTTGGGGTAGTCGTTCAACATTCTACAAGAACAACTTACCATGGAGTATAATTTTTCTGAAACCATGATAGAGTTAGAATCGATCCTGACCAAGATGAGTCTGTGGTGTGAAATAATTTTTGTTGAGTGGATAGATTTTAGTTGGGGTAGTCGTTCAACATTCTACAAGAACAACTTACCATGGAGTATGATTTCTCTGAAACCATGATAGATTTCAAATCGATCCTGACCAAGATGAGTCTGTGGTGTGAAATAATTTTTGTTGAGTGGATAGATTTTAGTTGGGGTAGTCGTTCAACATTCTACAAGAACAACTTACCATGGAGTGTGATTTCTCTGAAATAATTTTTGTTGAGTGGATAGATTTTAGTTGGGGTAGTCGTTCAACATTCTGCAAGAACAACGAACCATGGAGTATGATTTCTCTGCAACCATGATAGATTTCAAATCGATCCTGACCAAGATGAGTCTGTGGTGTGAAATAATTTTTGTTGAGTGGATAGATTTTAGTTGGGGTAGTCGTTCAACATTCTACAAGAACAACTTACCATGGAGTATGATTTCTCTGAAATAATTTTTGTTGAGTGGATAGATTTTAGTTGGGGTAGTCGTTCAACATTCTACAAGAACAGCTGACCATTTAGTATGATTTCTCTGAAATAATTTTTGTTGAGTGGATAGATTTTAGTTGGGGTAGTCGTTCAACATTCTACAAGAACAACGAACCATGGAGTATGATTTCTCTGCAACCATGATAGATTTCAAATCGATCCTGACCAAGATGAGTCTGTGGTGTGAAATAATTTTTGTTGAGTGGATAGATTTTAGTTAGGGGTAGTCGTTCAACATTCTACAAGAACAACTTACCATGGAGTATGATTTCTCTGAAATAATTTTTGTCGAGTGAATAGATTTTAGTTGGGATAGTCGTTCAACATTCTACAAGAACAACTTACCATGGAGTATGATTTCTCTGAAATAATTTTTGTTGAGTCAATAGATTTTAGTTGGGGTAGTCGTTCAACATTCTACAAGAACAACTTACCATGGACTATGATTTCTCTGAAACCATGATAGATTTCAAATCGATCCTGACCAAGATGAGTCTGTGGTGTGAAATAATTTTTGTTGAGTGGATAGATTTTAGTTGGGATAGTCGTTCAACATTCTACAAGAACAACGAACCATGGAGTATGATTTCTCTGAAACCATGATAGATTTCAAATCGATCCTGACCAAGATGAGTCTGTGGTGTGAAATAATTTTTATTGAGTGGATAGATTTTAGTTGGGATAGTCGTTCAACATTCTACAAGAACAAGGAACCATGGAGTATGATTTCTCTGAAACCATGATAGATTTCAAATCGATCCTGACCAAGATGAGTCTGTGGTGTGAAATAATTTTTGTTGAGTGGATAGATTTTAGTTGGGATAGTCGTTCAACATTCTACAAGAACAACGAACCATGGAGTATGATGTCTCTGAAACCATGATAGATTTCAAATCGATCCTGACCAAGATGAGTCTGTGGTGTGAAATAATTTTTGTTGAGTGGATAGATTTTAGTTGGGATAGTCGTTCAACATTCTACAAGAACAAGGAACCATGGACTATGATTTCTCTGAAACCATGATAGATCTCAAATCGATCCTGACCAAGATGAGTCTGTGGTGTGAAATAATTTTTGTTGAGTGGATAGATTTTAGTTGGGATAGTCGTTCAACATTCTACAAGAACAACTTACCATGGAGTATGATTTCTCTGAAATAATTTTTGTTGAGTGGATAGATTTTAGTTGGGATAGTCGTTCAACATTCTACAAGAACAAGGAACCATGGACTATGATTTCTCTGAAACCATGATAGATCTCAAATCGATCCTGACCAAGATGAGTCTGTGGTGTGAAATAATTTTTGTTGAGTGGATAGATTTTAGTTGGGATAGTCGTTCAACATTCTACAAGAACAACGAACCATGGAGTATGATGTCTCTGAAACCATGATAGATTTCAAATCGATCCTGACCAAGATGAGTCTGTGGTGTGAAATAATTTTTGTTGAGTGGATAGATTTTAGTTGGGATAGTCGTTCAACATTCTACAAGAACAACGAACCATGGAGTATGATGTCTCTGGAACCATGATAGATTTCAAATCGATCCTGACCAAGATGAGTCTGTGGTGTGAAATAATTTTTGTTGAGTGGATAGATTTTAGTTGGGATAGTCGTTCAACATTCTACAAGAACAACGAACAATGGAGTATGATTTCTCTGAAACCATGATAGATTTCAAATCGATCCTGACCAAGATGAGTCTGTGGTGTGAAATAATTTTTGTTGAGTGGATAGATTTTAGTTGGGATAGTCGTTCAACATTCTACAAGAACAACTTACCATGGAGTATGATTTCTCTGAAATAATTTTTGTTGAGTGGATAGATTTTAGTTGGGGTAGTCGTTCAACATTCTACAAGAACAGCTGACCATTTAGTATGATTTCTCTGAAATAATTTTTGTTGAGTGGATAGATTTTAGTTGGGGTAGTCGTTCAACATTCAACAAGAACAACGAACCATGGAGTATGATTTCTCTGCAACCATGATAGATTTCAAATCGATCCTGACCAAGATGAGTCTGTGGTGTGAAATAATTTTTGTTGAGTGGATAGATTTTAGTTAGGGGTAGTCGTTCAACATTCTACAAGAACAACTTACCATGGAGTATGATTTCTCTGAAATAATTTTTGTCGAGTGAATAGATTTTAGTTGGGATAGTCGTTCAACATTCTACAAGAACAACTTACCATGGAGTATGATTTCTCTGAAATAATTTTTGTTGAGTGGATAGATTTTAGTTGGGGTAGTCGTTCAACATTCTACAAGAACAACTTATCATGGACTATGATTTCTCTGAAACCATGATAGATTTCAAATCGATACTGACCAAGATGAGTCTGTGGTGTGAAATAATTTTTGTTGAGTGGATAGCTTTTAGTTGGGATAGTCGTTCAACATTCTACAAGAACAACGAACCATGGAGTATGATTTCTCTGAAACCATGATAGATTTCAAATCGATCCTGACCAAGATGAGTCTGTGGTGTGAAATAATTTTTGTTGAGTGGATAGATTTTAGTTGGGGTAGTCGTTCAACATTCTACAAGAACAACTTACCATGGAGTACGATTTCTTTGAAATAATTTTTGTTGAGTGGATAGATTTTAGTTGGGGTAGTCGTTCAACATTCTACAAGAGCAACTTACCATGGAGTATGATTTCTCTGAAATAATTTTTGTCGAGTGAATAGATTTTAGTTGGGATAGTCGTTCAACATTCTACAAGAACAACTTACCATGGAGTATGATTTCTCTGAAATAATTTTTGTTGAGTGGATAAATTTTAGTTGGGATAGTCGCTCAACATTCTACAAGAACAACGAACCATGGAGTATGATTTCTCTGAAACCATGATAGATTTCAAATCGATCCTGACCAAGATGAGTCTGTGGTGTGAAATAATTTTTGTTGAGTGGATAGATATTAGTTGGGGTAGTCGTTCAACATTCAACAAGAACAACGAACCATGGAGTATGATTTCTCTGAAACCATGATAGATTTCAAATCGATCCTGACCAAGATGAGTCTGTGGTGTGAAATAGTTTTTGTTGAGTGGATAGATTTTAGTTGGGGTAGTCGTTCAACATTCTACAAGAACAACTTACCATGGAGTACGATTTCTCTGAAATAATTTTTGTTGAGTGGATAGATTTTAGTTGGGGTAGTCGTTCAACATTCTACAAGAACAACTTACCATGGAGTACGATTTCTCTGAAATAATTTTTGTTGAGTGGATAGATTTTAGTTGGGGTAGTCGTTCAACATTCTACAAGAACAACTTACCATGGACTATGATTTCTCTGAAATAATTTTTGTTGAGTTTATAGATTTTAGTTGGGATAGTCGTTCAACATTCTACAAGAACAACGAACCATGGAGTATGATTTCTCTGAAACCATGATAGATTTCAAATCGATCCTGACCAAGATGAGTCTGTGGTGTGAAATAATTTTTGTTGAGTGGATAGATTTTAGTTGGGGTAGTCGTTCAACATTCTACAAGAACAACTTACCATGGAGTACGATTTCTCTGAAATAATTTTTGTTGAGTGGATAGATTTTAGTTGGGGTAGTCGTTCAACATTCTACAAGAACAACTTACCATGGAGTATGATTTCTCTGAAATAATTTTTGATGAGTGGATAGATTTTAGTTGGGGTAGTCGTTCAACATTCTACAAGAACAACTTACCATGGACTATGATTTCTCTGAAATAATTTTTGTTGAGTGGATAGATTTTAGTTGGGATAGTCGTTCAACATTCTACAAGAACAACGAACCATGGAGTATGATTTCTCTGAAACCATGATAGATTTCAAATCGATCCTGACCAAGATGAGTCTGTGGTGTGAAATAATTTGTGTTGAGTGGATAGATATTAGTTGGGGTAGTCGTTCAACATTCTACAAGAACAACTTACCGTGGAGTATGATTTCTCTGAAATAATTTTTGTTGAGTGGATAGATTTTAGTTGGGGTAGTCGTTCAACATTCTACAAGAACAACTTACCATGGAGTATGATTTCTCTGAAATAATTTTTGTTGAGTGGATAGATTTTAGTTGGGGTAGTCGTTCAAAATTTTACAAGAACAACGAACCATGTAGTATGATTTCTCTGAAACCATGATAGATTTCAAATCGATCCTGTCCAAGATGAGTCTGTGGTGTGAAATAATTTTTGTTGAGTGGATAGATTTTAGTTGGGATAGTCGTTCAACATTCTACAAGAACAACGAACCATGGAGTATGATTTCTCTCAAACCATGATAGATTTCAAATCGATCCTGACCAAGATGAGTCTGTGGTGTGAAATAATTTTTGTTGCGTGGATAGATTTTAGTTGGGGTAGTCGTTCAACATTTTACAAGAACAACGAACCATGGACTATGATTTCTCTGAAACCATGATAGATTTCAAATCGATCCTGGCCAAGATGAGTCTGTGGTGTGAAATAATTTTTGTTGAGTGGATAGATTTTAGTTGGGATAGTCGTTCAACATTCTACAAGAACAACTTACCATGGAGTATGATTTCTCTGAAATAATTTTTGTTGAGTGGATAGATTTTAGTTGGGATACTCGTTCAACATTCTACAAGAACAACGAACCATGGACTATGATTTCTCTGAAACCATGATAGATTTCAAATCGATCCTGACCAAGATGAGTCTGTGGTGTGAAATAATTTTTGTTGAGTGGATAGATTTTAGTTGGGATAGTCGTTCAAGATTCTACAAGAACAACTTACCATGGACTATGATTTCTCTGAAACCATGATAGATTTCAAATCGATCCTGACCAAGATGAGTCTCTGGTGTGAATTAATTTTTGTTGAGTGGATAGATTTTAGTTAGGGGTAGTCGTTCAACATTCTACAAGAACAACTTACCATGGAGTATGATTTCTCTGAAACCATGATAGATTTCAAATCGATCCTGACCAAGATGAGTCTGTGGTGTGAAATAATTTTTGTTGAGTGGATAGATTTTATTTGGGGTAGTCGTTCAACATTCTACAAGAACAACTTACCATGGACTATGATTTCTCTGAAATAATTTTTGTTGAGTGGATAGATTTTAATTAGGGGTAGTCGTTCAACATTCTACAAGAACAACTTACCATGGACTATGATTTCTCTGAAACCATGATAGATTTCAAATCGATCCTGACCAAGATGAGTCTGTGGTGTGAAATAATTTTTGTTGAGTGGATAGATTTTAGTTGGGGTAGTCGTTCAACATTCTACAAGAACAACGAAGATTTTAGTTGGGGTAGCCGTTCAACATTCTACAAGAACAACTTAAAATGGACTATGATTTCTCTGAAACCATGATAGATTTCAAATCGATCCTGACCAAGATGAGTCTGTGGTGTGAAATAATTTTTGTTGAGTGGATAGATTTTAGTTGGGGTAGTCGTTCAACATTCTACAAGAACAACTTACCATGGAGTATGATTTCTCTGAAATAATTTTTGTTGAGTGGATAGATTTTAGTTGGGGTAGTCGTTCAACATTCTACAAGAACAACTTACCATGGAGTATGATTTCTCTGAAACCATGATAGATTTCAAATCGATCCTGACCAAGATGAGTCTGTGGTGTGAAATAATTTTTGTTGAGTGGATAGATTTTAGTTGGGATAGTCGTTCAACATTCTACAAGAACAACGAACCATGGAGTATGATTTCTCTGAAACCATGATAGATTTCAAATCGATCCTGACCAAGATGAGTCTGTGGTGTGAAATAATTTTTGTTGAGTGGATAGATTTTATTTGGAGTAGTCGTTCAACATTCTACAAGAACAACTTACCATGGAGTATGATTTCTCTGAAACCATGATAGATTTCAAATCGATCCTGACCAAGATGAGTCTGTGCTGTGAAATAATTTTTGTTGAGTGGATAGATTTTAGTTGGGATAGTCGTTCAACATTCTACAAGAACAACTTACCATGGAGTATGATTTCTCTGAAATAATTTTTGTTGAGTGGATAGATTTTAGTTAGGGATAGTCGTTCAACATTCTACAAGAACAACTTACCATGGAGTATGATTTCTCTGAAATAATTTTTGTTGAGTGGATAGATTTTACTTGGGGTAGTCGTTCAACATTCTACAAGAACAACGAACCATGGAATATGATTTCTCTGAAACCATGGTAGATTTCAAATCGATCCTGACCAAGATGAGTCTGTGGTGTGAAATAATTTTTGTTGAGTGGATAGATTTTAGTTGGAGTAGTCGTTCAACATTCTACAAGAACAACTTACCATGGACTATGATTTCTCTGAAACCATGATAGATTTCAAATCGATCCTGACCAAGATGAGTCTGTGGTGTGAAATAATTTTTGTTGAGTGGATAGATTTTAGTTGGGGTAGTCGTTCAACATTCTACAAGAACAACTTACCATGGACTATGATTTCTCTGAAACCATGATAGATTTCAAATCGATCCTGACCAAGATGAGTCTGTGGTGTGAAATAATTTTTGTTGAGTGGATAGATTTTAGTTGGGGTAGTCGTTCAACATTCTACAAGAACAACTTACCATGGACTATGATTTCTCTGAAATAATTTTTGTTGAGTGGATAGATTTTAGTTGGGGTAGTCGTTCAACATTCTACAAGAACAACTTACCATGGACTATGATTTTTCTGAAATAATTTTTGTTGAGTGGATAGATTTTAGTTGGGATAGTCGTTCAACATTCTGCAAGAACAACGAACCATGGAGCATGATTTCTCTGCAACCATGATAGATTTCAAATCGATCCTGACCAAGATGAGTCTGTGGTGTGAAATAATTTTTGTTGAGTTTATAGATTTTAGTTGGGGTAGTCGTTCAACATTCTACAAGAACAACTTACCATGGACTATGATTTCTCTGAAACCATGATAGATTTCAAATCGATCCTGACCAAGATGAGTCTGTGGTGTGAAATAATTTTTGTTGAGTGGATAGATTTTAGTTGGGATAGTCGTTCAACATTCTACAAGAACAATTTACCATGGAGTATGATTTCTCTGAAATAATTTTTGTTGAGTGGATAGATTTTAGTTGGGATAGTCGTTCAACATTTTACAAGAACAACGAACCATGGAGCATGATTTCTCTGAAAGCATGATAGATTTCAAATCGATCCTGACCAAGATGAGTCTGTGGTGTGAAATAATTTTTGTTGAGTGGATAGATTTTAGTTGTGGTAGTCGTTCAACATTCTACAAGAACAACTCACCATGGAGTATGATTTCTCTGAAATAATTTTTGTTGAGTGGATAGATTTTAGTTGGGGTAATCGTTCAACATTCTACAAGAACAACGAACCATTGAGTATGATTTCTCTGAAATAATTTTTGTTGAGTGGATAGATTTTAGTTGGGGTAGTCGTTCAACATTCTACAAGAACAGCGAACCATGGAGTATGATTTCTCTGAAATAATTTTTGTTGAGTGGATAGATTTTAGTTACTGGTAGTCGTTCAACATTCTACAAGAACAACGAACCATGGAGTATGATTTCTCTGAAACCATGATAGATTTCAAATCGATCCTGACCAAGATGAGTCTGTGGTGTGAAATAATTTTTGTTGAGTGGATAGATTTTAGTTGGGGTAGTCGTTCAACATTCTACAAGAACAACGAACCATGGAGTATGATTTCTCTGAAATAATTTTTGCTGAGTGGATAGATTTTAGTTGGGATAGTCGTTCAACATTCTACAAGAACAACTTAGCATGGACTATGATTTCTCTGAAATAATTTTTGTTGAGTGGATAGATTTTAGTTGGGATAGTCGTTCAACATTCTACAAGAACAACGAACAATGGAGTATGATTTCTCTGAAACCATGATAGATTTCAAATCGATCCTGACCAAGATGAGTCTGTGGTGTGAAATAATTTTTGTTGAGTGGATACATTTTAGTTGGGGTAGTCGTTCAACATTCTACAAGAACAACTTACCACGGAGTATGATTTCTCCGAAATAATTTTTGTTGAGTGGATAGATTTTAGTTGGGGTAGTCGTTCAACATTTTACAAGAACAACGAACCATGGAGTGTGATTTCTCTGAAACCATGATAGATTTCAAATCGATCCTGACCAAGATGAGTCTGTGGTGTGAAATAATTTTTGTTGAGTGGATAGATTTTAGTTGTGGTAGTCGTTCAACATTCTACAAGAACAACTTACCATGGAGTATGATTTCTCTGAAATAATTTTTGTTGAGTGGATAGATTTTAGTTGGGGTAATCTTTCAACATTCTACAAGAACAACGAACCATTGAGTATGATTTCTCTGAAATAATTTTTGTTGAGTGGATAGATTTTAGTTGGGGTAGTCGTTCAACATTCTACAAGAACAACGAACCATGGAGTATGATTTCTCTGAAATAATTTTTGTTGAGTGGATAGATTTTAGTTACTGGTAGTCGTTCGACATTCTACAAGAACAACTTACCATGGAGTATGATTTCTCTGAAACCATGATAGATTTCAAATCGACCCTGACCAAGATGAGTCTGTGGTGTGAAATAATTTTTGTTGAGTGGATAGATTTTAGTTGGGATAGTCGTCCAACATTCTACAAGAACAACTTACCATGGAGTATGATTTCTCTGAAATAATTTTTGTTGAGTGGATAGATTTTAGTTGGCATAGTCGTTCAACATTCTACAAGAACAACGAACCATGGAGTATGATTTCTCTGAAACCATGATAGATTTCAAATCGATCCTGACCAAGATGAGTCTGTGGTGTGAAATAATTTTTGTTGAGTGGATAGATTTTAGTTGGGGTAGTCGTTCAACATTCTACAAGAACAACTTACCATGGAGTATGATTTCTCTGAAATAATTTTTGTTGAGTAAATAGATTTTAGTTGGGATAGTCGTTCAACATTCTACAAGAACAACTTACCATGGACTATGATTTTTCTGAAATAATTTTTGTTGAGTGGATAGATTTTAGTTGGGATAGTCGTTCAACATTCTACAAGAACAACGAACCATGGAGTATGATTTCTCTGAAACCATGATAGATTTCAAATCGATCCTGACCAAGATGAGTCTGTGGTGTGAAATAATTTTTGTTGAGTGGATACATTTTAGTTGGGGTAGTCGTTCAACATTCTACAAGAACAACTTACCATGGAGTATGATTTCTCCGAAATAATTTTTGTTGAGTGGATAGATTTTAGTTGGGGTAGTCGTTCAACATTTTACAAGAACAACGAACCATGGAGTGTGATTTCTCTGAAACCATGATAGATTTCAAATCGATCCTGACCAAGATGAGTCTGTGGTGTGAAATAATTTTTGTTGAGTGGATAGATTTTAGTTGGGATAGTCGTTCAACATTCTACAAGAACAACTTACCATGGAGTATGATTTCTCTGAAATAATTTTTGTTGAGTGGATAGATATTAGTTGGGGTAGTCGTTCAACATTCTACAAGAACAACTTACCATGGACTATGTTTTCTCTGAAACCATGATAGATTTCAAATCGATCCTGACCAAGATGAGTCTGTGGTGTGAAATAATTTTTGTTGAGTGGATAGATTTTAGTTGGGGTAGCCGTTCAACATTCTACAAGAACAACGAACCATGGAGTATGATTTCTCTGAAATAATTTTTGTTGAGTGGATAGATTTTAGTTGGGATAGTCGTTCAAGATTCTACAAGAACAACGAACCATGGAGTATGATTTCTCTGAAACCATGATAGATTTCAAATCGATCCTGACCAAGATAAGTCAGTGGTGTGAAATAATTTTTGCTGAGTGGATAGATTTTAGTTGATATAGTCGTTCAACATTCTACAAGAACAACGAACCATGGAGTATGATTTCTCTGAAACCATGATACATTTCAAATCGATCCTGACCAAGATGAGTCTGTGGTGTGAAATAATTTTTGTTGAGTGGATATATTTTAGTTGGGGTAGTCGTTCAACATTCTACAAGAACAACTTACCATGGAGTATGATTTCTCTGAAACCATGATAGATTTCAAATCGATCCTGGCCAAGATGAGTCTGTGGTGTGAAATAATTTTTGTTGAGTGGATAGATTTTAGTTGGGGTAGTCGTTCAACATTCTACAAGAACAACTTACCATGGACTATGATTTCTCTGAAACCATGATAGATTTCAAATCGATCCTGACCAAGATGAGTCTGTGGTGTGAAATAATTTTTGTTGAGTGGATAGATTTTAGTTGGGGTAGTCGTTCAACATTCTACAAGAACAACTTACCATGGAGTATGATTTCTCTGAAACCATGATAGATTTCAAATCGATCCTGACCAAGATGAGTCTGTGGTGTGAAATAATTTTTGTTGAGTGGATAGATTTTAGTTAGGGGTAGTCGTTCAACATTCTACAAGAACAACTTACCATGGACTATGATTTCTCTGAAACCATGATAGATTTCAAATCGATCCTGACCAAGATGAGTCTGTGGTGTGAAATAATTTTTGTTGAGTGGATAGATTTTAGTTGGGGTAGTCGTTCAACATTCTACAAGAACAACTTACCATGGACTATGATTTCTCTGAAACCATGATAGATTTCAAATCGATCCTGACCAAGATGAGTCTGTGGTGTGAAATAATTTTTGTTGAGTGGATAGATTTTAGTTGGGGTAGTCGTTCAACATTCTACAAGAACAACTTACCATGGACTATGATTTCTCTGAAATAATTTTTGTTGAGTGGATAGATTTTAGTTGGGGTAGTCGTTCAACATTCTACAAGAACAACTTACCATGGACTATGATTTCTCTGAAATAATTTTTGTTGAGTGGATAGATTTTAGTTGGGGTAGTCGTTCAACATTCTACAAGAACAACTTACCATGGAGTATGATTTCTCTGAAACCATGATAGATTTCAAATCGATCCTGACCAAGATGAGTCTGTCTTGTGAAATAATTTTTGTTGAGTGGATAGATTTTAGTTGGGGTAGTCGTTCAACATTCTACAAGAACAACTTACCATGGAGTATGATTTCTCTGAAATAATTTTTGTTGAGTGGATAGGTTTTAGTTGGGGTAGTCGTTCAACATTCTACAAAAACAACTTACCATGGAGTATGATTTCTCTGAAACCATGATAGATTTCAAATCGATCCTGACCAAGATGAGTCTGTGGTGTGAAATAATTTTTGTTGAGTGGATAGATTTTAGTTGGGATAGTCGTTGAACATTCTATCAGAACAACGAACCAAGGAGTATGATTTCTCTGAAACCATGATAGATTTCTAATCGATCCTGACCAAGATGAGTCTGTGGTGTGAAATAATTTTTGTTGAGTGGATAGATTTTAGTTGGGGTAGTCGTTCAACATTCTACAAGAACAACTTACCATGGACTATGATTTCTCTGAAACAATGATAGATTTCAAATCGATGCTGACCAAGATGAGTCTGTGGTGTGAAATAATTTTTGTTGAGTGGATAGATTTTAGTTAGGGGTAGTAGTTCAACATTCTACAAGAACAACTTACCATGGACTATGATTTCTCTGAAACCATGATAGATTTCAAATCGATCCTGACCAAGATGAGTCTGTGGTGTGAAATAATTTTTGTTGAGTGGATAGATTTTAGTTGGGGTAGTCGTTCAACATTCTACAAGAACAACTTACCATGGACTATGATTTCTCTGAAATAATTTTTGTTGAGTGGATAGATTTTAGTTGGGGTAGTCGTTCAACATTCTACAAGAACAACTTACCATGGAGTATGATTTCTCTGAAACCATCCTGACCAAGATGAGTCTGTGGTGTGAAATAATTTTTGTTGAGTGGATAGATTTTAGTTGGGATAGTCGTTCAACATTCTACAAGAACAACTTACCATGGACTATGATTTCTCTGAAACCATGATAGATTTCAAATCGATCCTGACCAAGATGAGTCTGTGGTGTGAAATAATTTTTGTTGAGTGGATAGATTTTAGTTGTTGTAGTCGTTCAACATTCTACAAGAACAACTTACCATGGACTATGATTTCTCTGAAACCATGATAGATTTCAAATCGATGCTGACCAAGATGAGTCTGTGGTGTGAAATAATTTTTGTTGAGTGGATAGATTTTAGTTAGGGGTAGTAGTTCAACATTCTACAAGAACAACTTACCATGGACTATGATTTCTCTGAAACCATGATAGATTTCAAATCGATCCTGACCAAGATGAGTCTGTGGTGTGAAATAATTTTTGTTGAGTGGATAGATTTTAGTTGGGGTAGTCGTTCAACATTCTACAAGAACAACTTAGCATGGACTATGATTTCTCTGAAATAATTTTTGTTGAGTGGATAGATTTTAGTTGGGGTAGTCGTTCAACATTCTACAAGAACAACTTACCATGGACTATGATTTCTCTGAAATAATTTTTGTTGAGTGGATAGATTTTATTTGTTGTAGTCGTTCAACATTCTACAAGAACAACTTACCATGGAGTATGATTTCTCTGAAACCATGATAGATTTCAAATCGATCCTGACCAAGATGAGTCTGTGGTGTGAAATAATTTTTGTTGAGTGGATAGATTTTAGTTTGGGTAGTCGTTCAACATTCTACAAGAACAACTTACCATGGAGTATGATTTCTCTGAAGTAATTTTTGTTGAGTGGATAGATTTTAGTTGGGATATTCGTTCAACATTCTACAAGAACAACTTACCATGGAGTATGATTTCTCTGAAACCATGATAGATTTCAAATCGATCCTGACCAAGATGAGTCTGTGGTGTGAAATAATTTTTGTTGAGTGGATAGATTTTAGTTGGGATAGTCGTTCAACATTCTACAAGAACAACTTACCATGGACTATGATTTTTCTGAAACGATGATAGATTTCAAATCGATCCTGACCAAGATGAGTCTGTGGTGTGAAATAATTTTTGTTGAGTGGATAGATTTTAGTTGGGATAGTCGTTCAACATTCTACAAGAACAACTTACCATGGAGTATGATTTCTCTGAAACCATGATAGATTTCAAATCGATCCTGACCAAGATGAGTCTGTGGTGTGAAATAATTTTTGTTGAGTGGATAGATTTTAGTTGGGATAGTCGTTCAACATTTTACAAGAACAACGAACCATGGAGTATGATTTCTCTGAAACCATGATAGATTTCAAATCGATCCTGACCAAGATGAGTCTGTGGTGTGAAATAATTTTTGTCGAGTGGATAGATTTTAGTTGGGGTAGTCGTTCAACATTCTACAAGAACAACTTACCATGGACTATGATTTCTCTGAAACCATGATAGATTTCAAATCGATCCTGACCAAGATGAGTCTGTGGTGTGAAATAATTTTTGTTGAGTGGATAGATTTTAGTTGGGATAGTCGTTCAACATTCTACAAGAACAACTTACCATGGAGTATGATTTCTCTGAAACCATGATAGATTTTAAATCGATCCTGACCAAGATGAGTCTGTGGTGTGAAATAATTTTTGTTGAGTGGATAGATTTTAGTTGGGGTAGTCGTTCAACATTCTACAAGAACAACGAACCATGGAGTATGATTTCTCTGAAATAATTTTTGTTGAGTGGATAGATTTTAGTTGGGATAGTCGTTCAACATTCTACAAGAACAACGAACCATGGAGTATGATTTCTCTGAAACCATGATAGATTTCAAATCGATCCTGACCAAGATGAGTCTGTGGTGTGAAATAATTTTTGTTGAGTGGATAGATTTCAGTTGGGGTAGACGTTCAACATTCTACAAGAACAACTTACCATGGAGTATGATTTCTCTGAAATAATTTTTGTTGAGTGGATAGATTTTAGTTGGGATAGTCGTTCAACATTCTACAAGAACAACTTATCATGGACTATGATTTCTCTGAAACCATGATAGATTTCAAATCGATCCTGACCAAGATGAGTCTGTGGTGTGAAATAATTTTTGTTGAGTGGATAGATTTTAGTTGGGATAGTCGTTCAACATTCTACAAGAACAACTTACCATGGAGTATGATTTCTCTGAAATAATTTTTGTTGAGTGGATAGATTTTAGTTGATGTAGTCGTTCAACATTCTACAAGAACAACTTACCATGGAGTATGATTTCTCTGAAATAATTTTTGTTGAGTGGATAGATTTTAGTTGGGGTAGTCGTTCAACATTTTACAAGAACAACGAACCATGGAGTATGATTTCTCTGAAACCATAATAGATTTCAAATCGATCCTGACCAAGATGAGTCTGTGGTGTGAAATAATTTTTGTTGAGTGGATAGATTTTAGTTGGGGTAGTCGTTCAACATTCTACAAGAACAACTTACCATCCAGTATGATTTCTCTGAAATAATTTTTTTTGAGTGGATAGCTTTTAGTTGGGGTAGTCGTTCAACATTCTACAAGAACAACTTACCATGGAGTATGATTTCTCTGAAATAATTTTTGTTGAGTGGATAGATTTTAATTGAGGTAGTCGTTCAACATTCTACAAGAACAACTTACCATGGAGTATGATTTCTCTGAAACCATGATAGATTTCAAATCGATCCTGACCAAGATGAGTCTGTGGTGTGAAATAATTTTTGTTGAGTGGATAGATTTTAGTTGGGGTAGTCGTTCAACATTCTACAAGAACAACTTACCATGCAGTATGATTTCTCTGAAATAATTTTTGTTGAGTGGATAGCTTTTATTTGGGGTAGTCGTTCAACATTCTACAAGAACAACTTACCATGGAGTATGATTTCTCTGAAATAATTTTTGTTGAGTGGATAGATTTTAATTGGGGTAGTCGTTCAACATTCTACAAGAACAACTTACCATCCAGTATGATTTCTCTGAAACAATTTTTGTTGAGTGGATAGATTTTAGTTGGGGTAGTCGTTCAACATTCTACAAGAACAACTTACCATGGAGTATGGTTTCTCTGAAATAATTTTTGTTGAGTGGATAGATTTTAGTTGGGATAGTCGTTCAACATTCTACAAGAACAACTTACCATGGACTATGATTTCTCTGAAACCATGATAGATTTTAAATCGATCCTGACCAAGATGAGTCTGTGGTGTGAAATAATTTTTGTTGAGTGGATAGATTTTAGTTGGGGTAGTCGTTCAACATTCTACAAGAACAACTTACCATGGAGTATGATTTCTCTGAAATAATTTTTGTTGAGTGGATAGATTTTAGTTGGGATAGTCGTTCAACATTCTACAAGAACAACTTACCATGGACTATGATTTCTCTGAAACCATGATAGATTTTAAATCGATCCTGACCAAGATGAGTCTGTGGTGTGGAATAATTTTTGTTGAGTGGATAGATTTTAGTTGGGGTAGTCGTTCAACATTCTACAAGAACAACGAACCATGGAGTATGATTTCTCTGAAACCATGATAGATTTCAAATCGATCCTGACCAAGATGAGTCTGTGGTGTGAAATAATTTTTGTTGAGTGGATAGATTTTAGTTGGGGTAGTCGTTCAACATTCTACAAGAACAACTTACCATGGAGTATGATTTCTCTGAAATAATTTTTGTTGAGTGGATAGATTTTAGTTGGGGTAGTCGTTCAACATTCTACAAGAACAACTTACCATGGAGTATGATTTCTCTGAAATAATTTTTGTTGAGTGGATAGATTTTAGTTGGGATAGTCGTTCAACATTCTACAAGAACAACGAACCATGGAGTATGATTTCTCTGAAACCATGATAGATTTCAAATCGATCCTGACCAAGATGAGTCTGTGGTCTGAAATAATTTTTGTTGAGTGGATAGATTTTAGTTGGGATAGTCGTTCAACATTCTACAAGAACAACGAATCATGGAGTATGATTTCTCTGAAATAATTTTTGTTGAGTGGATAGATTTTAGTTGGGGTAGTCGTTCAACATTCTACAAGAACAACTTACCATGGAGTATGATTTCTCTGAAATAATTTTTGTTGAGTGGATAGATTTTAATTGAGGTAGTCGTTCAACATTCTACAAGAACAACTTACCATGGAGTATGATTTCTCTGAAACCATGATAGATGTCAAATCGATCCTGACCAAGATGAGTCTGTGGTGTGAAATAATTTTTGTTGAGTGGATAGATTTTAGTTGGGGTAGTCGTTCAACATTCTACAAGAACAACTTACCATCCAGTATGATTTCTCTGAAACAATTTTTGTTGAGTGGATAGCTTTTAGTTGGGGTAGTCGTTCAACATTCTACAAGAACAACTTACCATGGAGTATGATTTCTCTGAAATATTTTTTGTTGAGTGGATAGATTTTAATTGAGGTAGTCGTTCAACATTCTACAAGAACAACTTACCATGGAGTATGATTTCTCTGAAACCATGATAGATTTCAAATCGATCCTGACCAAGATGAGTCTGTGGTGTGAAATAATTTTTGTTGAGTGGATAGATTTTAGTTGGGGTAGTCGTTCAACATTCTACAAGAACAACTTACCATGCAGTATGATTTCTCTGAAATAATTTTTGTTGAGTGGATAGCTTTTATTTGGGGTAGTCGTTCAACATTCTACAAGAACAACTTACCATGGAGTATGATTTCTCTGAAATAATTTTTGTTGAGTGGATAGATTTTAATTGGGGTAGTCGTTCAACATTCTACAAGAACAACTTACCATGGAGTATGATTTCTCTGAAACCATGATAGATTTCAAATCGATCCTGATCAAGATGAGTCTGTGGTGTGAAATAATTTTTGTTGAGTGGATAGATTTTAGTTGGGGTAGTCGTTCAACATTCTACAAGAACAACGAACCATGGAGTATGATTTCTCTGAAACCATGATAGATTTCAAATCGATCCTGACCAAGATGAGTCTGTGGTGTGAAATAATTTTTGTTGAGTGGATAGATTTTAGTTGGGGTAGTCGTTCAACATTCTACAAGAACAACTTACCATGGAGTATGATTTCTCTGAAATAATTTTTGTTGAGTGGATAGATTTTAGTTGGGATAGTCGTTCAACATTCTACAAGAACAACTTACCATGGACTATGATTTCTCTGAAACCATGATAGATTTTAAATCGATCCTGACCAAGATGAGTCTGTGGTGTGAAATAATTTTTGTTGAGTGGATAGATTTTAGTTGGGATAGTCGTTCAACATTCTACAAGAACAACTTACCATGGAGTATGATTTCTCTGAAATAATTTTTGTTGAGTGGATAGATTTTAGTTTTGATAGTCGTTCAACATTCTACAAGAACAACTTACCATGGACTATGATTTCTTTGAAACCATGATAGATTTCAAATCGATCCTGACCAATATGGGTCTGTGGTGTGAAATAATTTTGGTTGAGTGGATAGATTTTAGTTGCGGTAGTCGTTCAACATTCTACAAGAACAACGAACCATGGAGTATGATTTCCCTGAAACCATGATAGATTTCAAATCGATCCTGACCAAGATGAGTCTGTGGTGTGAAATAATTTTTGTTGAGTGGATAGATTTTAGTTGGGGTAGTCGTTCAACATTCTACAAGAACAACGAACCATGGAGTATGATTTCTCTGAAATAATTTTTGTTGAGTGGATAGATTTTAGTTGGGGTAGTCGTTCAACATTCTACAAGAACAACGAACCATGGAGTATGATTTCTCTGAAATAATTTTTGTTGAGTGGATAGATTTTAGTTGGGATAGTCGTTCAACATTCTACAAGAACAGCGAACCATGGAGTATGATTTCTCTGAAACCATGATAGATTTCAAATCGATCCTGACCATGATGAGTCTGTGGTCTGAAATAATTTTTGTTGAGTGGATCGATTTTAGTTGGGGTAGTCGTTCAACATTCTACAAGAACAACGAACCATGGAGTATGATTTCTCTGAAATAATTTTTGTTGAGTGGATAGATTTTAGTTGGGATAGTCGTTCAACATTCTACAAGAACAACGAATCATGGAGTATGATTTCTCTGAAATAATTTTTGTTGAGTGGATAGATTTTAGTTGGGGTAGTCGTTCAACATTCTACAAGAACAACTTACCATGGACTATGATTTCTCTGAAATAATTTTTGTTGAGTGGATAGATTTTAGTTGGGGTAGTCGTTCAACATTCTACAAGAACAACGAACCATGGAGTATGATTTCTCTGAAACCATGATAGATTTCAAATCGATCCTGACCAAGATGAGTCTGTGGTGTGAAACAATTTTTGTTGAGTGGATAGATTTTAGTTGGGGTAGTTGTTCAACATTCTACAAGAACAACGAACCATGGAGTATGATTTCTCTGAAACCATGATAGATCTCAAATCGATCCTGACCAAGATGAGTCTGTGGTGTGAAATAATTTTTGTTGAGTGGATAGATTTTAGTTGGGGTAGTCGTTCAACAATCTACAAGAACAACGAAGCATGGAGTATGATTTCTCTGAAACCATGATAGATTTCAAATCGATCCTGACCAAGATGAGTCTGTGGTCTGAAATAATTTTTGTTGAGTGGATAGATTTTAGTTGGGGTAGTCGTTCAACATTCTACAAGAACAACGAACCATGGAGTATGATTTCTCTGAAATAATTTTTGTTGAGTGGATAGATTTTAGTTGGGATAGTCGTTCAAATTTCTAGAAGAACAACGAACCATTTAGTATGATTTCTCTGAAATATTTTTTGTTGAGTGGATAGATTTTAGTTGGGGTAGTCGTTCAACATTCTACAAGAACAACTTACCATGGAGTATGATTTCTCTGAAACCATGATAGATTTCAAATCGATCCTGACCAAGATGAGTCTGTGGTGTGAAATAATTTTTGTTGAGTGGATAGATTTTAGTTGGGGTAGTCGTTCAACATTCTACAAGAGCAACGAACCATGGAGTATGATTTCAATGAAACCATGATAGATTTCAAGATGAGTAGTGACCAAGATGAGTCTGTGGTGTGAAATAGTTTTTGTTGAGTGGATAGATTTTAGTTGGGGTAGTCGTTCAACATTCTACAAGAACAACTTACCATGGAGTATGATTTCTCTGAAATAATTTTTGTTGAGTGGATAGATTTAAGTTGGGATAGTCGTTCAACATTTTACAAGAACAACGAACCATGGAGTATGATTTCTCTAAAACCATGATAGATTTCAAATCGATCCTGACCAAGATGAGTCTGTGGTGTGAAATAATTTTTGTTGAGTGGATAGATTTTAGTTGGATTAGTCGTTCCACATTCTACAAGAACAACGAACCATGGAGTATGATTTCTCTGAAATAATTTTTGTTGAGTGGATAGATTTTAGTTGGGGTAGTCGTTCAACATTCTACAAGAACAACTTACCATGGACTATGATTTCTCTGAAACCATGATAGATTTCAAATCGATCCTGACCAAGCTGAGTCTGTGGCGTGAAATAGTTTTTGTTGAGTGGATAGATTTTAGTTGGGGTAGTCGTTCAACATTCTACAAGAACAACGAACCATGGAGTATGATATCTCTGAAATAATTTTTGTTGAGTGGATAGATTTTAGTTGGGATAGTCGTTCAACATTCTACAAGAACAACTTACCATGGACTATGATTTCTCTGAAACCATGGTAGATTTCAAGTCGATCCTGACCAAGATGAGTCTGTGGTGTGAAATAATTTTTGTTGAGTGGATAGATTTTAGTTGGGGTAGTCATTCAACATTCTACAAGAACAACTTACCATTTAGTATGATTTCTCTGAAATAACTTTTGTTGAGTGGATAGATTTTAGTTGGGATAATCGTTCAACATTCTACAAGAACAACTTACCATGGAGTATGATTTCTCTGAAATAATTTTTGTTGAGTGGATAGATTTTAGTTGGGATAATCGTTCAACATTCTACAAGAACAACTTACCATGGAGTATGATTTCTCTGAAATAATTTTTGTTGAGTGGATAGATTTTAGTTGGGGTAGTCGTTCAACATTCTACAAGAACAACGAACCATGGAGTATGATTTCTCTAAAGTAATTTTTGTTGAGTGGATAGATTTTAGTTGGGATAGTCGTTCAACATTCTACAAGAACAACTTACCATGGAGTATGATTTCTCTGAAATAATTTTTGTTGAGTGGATAGATTTTAGTTGGGGTAGTCGTTCAACATTCTACAAGAACAACGAACCATGGAGTATGATTTCTCTGAAATAATTTTTGTTGAGTGGATAGATTTTAGTTGGGATAGTCGTTCAACATTCTACAAGAACAACTTACCATGGAGTATGATTTCTCTGAAACCATGATAGATTTCAAATCGATCCTGACCAAGATGAGTCTGTGGTGTGAAATAATTTTTGTTGAGTGGATAGATTTTAGTTGGGATAGTCGTTCAACATTCTACAAGAACAACTTATTATGGAGTATGATTTCTCTGAAACCATGATAGATTTCAAATCGATCCTGACCAAGATGAGTCTGTGGTGTGAAATAATTTTTGTTGAGTGGATAGATTTTAGTTGGGGTAGTCGTTCAACATTCTACAAGAACAACGAACCATGGAGTATGATTTCTCTGAAACCATGATAGATTTCAAATCGATCCTGACCAAGATGAGTCTGTGGTGTGAAATAATTTTTGTTGAGTGGATAGATTTTAGTTGGGGTAGTCGTTCAACATTCTACAAGACCAACGAACCATGGAGTATGATTTCTCTGAAATAATTTTTGTTGAGTGGATAGATTTTAGTTGGGATAGTCGTTCAACATTCTACAAGAACAACGAACCATGGAGTATGATTTCTCTGAAATAATTTTTGTTGAGTGGATAGATTTTAGTTGGGGTAGTCGTTCAACATTCTACAAGAACAACGAACCATGGAGTGTGATTTCTCTGAAATAATTTTTGTTGAGTGGATAGATTTTAGTTGGGATAGTCGTTCAACATTCTACAAGAACATCGAACCATGGAGTATGATTTCTCTGAAACCATGATAGATTTCAAATCGATCCTGACCAAGATGAGTCTGTGGTGTGAAATAATTTTTGGTGAGTGGATAGATTTTAGTTGGGGTAGTCGTTCAACATTCTGCAAGAACAACGAACCATGGAGTATGATTTCTCTGAAATCATTTTTGTTGTGTGGATAGATTTTAGTTGGGGTAGTCGTTCAACATTCTACAAGAACAACGAACCATGGAGTATGATTTCTCTGAAATATTTTTGTTGAGTGGATAGATTTTAGTTGGGGTAGTCGTTCAACATTCTACAAGAACAACGAACCATGGAGTATGATTTCTCTGAAATAATTTTTGTTGAGTGGATAGATTTTAGTTGGGATAGTCGTTCAACATTCTACAAGAACAACGAACCATGGAGTATGATTTCTCTGAAACCATGATAGATTTCAAATCGATCCTGACCAAGATGAGTCTGTGGTGTGAAATAATTTTTGTTGAGTGGATAGATTTTAGTTGGGGTAGTCGTTCAACATTCTACAAGAACAACGAACCATGGAGTATGATTTCTCTGAAATAATTTTTGTTGAGTGGATAGATTTTAGTTGGGGTAGTCGTTCAACATTCTACAAGAACAACGAACCATGGAGTATGATTTCTCTGAAATAATTTTTGTTGAGTGGATAGATTTTAGTTGGGGTAGTCGTTCAACATTCTACGAGAACAACGAACCATGGAGTATGATTTCTCTGAAATAATTTTTGTTGAGTGGATAGATTTTAGTTGGGGTAGTCGTTCAACATTCTACAAGAACAACTTACCATGGAGTATGATTCCTCTGAAATAATTTTTGTTGAGTGGATAGATTTTAGTTGGGATAGTCGTTCAACATTCTACAAGAACAACGAACCATGGAGTATGATTTCTCTGAAATAATTTTTGTTGAGTGGATAGATTTTAGTTGGGGTAGTCGTTCAACATTCTCCAAGAACAACGAACCATGGAGTATGATTCCTCTGAAATAATTTTTGTTGAGTGGATAGATTTTAGTTGGGATAGTCGTTCAACATTTTACAAGAACAACGAATCATGGAGTATGATTTCTCTGAAGTAATTTTTGTTGAGTGGATAGATTTTAGTTGGGATAGTCGTTCAACATTCTACAAGAACAACTTACCATGGAGTATGATTTCTCTGAAAGAATTTTTGTTGAGTGGATAGATTTTAGTTGGGGTAGTCGTTCAACATTCTACAAGAACAACGAACCATGGAGTATGATTTCTCTGAAACCATGATAGATTTCAAATCGTAGTAGTAGGGTAGTCGTTCAACATTCTACAAGAACAACTTACCATGGAGTATGATTTCTCTGAAACCATGATAGATTTCAAATCGATCCTGACCAAGATGAGTCTGCGGTGTGAAATAATTTTTGTTGAGTGGATAGATTTTAGTGGGATTAGTCGTTCAACATTCTACAAGAACAACTTACCATGGACTATGATTTCTCTGAAATAATTTTTGTTGAGTGGATAGATTTTAGTTGGGGTAGTCGTTCAACATTCTACAAGAACAACGAACCATGGAGTATGATTTCTCTGAAACCATGATAGATTTCAAATCGATCCTGACCAAGATGAGTCTGTGGTGTGAAATAATTTTTGTTGAGTGGATAGATTTTAGTTGGGGTAGTCGTTCAACATTCTACAAGAACAACTTACCATGGAGTATGATTTCTCTGAAACCATGATAGATTTCAAATCGATCCTGACCAAGATGAGTCTGTGGTGTGAAATAATTTTTGTTGAGTGGATAGATTTTAGTTGGGGTAGTCGTTCAACATTCTACAAGAACAACGAACCATGGAGTATGATTTCTCTGAAATAATTTTTGTTGAGTGGATAGATTTTAGTTGGGGTAGTCGTTCAACATTCTACAAGAACAACGAACCATGGAGTATGATTTCTCTGAAATAATTTTTGTTGAGTGGATAGATTTTAGTTGGGGTAGTCGTTCAACATTCTACAAGAACAACTTACCATGGAGTATGATTTCTCTGAAACCATGATAGATTTCAAATCGATCCTGACCAAGATGAGTCTGTGGTGTGAAATAATTTTTGTTGAGTGGATAGATTTTAGTGGGATTAGTCGTTCAACATTCTACAAGAACAACTTACCATGGACTATGATTTCTCTGAATTAATTTTTGTTGAGTGGATAGATTTTAGTTGGGGTAGTCGTTCAACATTCTACAAGAACAACTTACCACGGACTATGATTTCTCTGAAACCATGATAGATTTCAAATCGATCCTGACCAAGATGAGTCTGTGGTGTGAAATAATTTTTGTTGAGTGGATAGATTTTAGTTGGGATAGTCGTTCAACATTCTACAAGAACAACGAACCATGGAGTATGATTTCTCTGAAACCATGATAGATTTCAAATCGATCCTGACCAAGATGAGTCTGTGGTGTGAAATAATTTTTGTTGAGTGGATAGATTTTAGTTGGGGTAGTCGTTCAACATTCTACAAGAACAACGAACCATGGAGTATGATTTCTCTGAAATAATTTTTGTTGAGTGAATAGATTTTAGTTGGGATAGTCGTTCAACATTCTAAAAGAACAACTTACCATGGAGTATGATTTCTCTGAAACCATGATAGATTTCAAATCGATCCTGACCAAGATGAGTCTGTGGTGTGAAATAAGTTTTGTTGAGTGGATAGATTTTAGTTGGGGTAGTCGTTCAACATTTTACAAGAACAACGAACCATGGAGTATGATTTCTCTGAAACCATGATAGATTTCAAATCGATCCTGACCAAGATGAGTCTGTTTTGTGAAATAATTTTTGTTGAGTGGAAAGATTTTAGTTGGGGTAGTCGTTCAACATTCTACAAGAACAACTTACCATGGAGTATGATTTCTCTGAAATAATTTTTGTTGAGTGGATAGATTTTAGTTGGGGTAGTCATTCAACATTCTACAAGAACAACTTACCATGGAGTATGATTTCTCTGAAATAATTTTTGTTGAGTGGATAGATTTTAGTTGGGGTAGTCGTTCAACATTCTACAAGAACAACTTACCATGGACTATGATTTCTCTGAAACCATGATAGATTTCAAATCGACCCTGACCAAGATGAGTCTCTGGTGTGAAATAATTTTTGTTGAGTGGATAGATTTTAGTTGGGGTAGTCGTTCAACATTCTACAAGAACAACTTACCATGGAGTATGATTTCTCTGAAATAATTTTTGTTGAGTGGATAGATTTTAGATAGGGGTAGTCGCTCAACATTCTACAAGAACAACGAACCATGGAGTATGATTTCTCTGCAACCATGATAGATTTCAAAACGATCCTGATCAAGATGAGTCTGTGGTGTGAAATAATTTTTGTTGAGTGGATAGATTTTAAATAGGGGTAGTCGTTCAACATTCTACAAGAACAACTTACCATGGAGTATGATTTCTCTGAAATAATTTTTGTTGAGTGGATAGATTTTAGTTGGGATAGTCGCTCAACATTTTACAAGAACAACTTACCATGGAGTATGATTTCTCTGAAACCGTGATAGATTTCAAATCGATCCTGACCAAGATGAGTCTGTGGTGTGAAATAATTTTTGTTGAGTGGATAGATTTTAGTTTGGGTAGTCGTTCAACATTCTACAAGAACAACGAACCATGGAGTATGTTTTCTCTGAAATAATTTTTGTTGAGTGGATAGATTTTAGTTGGGATAGTCGTTCAACATTCTACAAGAACAACTTACCATTGACTATGATTTCTCTGAAACCATGATAGATTTCAAATCGATCCGGACCAAGATGAGTCTGTGGTGTGAAATAATTTTTGTTGAGTGGATAGATTTTAGTTGGGGTAGTCGTTCAACATTCTACAAAAATTATTTCACACCACAGACTCATCTTGGTCGGGATCGATTTGAAATCTATCATGGTTTCAGAGAAATCATACTCCATGGTAAGTTGTTCTTGTAGAATGTTGAACGACTACCCCAACTGAAATCTATCCACTCATCAAAAATTATTTCAAAGAAATCATACTCCATGGTTCGTTGTTCTTGTAGAATGTTGAACGAATACCCCAACTGAAATCTATCCACTCAACAAAAATTATTTCAGAGAAATCATACTCCGAGTTGTTCTTGTAGAATGTTGAACGACTACCCCAACTAAAATCTATCCACTCAACAAAAATTATTTCAGAGAAATCATAGTCCATGGTAAGTTGTTCTTGTAGAATGTTGAACGACTCTCCCAACTAAAATCTATCCACTCAACAAAAATAATTTCAGAGAAATCATACTCCGAGTTGTTCTTGTAGAATGTTGAACGACTACCCCAACTAAAATCTATCCACTCAATAAAAATTATTTCACACCACAGACTCATCATGGTCAGGATCGATTTGAAATCTATCATGGTTTCAGAGAAATCATACTCCATGGTAAGTTGTTCTTGTAGAATGTTGAACGACTACCCCAACTAAAATCTATCCACTCAACAAAAATTATTTCACACCACAGACTCATCTTGGTCAGGATCGATTTGAAATCTATCATGGTTTCAGAGAAATTATACTCCATGGTTCGTTGTTCTTGTAGAATGTTGAACGACTATCCCAACTAAAATCTATCCACTCAACAAAAATTATTTCACACCACAGACTCATCTTGGTCAAGACCGATTTGAAATCTATCATGGTTTCAGAGAAATCATAGTCTATGGTAAGTTGTTCTTGTAGAATGTTGAACGACTACCCCAACTAAAATCTATCCACTCAACAAAAATTATTTCAGAGAAATCATACTCCATGGTAAGTTGTTCTTGTAGAATGTTGAACGACTATCCCAACTAAAATCTATCCACTCAACAAAAATTATTTCAGAGAAATCATACTCCATGGTAAGTTATTCTTGTAGAATGTTGAACGACTGCCCCAACTAAAATCTATCCACTCAACAAAAATTATTTCACACCACAGACTCATCTTGGTCAGGATCGATTTGAAATCTATCATGGTTTCAGAGAAATCATACTCCATGGTAAGTTGTTCTTGTAGAATGTTGAACGATTACCCCAACTAAAATCTATCCACTCAACAAAAATTATTTCAGAGAAATCATACTCCATGGTAAGTTGTTCTTGTAGAATGTTGAACGACTACGCCAACTAAAATCTATCCACTCAACAAAAATTATTTCACACCACAGACTCATCTTGGTCAGGATCGATTTGAAATCTATCATGGTTTCAGATAAATCATACTCCATGGTTCGTTGTTCTTGTAGAATGTTGAACGACTACCCCAACTGAAATCTATTAACTCAACAAAAATTATTTCAGAGAAATCATACTCCATGGTTCGCTGTTCTTGTAGAATGTTGAACGAATACCCCAACTGAAATCTATCCACTCAACAAAAATTATTTCAGCGAAATCATACTCCGAGTTGTTCTTGTAGAATGTTGAACGACTACCCCAACTAAAATCTATCCACTCAACAAAAATTATTTCAGAGAAATCATAGTCCATGGTAAGTTGTTCTTGTAGAATGTTGAACGACTCTCCCAACTAAAATCTATCCACTCAACAAAAATAATTTCAGAGAAATCATACTCCGAGTTGTTCTTATAGAATGTTGAACGACTACCCCAACTAAAATCTATCCACTCAACAAAAATTATTTCACACCACAGACTCATCTTGGTCAGGATCGATTTGAAATCTATCATGGTTTCAGAGAAATCATACTCCATGGTAAGTTGTTCTTGTAGGATGTTGAACGACTACCCCAACTAAAATCTATCCACTCAACAAAAATTATTTCACACCACAGACTCATCTTGGTCAGGATCGATTTGAAATCTATCATGGTTTCAGAGAAATCATACTCCATGGTTCGTTGTTCTTGTAGAATGTTGAACGACTACCCCAACTAAAATCTATCCACTCAACAAAAATTATTTCACACCACAGACTCATCTTGGTCAGGATCGATTTGAAATCTATCATGGTTTCAGAGAAATCATACTCCATGATTCGTTGGTCTTGTAGAATGTTGAACGACTACCCCAACTAAAATCTATTCACTCAACAAAAATTATTTCACACCACAGACTCATCTTGGTCAGGATCGATTTGAAATCTATCATGGTTTCAGAGAAATCATACTCCATGGTTCGTTGGTCTTGTAGAATGTTGAACGACTACCCCAACTAAAATCTATCCACTCAACAAAAATTATTTCACACCACAGACTCATCTTGGTCAGGATCGATTTGACATCTATCATGGTTTCAGAGAAATCATACTCCATGGTAAGTTGTTCTTGTAGAATGTTGAACGATTACCCCAACTAAAATCTATCCACTCAACAAAAATTATTTCAGAGAAATCATACTCCATGGTAAGTTGTTCTTGTAGAATGTTGAACGACTACCCCAACTAAAATCTATCCACTCAACAAAAATTATTTCACACCACAGACTCATCTTGGTCAGGATCGATTTGAAATCTATCATGGTTTCAGAGAAATCATACTCCATGGTAAGTTGTTCTTGTAGAATGTTGAACGACTACCCCAACTGAAATCTATCCACTCAACAAAAATTATTTCAGAGAAATCATACTCCATGGTAAGTTGTTCTTGTAGAATGTTGAACGACTACCCCAACTAAAATCTATCCACTCAACAAAAATTATTTCACACCACAGACTCATCTTGGTCAGGATCGATTTGAAATCTATCATGGTTTCAGAGAAATCATACTCCATGGTAAGTTGTTCTTGTAGAATGTTGAACGACTATCCCAACTAAAATCTATCCACTCAACAAAAATTATTTCACACCACAGACTCATCTTGGTCAGGATCGATTTGAAATCTATCATGGTTTCAGAGAAATCATACTCCATGGTTCGTTGGTCTTGTAGAATGTTGAACGACTACCCCAACTAAAATCTATTCACTCAACAAAAATTATTTCACACCACAGACTCATCTTGGTCAG
The DNA here is from genome assembly GCA_905220385.1 of Xylota sylvarum. Taxonomy (NCBI): domain Eukaryota; kingdom Metazoa; phylum Arthropoda; class Insecta; order Diptera; family Syrphidae; genus Xylota; species Xylota sylvarum. The sequence continues at coordinate 335,841 of CAJMZQ010000093.1, forward strand.
GATCGATTTGAAATCTATCATGGTTTCAGAGAAATCATACTCCATGGTTCGTTGGTCTTGTAGAATGTTGAACGACTACCCCAACTAAAATCTATCCACTCAACAAAAATTATTTCACACCACAGACTCATCTTGGTCAGGATCGATTTGACATCTATCATGGTTTCAGAGAAATCATACTCCATGGTAAGTTGTTCTTGTAGAATGTTGAACGATTACCCCAACTAAAATCTATCCACTCAACAAAAATTATTTCAGAGAAATCATACTCCATGGTAAGTTGTTCTTGTAGAATGTTGAACGACTACCCCAACTAAAATCTATCCACTCAACAAAAATTATTTCACACCACAGACTCATCTTGGTCAGGATCGATTTGAAATCTATCATGGTTTCAGAGAAATCATACTCCATGGTAAGTTGTTCTTGTAGAATGTTGAACGACTACCCCAACTAAAATCTATCCACTCAACAAAAATTATTTCACACCACAGACTCATCTTGGTCAGGATCGATTTGAAATCTATCATGGTTTCAGAGAAATTATACTCCATGGTTCGTTGTTCTTGTAGAATGTTGAACGACTATCCCAACTAAAATCTATCCACTCAACAAAAATTATTTCACACCACAGACTCATCTTGGTCAAGACCGATTTGAAATCTATCATGGTTTCAGAGAAATCATAGTCTATGGTAAGTTGTTCTTGTAGAATGTTGAACGACTACCCCAACTAAAATCTATCCACTCAACAAAAATTATTTCAGAGAAATCATACTCCATGGTAAGTTGTTCTTGTAGAATGTTGAACGACTATCCCAACTAAAATCTATCCACTCAACAAAAATTATTTCAGAGAAATCATACTCCATGGTAAGTTATTCTTGTAGAATGTTGAACGACTGCCCCAACTAAAATCTATCCACTCAACAAAAATTATTTCACACCACAGACTCATCTTGGTCAGGATCGATTTGAAATCTATCATGGTTTCAGAGAAATCATACTCCATGGTAAGTTGTTCTTGTAGAATGTTGAACGATTACCCCAACTAAAATCTATCCACTCAACAAAAATTATTTCAGAGAAATCATACTCCATGGTAAGTTGTTCTTGTAGAATGTTGAACGACTACGCCAACTAAAATCTATCCACTCAACAAAAATTATTTCACACCACAGACTCATCTTGGTCAGGATCGATTTGAAATCTATCATGGTTTCAGATAAATCATACTCCATGGTTCGTTGTTCTTGTAGAATGTTGAACGACTACCCCAACTGAAATCTATTAACTCAACAAAAATTATTTCAGAGAAATCATACTCCATGGTTCGCTGTTCTTGTAGAATGTTGAACGAATACCCCAACTGAAATCTATCCACTCAACAAAAATTATTTCAGCGAAATCATACTCCGAGTTGTTCTTGTAGAATGTTGAACGACTACCCCAACTAAAATCTATCCACTCAACAAAAATTATTTCAGAGAAATCATAGTCCATGGTAAGTTGTTCTTGTAGAATGTTGAACGACTCTCCCAACTAAAATCTATCCACTCAACAAAAATAATTTCAGAGAAATCATACTCCGAGTTGTTCTTATAGAATGTTGAACGACTACCCCAACTAAAATCTATCCACTCAACAAAAATTATTTCACACCACAGACTCATCTTGGTCAGGATCGATTTGAAATCTATCATGGTTTCAGAGAAATCATACTCCATGGTAAGTTGTTCTTGTAGGATGTTGAACGACTACCCCAACTAAAATCTATCCACTCAACAAAAATTATTTCACACCACAGACTCATCTTGGTCAGGATCGATTTGAAATCTATCATGGTTTCAGAGAAATCGTACTCCATGGTTCGTTGTTCTTGTAGAATGTTGAACGACTATCCCAACTAAAATCTATCCACTCAACAAAAATTATTTCACACCACAGACTCATCTTGGTCAGGATCGATTTGAAATCTATCATGGTTTCAGAGAAATCATACTCCATGATTCGTTGGTCTTGTAGAATGTTGAACGACTACCCCAACTAAAATCTATTCACTCAACAAAAATTATTTCACACCACAGACTCATCTTGGTCAGGATCGATTTGAAATCTATCATGGTTTCAGAGAAATCATACTCCATGGTTCGTTGGTCTTGTAGAATGTTGAACGACTACCCCAACTAAAATCTATCCACTCAACAAAAATTATTTCACACCACAGACTCATCTTGGTCAGGATCGATTTGACATCTATCATGGTTTCAGAGAAATCATACTCCATGGTAAGTTGTTCTTGTAGAATGTTGAACGATTACCCCAACTAAAATCTATCCACTCAACAAAAATTATTTCAGAGAAATCATACTCCATGGTAAGTTGTTCTTGTAGAATGTTGAACGACTACCCCAACTAAAATCTATCCACTCAACAAAAATTATTTCACACCACAGACTCATCTTGGTCAGGATCGATTTGAAATCTATCATGGTTTCAGAGAAATCATACTCCATGGTAAGTTGTTCTTGTAGAATGTTGAACGACTACCCCAACTGAAATCTATCCACTCAACAAAAATTATTTCAGAGAAATCATACTCCATGGTTCGTTGTTCTTGTAGAATGTTGAACGAATACCCCAACTGAAATCTATCCACTCAACAAAAATTATTTCAGAGAAATCATACTCCGAGTTGTTCTTGTAGAATGTTGAACGACTCTCCCAACTAAAATCTATCCACTCAACAAAAATAATTTCAGAGAAATCACACTCCGAGTTGTTCTTGTAGAATGTTGAACGACTACCCCAACTAAAATCTATCCACTCAACAAAAATTATTTCACACCACAGACTCATCTTGGTCAGGATCGATTTGAAATCTATCATGGTTTCAGAGAAATCATACTCCATGGTAAGTTGTTCTTGTAGAATGTTGAACGACTACCCCAACTAAAATCTATCCACTCAACAAAAATTATTTCACACCACAGACTCATCTTGGTCAGGATCGATTTGAAATCTATCATGGTTTCAGAGAAATCATACTCCATGGTTCGTTGTTCTTGTAGAATGTTGAACGACTATCCCAACTAAAATCTATCCACTCAACAAAAATTATTTCACACCACAGACTCATCTTGGTCAGGATCGATTTGAAATCTATCATGGTTTCAGAGAAATCATACTCCATGATTCGTTGGTCTTGTAGAATGTTGAACGACTACCCCCACTAAAATCTATCCACTCAACAAAAATTATTTCAGAGAAATCATACTCCATGGTAAGTTGTTCTTGTAGAATGTTGAACGACTACGCCAACTAAAATCTATCCACTCAACAAAAATTATTTCACACCACAGACTCATCTTGTCAGCATCGATTTGAAATCTATCATGGTTTCAGATAAATCATACTCCATGGTTCGTTGTTCTTGTAGAATGTTGAACGACTACCCCAACTAAAATCTATCCACTCAACAAAAATTATTTCAGAGAAATCATACTCCATGGTTCGCTGTTCTTGTAGAATGTTGAACGAATACCCCAACTGAAATCTATCCACTCAACAAAAATTATTTCAGCGAAATCATACTCCGAGTTGTTCTTGTAGAATGTTGAACGACTACCCCAACTAAAATCTATCCACTCAACAAAAATTATTTCAGAGAAATCATAGTCCATGGTAAGTTGTTCTTGTAGAATGTTGAACGACTCTCCCAACTAAAATCTATCCACTCAACAAAAATAATTTCAGAGAAATCATACTCCGAGTTGTTCTTATAGAATGTTGAACGACTACCCCAACTAAAATCTATCCACTCAACAAAAATTATTTCACACCACAGACTCATCTTGGTCAGGATCGATTTGAAATCTATCATGGTTTCAGAGAAATCATACTCCATGGTAAGTTGTTCTTGTAGGATGTTGAACGACTACCCCAACTAAAATCTATCCACTCAACAAAAATTATTTCACACCACAGACTCATCTTGGTCAGGATCGATTTGAAATCTATCATGGTTTCAGAGAAATCGTACTCCATGGTTCGTTGTTCTTGTAGAATGTTGAACGACTATCCCAACTAAAATCTATCCACTCAACAAAAATTATTTCACACCACAGACTCATCTTGGTCAGGATCGATTTGAAATCTATCATGGTTTCAGAGAAATCATACTCCATGATTCGTTGGTCTTGTAGAATGTTGAACGACTACCCCAACTAAAATCTATTCACTCAACAAAAATTATTTCACACCACAGACTCATCTTGGTCAGGATCGATTTGAAATCTATCATGGTTTCAGAGAAATCATACTCCATGGTTCGTTGGTCTTGTAGAATGTTGAACGACTACCCCAACTAAAATCTATCCACTCAACAAAAATTATTTCACACCACAGACTCATCTTGGTCAGGATCGATTTGACATCTATCATGGTTTCAGAGAAATCATACTCCATGGTAAGTTGTTCTTGTAGAATGTTGAACGATTACCCCAACTAAAATCTATCCACTCAACAAAAATTATTTCAGAGAAATCATACTCCATGGTAAGTTGTTCTTGTAGAATGTTGAACGACTACCCCAACTAAAATCTATCCACTCAACAAAAATTATTTCACACCACAGACTCATCTTGATCAGGATCGATTTGAAATCTATCATGGTTTCAGAGAAATCATACTCCATGGTAAGTTGTTCTTGTAGAATATTGAACGACTACCAAAACTGAAATCTATCCACTCAACAAAAATTATTTCAGAGAAATCATACTCCATGGTTCGTTGTTCTTGTAGAAGGTTGAACGAATACCCCAACTGAAATCTATCCACTCAACAAAAATTATTTCAGAGAAATCATACTCCGAGTTGTTCTTGTAGAATGTTGAACGACTCTCCCAACTAAAATCTATCCACTCAACAAAAATAATTTCAGAGAAATCATACTCCGAGTTGTTCTTGTAGAATGTTGAACGACTACCCCAACTAAAATCTATCCACTCAACAAAAATTATTTCACACCACAGACTCATCTTGGTCAGGATCGATTTGAAATCTATCATGGTTTCAGAGAAATCATACTCCATGGTAAGTTGTTCTTGTAGAATGTTGAACGACTACCCCAACTAAAATCTATCCACTCAACAAAAATTATTTCACACCACAGACTCATCTTGGTCAGGATCGATTTGAAATCTATCATGGTTTCAGAGAAATCATACTCCATGGTTCGTTGTTCTTGTAGAATGTTGAACGACTATCCCAACTAAAATCTATCCACTCAACAAAAATTATTTCACACCACAGACTCATCTTGGTCAGGATCGATTTGAAATCTATCATGGTTTCAGAGAAATCATACTCCATGATTCGTTGGTCTTGTAGAATGTTGAACGACTACCCCCACTAAAATCTATCCACTCAACAAAAATTATTTCACACCACAGACTCATCTTGGTCAGGATCGATTTGAAATCTATCATGGTTTCAGAGAAATCATACTCCATGGTAAGTTGTTCTTGTAGAATGTTGAACGACTATCCCAACTAAAATCTATCCACTCAACAAAAATTATTTCACACCACAGACTCATCTTGGTCAGGATCGATTTGAAATCTATCATGGTTGCAGAGAAATCATACTCCATGGTTCGTTGTTCTTGTAGAATGTTTATTTATTTATTTGTTATCATCATCAAAGTTCAAGACTTTCTTAGACAAAGGTAATATACAAGCACAATGAATATTATAGAAATTACAATAAGAAAAAAAAAAACAAGAAATTTAATAATGAAGCAGTAAAATAAATTGATAAAGAAAAAAAAAAGAAAAATAACCAAAAAACCAAATTAAAGACATAAGAATTATGACTGCGAAATAGCTTCAAACAATTTCTTTTTTATAACATCAACCGACGAGTTAAAATCAATTAAATGGGCATTTGCATTATAAATTGTCATGTAACCGTTTATAGAAGATGAATGGCCGTAATTGGTTCGTGAGTGAGATATTTTGAAAAATCTTTGAGTCCGTAAACCACTAGTTGGAATATTAATATTTAGTAGACTTAGGATTTCAGGGGAATCAATCTCTCCAATAAGTAACCTATGAAGGAAAATAGCTCTGGCCACCGTTCTTCTAACATCAAGAGATTCTAAGCTTATCAGTTTAAGTCTGGATTGGTAGGCGGGTAAGCTGTTGGCGTCAACCCAAGGAAGTCCTCTAAGGGTAAATCTCAAAAACCTCTTTTGGATGGCTTCAATTTTGGAAATATGAATTGCGTAGTAGGGATACCAGACAATTGACGCATATTCCAAAATAGATCTAACAAAAGATACATATAGCATTTTTATGACATATGGATCAGAAAATTCACAGGCATAACGCCTTATGATTCCCCATGCCCTATTAGCCTTATTCGAAATATATTCAATGTGGCTAATATATGATAGTTTTGTGTCAAGAAAAACACCCAAATCTTTTATTGTAGAGACACGAGGAATGACGTTATTATCAAGGACATAATTGTATATAAGAATTGATTTGCGACGTGAGAAGGATTTATTAACATTTAAAGACAAGTAGTTTTTTGAACACCATAGACAAAGTTTTTGCATATTTGAATTAAGCATTTCAAAGCTTTGAATGTCTTTGCCAGATGCAAATATTTTAAAGTCATCCGCAAACATTAAAATATTACAATTAGGTAGAAATTTAACAATATCGTTAACAAACAAAATAAACAGGAGAGGACCAATGTGACTTCCTTGCGGAACGCCAGAAGTTACATTAATTTTATTTGAAAATGTATTTCTAAAATTTACAAATTGGTATCTATTACACAGATAAGAAGATAACCAATGTAAAAAGGAAGCTGGAAAACCTAATCGCTTCAGCTTGAATAGTAATAAGCTATGATTTACACGGTCAAATGCTTTACTAAAATCTGTGTAGATGGCATCAACTTGATTACCTTTACTTATTTCCGAAGCAATGAAATTAGTGAAAAGTATTAGGTTTGTTACAGTCGAACGCTGTTTCACAAAACCATGCTGATTGTTATAAATTAGGGAATTACAAAAAAAGCTTAATCGTTCAGTTACCAATTTATCAAATAATTTAGGAATTGCAGATTGTTTGCATATACCTCGGTAGTTTTCAATTTTGTTTCTCCTACCGGACTTAAAGATGGGTATTATAAATGAATTTTTCCATATTGATGGAAATGTTGACGTTTTTAAAGATAAATTAAAAATGTAACATAGAATTTTGTGTAATGGACGAGCACATTTTTTTAGAAAGGCTGGGGGCAGACCGTCCGGGCCGGAAGAAAAATTAGATTCTAACTCCAATAGAGACCCTAACGTACTATCTTCAGTAATTTCAACGTTGTTGAAAATAGGATTGCACGATTCCTGAATGTAGCAGAAGAAATTCACGTCAATGTTAGAATCACTGTTTGAATATACAGATTGGAAAAAACTACGAAAGTTATTACAAATGGTTTTTGAGGAATCTGAGGAATGACCATTGTAGGAAAGTGTGGATGGGTAACCATCACATTTATTTTTTGTGTTAATGAAGTTCCAGAATTGATTCGGCTTAGATCTAATATTATTTTCAATGTTTTTGATATATATAAGGTAAGCATGATACAGAGCTAATTTAAATTCGGATTTAAGTTTTATGTACGACATGTAGTCCTCATATAATAAACTATTACGCCATCTTCTATAAGCTCTATTCTTTTGGGTTTTTAAGAAACAAGTAATTTCATTATCCCAGGGACAAGAGTTGACCGAAGAGTTACGTACGCGGACTACAGGAACATATTTAAAGATAATTTCCTTGATAACCCGATAAAATTCGGAGCATAAAGCATTAATTTCTAGCGAATAAAAGTGTTGCCAGTCATAGTTCTCAAGTTGATCACAAATATAAGCATAATCAGCTTTTTTAAAATTAAATTTAAAAGAATCATGAAGGTAAGGCTTATTAGTATACAAATTTGAAAATAAATATAAAGATGGATGATACATATCTTCCGAGACCATTGGTGTAAGACTTCTAGAGACGAAGCTATCGTTACTGTTGTTTGTAAAAATGAGGTCTAAGGTACGATTTTGATGATTAGTTATATGATTAACTTGAAGTAGACCCAAAGATTGTAGCGTATCCACAATATCAGCTCCAGATCCTGATAAAGAATTACTTGGGCTTAGAAATGTGCAGTCCGCATCTCCTGAAGCCCATTTTATTTTAGGATGGTTGAAATCACCAAATATGTATATTTTATCCGAGACAGTAAGAAGGCTTTCAATGAAACGAAAGGCATCCAAATACCTAGTCACTACAGAAGACTGGGATCTCGGTGGAATGTAGACGCATACAACATATAACTTTGAAGAGGTTGTAAGGTTAATTCTGCTACAGCATATTTCAATATCGGAGAAATTAGTCAATTCGATTTCTTTTGGCATTAGGACATCTTTCACAGCGATAATTACACCACCAAGTCGATCTTTGGTGCTATTATTCACGGAACGGTCGCAACGATTAACAGAAAAATTTGGTGGAAAAACGACGTCATTATGAAAGCTGTCATCTAATCCACTTTCAGTAATAATAACTATGTCAGAGGAACAGCTGTACATGCTTATCAAAAATTGAGTGCATTTAGTTCTTAGTCCTCTCACGTTTTGATAGAAGAAGGCGATTTCCGTGTGTTTTTTGAGGAGGAAGCTCTTAAATTGGGCCTGTTTATGAACTCCTTTACTAGCATATTACTTGGCCAAAAATCTGGATTAACAAGTATTTTACCAGTAGACAGTGGTGCAAGTACTTTGAATGACGCGGACATGCGACCTTGTAAGTTATCTGCTGTTAGGCTCAGGCATCTGATACTTGATGTATCGATATTTTTTTGATTAATATAATCAATAATATCAGATGGTTTAGTGCCGTATTCCAAACGAGACAAAAATATAACAAATGGAGGTGGTACTATCCTTAAGGTACAAGTTCCAGCGGTAGATATATTGTTCGATCCAAAGTTACCTGTCGTAGAACGTGTCTCAATGTTGATAAATGGTGAAAGTATTGACGAAGTAGTATCAATATTCGAATTATCAGTTGATACGTCAATAGAGGGAAGTTCCCCAAGTAAATGCGAATTGGAGCGTAAAACTCTCTTTTCAGGAGGTTCCAATTGTATCAGTGGAAGAGGAATTGCACTATTCGTAGAGTCATCGTCATCCTGTATAGCGGTTGTAGTGGTTGACTCCACAATAGTTATTGAAGAGGTATGTGGCTGTTGCTGAATACGTGTTTGATCACTTTTTTTCTGTTTAGGTTGTGGAGGCTTTGTTTTTTGTTGTCTGTGCTGACTCTGAAATGTTTGTTCTTGTTCCTGTTGTGGGTGTTCTTGTTGCTGAGGCTCATGTTGTTGAAGTTTTTGTTGTGGACGTTCTTTTTGAGGTTGATTATATTGTTGCTGTTGTTGTTCAACTAATTGTTGTTGGACGACTACCCCTAACTAAAATCTATCCACTCAACAAAAATTATTTCAGAGAAATCATACTCCATGGTTCGTTGTTCTTGTAGAATGTTGAACGACTATTACAACAAAAATTATTTCACACCACAGACACATCTTGGTCAGGGTCGATTTGAAATCTATCATGGTTTCAGAGAAATCATACTCCATGGTTCGTTGGTCTTGTAGAATGTTGAACGACTACCCCAACTAAAATCTATCCACTCAACAAAAATTATTTCACACCACAGACTCATCTTGGTCAGGATCGATTTGAAATCTACCATGATTTCAGAGAAATCATACTCCATGGTTCGTTGGTCTTGTAGAATGTTGAACGACTACCCCAACTAAAATCTATCCACTCAACAAAAATTATTTCACACCACAGACTCATCTTGGTCAGGATCGATTTGACATCTATCATGGTTTCAGAGAAATCATACTCCATGGTAAGTTGGTCTTGTAGAATGTTGAAAGACTACCCCAACTAAAATCTATCCACTCAACAAAAATTATTTCACACCACAGACTCATCTTGGTCAGGATCGATTTGAAATCTATCATGGTTTCAGAGAAATCATACTCCATGGTTCGTTGGTCTTGTAGAATGTTGAACGACTACCCCAACTAAAATCTATCCACTCAACAAAAATTATTTCACACCACAGACTCATCTTGGTCAGGATCGATTTGACATCTATCATGGTTTCAGAGAAATCATACTCCATGGTAAGTTGTTCTTGTAGAATGTTGAACGATTACCCCAACTAAAATCTATCCACTCAACAAAAATTATTTCAGAGAAATCATACTCCATGGTAAGTTGTTCTTGTAGAATGTTGAACGACTACCCCAACTAAAATCTATCCACTCAACAAAAATTATTTCACACCACAGACTCATCTTGGTCAGGATCGATTTGAAATCTATCATGGTTTCAGAGAAATCATACTCCATGGTAAGTTGTTCTTGTAGAATGTTGAACGACTACCCCAACTGAAATCTATCCACTCAACAAAAATTATTTCAGAGAAATCATACTCCATGGTTCGTTGTTCTTGTAGAATGTTGAACGAATACCCCAACTGAAATCTATCCACTCAACAAAAATTATTTCAGAGAAATCATACTCCGAGTTGTTCTTGTATTATGTTGAACGACTCTCCCAACTAAAATCTATCCACTCAACAAAAATAATTTCAGAGAAAACATACTCCGAGTTGTTCTTGTAGAATGTTGAACGACTACCCCAACTAAAATCTATCCACTCAACAAAAATTATTTCACACCACAGACTCATCTTGGTCAGGATCGATTTGAAATCTATCATGGTTTCAGAGAAATCATACTCCATGGTAAGTTGTTCTTGTAGAATGTTGAACGACTACCCCAACTAAAATCTATCCACTCAACAAAAATTATTTCACACCACAGACTCATCTTGGTCAGGATCGATTTGAAATCTATCATGGTTTCAGAGAAATCATACTCCATGGTTCGTTGTTCTTGTAGAATGTTGAACGACTATCCCAACTAAAATCTATCCACTCAACAAAAATTATTTCACACCACAGACTCATCTTGGTCAGGATCGATTTGAAATCTATCATGGTTTCAGAGAAATCATACTCCATAATTCGTTGGTCTTGTAGAATGTTGAACGACTACCCCAACTAAAATCTATCCACTCAACAAAAATTATTTCACACCACAGACTCATCTTGGTCAGGATCGATTTGAAATCTATCATGGTTTCAGAGAAATCATACTCCATGGTAAGTTGTTCTTGTAGAATGTTGAACGACTACCCCTAACTAAAATCTATCCACTCAACAAAAACTATTTCAGAGAAATCATACTCCATGGTTCGTTGTTCTTGTAGAATGTTGAACGACTATCCCAACAAAAATTATTTCACACCACAGACACATCTTGGTCAGGGTCGATTTGAAATCTATCATGGTTTCAGAGAAATCATACTCCATGGTTCGTTGGTCTTGTAGAATGTTGAACGACTACCCCAACTAAAATCTATCCACTCAACAAAAATTATTTCACACCACAGACTCATCTTGGTCAGGATCGATTTGAAATCTATCATGGTTTCAGAGAAATCATACTCCATGGTTCGTTGTTCTTGTAGAATGTTGAACGAATACCCCAACTGAAATCTATCCACTCAACAAAAATTATTTCACAAAAATCATACTCCGAGTTGTTCTTGTAGAATGTTGAACGACTACCCCAACTAAAATCTATCCACTCAACAAAAATTATTTCAGAGAAATCATAGTCCATGGTAAGTTGTTCTTGTAGAATGTTGAACGACTCTCCCAACTAAAATCTATCCACTCAACAAAAATAATTTCAGAGAAATCATACTCCGAGTTGTTCTTGTAGAATGTTGAACGACTACCCCAACTAAAATCTATCCACTCAACAAAAATTATTTCACACCACAGACTCATCTTGGTCAGGATCGATTTGAAATCTATCATGGTTTCAGAGAAATCATACTCCATGGTAAGTTGTTCTTGTAGAATGTTGAACGATTACCCCAACTAAAATCTATCCACTCAACAAAAATAAATTCAGAGAAATCATACTCCGAGTTGTTCTTGTAGAATGTTGAACGACTACCCCAACTAAAATCTATCCACTCAACAAAAATTATTTCACACCACAGATTTGAAATCTATCATGGTTTCAGAGAAATCAAACTCCATGGTTCGTTGTTCTTGTAGAATGTTGAACGAATACCCCAACTGAAATCTATCCACTCAACAAAAATTATTTCACAGAAATCATACTCCGAGTTGTTCTTGTAGAATGTTGAACGACTACCCCAACTAAAATCTATCCACTCAACAAAAATTATTTCAGAGAAATCATAGTCCATGGAAAGTTGTTCTTGTAGAATATTGAACGACTCTCCCAACTAAAATCTATCCACTCAACAAAAATAATTTCAGAGAAATCATACTCCGAGTTGTTCTTGTAGAATGTTGAACGACAACCCCAACTAAAATCTATCCACTCAACAAAAATTATTTCACACCACAGACTCATCTTGGTCAGGATCGATTTGAAATCTATCATGGTTTCAGAGAAATCATACTCCATGGTAAGTTGTTCTTGTAGAATGTTGAACGATTACCCCAACTAAAATCTATCCACTCAACAAAAATTATTTCAGAGAAATCATACTCCATGGTAAGTTGTTCTTGTAGAATGTTGAACGACTACCCCAACTAAAATCTATCAACTCAACAAAAATTATTTCACACCACAGACTCATCTTGGTCAGGATCGATTTGAAATCTATCATGGTTTCAGAGAAATCATACTCCATGGTAAGTTGTTCTTGTAGAATGTTGAACGACTACCCCAACTGAAATCTATCCACTCAACAAAAATTATTTCAGAGAAATCATACTCCATGGTTCGTTGTTCTTGTAGAATGTTGAACGACTATCCCAACTAAAATCTATCCACTCAACAAAAATAATTTCAGAGAAATCATACTCCGAGTTGTTCTTGTAGAATGTTGAACGACTACCCCAACTAAAATCTATCCACTCAACAAAAATTATTTCACACCACAGACTCATCTTGGTCAGGATCGATTTGAAATCTATGATGGTTTCAGAGAAATCATACTACATGGTAAGTTGTTCTTGTAGAATGTTGAACGACTATCCCAACTAAAATCTATCCACTCAACAAAAATTGTTTCACACCACAGACTCATCTTGGTCAGGATCGATTTGAAATCTATCATGGTTTCAGAGAAATCATACTCCATGATTCGTTGGTCTTGTAGAATGTTGAACGACTACCCCAACTAAAATCTATCCACTCAACAAAAATTATTTCACACCACAGACTCATCTTGGTCAGGATCGATTTGAAATCTATCATGGTTTCAGAGAAATCATACTCCATGGTAAGTTGTTCTTGTAGAATGTTGAACGACTATCCCAACTAAAATCTATCCACTCAACAAAAATTATTTCACACCACAGACTCATCTTGGTCAGGATCGATTTGAAATCTATCATGGTTGCAGAGAAATCATACTCCATGGTTCGTTGTTCTTGTAGAATGTTGAACGACTACCCCTAACTAAAATCTATCCACTCAACAAAAATTATTTCAGAGAAATCATACTCCATGGTTCGTTGTTCTTGTAGAATGTTGAACGACTATCCCAACAAAAATTATTTCACACCACAGACTCATCTTGGTCAGGGTCGATTTGAAATCTATCATGGTTTCAGAGAAATCATACTCCATGGTTCGTTGGTCTTGTAGAATGTTGAACGACTACCCCAACTAAAATCTATCCACTCAACAAAAATTATTTTACACCACAGATTTGAAATCTATCATGGTTTCAGAGAAATCATACTCCATGGTTCGTTGTTCTTGTAGAATGTTGAACGAATACCCCAACTGAAATCTATCCACTCAACAAAAATTATTTCACAGAAATCATACTCCGAGTTGTTCTTGTAGAATGTTGAACGACTACCCCAACTAAAATCTATCCACTCAACAAAAATTATTTCAGAGAAATCATAGTCCATGGTAAGTTGTTCTTGTAGAATGTTGAACGACTCTCCCAACTAAAATCTATCCACTCAACAAAAATAATTTCAGAGAAATCATACTCCGAGTTGTTCTTGTAGAATGTTGAACGACTACCCCAACTAAAATCTATCCACTCAACAAAAATTATTTCACACCACAGACTCATCTTAGTCAGGATCGATTTGAAATCTATCATGGTTTCAGAGAAATCATACTCCATGGTAAGTTGTTCTTGTAGAATGTTGAACGATTACCCCAACTAAAATCTATCCACTCAACAAAAATAAATTCAGAGAAATCATACTCCGGGTTGTTCTTGTAGAATGTTGAACGACTACCCCAACTAAAATCTATCCACTCAACAAAAATTATTTCACACCACAGATTTGAAATCTATCATGGTTTCAGAGAAATCATACTCCATGGTTCGTTGTTCTTGTAGAATGTTGAACGAATACCCCAACTGAAATCTATCCACTCAACAAAAATTATTTCACAGAAATCATACTCCGAGTTGTTCTTGTAGAATGTTGAACGACTACCCCAACTAAAATCTATCCACTCAACAAAAATTATTTCAGAGAAATCATAGTCCATGGTAAGTTGTTCTTGTAGAATGTTGAACGACTCTCCCAACTAAAATCTATCCACACAACAAAAATAATTTCAGAGAAATCATACTCCGAGTTGTTCTTGTAGAATGTTGAACGACTACCCCAACTAAAATCTATCCACTCAACAAAAATTATTTCACACCACAGACTCATCTTGGTCAGGATCGATTTGAAATCTATCATGGTTTCAGAGAAATCATACTCCATGGTAAGTTGTTCTTGTAGAATGTTGAACGATTACCCCAACTAAAATCTATCCACTCAACAAAAATTATTTCAGAGAAATCATACTCCATGGTAAGTTGTTCTTGTAGAATGTTGAACGACTACCCCAACTAAAATCTATCCACTCAACAAAAATTATTTCACACCACAGACTCATCTTGGTCAGGATCGATTTGAAATCTATCATGGTTTCAGAGAAATCATACTCCATGGTTCGTTGTTCTTGTAGAATGTTGAACGACTACCCCAACTGAAATCTATCCACTCAACAAAAATTATTTCAGAGAAATCATACTCCATGGTTCGTTGTTCTTGTAGAATGTTGAACGAATACCCCAACTGAAATCTATCCACTCAACAAAAATTATTTCAGAGAAATCATACTCCGAGTTGTTCTTGTAGAATGTTGAACGACTCTCCCAACTAAAATCTATCCACTCAACAAAAATAATTTCAGAGAAATCATACTCCGAGTTGTTCTTGTAGAATGTTGAACGACTACCCCAACTAAAATCTATCCACTCAACAAAAATTATTTCACACCACAGACTCATCTTGGTCAGGATCGATTTGAAATCTATCATGGTTTCAGAGAAATCATACTCCATGGTAAGTTGTTCTTGTAGAATGTTGAACGACTACCCCAACTAAAATCTATCCACTCAACAAAAATTATTTCACACCACAGACTCATCTTGGTCACAATCGATTTGAAATCTATCATGGTTTCAGAGAAATCATACTCCATGGTTCGTTGTTCTTGTAGAATGTTGAACGACTATCCCAACTAAAATCTATCCACTCAACAAAAATTGTTTCACACCACAGACTCATCTTGGTCAGGATCGATTTGAAATCTATCATGGTTTCAGAGAAATCATACTCCATGATTCGTTGGTCTTGTAGAATGTTGAACGACTACCCCAACTAAAATCTATCCACTCAACAAAAATTATTTCACACCACAGACTCATCTTGGTCAGGATCGATTTGAAATCTATCATGGTTTCAGAGAAATCATACTCCATGGTAAGTTGTTCTTGTAGAATGTTAAACGACTATCCCAACTAAAATCTATCCACTCAACAAAAATTATTTCACACCACAGATTCATCTTGGTCAGGATCGATTTGAAATCTATCATGGTTGCAGAGAAATCATACTCCATGGTTCGTTGTTCTTGTAGAATGTTGAACGACTACCCCTAACTAAAATCTATCCACTCAACAAAAATTATTTCAGAGAAATCATACTCCATGGTTCGTTGTTCTTGTAGAATGTTGAACGACTATCCCAACTAAAATCTATCCACTCAACAAAAATTATTTCACACCACAGACTCATCTTGGTCAGGATCGATTTGAAATCTATCATGGTTTCAGAGAAATCATACTCCATGGTTCGTTGTTCTTGTAGAATGTTGAACGAATACCCCAACTGAAATCTATCCACTCAACAAAAATTATTTCACAGAAATCATACTCCGAGTTGTTCTTGTAGAATGTTGAACGACTACCCCAACTAAAATCTATCCACTCAACAAAAATTATTTCACACCACAGATTCATCTTGGTCAGGATCGATTTGAAATCTATCATGGTTTCAGAGAAATCATACTCCATGGTAAGTTGTTCTTGTAGAATGTTAAACGACTATCCCAACTAAAATCTATCCACTCAACAAAAATTATTTCACACCACAGATTCATCTTGGTCAGGATCGATTTGAAATCTATCATGGTTGCAGAGAAATCATACTCCATGGTTCGTTGTTCTTGTAGAATGTTGAACGACTACCCCTAACTAAAATCTATAAACTCAACAAAAATTATTTCAGAGAAATCATACTCCATGGTTCGTTGTTCTTGTAGAATGTTGAACGACTATCCCAACTAAAATCTATCCACTCAACAAAAATTATTTCACACCACAGACTCATCTTGGTCAGGGTCGATTTGAAATCTATCATGGTTTCAGAGAAATCATACTCCATGGTTCGTTGGTCTTGTAGAATGTTGAACGACTACCCCAACTAAAATCTATCCACTCAACAAAAATTATTTCACACCACAGACTCATCTTGGTCAGGATCGATTTGAAATCTATCATGGTTTCAGAGAAATCATACTCCATGGTTCGTTGTTCTTGTAGAATGTTGAACGAATACCCCAACTGAAATCTATCCACTCAACAAAAATTATTTCACAGAAATCATACTCCGAGTTGTTCTTGTAGAATGTTGAACGACTACCCCAACTAAAATCTATCCACTCAACAAAAATTATTTCAGAGAAATCATAGTCCATGGTAAGTTGTTCTTGTAGAATGTTGAACGACTCTCCCAACTAAAATCTATCCACTCAACAAAAATAATTTCAGAGAAATCATACTCCGAGTTGTTCTTGTAGAATGTTGAACGACTACCCCAACTAAAATCTATCCACTCAACAAAAATTATTTCACACCACAGACTCATCTTGGTCAGGATCGATTTGAAATCTATCATGGTTTCAGAGAAATCATACTCCATGGTAAGTTGTTCTTGTAGAATGTTGAACGATTACCCCAACTAAAATCTATCCACTCAACAAAAATAAATTCAGAGAAATCATACTCCGAGTTGTTCTTGTAGAATGTTGAACGACTACCCCAACTAAAATCTATCCACTCAACAAAAATTATTTCACACCACAGATTTGAAATCTATCATGGTTTCAGAGAAATCATACTCCATGGTTCGTTGTTCTTGTAGAATGTTGAACGAATACCCCAACTGAAATCTATCCACTCAACAAAAATTATTTCACAGAAATCATACTCCGAGTTGTTCTTGTAGAATGTTGAACGACTACCCCAACTAAAATCTATCCACTCAACAAAAATTATTTCAGAGAAATCATAGTCCATGGTAAGTTGTTCTTGTAGAATGTTGAACGACTCTCCCAACTAAAATCTATCCACTCAACAAAAATAATTTCAGAGAAATCATACTCCGAGTTGTTCTTGTAGAATGTTGAACGACTACCCCAACTAAAATCTATCCACTCAACAAAAATTATTTCACACCACAGACTCATCTTGGTCAGGATCGATTTGAAATCTATCATGGTTTCAGAGAAATCATACTCCATGGTAAGTTGTTCTTGTAGAATGTTGAACGATTACCCCAACTAAAATCTATCCACTCAACAAAAATAAATTCAGAGAAATCATACTCCGAGTTGTTCTTGTAGAATGTTGAACGACTACCCCAACTAAAATCTATCCACTCAACAAAAATTATTTCACACCACAGACTCATCTTGGTCAGGATCGATTTGAAATCTATCATGGTTTCAGAGAAATCATACTCCATGGTTCATTGGTCTTGTAGAATGTTGAACGACTACCCCAACTAAAATCTATCCACTCAACAAAAATTATTTCACACCACAGACTCATCTTGGTCAGGATCGATTTGAAATCTATCATGGTTTCAGAGAAATCATACTCCATGGTAAGTTGTTCTTGTAGAATGTTGAACGATTACCCCAACTAAAATCTATCCACTCAACAAAAATTATTTCAGAGAAATCATACTATATGATAAGTTGTTCTTGTAGAATGTTGAACGACTACCCCAACTAAAATCTATCCACTCAATAAAAATTATTTCACACCACAGACTCATCTTGGTCGGGATCGATTTGAAATCTATCATGGTTTCAGAGAAATCATACTCCATGGTTCGTTGGTCTTGTAGAATGTTGAACGACTACCCCAACTAAAATCTATCCACTCAACAAAAATTATTTCACACCACAGACTCATCTTGGTCAGGATCGATTTGAAATCTATCATGGTTTCAGAGAAATCATACTCCATTTTAAGTTGTTCTTGTAGAATGTTGAACGACTACCCCAACTGAAATCTATCCACTCAACAAAAATTATTTCAGAGAAATCATACTCCATGGTTCGCTGTTCTTGTAGAATGTTGAACGAATACCCCAACTGAAATCTATCCACTCAACAAAAATTATTTCAGAGAAATCATACTCCGAGTTGTTCTTGTAGAATGTTGAACGACTACCCCAACTAAAATCTATCCACTCAACAAAAATTATTTCAGAGAAATCATAGTCCATGGTAAGTTGTTCTTGTAGAATGTTGAACGACTCTCCCAACTAAAATCTATCCACTCAACAAAAATAATTTCAGAGAAATCATACTCCGAGTTGTTCTTGTAGAATGTTAAACGACTACCCCAACTAAAATCTATCCACTCAACAAAAATTATTTCACACCACAGACTCATCTTGGTCAGGATCGATTTGAAATCTATCATGGTTTCAGAGAAATCATACTCCATGGTAAGTTGTTCTTGTAGAATGTTGAACGACTACCCCAACTAAAATCTATCCACTCAACAAAAATTATTTCACACCACAGACTCATCTCGGTCAGGATCGATTTGAAATCTATCATGGTTTCAGAGAAATCATACTCCATGGTTCGTTGTTCTTGTAGAATGTTGAACGACTATCCCAACTAAAATCTATCCACTCAACAAAAATTATTTCACACCACAGACTCATCTTGGTCAGGATCGATTTGTAATCTATCATGGTTTCAGAGAAATCATACTCCATGATTCGTTGGTCTTGTAGAATGTTGAACGACTACCCCAACTAAAATCTATCCACCCAACAAAAATTATTTCACACCACAGACTCATCTTGGTCAGGATCGATTTGAAATCTATCATGGTTTCAGAGAAATCATACTCCATGGTAAGTTGTTCTTGTAGAATGTTGAACGACTATCCCAACTAAAATCTATCCACTCAACAAAAATTATTTCACACCACAGACTCATCTTGGTCAGGATCGATTTGAAATCTATCATGGTTGCAGAGAAATCATACTCCATGGTTCGTTGTTCTTGTAGAATGTTGAACGACTATCCCCACAAAAATTATTTCACACCACAGACTCATCTTGGTCAGGATCGATTTGAAATCTATCATGGTTTCAGAGAAATCATACTCCATGGTTCGTTGGTCTTGTAGAATGTTGAACGACTACCCCAACTAAAATCTATCCACTCAACAAAAATTATTTCACACCACAGACTCATCTTGGTCAGGATCGATTTGAAATCTATCATGGTTTCAGAGAAATCATACTCCATGGTTCGTTGTTCTTGTAGAATGTTGAACGACTACCCCAACTAAAATCTATCCACTCAACAAAAAATTTCACACCACAGACTCATCTTGGTCAGGATCGATTTGAAATCTATCATGGTTTCAGAAAAATCATAGTCCATGGTAAGTTGTTCTTGTAGGATGTTGAACGACTACCCCAACTAAAATCTATCCACTCAACAAAAATTATTTCAGAGAAATCATACTCCATGGTAAGTTGTTCTTGTAGAATGTTGAACGACTACCCCAACTAAAATCTATCCACTGAACAAAAATTATTTCAGACCACAGACTCATCTTGGTCATAATCGATTTGAAATCTATCATGGTTTCAGAAAAATCATAGTCCATGGTAAGTTGTTCTTGTAGAATGTTGAACGATTACCCCAACTAAAATCTATCCACTCAACAAAAATTATTTCAGAGAAATCATACTCCATGGTAAGTTGTTCTTGTAGAATGTTGAACGACTACCCCAACTAAAATCTATCCACTCAACAAAAATTATTTCACACCACAGACTCATCTTGGTCAGGATCGATTTGAAATCTATCATGGTTTCAGAGAAATCATACTCCATGGTTCGTTGTTCTTGTAGAATGTTGAACGACTATCCCAACTAAAATCTATCCACTCAACAAAAATTATTTCAGAGAAATCATACTCCATGGTAAGTTGTTCTTGTAGAATGTTGAACGACTATCCCAACTAAAATCTATCCACTCAACAAAAATTATTTCAGAGAAATCATACTCCATGGTAAGTTGTTCTTGTAGAATGTTGAACGACTATCCCAACTAAAATCTATCCACTCAACAAAAATTATTTCAGAGAAATCATACTCCATGGTAAGTTGTTCTTGTAGAATGTTGAACGACTACCCCAACTAAAATCTATCCACTCAACAAAAATTATTTCACACCACAGACTCATCTTGGTCAGGATCGATTTGAAATCTATCATGGTTTCAGAGAAATCATACTCCATGGTAAGTTGTTCTTGTAGAATGTTGAACGACTACCCCAACTAAAATCTATCCACTCAACAAAAATTATTTCACACCACAGACTCATCTCGGTCAGGATCGATTTGAAATCTATCATGGTTTCAGAGAAATCATACTCCATGGTTCGTTGTTCTTGTAGAATGTTGAACGACTATCCCAACTAAAATCTATCCACTCAACAAAAATTATTTCACACCACAGACTCATCTTGGTCAGGATCGATTTGTAATCTATCATGGTTTCAGAGAAATCATACTCCATGATTCGTTGGTCTTGTAGAATGTTGAACGACTACCCCAACTAAAATCTATCCACTCAACAAAAATTATTTCACACCACAGACTCATCTTGGTCAGGATCGATTTGAAATCTATCATGGTTTCAGAGAAATCATACTCCATGGTAAGTTGTTCTTGTAGAATGTTGAACGACTATCCCAACTAAAATCTATCCACTCAACAAAAATTATTTCACACCACAGACTCATCTTGGTCAGGATCGATTTGAAATCTATCATGGTTGAAGAGAAATCATACTCCATGGTTCGTTGTTCTTGTAGAATGTTGAACGACTACCACTAACTAAAATCTATCCACTCAACAAAAATTATTTCAGAGAAATCATACTCCATGGTTCGTTGTTCTTGTAGAATGTTGAACGACTATCCCCACAAAAATTATTTCACACCACAGACTCATCTTGGTCAGGATCGATTTGAAATCTATCATGGTTTCAGAGAAATCATACTCCATGGTTCGTTGGTCTTGTAGAATGTTGAACGACTACCCCAACTAAAATCTATCCACTCAACAAAAATTATTTCACACCACAGACTCATCTTGGTCAGGATCGATTTGAAATCTATCATGGTTTCAGAGAAATCATACTCCATGGTAAGTTGTTCTTGTAGGATGTTGAACGACTACCCCAACTAAAATCTATCCACTCAACAAAAAATTTCACACCACAGACTCATCTTGGTCAGGATCGATTTGAAATCTATCATGGTTTCAGAAAAATCATAGTCCATGGTAAGTTGTTCTTGTAGGATGTTGAACGACTACCCCAACTAAAATCTATCCACTCAACAAAAATTATTTCAGAGAAATCATACTCCATGGTAAGTTGTTCTTGTAGAATGTTGAACGACTATCACAACTAAAATCTGTCCACTCAACAAAAATTATTTCAGAGAAATCATACTCCATGGTAAGTTGTTCTTGTAGAATGTTGAACGACTACCCCAACTAAAATCTATCCACTCAACAAAAATTATTTCAGACCACAGACTCATCTTGGTCATAATCGATTTGAAATCTATCATGGTTTCAGAAAAATCATAGTCCATGGTAAGTTGTTCTTGTAGAATGTTGAACGATTACCCCAACTAAAATCTATCCACTCAACAAAAATTATTTCAGAGAAATCATACTCCATGGTAAGTTGTTCTTGTAGAATGTTGAACGACTAACCCAACTAAAATCTATCCACTCAACAAAAATTATTTCACACCACAGACTCATCTTGGTCAGGATCGATTTGAAATCTATCATGGTTTCAGAGAAATCATACTCCATGGTTCGTTGTTCTTGTAGAATGTTGAACGACTATCCCAACTAAAATCTATCCACTCATCAAAAATTATTTCAGAGAAATCATACTCCATGGTAAGTTGTTCTTGTAGAATGTTGAACGACTATCCCAACTAAAATCTATCCACTCAACAAAAATTATTTCAGAGAAATCATACTCCATGGTAAGTTGTTCTTGTAGAATGTTGAACGACTATCCCAAATAAAACCTATCCACTCAACAAAAATTATTTCAGAGAAATCATACTCCATGGTAAGTTGTTCTTGTAGAATGTTGAACGACTACCCCAACTAAAATCTATCCACTCAACAAAAATTATTTCACACTACAGACTCATCTTGGTCAGGATCGATTTGAAATCTATCATGGTTTCAGAGAAATCATACTCCATGGTTCGTTGTTCTTGTAGAATGTTGAACGACTATCCCAACTAAAATCTATCCACTCAACAAAAATTATTTCAGAGAAATCATACTCCATGGTAAGTTGTTCTTGTAGAATGTTGAACGACTATCCCAACTAAAATCTATGCACTCAACAAAAATTATTTCAGAGAAATCATACTCCATGGTAAGTTGTTCTTGTAGAATGTTGAACGACTACCCCAACTAAAATCTATCCACTCAACAAAAATTATTTCACACCACAGACTCATCTTGGTCAGGATCGATTTGAAATCTATCATGGTTTCAGAGAAATCATACTCCATGGTAAGTTGTTCTTGTAGAATGTTGAACGATTACCCCAACTAAAATCTATCCACTCAACAAAAATTATTTCAGAGAAATCATACTCCATGGTTCGTTGTTCTTGTAGAATGTTGAACGACTACCCCAACTAAAATCTATCCACTCAACAAAAATTATTTCACACCACAGACTCATCTTGGTCAGGATCGATTTGAAATCTATCATGGTTTCAGAGAAATCATAGTCCATGGTAAGTTGTTCTTGTAGAATGTTGAACGACTATCCCAACTAAAATTTATCCACTCAACAAAAATTATTTCAGAGAAATCATACTCCATGGTTCGTTGTTCTTGTAGAATGTTGAACGACTACCCCAACTAAAATCTATCCACTCAACAAAAATTATTTCACACCACAGACTCATCTTGTTCAGGATCGATTTGAAATCTATCATGGTTTCAGAGAAATCATACTCCATGGTAAGTTGTTCTTGTAAAATGTTGAACGACTATCCCAACTAAAATCTATCCACTCAACAAAAATTATTTCAGAGAAATCATACTCCATGGTTCGTTGTTCTTGTAGAATGTTGAACGACTACCCCAACTAAAATCTATCCACTCAACAAAAATTATTTCACACCACAGACTCATCTTGGTCAGGATCGACTTGAAATCTATCATGGTTTCAAAGAAATCATACTCCTTGGTAAGTTGTTCTTGTAGAATGTTGAACGACTATCCCAACTAAAATCTATCCACTCAACAAAAATTATTTCACACCACAGACTCATCTTGGTCAGGATCGATTTGAAATCTATCATGGTTTCAGATAAGTCATACTCCATGGTAAGTTGTTCTTGTAGAATGTTGAACGACTACCCCTAACTAAAATCTTTCCACTCAACAAAAATTATTTCAGAGAAATCATACTCCACTCAACAAAAATTATTTCACACCACAGACTCATCTTGGTCAGGATCGATTTGAAATCTATCATGGTTTCAGAGAAATCATACTAGATGGTAAGTTGTTCTTGTAGAATGTTGAACGACTACCCCAACTAAAATCTATCCACTCAACAAAAATTATTTCAGAGAAATCATACTCCATGGTTCGTAGTTCTTGTGGAATGTTGAACGACTACCCCAACTAAAATCTATCCACTCAACAAAAATTATTTCACACCACAGACTCAGGTCAGGATCGATTTGAAATCTATCATGGTTTCAGAGAAATCATAGTCCATGGTAAGTTGTTCTTGTAGAATGTTGAACGACTACCCCTAACTAAAATCTATCCACTCAACAAAAATTATTTCACACCACAGACTCATCTTGGTCAGGATCGATTTGAAATCTATCATGGTTGAAGAGAAATCATACTCCATGGTTCGTTGTTCTTGTAGAATGTTGAACGACTATCCCAACTAAAATCTATCCACTCAACAAAAATTATTTCAGAGAAATCATACTCCATGGTTCGTTGTTCTTGTAGAATGTTGAACGACTACCCCAACTAAAATCTATCCACTCAACAAAAATTATTTCACACCACAGACTCATCTTGGTCAGGATCGATTTGAAATCTATCATGGTTTCAGAGAAATCATACTCCATGGTAAGTTGTTCTTGTAGAATGTTGAACGACTACCCCTAACTAAAATCTATCCACTCAACAAAAATTATTTCAGAGAAATCATACTCCATGGTTCGTTGTTCTTGTAGAATGTTGAACGACTACCCCAACTAAAATCTATCCACTCAACAAAAATTATTTCACACCACAGACTCATCTTGGTCAGTATCGATTTGAAATCTATCATGGTTTCAGAGAAATCGTAGTCCATGGTAAGTTGTTCTTGTAGAATGTTGAACGACTACCCCTATCTAAAAGCTATCCACTCAACAAAAATTATTTCAGAGAAATCATACTCCATGGTTCGTTGTTCTTGTAGAATGTTGAACGACTACCCCAACTAAAATCTATCCACTCAACAAAAATTATTTCACACCACAGACTCATCTTGGTCAGCATCGATTTGAAATCTATCATGGTTTCAGAGAAATCATACTCCATGGTAAGTTGTTCTTGTAGAATGTTGAACGACTACCCCAACTAAAATCTATCCACTCAACAAAAATTATTTCACACCACAGGCTCATCTTGGTCAGGATCGATTTGAAATCTATCATGGTTGAAGAGAAATCATACTCCATGGTTCGTTGTTCTTGTAGAATGTTGAACGACTATCCCAACTAAAATCTATCCACTCAACAAAAATTATTTCAGAGAAATCATACTCCATGGTTCGTTGTTCTTGTAGAATGTTGAACGACTACCCCAACTAAAATCTATCCACTCAACAAAAATTATTTCACACCACAGACTCATCTTGGTCAGGATCGATTTGAAATCTATCATGGTTTCAGAGAAATCATACTCCATGGTAAGTTGTTCTTGTAGAATGTTGAACGACTACCCCAACTAAAATCTATCCACTCAACAAAAATTATTTCACACCACAGACTCATCTTGGTCAGGATCGATTTGAAATCTATCATGGTTTCAGAGAAATCATACTCCATGGTAAGTTGTTCTTGTAGAATGTTGAACGACTACCCCTAACTAAAATCTATCCATTCAACAAAAATTATTTCAGAGAAATCATACTGCATGGTTCGTTGTTCTTGTAGAATGTTGAACGACTACCCCAACTAAAATCTATCCACTCAACAAAAATTATTTCACACCACAGACTCATCTTGGTCAGGATCGAGTTGAAATCTATCATGGTTTCAGAGAAATTATAGTCCATGGTAAGTTGTTCTTGTAGAATGTTGAACGACTACCCCTAACTAAAATCTATCCATTCAACAAAAATTATTTCAGAGAAATCATACTCCATGGTTCGTTGTTCTTGTAGAATGTTGAACGACTATCCCAACTAAAATCTATCCACTCAACAAAAATTATTTCAGAGAAATCATACTCCATTGTTCGTTGTTCTTGCAGAATGTTGAACGACTATCCCAACTAAAATCTATCCACTCAACAAAAATTATTTCAGAGAAATCATACTCCATGGTTCGTTGTTCTTGTAGAATGTTGAACGACTACCCCAACTAAAATCTATCCACTCAACAAAAATTATTTCACACCACAGACTCATCTTGGTCAGGATCGATTTGAAATCTATCATGGTTTCGGAGAAATCATAGTCCATGGTAAGTTGTTCTTGTAGAATGTTGAACGACTACCCCTAACTAAAATCTATCCACTCAACAAAAATTATTTCAGAGAAATCATACTCCATGGTAAATTGTTCTTGTAGAATGTTGAACGACTATCCCAACTAAAATCTATCCACTCAACAAAAATTATTTCAGAGAAATCATACTCCATGGTAAGTTGTTCTTGTAGAATGTTGAATGACTACCCCAACTAAAATCTATCCACTCAACAAAAATTATTTCACACCACAGACTCATCTTGGTCAGGATCGATTTGAAATCTATCATGGTTTCAGAGAAATCATACTCCATGGTAAGTTGTTCTTGTAGAATGTTGAACGATTACCCCAAATAAAATCTATCCACTCAACAAAAATTATTTCAGAAAAATCATACTCCATGGTAAGTTGTTCTTGTAGAATGTTGAACGACTACCCCAACTAAAATCTATTCACTCAACAAAAATTATTTCACACCACAGACTCATCTTGGTCAGGACCGATTTGAAATCTATCATGGTTGCAGAGAAATCATACTCCATGGTTCGTTGTTCTTGTAGAATGTTGAACGACTACCCCAACTAAAATCTATCCACTCAACAAAAATTATTTCACACCACAGACTCATCTTGGTCAGGATCGATTTGAAATCTATCATGGTTTCAGAGAAATCATAGTCCATGGTAAGTTGTTCTTGTAGAATGTTGAACGACTATCCCAACTAAGATCTATCCACTCAACAAAAATTATTTCAGAGAAATCATACTCCATGGTTCGTTGTTCTTGTAGAATGTTGAACGACTACCCCAACTAAAATCTATCCACTCAACAAAAATTATTTCACACCACAGACTCATCTTGGTCAGGATCGATTTGAAATCTATCATGGTTTCAGAGAAATCATACTCCATGGTAAGTTGTTCTTGTAAAATGTTGAACGACTATCCCAACTAAAATCTATCCACTCAACAAAAATTATTTCAGAGTAATCATACTCCATGGTAAGTTGTTCTTATAGAATGTTGAACGACTATCCCAACTAAAATCTATCCACTCAACAAAAATTATTTCACACCACAGACTCATCTTGGTCAGGATCGATTTGAAATCTATCATGGTTTCAGAGAAATCATAGTCCATGGTAAGTTGTTCTTGTAGAATGTTGAACGACTACCCCAACTAAAATCTATCCACTCAACAAAAATTATTTCAGAGAAATCATAATCCATGGTAAGTTGTTCTTGTAGAATGTTGAACGACTATCCCAACTAAAATCTATCCACTCAACAAAAATTAAATCAGAGAAATCATACTCAATGGTTCGTTGTTCTTGTAGAATGTTGAACGACTACCCCAACTAAAATCTATCCACTCAACAAAAATTATTTCACATTACAGACTCATCTTGGTCAGGATCGATTTGAAATCTATCATGGTTTCAGAGAAATCATAGTCCATGGTAAGTTGTTCTTGTAGTATGTTGAACGACTACCCCTAACTAAAATCTATCCACTCAACAAAAATTATTTCAGAGAAATCATACTCCATGGTAAGTTGTTCTTGTAGAATGTTGAACGATTACCCCAACTAAAATCTATCCACTCAACAAAAATTATTTCAGAGAAATCATACTCCATGGTAAGTTGTTCTTGTAGAATGTTGAACGACTACCCCAACAAAAATCTATCCACTCAACAAAAATTATTTCAGAGAAATCATACTCCATGGTTCGTTGTTCTTGTAGAATGTTGAACGACTATCCCAACTAAAATCTATCCACTCAACAAAAATTATTTCACACCACAGACTCATCTTGGTCAGGATCGATTTGAAATCTATCATGGTTTCAGAGAAATCATAGTCCATGGTAAGTTGTTCTTGTAGAATGTTGAACGATTACCCCAACTAAAATCTATCCACTCAACAAAAATTATTTCAGAGAAATCATACTCCATGGTAAGTTGTTCTTGTAGAATGTTGAACGACTACCCCAACAAAAATCTATCCACTCAACAAAAATTATTTCAGAGAAATCATACTCCATGGTTCGTTGTTCTTGTAGAATGTTGAACGACTATCCCAACTAAAATCTATCCACTCAACAAAAATTATTTCACACCACAGACTCATCTTGGTCAGGATCGATTTGAAATCTATCATGGTTTCAGAGAAATCATACTCCATGGTTCGTTGTTATTGTAGAATGTTGAACGACTACCCCAACTAAAATCTATCCACTCAACAAAAATTATTTCAGAGAAATCATACTCCATGGTTCGTTGTTCTTGTAGAATGTTGAACGACTATCCCAACTAAAATCTATCCACTCAACAAAAATTATTTCACACCACAGACTCATCTTGGTCAGGATCGATTTGAAATCTATCATGGTTTCAGAGAAATCATAGTCCATGGTAAGTTGTTCTTGTAGAATGTTGAACGACTACCCCAACTAAAATCTATCCACTCAACAAAAATTATTTCAGAGAAATCATAATCCATGGTAAGTTGTTCTTGTAGAATGTTGAACGACTATCCCAACTAAAATCTATCCACTCAACAAAAATTAAATCAGAGAAATCATACTCAATGGTTCGTTGTTCTTGTAGAATGTTGAACGACTACCCCAACTAAAATCTATCCACTCAACAAAAATTATTTCACATTACAGACTCATCTTGGTCAGGATCGATTTGAAATCTATCATGGTTTCAGAGAAATCATAGTCCATGGTAAGTTGTTCTTGTAGTATGTTGAACGACTACCCCTAACTAAAATCTATCCACTCAACAAAAATTATTTCAGAGAAATCATACTCCATGGTAAGTTGTTCTTGTAGAATGTTGAACGATTACCCCAACTAAAATCTATCCACTCAACAAAAATTATTTCAGAGAAATCATACTCCATGGTAAGTTGTTCTTGTAGAATGTTGAACGACTACCCCAACAAAAATCTATCCACTCAACAAAAATTATTTCAGAGAAATCATACTCCATGGTTCGTTGTTCTTGTAGAATGTTGAACGACTATCCCAACTAAAATCTATCCACTCAACAAAAATTATTTCACACCACAGACTCATCTTGGTCAGGATCGATTTGAAATCTATCATGGTTTCAGAGAAATCATAGTCCATGGTAAGTTGTTCTTGTAGAATGTTGAACGATTACCCCAACTAAAATCTATCCACTCAACAAAAATTATTTCAGAGAAATCATACTCCATGGTAAGTTGTTCTTGTAGAATGTTGAACGACTACCCCAACAAAAATCTATCCACTCAACAAAAATTATTTCAGAGAAATCATACTCCATGGTTCGTTGTTCTTGTAGAATGTTGAACGACTATCCCAACTAAAATCTATCCACTCAACAAAAATTATTTCACACCACAGACTCATCTTGGTCAGGATCGATTTGAAATCTATCATGGTTTCAGAGAAATCATACTCCATGGTTCGTTGTTATTGTAGAATGTTGAACGACTACCCCAACTAAAATCTATCCACTCAACAAAAATTATTTCAGAGAAATCATACTCCATGGTTCGTTGTTCTTGTAGAATGTTGAACGACTATCCCAACTAAAATCTATCCACTCAACAAAAATTATTTCACACCACAGACTCATCTTGGTCAGGATCGATTTGAAATCTATCATGGTTTCAGAGAAATCATACTCCATGGCTCGTTGTTCTTGTAGAATGTTGAACGACTACCCCAACTAAAATCTATCCACTCAACAAAAATTATTTCACACCACAGACTCATCTTGGTCAGGATCGATTTGAAATCTATCATGGTTTCAGAGAAATCATAGTCTATGGTAAGTTGTTCTTGTAGGATGTTGAACGACTACCCCAACTAAAATCTATCCACTCAACAAAAATAATTTCAGAGAAATCATACTCCATGGTTCGTTGTTCTTGTAGAATGTTGAACGACTACCCCAACTAAAATCTATCCACTCAACAAAAATTATTTCACACCACAGACTCATCTTGGTCAGGATCGATTTGAAATCTATCATGGTTGCAGAGAAATCATACTCCATGGTACTCCGTTGTTCTTGTAGAATGTTGAACGACTACCCCAACTAAAATCTATCCACTCAACAAAAATTATTTCACACCACAAAATCATCTTGGTCAGGATCGATTTGAAATCTATCATGGTTTCAGAGAAATCATAGTCCATGTTAAGTTGTTCTTGTAGAATGTTGAACGACTATCCCAACTAAAATCTATCCACTCAACAAAAATTATTTCAGAGAAATCATACTCCATGGTTCGTTGTTCTTGTAGAATATTGAACGACTACCCCAACTAAAATCTATCCACTCAACAAAAATTATTTCACACCACAGACTCCACTTGGTCAGGATCGATTTGAAATCTATCATGGTTTCAGAAAAATCATACTCCATGGTAAGTTGTTCTTGTAGAATGTTGGACGACTACCCCAACTAAAATCTATCCACTCAACAAAAATTATTTCAGAGAAATCATACTCCATGGTAAGTTGTTCTTGTAGAATGTTGAACGACTACCCCAACTAAAATCTATCCACTCAACAAAAATTATTTCACACCACAGACTCATCTTGGTCAGGATCGATTTGAAATCTATCATGGTTTCAGAGAAATCATAGTCCATGGTAAGTTGTTCTTGTAGAATGTTGAACGACTACCCCAACTAAAATCTATCCACTCAACAAAAATTATTTCAGAGAAATCATACTCCATGGTAAGTTGTTCTTGTAGAATGTTGAACGACTACCCCAACTAAAATCTATCCACTCAACAAAAATTATTTCACACCACAGACTCATATTGGTCAGGATCGATTTGAAATCTATCATGGTTGCAAAGAAATCATACTCCATGGTTCGTTGTTCTTGTAGAATGTTGAACGACTACCCCAACTAAAATCTATCCACTCAACAAAAATTATTTCACACCACAGACTCATCTTGGTCAGCATCGATTTGAAATCTATCATGGTTTCAGAGAAATCATACTCCATGGTAAGTTGTTCTTGTAGGATGTTGAACGACTACCCCAACTAAAATCTATCCACTCAACAAAAATTATTTCAGAGAGATCATACTCCATGGTAATTTGTTCTTGTAGAATGTTGAACGACTATCCCTAACTGAAATCTATCCACTCAACAAAAATTATTTCAGAGAAATCATACTCCATGGTTCGTTGTTCTTGTAGAATGTTGAACGACTACCCCAACTAAAATCTATCCACTCAACAAAAATTATTTCAGAGGAATCATACTCCATGGTAAGTTGTTCTTGTAGAATGTTGAACGACTATCCCAACTAAAATCTATCCACTCAACAAAAATTATTTCAGAGAAATCATACTCCATGGTTCGTTGTTCTTGTAGAATGTTGAACGACTACCCCAACTAAAATCTACCCACTCAACAAAAATTATTTCACACCACAGACTCATCTTGATCAGGCTCGATTTGAAATCTATCATGGTTTCAGAGAAATCATACTCCATGGTAAGTTGTTCTTGTAGGATGTTGAACGACTACCCCAACTAAAATCTATCCACTCAACAAAAATTATTTCACACCACAGACTCATCTTGGTCAGCATCGATTTGAAATCTATCATGGTTTCAGAGAAATCATACTCCATGGTAAGTTGTTCTTGTAGGATGTTGAACGACTACCCCAACTAAAATCTATCCACTCAACAAAAATTATTTCAGAGAAATCATACTCCATGGTAAGTTGTTCTTGTAGAATGTTGAACGACTACCCCAACTAAAATCTATCCACTCAACAAAAATTATTTCACACCACAGACTCATATTGGTCAGGATCGATTTGAAATCTATCATGGTTGCAAAGAAATCATACTCCATGGTTCGTTGTTCTTGTAGAATGTTGAACGACTACCCCAACTAAAATCTATCCACTCAACAAAAATTATTTCACACCACAGACTCATCTTGGTCAGCATCGATTTGAAATCTATCATGGTTTCAGAGAAATCATACTCCATGGTAAGTTGTTCTTGTAGGATGTTGAACGACTACCCCAACTAAAATCTATCCACTCAACAAAAATTATTTCAGAGAGATCATACTCCATGGTAATTTGTTCTTGTAGAAATTTGGACGACTATCCCTAACTAAAATCTATCCACTCAACAAAAATTATTTCAGAGAAATCATACTCCATGGTTCGTTGTTCTTGTAGAATGTTGAACGACTACCCCAACTAAAATCTATACACTCAACAAAAATTATTTCAGAGAAATCATACTCCATGGTAAGTTGTTCTTGTAGAATGTTGAACGACTATCCCAACTAAAATCTATCCACTCAACAAAAATTATTTCAGAGAAATCATACTCCATGGTTCGTTGTTCTTGTAGAATGTTGAACGACTACCCCAACTAAAATCTACCCACTCAACAAAAATTATTTCACACCACAGACTCATCTTGATCAGGATCGATTTGAAATCTATCATGGTTTCAGAGAAATCATACTCCATGGTAAGTTGTTCTTGTAGGATGTTGAACGACTACCCCAACTAAAATCTATCCACTCAACAAAAATTATTTCACACCACAGACTCATCTTGGTCAGCATCGATTTGAAATCTATCATGGTTTCAGAGAAATCATACTCCATGGTAAGTTGTTCTTGTAGGATGTTGAACGACTACCCCAACTAAAATCTATCCACTCAACAAAAATTATTTCAGAGAAATCATACTCCATGGTAAGTTGTTCTTGTAGAATGTTGAACGACTACCCCAACTAAAATCTATCCACTCAACAAAAATTATTTCACACCACAGACTCATATTGGTCAGGATCGATTTGAAATCTATCATGGTTGCAAAGAAATCATACTCCATGGTTCGTTGTTCTTGTAGAATGTTGAACGACTACCCCAACTAAAATCTATCCACTCAACAAAAATTATTTCACACCACAGACTCATCTTGGTCAGCATCGATTTGAAATCTATCATGGTTTCAGAGAAATCATACTCCATGGTAAGTTGTTCTTGTAGGATGTTGAACGACTGCCCCAACTAAAATCTATCCACTCAACAAAAATTATTTCAGAGAGATCATACTCCATGGTAATTTGTTCTTGTAGAATGTTGGACGACTATCCCTAACTAAAATCTATCCACTCAACAAAAATTATTTCAGAGAAATCATACTCCATGGTTCGTTGTTCTTGTAGAATGTTGAACGACTACCCCAACTAAAATCTATCCACTCAACAAAAATTATTTCAGAGAAATCATACTCCATGGTAAGTTGTTCTTGTAGAATGTTGAACGACTATCCCAACTAAAATCTATCCACTCAACAAAAATTATTTCAGAGAAATCATACTCCATGGTTCGTTGTTCTTGTAGAATGTTGAACGACTACCCCAACTAAAATCTATCCACTCAACAAAAATTATTTCACACCACAGACTCATCTTGATCAGGATCGATTTGAAATCTATCATGGTTTCAGAGAAATCATACTCCATACTCAACAAAAATTATTTCACACCACAGACTCATCTTGGTCAGCATAGATTTGAAATCTATCATGGTTTCAGAGAAATCATACTCCATGGTAAGTTGTTCTTGTAGGATGTTGAACGACTACCCCAACTAAAATCTATCCACTCAACAAAAATTATTTCAGAGAGATCATACTCCATGGTAATTTGTTCTTGTAGAATGTTGAACGACTACCCCAACTAAAATCTATCCACTCAACAAAAATTATTTCACACCACAGACTCATCTTGGTCAGGATCGATTTGAAATCTATCATGGTTTCAGAGAAATCATACTCCATGGTAAGTTGTTCTTGTAGGATGTTGAACGACTACCCCAACTAAAATCTATCCACTCAACAAAAATTATTTCAGAGAAATCATACTCCATGGTTCGTTGTTCTTGTAGAATGTTGAACGACTATCCCAACTAAAATCTATCCACTCAACAAAAATTATTTCACACCACAGACTCATCTTGGTCAGGATCGATTTGAAATCTATCATGGTTTCAGAGAAATCATACTCCATGGTTCGTTGTTCTTGTAGAATGTTGAACGACTACCCCAACTAAAATCTATCCACTCAACAAAAATTATTTCAGAGAAATCATACTCCATGGTTCGTTGTTCTTGTAGAATGTTGAACGACTACCCCAACTAAAATCCATCCACTCAGCAAAAATTATTTCACACCACAGACTCATCTTGGTCAGGATCGATTTGAAATCTATCATGGTTTCAGAGAAATCATACTCCATGGTAAGTTGTTCTTGTAGAATGTTGAACGACTACCCCAACTAAAATCTATCCACTCAACAAAAATTATTTCACACCACAGACTCATCTTGGTCAGGATCGATTTGAAATCTATCATGGTTTCAGAGAAATCATAGTCTATGGTAAGTTGTTCTTGTAGGATGTTGAACGACTACCCCAACTAAAATCTATCCACTCAACAAAAATTATTTCAGAGAAATCATACTCCATGGTAAGTTGTTCTTGTAGAATGTTGAACGACTACCCCAACTAAAATCTATCCACTCAACAAAAATTATTTCACACCACAGACTCATCTTGGTCAGGATCGATTTGAAATCTATCATGGTTGCAGAGAAATCATACTCCATGGTACTCCGTTGTTCTTGTAGAATGTTGAACGACTACCCCAACTAAAATCTATCCACTCAACAAAAATTATTTCACACCACAGAATCATCTTGGTCAGGATCGATTTGAAATCGATCATGGTTTCAGAGAAATCATAGTCCATGTTAAGTTGTTCTTGTAGAATGTTGAACGACTATCCCAACTAAAATCTATCCACTCAACAAAAATTATTTCAGAGAAATCATACTCCATGGTTCGTTGTTCTTGTAGAATATTGAACGACTACCCCAACTAAAATCTATCCACTCAACAAAAATTATTTCACACCACAGACTCATCTTGGTCAGGATCGATTTGAAATCTATCATGGTTTCAGAAAAATCATACTCCATGGTAAGTTGTTCTTGTAGAATGTTGGACGACTACCCCAACTAAAATCTATCCACTCAACAAAAATTATTTCAGAGAAATCATACTCCATGGTAAGTTGTTCTTGTAGAATGTTGAACGACTACCCCAACTAAAATCTATCCACTCAACAAAAATTATTTCACACCACAGACTCATCTTGGTCAGGATCGATTTGAAATCTATCATGGTTTCAGAGAAATCATAGTCCATGGTAAGTTGTTCTTGTAGAATGTTGAACGACTACCCCAACTAAAATCTATCCACTCAACAAAAATTATTTCAGAGAAATCATACTCCATGGTAAGTTGTTCTTGTAGAATGTTGAACGACTACCCCAACTAAAATCTATCCACTCAACAAAAATTATTTCACACCACAGACTCATATTGGTCAGGATCGATTTGAAATCTATCATGGTTGCAAAGAAATCATACTCCATGGTTCGTTGTTCTTGTAGAATGTTGAACGACTACCCCAACTAAAATCTATCCACTCAACAAAAATTATTTCACACCACAGACTCATCTTGGTCAGCATCGATTTGAAATCTATCATGGTTTCAGAGAAATCATACTCCATGGTAAGTTGTTCTTGTAGGATGTTGAACGACTACCCCAACTAAAATCTATCCACTCAACAAAAATTATTTCAGAGAGATCATACTCCATGGTAATTTGTTCTTGTAGAATGTTGAACGACTATCCCTAACTAAAATCTATCCACTCAACAAAAATTATTTCAGAGAAATCATACTCCATGGTTCGTTGTTCTTGTAGAATGTTGAACGACTACCCCAACTAAAATCTATCCACTCAACAAAAATTATTTCAGAGAAATCATACTCCATGGTAAGTTGTTCTTGTAGAATGTTGAACGACTATCCCAACTAAAATCTATCCACTCAACAAAAATTATTTCAGAGAAATCATACTCCATGGTTCGTTGTTCTTGTAGAATGTTGAACGACTACCCCAACTAAAATCTATCCACTCAACAAAAATTATTTCACACCACAGACTCATCTTGATCAGGATCGATTTGAAATCTATCATGGTTTCAGACAAATCATACTCCATACTCAATAAAAATTATTTCACACCACAGACTCATCTTGGTCAGGATCGATTTGAAATCTATCATGGTTTCAGAGAAATCATACTCCATGGTAAGTTGTTCTTGTACAATGTTGAACGACTACCCCAACTAAAATCTATCCACTCAACAAAAATTATTTCAGAGAGATCATACTCCATGATAATTTGTTCTTGTAGAATGTTGAACGACTATCCCTAACTAAATCTATCCACTCAACAAAAATTATTTCAGAGAAATCATACTCCATGGTAATTTGTTCTTGTAGAATGTTGAACGACTACCCCAACTAAAATCTATCCACTCAACAAAAATTGTTTCACACCACAGACTCATCTTGGTCAGGATCGATTTGAAATCTATCATGGTTTCAGAGAAATCATACCCCATGGTAAGTTGTTCTTGTAGGATGTTGAACGACTACCCCAACTAAAATCTATCCACTCAACAAAAATTATTTCAGAGAAATCATACTCCATGGTAAGTTGTTCTTGTAGAATGTTGAACGACTACCCCAACTAAAATCTATCCACTCAACAAAAATTATTTCACACCACAGACTCATCTTGGTCAGGATCGATTTGAAATCTATCATGGTTTCAGAGAAATCATACTCCATGGTAAGTTGTTCTTGTAGGATGTTGAACGACTACCCCAACTAAAATCTATCCACTCAACAAAAATTATTTCAGAGAAATCATACTCCATGTTAACTTGTTCTTCTAGAATGTTGAACGACTACCCCAACTAAAATCTATCCACTCAACAAAAATTATTTCACACCACAGACTCATCTTGGTCAGGATCGATTTCAAATCTATCATGGTTTCAGAGAAATCATAGTCCATGTTAAGTTGTTCTTGTAGAATGTTGAACGACTATCCCAACTAAAATCTATCCACTCAACAAAAATTATTTCAGAGAAATCATACTCCATGGTTCGTTGTTCTTGTAGAATATTGAACGACTACCGCAACTAAAATCTATCCACTCAACAAAAATTATTTCACACCACAGACTCATCTTGGTCAGGATCGATTTGAAATCTATCATGGTTTCAGAGAAATCATACTCCATGGTAAGTTGTTCTTGTAGAATGTTGGACGACTACCCCAACTAAAATCTATCCACTCAACAAAAATTATTTCAGAGAAATCATACTCCATGGTAAGTTGTTCTTGTAGAATGTTGAACGACTACCCCAACTAAAATCTATCCACTCAACAAAAATTATTTCACACCACAGACTCATCTTGGTCAGGATCGATTTGAAATCTATCATGGTTTCAGAGAAATCATAGTCCATGGTAAGTTGTTCTTGTAGAATGTTGAACGACTACCCCAACTAAAATGTATCCACTCAACAAAAATTATTTCAGAGAAATCATACTCCATGGTAAGTTGTTCTTGTAGAATGTTGAACGACTACCCCAACTAAAATCTATCCACTCAACAAAAATTATTTCACACCACAGACTCATATTGGTCAGGATCGATTTGAAATCTATCATGGTTGCAGAGAAATCATACTCCATGGTTCGTTGTTCTTGTAGAATGTTGAACGACTACCCCAACTAAAATCTATCCACTCAACAAAAATTATTTCACACCACAGACTCATCTTGGTCAGCATCGATTTGAAATCTATCATGGTTTCAGAGAAATCATACTCCATGGTAAGTTGTTCTTGTAGGATGTTGAACGACTACCCCAACTAAAATCTATCCACTCAACAAAAATTCTTTCAGCGAGATCATACTCCATGGTAATTTGTTCTTGTAGAATGTTGAACGACTATCCCTAACTAAAATCTATCCACTCAACAAAAATTATTTCAGAGAAATCATACTCCATGGTAATTTGTTCTTGTAGAATGTTGAACGACTACCCCAACTAAAATCTATCCACTCAACAAAAATTATTTCACACCACAGACTCATCTTGGTCAGGATCGATTTGAAATCTATCATGGTTTCAGAGATATCATACTCCATGGTAAGTTGTTCTTGTAGGATGTTGAACGACTACCCCAACTAAAATCTATCCACTCAACAAAAATTATTTCAGAGAAATCATACTCCATGGTAAGTTGTTCTTGTAGAATGTTGAACGACTACCCCAACTAAAATCTATCCACTCAACAAAAATTATTTCACACCACAGACTCATCTTGGTCAGGATCGATTTGAAATCTATCATGGTTTCAGAGAAATCATACTCCATGGTAAGTTGTCCTTGTAGGATGTTGAACGACTACCCCAACTAAAATCTATCCACTCAACAAAAATTATTTCAGAGAAATCATACTCCATGTTAACTTGTTCTTGTAGAATGTTGAACGACTATCCCTAACTAAAATCTATCCACTCAACAAAAATTATTTCAGAGAAATCATACTCCATGGTAAGTTGTTCTTGTAGAATGTTGAACGACTACCCCAACTAAAATCTATTAACTCAACAAAAATTATTTCACACCACAGACTCATCTTGGTCAGGATCGATTTGAAATCTATCATGGTTTCAGAGAAATCATAGTCCATGGTAAGTTGTTCTTGTAGAATGTTGAACGACTACCCCAACTAAAATCTATCCACTCAACAAAAATTATTTCAGAGAAATCATACTCCATGTTTCGTTGTTCTTGTAGAATGTTGAACGACTACCCCAACTAAAATCTATCCACTCAACAAAAATTATTTCACACCACAGACTCATCTTGGTCATAATCGATTTGAAATCTATCATGGTTTCAGAGAAATCATAGTCCATGGTAAGTTGTTCTTGTAGAATGTTGAACGACTAACCCAACTAAAATCTATCCACTCAAAAAAAATTATTTCAGAGAAATCATACTCCATGATTCGTTGTTCTTGTAGAAGGTTGAACGACTACCCCAACTAAAATCTATCCACTCAACAAAAATTATTTCACACCACAGACTCATCTTGGTCAGGATCGATTTGAAATCTATCATGGTTTTACAGAAATCATACTCCGTGGTAAGTTGTTCTTGTAGAATGTTGAACGACTACCCCAACTAAAATCTATCCACTCAACAAAAATTATTTCAGAGAAATCATACTCCATGGTAAATTGTTCTTGTAGAATGTTGAACGACTACCCCAACTAAAATCTATCCACTCAACAAAAATTATTTCACACCACAGACTCATCTTGGTCAGGATCGATTTGAAGTCTATCATGGTTGCACAGAAATCATACTCCATGATAAGTTGTTCTTGTAGAACGTTGAACGACTACCCCAACTAAAATCTATCCACTCAATAAAAATTATTTCAGAGAAATCATACTCCATGCTTCGTTGTTCTTGTAGAATGTATAACGACTATCGCAACTAAAATCTATCCACTCAACAAAAATTATTTCACACCACAGACTCATCTTGGTCAGGATCGATTTGAAATCTGTCATGGTTGCAGATAAATCATACTCCATGGTTCGTTGTTCTTGTAGAATATTGAACGACTACCCCAACTAAAATCTATCCACTCAACAAAAATTATTTCACACCACAGACTCATCTTGGTCAGGATCGATTTGAAATCTATCATGGTTTCAGAGAAATCATACTCCATGGTAAGTTGTTCTTGTAGAATGTTGAACGACTATTCCAACTAAAATCTATCCACTCAACAAAAATTATTTCAGAGAAATCATACTAAATGGTTCGTTGTTCTTGTAGAATGTTGAACGACTACCCCAACTAAAATCTATCCACTCAACAAAAATTATTTCACACCACAGACTCATCTTGGTCAGGATCGATTTGAAATCTATCATGGTTTCAGAGAAATCATAGTCCATGGTAAGTTGTTCTTGTAGAATTTTGAACGACTACCCCAACTAAAATCTATCCACTCAACAAAAATTATTTCACACCACAGACTCATCTTGGTCAGGATCGATTTGGAATCTATCATGGTTTCAGAGAAATCATACTCCATGGTTCGTTGTTCTTGTAGAATGTTGAACGACTACCCCAACTAAAATCTATCTACTCAACAAAAATTATTTCACACCACAGACTCATCTTGGTCAGGATCGATTTGAAATCTATCATGGTTGCAGAGAAATCATACTCCATGGTTCGTTGTTCTTGTAGAATGTTGAACGACTATCCCAACTAAAATCTATCCACTCACGGTAAGTTGTTCTTGTAGAATGTTGAACGACTATCCCAACTAAAATCTATCCACTCAACAAAAATTATTTCAGAGAAATCATACTCCATGGTTCGTTGTTCTTGTAGAATGTTGAACGACTACCCCAACTAAAATCTATCCACTCAACAAAAATTATTTCACACCACAGACTCATCTTGGTCAGGATCGATTTGAAATCTATCATGGTTTCAGAGAAATCATAGTCCATGGTTCGTTGTTCTTGTAGAATGTTGAACGACTACCCCAACTTAAATCTATCCACTCAACAAAAATTATTTCAGAGAAATCATACTCCATGGTTCGTTGTTCTTGTAGAATGTTGAACGACTACCCCAACTAAAATCTATCCACTCAACAAAAATTATTTCACACCACAGACTCATCTTGGTCAGGATCGATTTGAAATCTATCATGGTTTCAGAGAAATCATACTCCATGGTAAGCTGTTCTTGTAGAATGTTGAACGACTACCGCAACTAAAATCTATCCACTCAACAAAAATTATTTCAGAGAAATCATACTCCATGGTAAGTTGTTCTTGTAGAATGTTGAACGACTACCCCAACTAAAATCTATCCACTCAACAAAAATTATTTCAGAGAAATCATACTCCATGGTTCGTTGTTCTTGTAGAATGTTGAACGACTACCCCAACTAAAATCTATCCACTCAACAAAAATTATTTCACACCACAGACTCATCTTGGTCAGGATCGATTTGAAATCTATCATGGTTTCAGAGAAATCATACTCCATGGTTCGTTGTTCTTGTAGAATGTTGAACGACTACCCCAACTAAAATCTATCCACTCAACAAAAATTATTTCAGAGAAATCATACTCCATGGTAAGTTGTTCTTGTAGAATGTTGAACGACTACCCCAACTAAAATCTATCCACTCAACAAAAATTATTTCAGAGAAATCATACTCCATGGTTCGTTGTTCTTGTAGAATGTTGAACGACTACCCCAACTAAAATCTATCCACTCAACAAAAATTATTTCACACCACAGACTCATCTTGGTCAGGATCGATTTGAAATCTATCATGGTTTCAGAGAAATCATACTCCATGGTTCGTTGTTCTTGTAAAATGTTGAACGACTATCCCAACTAAAATCTATCCACTCAACAAAAATTATTTCACACCACAGACTCATCTTGGTCAGGATCGATTTGAAATCTATCATGGTTTCAGAGAAATCATACTCCATGGTAAGTTGTTCTTGTAGAATGTTGAACGACTACCCCAACTAAAATCTATCCACTCAACAAAAATTATTTCAGAGAAATCATACTCCATGGTAAGTTGTTCTTGTAGAATGTTGAGCGACTATCCCAACTAAAATCTATCCACTCACGGTAAGTTGTTCTTGTAGAATGTTGAACGACTATCCCAACTAAAATCTATCCACTCAACAAAAATTATTTCAGAGAAATCATACTCCATGGTTCGTTGTTCTTGTAGAATGTTGAACGACTACCCCAACTAAAATCTATCCACTCAACAAAAATTATTTCACACCACAGACTCATCTTGGTCAGGATCGATTTGAAATCTATCATGGTTTCAGAGAAATCATACTCCATGGTTCGTTGTTCTTGTAAAATGTTGAACGACTACCCCAACTAAAATCTATCCACTCAACAAAAATTATTTCAGAGAAATCATACTCCATGGTAAGTTGTTCTTGTAGAACATTGAACGACTACTCCAACTAAAATCTATCCACTCAACAAAAATTATTTCACAACACAGATTCATCTTGGTCAGGATCGATTTGAAGTCTATCATGGTTGCAGAGAAATCATACTCCATGGTAAGTTGTTCTTGTAGAATGTTGAACGATTACCCCAACTAAAATCTATCCACTCAACAAAAATTATTTCAGAGAAATCATACTCCATGCTTCGTTGTTCTTGTAGAATGTATAACGACTATCCCAACTAAAATCTATCCACTCAACAAAAATTATTTCACACCACAGACTCATCTTGGTCAGGATCGATTTGAAAT
Source organism: Xylota sylvarum (assembly GCA_905220385.1). Lineage (NCBI taxonomy): Eukaryota > Metazoa > Arthropoda > Insecta > Diptera > Syrphidae > Xylota > Xylota sylvarum. The sequence continues at coordinate 378,884 of CAJMZQ010000093.1, forward strand.
CTATCATGGTTTTAGAGAAATCATACTCCATGGTAAGTTGTTCTTGTAAAATGTTGAACGACTACCCCAACTAAAATCTATCCACTCAACAAAAATTATTTCAGAGAAATCATACTCCATGGTTCGTTGTTCTTGTAGAATGTTGAACGACTACCCCAACTAAAATCTATCCACTCAACAAAAATTATTTCACACCACAGACTCATCTTGGTCAGGATCGATTTGAAGTCTATCATGGTTGCAGAGAAATCATACTCCATGGTAAGTTGTTCTTGTAGAATGTTGAACGATTACCCCAACTAAAATCTATCCACTCAACAAAAATTATTTCAGAGAAATCATACTCCATGCTTCGTTGTTCTTGTAGAATGTATAACGACTATCCCAACTAAAATCTATCCACTCAACAAAAATTATTTCACACCACAGACTCATCTTGGTCAGGATCGATTTGAAATCTGTCATGGTTGCAGATAAATCATACTCCATGGTTCGTTGTTCTTGTAGAATGTTGAACGACTACCCCAACTAAAATCTATCCACTCAACAAAAATTATTTCACACCACAGACTCATCTTGGTCAGGATCGATTTGAAATCTATCATGGTCTCAGAGAAATCATACTCCATGGTAAGTTGTTCTTGTAGAATGTTGAACGACTATTCCAACTAAAATCTATCCACTCAACAAAAATTATTTCAGAGAAATCATACTAAATGGTTCGTTGTTCTTGTAGAATGTTGAACGACTACCCCAACTAAAATCTATCCACTCAACAAAAATTATTTCACACCACAGACTCATCTTGGTCAGGATCGATTTGAAGTCTATCATGGTTGCAGAGAAATCATACTCCATGGTAAGTTGTTCTTGTAGAACGTTGAACGACTACCCCAACTAAAATCTATCCACTCAACAAAAATTATTTCACACCACAGACTCATCTTGGTCAGGATCGATTTGAAGTCTATCATGGTTGCAGAAAAATCATACTCCATGGTAAGTTGTTCTTGTAAAATGTTGAACGACTACCCCAAATAAAATCTATCCACTCAACAAAAATTATTTCACACCACAGACTCATCTTGGTCAGGATCGATTTGAAGTCTATCATGGTTGCAGAAAAATCATACTCCATGGTAAGTTGTTCTTGTAAAATGTTGAACGACTACCCCAACTAAAATCTATCCACTCAACAAAAATTATTTCAGAGAAATCATACTCCATGCTTCGTTGTTCTTGTAGAATGTATAACGACTATCCCAACTAAAATCTATCCACTCAACAAAAATTATTTCACACCACAGACTCATCTTGGTCAGGATCGATTTGAAATCTATCATGGTTTTAGAGAAATCATACTCCATGGTAAGTTGTTCTTGTAAAATGTTGAACGACTACCCCAACTAAAATCTATCCACTCAACAAAAATTATTTCAGAGAAATCATACTCCATGGTTCGTTGTTCTTGTAGAATGTTGAACGACTACCCCAACTAAAATCTATCCACTCAACAAAAATTATTTCACACCACAGACTCATCTTGGTCAGGATCGATTTGAAGTCTATCATGGTTGCAGAGAAATCATACTCCATGGTAAGTTGTTCTTGTAGAATGTTGAACGATTACCCCAACTAAAATCTATCCACTCAACAAAAATTATTTCAGAGAAATCATACTCCATGCTTCGTTGTTCTTGTAGAATGTATAACGACTATCCCAACTAAAATCTATCCACTCAACAAAAATTATTTCACACCACAGACTCATCTTGGTCAGGATCGATTTGAAATCTGTCATGGTTGCAGATAAATCATACTCCATGGTTCGTTGTTCTTGTAGAATGTTGAACGACTACCCCAACTAAAATCTATCCACTCAACAAAAATTATTTCACACCACAGACTCATCTTGGTCAGGATCGATTTGAAATCTATCATGGTCTCAGAGAAATCATACTCCATGGTAAGTTGTTCTTGTAGAATGTTGAACGACTATTCCAACTAAAATCTATCCACTCAACAAAAATTATTTCAGAGAAATCATACTAAATGGTTCGTTGTTCTTGTAGAATGTTGAACGACTACCCCAACTAAAATCTATCCACTCAACAAAAATTATTTCACACCACAGACTCATCTTGGTCAGGATCGATTTGAAGTCTATCATGGTTGCAGAGAAATCATACTCCATGGTAAGTTGTTCTTGTAGAACGTTGAACGACTACCCCAACTAAAATCTATCCACTCAACAAAAATTATTTCACACCACAGACTCATCTTGGTCAGGATCGATTTGAAGTCTATCATGGTTGCAGAAAAATCATACTCCATGGTAAGTTGTTCTTGTAAAATGTTGAACGACTACCCCAAATAAAATCTATCCACTCAACAAAAATTATTTCACACCACAGACTCATCTTGGTCAGGATCGATTTGAAGTCTATCATGGTTGCAGAAAAATCATACTCCATGGTAAGTTGTTCTTGTAAAATGTTGAACGACTACCCCAACTAAAATCTATCCACTCAACAAAAATTATTTCAGAGAAATCATACTCCATGGTTCGTTGTTCTTGTAGAATGTTGAACGACTACCCCAACTAAAATCTATCCACTCAACAAAAATTATTTCACACCACAGACTCATCTTGGTCAGGATCGATTTGAAGTCTATCATGGTTGCAGAGAAATCATACTCCATGGTAAGTTGTTCTTGTAGAACGTTGAACGACTACCCCAACTAAAATCTATCCACTCAACAAAAATTATTTCAGAGAAATCATACTCCATGCTTCGTTGTTCTTGTAGAATGTATAACGACTATCGCAACTAAAATCTATCCACTCAACAAAAATTATTTCACACCACAGACTCATCTTGGTCAGGATCGATTTGAAATCTGTCATGGTTGCAGATAAATCATACTCCATGGTTCGTTGTTCTTGTGGAATATTGAACGACTACCCCAACTAAAATCTATCCACTCAACAAAAATTATTTCACACCACAGACTCATCTTGGTCAGGATCGATTTGAAATCTATCATGGTTTCAGAGAAATCATACTCCATGGTTCGTTGTTCTTGTAGAATGTTGAACGACTATTCCAACTAAAATCTATCCACTCAACAAAAATTATTTCAGAGAAATCATACTAAATGGTTCGTTGTTCTTGTAGAATGTTGAACGACTACCCCAACTAAAATCTATCCACTCAACAAAAATTATTTCACACCACAGACTCATCTTGGTCAGGATCGATTTGGAATCTATCATGGTTTCAGAGAAATCATACTCCATGGTTCGTTGTTCTTGTAGAATGTTGAACGACTACCCCAACTAAAATCTATCCACTCAACAAAAATTATTTCACACCACAGACTCATCTTGGTCAGGATCGATTTGAAATCTATCATGGTTGCAGAGAAATCATACTCCATGGTTCGTTGTTCTTGTAGAATGTTGAACGACTATCCCAACTAAAATCTATCCACTCAACAAAAATTATTTCAGAGAAATCATACTCCATGGTTCGTTGTTCTTGTAGAATGTTGAACGACTACCCCAACTAAAATCTATCCACCCAACAAAAATTATTTCACACCACAGACTCATCTTGGTCAGGATCGATTTGAAATCTATCATGGTTTCAGAGAAATCATAGTCCATGGTTCGTTGTTCTTGTAGAATGTTGAACGACTACCCCAACTTAAATCTATCCACTCAACAAAAATTATTTCAGAGAAATCATACTCCATGGTTCGTTGTTCTTGTAGAATGTTGAACGACTACCCCAACTAAAATCTATCCACTCAACAAAAATTATTTCACACCACAGACTCATCTTGGTCAGGATCGATTTGAAATCTATCATGGTTTCAGAGAAATCATACTCCATGGTTCGTTGTTCTTGTAGAATGTTGAACGACTACCCCAACTAAAATCTATCCACTCAACAAAAATTATTTCAGAGAAATCATACTCCATGGTAAGTTGTTCTTGTAGAATGTTAAACGACTACCATAACTAAAATCTATCCACTCAACAAAAATTATTTCAGAGAAATCATACTCCATGGTTCGTTGTTCTCGTAGAATGTTGAACGACTACCCCAACTAAAATCTATCCACTCAACAAAAATTATTTCACACCACAGACTCATCTTGGTCAGGATCGATTTGAAATCTATCATGGTTTCAGAGAAATCATACTCCATGGTTCGTTGTTCTTGTAGAATGTTGAACGACTACCCCAACTAAAATCTATCCACTCAACAAAAATTATTTCAGAGAAATCATACTCCATGGTAAGTTGTTCTTGTAGAATGTTGAACGACTATCCCAACTAAAATCTATCCACTCAACAAAAATTATTTCAGAGAAATCATACTCCATGGTTCGTTGTTCTTGTAGAATGTTAAACGACTACAAATCAATAAACGAAATCTATCCACTCAACAAAAATTATTTCACACCACAGACTCATCTTGGTCAGGATCGATTTGAAATCTATCATGGTTTCAGAGAAATCATACTCCATGGTTCGTTGTTCTTGTAAAATGTTGAACGACTATCCCAACTAAAATCTATCCACTCAACAAAAATTATTTCACACCACAGACTCATCTTGGTCAGGATCGATTTGAAATCTATCATGGTTTCAGAGAAATCATACTCCATGGTAAGTTGTTCTTGTAGAATGTTGAACGACTACCCCAACTAAAATCTATCCACTCAACAAAAATTATTTCAGAGAAATCATACTCCATGGTAAGTTGTTCTTGTAGAATGTTGAACGACTATCCCAACTAAAATCTATCCACTCACGGTAAGTTGTTCTTGTAGAATGTTGAACGACTATCCCAACTAAAATCTATCCACTCAACAAAAATTATTTCAGAGAAATCATACTCCATGGTTCGTTGTTCTTGTAGAATGTTGAACGACTACCCCAACTAAAATCTATCCACTCAACAAAAATTATTTCACACCACAGACTCATCTTGGTCAGGATCGATTTGAAATCTATCGAGGTTTCAGACAAATCATACTCCATGGTTCGTTGTTCTTGTAAAATGTTGAACGACTACCCCAACTAAAATCTATCCACTCAACAAAAATTATTTCAGAGAAATCATACTCCATGGTAAGTTGTTCTTGTAGAATACTGAACGACTACTCCAACTAAAATCTATCCACTCAACAAAAATTATTTCACAACACAGACTCATCTTGGTCAGGATCGATTTGAAATCTATCATGGTTTCAGAGAAATCATAATCCATGGTTCGTTGTTCTTGTAAAATGTTGAACGACTACCCCAACTAAAATCTATCCACTCAACAAAAATTATTTCAGAGAAATCATACTCCATAGTAAGTTGTTCTTGTAGAATGTTGAACGACTATCCCAACTAAAATCTATCCACTCAACAAAAATTATTTCACACCACAGACTCATCTTGGTCAGGATCGATTTGAAATCTATCATGGTTTCAGAGAAATCATACTCCATGGTTCGTTGTTCTTGTAAAATGTTGAACGACTATCCCAACTAAAATCTATCCACTCAACTAAAATTATTTCACACCACAGACTCATCTTGGTCAGGATCGATTTGAAATCTATCATGGTTTCAGAGAAATCATACTCCATGGTAAGTTGTTCTTGTAGAATGTTGAACGACTACCCCAACTAAAATCTATCCACTCAACAAAAATTATTTCAGAGAAATCATACTACATGGTAAGTTGTTCTTGTAGAATGTTGAACGACTATCCCAACTAAAATCTATCCACTCAACAAAAATTATTTCAGAGAAATCATACTCCATGGTTCGTTGTTCTTGTAGAATGTTGAACGACTACCCCAACTAAAATCTATCCACTCAACAAAAATTATTTCACACCACAGACTCATCTTGGTCAGGATCGATTTGAAATCTATCATGGTTTCAGAGAAATCATACTCCATGGTTCGTTGTTCTTGTAAAATGTTGAACGACTACCCCAACTAAAATCTATCCACTCAACAAAAATTATTTCAGAGAAATCATACTCCATGGTAAGTTGTTCTAGTAGAATATTGAACGACTACTCCAACTAAAATCTATCCACTCAACAAAAATTATTTCACAACACAGACTCATCTTGGTCAGGATCGATTTGAAATCTATCATGGTTTCAGAGAAATCATAATCCATGGTTCGTTGTTCTTGTAAAATGTTGAACGACTACCCCAACTAAAATCTATCCACTCAACAAAAATTATTTCAGAGAAATCATACTCCATGGTAAGTTGTTCTTGTAGAATGTTGAACGACTATCCCAACTAAAATCTATTAACTCAACAAAAATGATTTCAGAGAAATCATAGTCCATGGTAAGTTGTTCTTGTAGAATGTTGAACGACTATCCCAACTAAAATCTATCCACTCAACAAAAATTATTTCAGAGAATTCATACTCCATGGTAAGTTGTTCTTGTAGAATGTTGAACGACTACTCCAACTAAAATATATCCACTCAACAAAAATTATTTTACACCACAGACTCATCTTGGTCAGGATCGATTTGAAATCTATCATGGTTTCAGAGAAATCATACTCCATGGTTCGTTGTTCTTGTAAAATGTTGAACGACTACCCCAACTAAAATCTATCCACTCAACAAAAATTATTTCAGAGAAATCATACTCCATTGTAAGTTGTTCTTGTAGAATGTTGAACAACTATCGCAACTAAAATCTATCCACTCAACAAAAATTATTTCAGAGAAATCATAGTCCATGGTAAGTTGTTCTTGTAGAATGTTGAACGACTATCCCAACTAAAATCTATCCACTCAACAAAAATTATTTCACACCACAGACTCATCTTGGTCAGGATCGATTTGAAATCTATCATGGTTTCAGAGAAATCATAGTCCATGGTAAGTTGTTCTTGTAGAATGTTGAACGACTACCCCAACTAAAATCTATCCACTCAACAAAAATTATTTCACCCCACAGACTCATCTTGGTCAGGATCGATTTGAAATCTATCATGGTTTCAGAGAAATCATGCTCCATGGTAAGTTGTTCTTGTAGAATGTTGAACGACTACCCCAACTAAAATCTATCCACTCAACACAAATTATTTCAGAGAAATCATACTCCATGGTAAGTTGTTCTTGTAGAATGTTGAACGACTATCCCAACTAAAATCTATCCACTCAACAAAAATTATTTCAGAGAAATCATACTCCATGGTAAGTTGTTCTTGTAGAATGTTGAACAACTACCGCAACTAAAATCTATCCACTCAACAAAAATTATTTCACACCACAGACTCATCTTGGTCAGGATCGATTTGAAATCTATCATGGTTTCAGAGAAATCATACTCCATGGTAAGTTGTTCTTGTAGAATGTTGAACGACTACCCCTAACTAAAATCTATCCACTCAACAAAAATTATTTCAGAGAAATCATACTCCATGGTTCGTTGTTCTTGTAGAATGTTGAACGACTACCCCAACTAAAATCTATCCACTCAACAAAAATTATTTCACACCACAGACTCATATTGGTCAGGATCGATTTGAAATCTATTATGGTTTCAGAGAAATCATACTCCATGGATCGTTGTTCTTGTAGAATGTTGAACGACTATCCCAACTAAAATCTATGCACTCAACAAAAATTATTTCAGAGAAATCATACTCCATGGTTCGTTGTTCTTGTAGAATGTTGAACGACTACCCCAACTAAAATCTATTCACTCAACAAAAATTATTTCACACCACAGACTCATCTTGGTCAGGATCGATTTGAAATCTATCATGGTTTCAGAGAAATCATAGTCCATGGTAAGTTGTTCTTGTAGAATGTTGAACGACTACACCAACTAAAATCTATCCACTCAACAAAAATTATTTCACACCACAGACTCATCTTGGTCAGGATCGATTTGAAATCTATCATGGTTTCAGAGAAATCATACTCCATGGTTCGTTGTTCTTGTAAAATGTTGAACGACTACCCCAACTAAAATCTATCCACTCAACAAAAATTATTTCAGAGAAATCATACTCCATGGTAAGTTGTTCTTGTAGAATGTTGAACGACTATCCCAACTAAAATCTATCCACTCAACAAAAATTACTTCAGAGAAATCATACTCCATGGTAAGTTGTTCTTGTAGAATGTTGAACGACTACCCCAACTAAAATCTATCCACTCAACAAAAATTATTTCACACCACAGACTCATCTTGGTCAGGATCGATTTGAAACCTATCATGGTTTCAGAGAAATCATACTCCATGGTTCGTTGTTCTTGTAGAATGTTGAACGACTATCCCAACTAAAATCTATCCACTCAACAAAAATTATTTCACACCACAGACTCATCTTGGTCATAATCGATTTGAAATCTATCATGGTTTCAGAGAAATCATAGTCCATGGTAAGTTGTTCTTGTAGAATGTTGAACGACTACCCCAACTAAAATCTATCCACTCAACAAAAATTATTTCACACCACAGACTCATCTTGGTCAGGATCGATTTGAAATCTATCATGGTTTCAGAGAAATCATACTCCATAGTTCGTTGTTCTTGTAAAATGTTGAACGACTACCCCAACTAAAATCTATCCACTCAACACAAATTATTTCAGAGAAATCATACTCCATGGTAAGTTGTTCTTGTAGAATGTTGAACGACTATCCCAACTAAAATCTATCCACTCAACAAAAATTATTTCAGAGAAATCATACTCCATGGTAAGTTGTTCTTGTAGAATGTTGAACAACTAAAATCTATCCACTCAACAAAAATTATTTCACACCACGCACTCATCTTGGTCAGGATCGATTTGAAATCTATCATGGTTTCAGAGAAATCATACTCCATGGTAAGTTGTTCTTGTAGAATGTTGAACGACTACCCCTAACTAAAATCTATCCACTCAACAAAAATTATTTCAGAGAAATCATACTCCATCATAAGTTGTTCTTGTAGAATGTTGAACGACTACCCCAACTAAAATCTATCCACTCAACAAATATTATTTCACACCACAGACTCATCTTGGTCATAAACGATTTGAAATCTATCATGGTTTCAGAGAAATCATACTCCATGTTTCGTTGTTCTTGTGGAATGTTGAACGACTATCCCAACTAAAATCTATGCACTCAACAAAAATTATTTCAGAGAAATCATACTCCATGGTTCGTTGTTCTTGTAGAATGTTGAACGACTACCCCAACTAAAATCTATTCACTCAACAAAAATTATTTCACACCACAGACTCATCTTGGTCAGGATCGATTTGAAATCTATCATGGTTTCAGAGGAATCATACTCCATGGTAAGTTGTTCTTGTAGAATGTTGAACGACTACCCCTAACTAAAATCTATCCACTCAACAAAAATTATTTCACACCACAGACTCATCTTGGTCAGGATCGATTTGAAATCTATCATGGTTTGAGAGAAATCATAGTCCATGGTAAGTTGTTCTTGTAGAATGTTGAACGACTACCCCTAACTAAAATCTATCCACTCAACAAAAATTATTTCACACCACAGACTCACCTCGGTCAGGATCGATTTGAAATCTATCATGGTTTCAGAGAAATCATACTCCATGGTTCGTTGTTCTTGTAGAATGTTGAACGACTACCCCAACTAAAATCTATCCACTCAACAAAAATTATTTCAGAGAAATCACACTCCATGGTTCGTTGTTCTTGTAGAATGTTGAACGACTACCCCAACTAAAATCTATCCACTCAACAAAAATTATTTCACACCACAGACTCATCTTGGTCAGGATCGATTTGAAATCTATCATGGTTTCGGAGAAATCATAGTCCATGGTAAGTTGTTCTTGTAGAATGTTGAACGACTACCCCTAACTAAAATCTATCCACTCAACAAAAATTATTTCACACCACAGACACATCTTGGTCGGGATCGATTTGAAATCTATCATGGTTTCAGAGAAATCATACTCCATGGTAAGCTGTTCTTGTAGAATGTTGAGCGACTACCCCAACTAAAATCTATCCACTCAACAAAAATTATTTCACACCACAGACTCATCTTGGTCAGGATCGATTTGAAATCTATCATGGTTTCAGAGAAATCATAGTCCATGGTAAGTTGTTATTGTAGAATGTTGAACGACTATCCCAACTAAAATCTATCCACCCAACAAAAATTATTTCAGAGAAATCATACTCCATGGTAAGTTGTTCTTGTAGAATGTTGAACGACTACCCCAACTAAAATCTATCCACTCAACAAAAATTATTTCACACCACAGACTCATCTTGGTCAGGATCGATTTGAAATCTATCATGGTTTCAGAGAAATCATACTCCATGGTTCGTTATTCTTGTAGAATGTTGAACGACTATCCCAGCTAAAATCTATCCACTCAACAAAAATTATTTCAGAGAAATCACACTCCATGGTTCGTTGTTCTTGTAGAATGTTGAACGACTACCCCAACTAAAATCTATCCACTCAACAAAAATTATTTCACACCACAGACTCATCTTGGTCAGGATCGATTTGAAATCTATCATGGTTTCGGAGAAATCATAGTCCATGGTAAGTTGTTCTTGTAGAATGTTGAACGACTACCCCTAACTAAAATCTATCCACTCAACAAAAATTATTTCACACCACAGACTCATCTTGGTCGGGATCGATTTGAAATCTATCATGGTTTCAGAGAAATCATACTCCATGGTAAGCTGTTCTTGTAGAATGTTGAGCGACTACCCCAACTAAAATCTATCCACTCAACAAAAATTATTTCACACCACAGACTCATCTTGGTCAGGATCGATTTGAAATCTATCATGGTTTCAGAGAAATCATACTCCATGGTTCGTTATTCTTGTAGAATGTTGAACGACTATCCCAGCTAAAATCTATCCACTCAACAAAAATTATTTCAGAGAAATCATACTCCATGGTTCGTTGTTCTTGTAGAATGTTGAACGACTATCCCAACTAAAATCTATCCACTCAACAAAAATTATTTCAGAGAAATAATACTCCATGGTAAGTTGTTCTTGTAGAATGTTGAACGACTACCCCAACTAAAATCTATCCACTCAACAAAAATTATTTCACAAAACAAACTCATCTTGGTCAGGATCGAATTGAAATCTATCATGGTTTCAGAGGAATCATACTCCATGGTAAGTTGTTCTTGTAGAATGTTGAACGACTACCCCTAACTAAAATCTATCCACTCAACAAAAATTATTTCAGAGAAATCATACTCCATGGTAAGTTGTTCTTGTAGAATGTTGAACGACTATCCCAACTAAAATCTATCCACTCAACAAAAATTATTTCACACCACAAACTCATCTTGGTCAGGATCGATTTGAAATCTATCATGGTTTCAGAGAAATCATACTCCATGGTTCGTTGTTCTGGTAGAATGTTGAACGACTACCCCAACTAAAATCTATCCACTCAACAAAAATTATTTCACACCACAGACTCATCTTGGTCAGGATCGATTTGAAATCTATCATGGTTCGTTGTTCTTGTAGAATGTTGAAAGACTACCCCAACCAAAATCTATCCACTCAACAAAACTCAACAGACTCATCTTGGTCAGGATCGATTTGAAATCTATCATGGTTTCAGAGAAATCATAATCCATGGTAAGTTGTTCTTGTAGAATGTTGAACGACTACCCCAACTAAAATCTATCCACTCAACAAAAATTATTTCACACCACAGACTCATCTTGGTCAGGATCGATTTGAAATCTATCATGGTTTCAGAGAAATCATGCTCCATGGTTCGTTGTTCTTGTAGAATGTTGAACGACTATCCCAACTAAAATCTATCCACTCAACAAAAATTATTTCACACCACAGACTCATCTTGGTCAGGATCGATTTGAAATCTATCATGGTTTCAGAGAAATCATAGTCCATGGTAAGTTGTTCTTGTAGAATGTTGAACGACTACCCCTAACTAAAATCTATCCACTCAACAAAAATTATTTCACACCACAGACTCATGTTGGTCAGGATCGATTTGAAATCTATCATGGTTTCAGAGAAATCATACTCCATGGTTCGTTGTTCTTGTAGAATGTTGAACGACTACCCCAACTAAAATCTATCCACTCAACAAAAATTATTTCACACCACAGACTCATCTTGGTCAGGATCGATTTGAAATCTATCATGGTTTCAGAGAAATCATAGTCCATGGTAAGTTGTTCTTGTAGAATGTTGAACGACTACCCCTAACTAAAATCTATCCACTCAACAAAAATTATTTCACACCACAAACTCATCTTGGTCAGGATCGATTTGAAATCTATCATGGTTTCAGAGAAATCATACTCCATGGTTCGTTGTTCTTGTAGAATGTTGAACGACTACCCCAACTAAAATCTATCCACTCAACAAAAATTATTTCACACCACAGACTCAACTTGGTCAGGATCGATTTGAAATCTATCATGGTTTCAGAGAAATCATACTCCATGGTTCGTTGTTCTTGTAGAATGTTGAACGACTATCCCAACTAAAATCTATCCACTCAACAAAAATTATTTCAGAGAAATCATACTCCATGGTTCGTTGTTCTTGTAGAATGTTGAACGACTATATCAACTAAAATCTATCCACTCAACAAAAATTATTTCAGAGAAATAATACTCCATGGTAAGTTGTTCTTGTAGAATGTTGAACGACTACCCCAACTAAAATCTATCCACTCAACAAAAATTATTTCACACCACAAACTCATCTTGGTCAGGATCGATTTGAAATCTATCATGGTTTCAGAGGAATCATACTCCATGGTAAGTTGTTCTTGTAGAATGTTGAACGACTACCCCTAACTAAAATCTATCCACTCAACAAAAATTATTTCACACCACAGACTCATCTTGGTCAGGATCGATTTGAAATCTATCATGGTTTCAGAGAAATCATACTCCATGGTTCGTTGTTCTTGTAAAATGTTGAACGACTACCCCAACTAAAATCTATCCACTCAACAAAAATTATTTCAGAGAAATCATACTGCGTGGTAAGTTGTTCTTGTAGAATGTTGAACGACTATCCCAACTAAAATCTATCCATTCAACAAAAATTATTTCAGAGAAATAATACCCCATGGTAAGTTGTTCTTGTAGAATGTTGAACGACTACCCCAACTAAAATCTATCCACTCAACAAAAATTATTTCACACCACAAACTCATCTTGGTCAGGATCGATTTGAAATCTATCATGGTTTCAGAGAAATCATACTCCATGGTTCGTTGTTCTTGTAGAATGTTGAACGACTATCCCAACTAAAATCTATCCACTCAACAAAAAGTATTTCACACCACAAACTCATCTTGGTCAGGATCGATTTGAAATCTATCATGGTTTCAGAGAAATCATACTCCATGGTTCGTTGTTCTTGTAGAATGTTGAACGACTATCCCAACTAAAATCTATCCACTCAACATAAATTATTTCAGAGAAATCATACTCCATGGTAAGTTGTTCTTGTAGAATGTTGAACGACTATCCTAACTAAAAAATATCCACTCAACAAAAAGTATTTCACACCACAAACTCATCTTGGTCAGGATCGATTTGAAATCTATCATGGTTTCAGAGAAATCATACTCCATGGTTCGTTGTTCTTGTAGAATGTTGAACGACTATCCCAACTAAAATCTATCCACTCAACATAAATTATTTCAGAGAAATCATACTCCATGGTAAGTTGTTCTTGTAGAATGTTGAACGACTACCCCAACTAAAATCTATTCACTCAACAAAAATTATTTCACACCACAGACTCATCTTGGTCAGGATCGATTTGAAATATATCGTGGTTTCAGAGAAATCATACTCCATGGTAAGTTGTTCTTGTAGAATGTAGAACGACTACCTATAACTAAAATCTATCCACTCAACAAAAATTATTTCACACCACAAACTCATCTTGGTCAGGATCGATTTGAAATCTATCATGGTTTCAGAGAAATCATACTCCATGATTCGTTGTTCTTGTAGAATGTTGAACGACTACCACAACTAACATCTATCCACTCAACAAAAATTATTTCAGAGAAATCATACTCCATGGTTCGTTGTTCTTGTAGAATGTTGAACGACTACCCCAACTAAAATCTATCCACTCAACAAAAATTATTTCACACCACAGACTCATCTTGGTCAGGATCGATTTGAAATCTATCATGGTTTCAGAGAAATCATAGTCCATGGTAAGTTGTTCTTGTAGAATGTTGAACGACTACCCCTAACTAAAATCTATCCACTCAACAAAAATTATTTCACACCACAGACTCATCTTGGTCAGGATCGATTTGAAATCTATCATGGTTTCAGAGAAATCATAATCCATGGTAAGTTGTTCTTGTAGAATGTTGAACGACTACCCCAACTAAAATCTATCCACTCAACAAAAATTATTTCACACCACAGACTCATCTTGGTCAGGATCGATTTGAAATCTATCATGGTTTCAGAGAAATCATAATCCATGGTAAGTTGTTCTTGTAGAATGTTGAACGACTACCCCAACTAAAATCTATCCACTCAACAAACATTATTTCACACCACAGACTCATCTTGGTCAGGATCGATTTGAAATCTATCATGGTTTCAGAGAAATCATACTCCATGGTAAGTTGTTCTTGTAGAATGTTGAACGACTACCCCAACTAAAATCTATCCACTCAACAAAAATTATTTCACACCACAAACTCATCTTGGTCAGGATCGATTTGAAATCTATCATGGTTTCAGAGAAATCATACTCCATGGTTCGTTGTTCTTGTAGAATGTTGAACGACTATCCCAACTAAAATCTATCCACTCAACAAAAATTATTTCAGAGAAATCATACTCCATGGTTCGTTGTTCTTGTAGAATGTTGAACGACTATCCCAACTAAAATCTATCCACTCAACAAAAATTATTTCAGAGAAATAATACTCCATGGTAAGTTGTTCTTGTAGAATGTTGAACGACTACCCCAACTAAAATCTATCCACTCAACAAAAATTATTTCACACCACAGACTCATCTTGGTCAGGATCGATTTGAAATCTATCATGGTTTCAGAGAAATCATACTCCATGGTTCGTTGTTCTTGTAAAATGTTGAACGACTACCCCAACTAAAATCTATCCACTCAACAAAAATTATTTCAGAGGAATCATACTCCATGGTAAGTTGTTCTTGTAGAATGTTGAACGACTATCCCAACTAAAATCTATCCACTCAACAAAAATTATTTCAGAGAAATAATACTCCATGGTAAGTTGTTCTTGTAGAATGTTGAACGACTACCCCAACTAAAATCTATCCACTCAACAAAAATTATTTCACACCACAAACTCATCTTGGTCAGGATCGATTTGAAATCTATCATGGTTTCAGAGAAATCATACTCCATGGTTCGTTGTTCTTGTAGAATGTTGAACGACTATCCCAACTAAAATCTATCCATTCAACAAAAATTATTTCAGAGAAATCATACTCCATGGTAAGTTGTTCTTGTAGAATGTTGAACGACTACCCCAACTAAAATCTATTCACTCAACAAAAATTATTTCACACCACAGACTCATCTTGGTCAGGATCGATTTGAAATCTGTCATGGTTTCAGAGAAATCATACTCCATGGTAAGTTGTTCTTGTAGAATGTAGAACGACTACCTATAACTAAAATCTATCCACTCAACAAAAATTATTTCACACCACAAACTCATCTTGGTCAGGATCAATTTGAAATCTATCGTGGTTTCAGAGAAATCATACTCCATGATTCGTTGTTCTTGTAGAATGTTGAACGACTACCACAACTAACATCTATCCACTCAACAAAAATTATTTCAGAGAAATCATACTCCATGGTTCGTTGTTCTTGTAGAATGCTGAACGACTACCCCAACTAAAATCTATCCACTCAACAAAAATTATTTCACACCACAGACTCATCTTGGTCAGGATCGATTTGAAATCTATCATGGTTTCAGAGAAATCATAGTCCATGGTAAGTTGTTCTTGTAGAATGTTGAACGACTACCCCTAACTAAAATCTATCCACTCAACAAAAATTATTTCACACCACAGACTCATCTTGGTCAGGATCGATTTGAAATCTATCATGGTTTCAGAGAAATCATACTCCATGGTAAGTTGTTCTTGTAGAATGTTGAACGACTACCCCAACTAAAATCTATCCACACAACAAAAATTATTTCACACCACAGACTCATCTTGGTCAGGATCGATTTGAAATCTATCATGGTTTCAGAGAAATCATACTCCATGGTTCGTTGTTCTTGTAGAATGTTGAACGACTACCGCAACTAAAATCTATCCACTCAACAAAAATTATTTCACACCACAGACTCATCTTGGTCAGGATCGATTTGAAATCTATCATGGTTTCAGAGAAATCATAGTCCATGGTAAGTTGTTCTTGTAGAATGTTGAACGACTACCCCTAACTAAAATCTATCCACTCAACAAAAATTATTTCACACCACAGACTCATCTTGGTCAGGATCGATTTGAAATCTATCATGGTTTCAGAGAAATCATACTCCATGGTAAGTTGTTCTTGTAGAATGTTGAACGACTACCCCAACTAAAATCTATCCACACAACAAAAATTATTTCACACCACAGACTCATCTTGGTCATAATCGATTTGAAATCTATCATGGTTTCAGAGAAGTCATAATCCATGGTAAGTTGTTCTTGTAGAATGTTGAACGACTACCCCAACTAAAATCTATCCACTCAACAAAAATTATTTCACACCACAGACTCATCTTGGTCAGGATCGATTTGAAATCTATCATGGTTTCAGAGAAATCATACTCCATGGTTCGTTGTTCTTGTAGAATGTTGAACGACTACCCCAACTAAAATCTATCCACTCAACAAAAATTATTTCACACCACAGACTCATCTTGGTCAGGATCGATTTGAAATCTATCATGGTTTCAGAGAAATCATAGTCCATGGTAAGTTGTTCTTGTAGAATGTTGAACGACTACCCCTAACTAAAATCTATTCACTCAACAAAAATTATTTCACACCACAGACTCATCTTGGTCAGGATCGATTTGAAATCTATCGTGGTTTCAGAGAAATCATACTCCATGGTAAGTTGTTCTTGTAGAATGTAGAACGACTACCTATAACTAAAATCTATCCACTCAACAAAAATTATTTCACACCACAAACTCATCTTGGTCAGGATCGATTTGAAATCTATCATGGTTTCAGAGAAATCATACTCCATGATTCGTTGTTCTTGTAGAATGTTGAACGACTACCCCAACTAAAATCTATCCACTCAACAAAAATTATTTCACACCACAGACTCATCTTGGTCAGGATCGATTTGAAATCTATCATGGTTTCAGAGAAATCATAGTCCATGGTAAGTTGTTCTTGTAGAATGTTGAACGACTACCCCTAACTAAAATCTATTCACTCAACAAAAATTATTTCACACCACAGACTCATCTTGGTCAGGATCGATTTGAAATCTATCGTGGTTTCAGAGAAATCATACTCCATGGTAAGTTGTTCTTGTAGAATGTAGAACGACTACCTATAACTAAAATCTATCCACTCAACAAAAATTATTTCACACCACAAACTCATCTTGGTCAGGATCGATTTGAAATCTATCATGGTTTCAGAGAAATCATACTCCATGATTCGTTGTTCTTGTAGAATGTTGAACGACTACCACAACTAACATCTACCCACTCAACAAAAATTATTTCAGAGAAATCATACTCCATGGTTCGTTGTTCTTGTAGAATGTTGAACGACTACCCCAACTAAAATCTATCCACTCAACAAAAATTATTTCACACCACAGACTCATCTTGGTCAGGATCGATTTGAAATCTATCATGGTTTCAGAGAAATCATAGTCCATGGTAAGTTGTTCTTGTAGAATGTTGAACGACTACCCCTAACTAAAATCTATCCACTCAACAAAAATTATTTCACACCACAGACTCATCTTGGTCAGGATCGATTTGAAATCTATCATGGTTTCAGAGAAATCATAATCCATGGTAAGTTGTTCTTGTAGAATGTTGAACGACTACCCCAACTAAAATCTATCCACACAACAAAAATTATTTCACACCACAGACTCATCTTGGTCAGGATCGATTTGAAATCTATCATGGTTTCAGAGAAATCATACTCCATGGTTCGTTGTTCTTGTAGAATGTTGAACGACTACCGCAACTAAAATCTATCCACTCAACAAAAATTATTTCACACCACAGACTCATCTTGGTCAGGATCGATTTGAAATCTATCATGGTTTCAGAGAAATCATAGTCCATGGTAAGTTGTTCTTGTAGAATGTTGAACGACTACCCCTAACTAAAATCTATCCACTCAACAAAAATTATTTCACACCACAGACTCATCTTGGTCAGGATCGATTTGAAATCTATCATGGTTTCAGAGAAATCATAATCCATGATAAGTTGTTCTTGTAGAATGTTGAACGACTACCCCAACTAAAATCTATCCACTCAACAAAAATTATTTCACACCACAGACTCATCTTGGTCAGGATCGATTTGAAATCTATCATGGTTTCAGAGAAATCATACTCCATGGTAAGTTGTTCTTGTAGAATGTTGAACGACTATCCCAACTAAAATCTATCCACTCAACAAAAATTATTTCAGAGAAATCATACTCCATGGTAAGTTGTTCTTGTAGAATGTTGAACGACTACCCCAACTAAAATCTATTCACTCAACAAAAATTATTTCACACCACAGACTCATCTTGGTCAGGATCGATTTGAAATCTATCGTGGTTTCAGAGAAATCATACTCCATGGTAAGTTGTTCTTGTAGAATGTAGAACGACTACCTATAACTAAAATCTATCCACTCAACAAAAATTATTTCACACCACAAACTCATCTTGGTCAGGATCGATTTGAAATCTATCATGGTTTCAGAGAAATCATACTCCATGATTCGTTGTTCTTGTAGAATGTTGAACGACTATCAGAACTAACATCTATCCACTCAACAAAAATTATTTCAGAGAAATCATACTCCATGGTTCGTTGTTCTTGTAGAATGTTGAACGACTACCCCAACTAAAATCTATCCACTCAACAAAAATTATTTCACACCACAGACTCATCTTGGTCAGGATCGATTTGAAATCTATCATGGTTTCAGAGAAATCATAGTCCATGGTAAGTTGTTCTTGTAGAATGTTGAACGACTACCCCTAACTAAAATCTATCCACTCAACAAAAATTATTTCACACCACAGACTCATCTTGGTCAGGATCGATTTGAAATCTATCATGGTTTCAGAGAAATCATAATCCATGGTAAGTTGTTCTTGTAGAATGTTGAACGACTACCCCAACTAAAATCTATCCACTCAACAAAAATTATTTCACACCACAGACTCATCTTGGTCAGGATCGATTTGAAATCTATCATGGTTTCAGAGAAATCATACTCCATGGTTCGTTGTTCTTGTAGAATGTTGAACGACTACCCCAACTAAAATCTATCCACTCAACAAAAATTATTTCACACCACAGACTCATCTTGGTCAGGATCGATTTGAAATCTATCATGGTTTCAGAGAAATCATAGTCCATGGTAAGTTGTTCTTGTAGAATGTTGAACGACTACCCCTAACTAAAATCTATTCACTCAACAAAAATTATTTCACACCACAGACTCATCTTGGTCAGGATCGATTTGAAATCTATCGTGGTTTCAGAGAAATCATACTCCATGGTAAGTTGTTCTTGTAGAATGTAGAACGACTACCTATAACTAAAATCTATCCACTCAACAAAAATTATTCCACACCACAAACTCATCTTGGTCAGGATCGATTTGAAATCTATCATGGTTTCAGAGAAATCATACTCCATGATTCGTTGTTCTTGTAGAATGTTGAACGACTACCACAACTAACATCTACCCACTCAACAAAAATTATTTCAGAGAAATCATACTCCATGGTTCGTTGTTCTTGTAGAATGTTGAACGACTACCCCAACTAAAATCTATCCACTCAACAAAAATTATTTCACACCACAGACTCATCTTGCTCAGGATCGATTTGAAATCTATCATGGTTTCAGAGAAATCATAGTCCATGGTAAGTTGTTCTTGTAGAATGTTGAACGACTACCCCTAACAAAAATCTATCCACTCAACAAAAATTATTTCACACCACAGACTCATCTTGGTCAGGATCGATTTGAAATCTATCATGGTTTCAGAGAAATCATAATCCATGGTAAGTTGTTCTTGTAGAATGTTGAACGACTACCCCAACTAAAATCCATCCACTCAACAAAAATTATTTCACACCACAGACTCATCTTGGTCAGGATCGATTTGAAATCTATCATGGTTTCAGAGAAATCATACTAAATGGTTCGTTGTTCTTGTAGAATGTTGAACGACTACCTCAACTAAAATCTATTCACTCAACAAAAATTATTTCACACCACAGACTCATCTTGGTCAGGATCGATTTGAAATCTATCATGGTTTCAGAGAAATCATAGTCCATGGTAAGTTGTTCTTGTAGAATGTTGAACGACTACCCCTAACTAAAATCTATCCACTCAACAAAAATTATTTCACACCACAGACTCATCTTGGTCAGGATCGATTTGAAATCTATCATGGTTTCAGAGAAATCATAATCCATGGTAAGTTGTTCTTGTAGAATGTTGAACGACTACCCCAACTAAAATCTATCCACTCAACAAAAATTATTTCACACCACAGACTCATCTTGGTCAGGATCGATTTGAAATCTATCATGGTTTCAGAGAAATCATACTCCATGGTAAGTTGTTCTTGTAGAATGTTGAACGACTACCCCAACTAAAATCTATCCACTCAACAAAAATTATTTCACACCACAAACTCATCTTGGTCAGGATCGATTTGAAATCTATCATGGTTTCAGAGAAATCATACTCCATGGTTCGTTGTTCTTGTAGAATGTTGAACGACTATCCCAACTAAAATCTATCCACTCAACAAAAATTATTTCAGAGAAATCATACTCCATGGTAAGTTGTTCTTGTAGAATGTTGAACGACTATCCCAACTAAAATCTATCCACTCAACAAAAATTATTTCAGAGAAATAATACTCCATGGTAAGTTGTTCTTGTAGAATGTTGAACGACTACCCCAACTAAAATCTATCCACTCAACAAAAATTATTTCACACCACAGACTCATCTTGGTCAGGATCGATTTGAAATCTATCATGGTTTCAGAGGAATCATACTCCATGGTAAGTTGTTCTTGTAGAATGTTGAACGACTACCCCTAACTAAAATCTATCCACTCAACAAAAATTATTTCACACCACAGACTCATCTTGGTCAGGATCGATTTGAAATCTATCATGGTTTCAGAGAAATCATACTCCATGGTTCGTTGTTCTTGTAAAATGTTGAACGACTACCCCAACTAAAATCTATCCACTCAACAAAAATTATTTCAGAGAAATCATACTCCATGGTAAGTTGTTCTTGTAGAATGTTGAACGACTATCCCAACTTAAATCTATCCACTCAACAAAAATTATTTCAGAGAAATAATACTCCATGGTAAGTTGTTCTTGTAGAATGTTGAACGACTACCCCAACTAAAATCTATCCACTCAACAAAAATTATTTCACACCACAAACTCATCTTGGTCAGGATCGATTTGAAATCTATCATAGTTTCAGAGAAATCATAGTCCATGGTAAGTTGTTCTTGTAGAATGTTGAACGACTACCCCTAACTAAAATCTATCCACTCAACAAAAATTATTTCACACCACAGACTCATCTTGGTCAGGATCGATTTGAAATCTATCATGGTTTCAGAGAAATCATACTCCATGATTCGTTGTTCTTGTAGAATGTTGAACGACTACCACAACTAACATCTATCCACTCAACAAAAATTATTTCAGAGAAATCATACTCCATGGTTCGTTGTTCTTGTAGAATGTTGAACGACTACCCCAACTAAAATCTATCCACTCAACAAAAATTATTTCACACCACAGACTCATCTTGGTCAGGATCGATTTGAAATCTATCATGGTTTCAGAGAAATCATACTCCATGGTAAGTTGTTCTTGTAGAATGTTGAACGACTACCACAACTAACATCTATCCACTCAACAAAAATTATTTCAGAGAAATCATACTCCATGGTTCGTTGTTCTTGTAGAATGTTGAACGACTACCCCAACTAAAATCTATCCACTCAACAAAAATTATTTCACACCACAGACTCATCTTGGTCAGGATCGATTTGAAATCTATCATGGTTTCAGAGAAATCATACTCCATGATTCGTTGTTCTTGTAGAATGTTGAACGACTACCACAACTAACATCTATCCACTCAACAAAAATTATTTCAGAGAAATCATACTCCATGGTTCGTTGTTCTTGTAGAATGTTGAACGACTACCCCAACTAAAATCTATCCACTCAACAAAAATTATTTCACACCACAGACTCATCTTGGTCAGGATCGATTTGAAATCTATCATGGTTTCAGAGAAATCATACTCCATGGTAAGTTGTTCTTGTAGAATGTTGAACGACTACCCCTAACTAAAATCTATCCACTCAACAAAAATTATTTCACACCACAGACTCATCTTGGTCAGGATCGATTTGAAATCTATCATGGTTTCAGAGAAATCATACTCCATGGTTCGTTGTTCTTGTAGAATGTTCAACGACTACCCCAACTAAAATCTATCCACTCAACAAAAATTATTTCACACCACAGACTCATCTTGGTCAGGATCGATTTGAAATCTATCATGGTTTCAGAGAAATCATACTCCATGGTTCGTTGTTCTTGTAGAATGTTGAACGACTACCCCAACTAAAATCTATCCACTCAACAAAAATTATTTCACACCACAGACTCATCTTGGTCAGGATCGATTTGAAATCTATCGTGGTTTCAGAGAAATCATACTCCATGGTAAGTTGTTCTTGTAGAATGTTGAACGACTACCTATAACTAAAATCTATCCACTCAACAAAAATTATTTCACACCACAGACTCATCTTGGTCAGGATCGATTTGAAATCTATCATGGTTTCAGAGAAATCATAGTCCATGGCAATTTGTTATTGTAGAATGTTGAACGACTACCCCTAACTAAAATCTATCCACTCAACAAAAATTTTTTCACACCACAGACTCATCTTGGTCAGGATCGATTTGAAATCTATCGTAGTTTCAGAGAAATCATAGTCCATGGTAAGTTGTTCTTGTAGAATGTTGAACGACTACCCCTAACTAAAATCTATCCACTCAACAAAAATTATTTCACACCACAGACTCATCTTGGTCAGGATCGATTTGAAATCTATCATGGTTTCAGAGAAATCATACTCCATGATTCGTTGTTCTTGTAGAATGTTGAACGACTACCACAACTAACATCTATCCACTCAACAAAAATTATTTCAGAGAAATCATACTCCATGGTTCGTTGTTCTTGTAGAATGTTGAACGACTACCCCAACTAAAATCTATCCACTCAACAAAAATTATTTCACACCACAGACTCATCTTGGTCAGGATCGATTTGAAATCTATCATGGTTTCAGAGAAATCATACTCCATGGTAAGTTGTTCTTGTAGAATGTTGAACGACTACCCCTAACTAAAATCTATCCACTCAACAAAAATTATTTCACACCACAGACTCATCTTGGTCAGGATCGTTTTGAAATCTATCATGGTTTCAGAGAAATCATAATCCATGGTAAGTTGTTCTTGTAGAATGTTGAACGACTACCCCAACTAAAATCTATCCACTCAACAAAAATTATTTCACACCACAGACTCATCTTGGTCAGGATCGATTTGAAATCTATCATGGTTTCAGAGAAATCATACTCCATGGTTCGTTGTTCTTGTAGAATGTTGAACGACTATCCCAACTAAAATCTATCCACTCAACAAAAATTATTTCAGAGAAATCATACTCCATGGTAAGTTGTTCTTGTAGAATGTTGAACGACTACCCCAACTAAAATCTATCCACTCAACAAAAACTATTTCACACCACAGACTCATCTTGGTCAGGATCGATTTGAAATCTATCACGGTTTCAGAGAAATCATACTCCATGGTTCGATGTTCTTGCAGAATGTTGAACGACTATCCCAACTAAAATCTATCCACTCAACAAAAATTATTTCAGAGAAATCATACTCCATGGTAAGTTGTTCTTGTAGAATGTTGAACGACTATCCCAACTAAAATCTATCCACTCAACAAAAATTATTTCAGAGAAATCATACTCCATGGTAAGTTGTTCTTGTAGAATGTTGAACGACTACCCCAACTAAAATCTATCCACTCAACAAAAATTATTTCACACCACAGACTCATCTTGGTCAGGATCGATTTGAAATCTATCATGGTTTCAGAGAAATCATACTCCATGGTAAGTTGTTCTTGTAGAATGTTGAACGACTACCCCTAAATAAAATCTATCCACTCAACAAAAATTATTTCACACCACAGACTCATCTTGGTCAGGATCGATTTGAAATCTATCATGGTTTCAGAGAAATCATACTCCATGTTAAGTTGTTTTTGTAGAATGTTGAACGACTACCCCAACTAAAATCTATCCACTCAACAAAAATTATTTCACACCACAGACTCATCTTGGTCAGGATCGATTTGAAATCTATCATGGTTGCAGAGAAATCATACTCCATGGTTCGTTGTTCTTGTAGAATGTTGAACGACTACCAAAACTAAAATCTATCCACTCAACAAAAATTATTTCAGAGAAATCATAGTCCATGGTAAGTTGTTCTTGTAGAATGTTGAACGACTACCCCAACTAAAATCTATCCACTCAACAAAAATTATTTCAGAGAAATCATACTCCATGGTAAGTTGTTCTTGTAGAATGTTGAACGACTACCCCAACTAAAATCTATCCACTCAACAAAAATTATTTCACACCACAGACTCATCTTGGTCAGGATCGATTTGAAATCTATCATGGTTGCAGAGAAATCATACTCCATGGTTCGTTGTTCTTGTAGAATGTTGAACGACTATCCCAACTAAAATCTATCCACTCAACAAAAATTATTTCAGAGAAATCATAGTCCATGGTAAGTTGTTCTTGTAGAATGTAGCACGACTACCACAACTAAAATCTATCCACTCAACAAAAAAATATTTCAGAGAAATCATAGTCCATGGTAAGTTGTTCTTGTAGAATGTTGAACGACTATCCCAACTAAAATCTATCCACTCAACAAAAATTATTTCAGAGAAATCATACTCCATGGTAAGTTGTTCTTGTAGAATGTTGAACGACTATCCCAACTAAAATCTATCCACTCAACAAAAATTATTTCACACCACAGACTCATCTTGGTCAGGATCGATTTGAAATCTATCATGGTTTCAGAGAAATCATAATCCATGGTAAGTTGTTCTTGTAGAATGTTGAACGACTATCCCAACTAAAATCTATCCACTCAACAAAAATTATTTCACACCACAGACTCATCTTGGTCAGGATCGATTTGAAATCTATCATGGTTGCAGAGAAATCATACTCCATGGTTCGTTGTTCTTGTAGAATGTTGAACGACTACCAAAACTAAAATCTATCCACTCAACAAAAATTATTTCAGAGAAATCATACTCCATGGTAAGTTGTTCTTGTAGAATGTTGAACGACTACCAAAACTAAAATCTATCCACTCAACAAAAATTATTTCAGAGAAATCATAGTCCATGGTAAGTTGTTCTTGTAGAATGTAGCACGACTACCAAAACTAAAATCTATCCACTCAACAAAAAAATATTTCAGAGAAATCATAGTCCATGGTAAGTTGTTCTTGTAGAATGTTGAACGACTATCCCAACTAAAATCTATCCACTCAACAAAAATTATTTCAGAGAAATCATACTCCATGGTAAGTTGTTCTTGTAGAATGTTGAACGACTATCCCAACTAAAATCTATCCACTCAACAAAAATTATTTCACACCACAGACTCATCTTGGTCAGGATCGATTTGAAATCTATCATGGTTTCAGAGAAATCATAGTCCATGGTAAGTTGTTCTTGTAGAATGTTGAACGACTATCCCAACTAAAATCTATCCACTCAACAAAAATTATTTCACACCACAGACTCATCTTGGTCAGGATCGATTTGAAATCTATCATGGTTACAGAGAAATCATACTCCATGGTAAGTTGTTCTTGTAGAATGTTGAACGACTACAGCAACTAAAATCTATCCACTCAACAAAAATTATTTCAGAGAAATCATACTCCATGGTTCGTTGTTCTTGTAGAATGTTGAACGACTACCCCAACTAAAATCTATCCACTCAACAAAAATTATTTCACACCACAGACTCATCTTGGTCAGGATCGATTTGAAATCTATCATGGTTTCAGAGAAATCATAGTCCATGGTAAGTTGTTCTTGTAGAATGTTGAACGACTATCCCAACTAAAATCTATCCACTCAACAAAAATTATTTCACACCACAGACTCATCTTGGTCAGGATCGATTTGAAATCTATCATGGTTTCAGAGAAATCATAGTCCATGGTAAGTTGTTCTTGTAGAATGTTGAACGACTATCCCAACTAAAATCTATCCACTCAACAAAAATTATTTCACACCACAGACTCATCTTGGTCAGGATCGATTTGAAATCTATCGTGGTTTCAGAGAAATCATACTCCATGGTAAGTTGTTCTTGTAGAATGTTGAACGACTACCTATAACTAAAATCTATCCACTCAACAAAAATTATTTCACACCACAGACTCATCTTGGTCAGGATCGATTTGAAATCTATCATGGTTTCAGAGAAATCATAGTCCATGGCAATTTGTTATTGTAGAATGTTGAACGACTACCCCTAACTAAAATCTATCCACTCAACAAACATTTTTTCACACCACAGACTCATCTTGGTCAGGATCGATTTGAAATCTATCATAGTTTCAGAGAAATCATAGTCCATGGTAAGTTGTTCTTGTAGAATGTTGAACGACTACCCCTAACTAAAATCTATCCACTCAACAAAAATTATTTCACACCACAGACTCATCTTGGTCAGGATCGATTTGAAATCTATCATGGTTTCAGAGAAATCATACTCCATGATTCGTTGTTCTTGTAGAATGTTGAACGACTACCACAACTAACATCTATCCACTCAACAAAAATTATTTCAGAGAAATCATACTCCATGGTTCGTTGTTCTTGTAGAATGTTGAACGACTACCCCAACTAAAATCTATCCACTCAACAAAAATTATTTCACACCACAGACTCATCTTGGTCAGGATCGATTTGAAATCTATCATGGTTTCAGAGAAATCATACTCCATGGTAAGTTGTTCTTGTAGAATGTTGAACGACTACCCCTAACTAAAATCTATCCACTCAACAAAAATTATTTCACACCACAGACTCATCTTGGTCAGGATCGATTTGAAATCTATCATGGTTTCAGAGAAATCATAATCCATGGTAAGTTGTTCTTGTAGAATGTTGAACGACTACCCCAACTAAAATCTATCCACTCAACAAAAATTATTTCACACCACAGACTCATCTTGGTCAGGATCGATTTGAAATCTATCATGGTTTCAGAGAAATCATACTCCATGGTTCGTTGTTCTTGTAGAATGTTGAACGACTATCCCAACTAAAATCTATCCACTCAACAAAAATTATTTCAGAGAAATCATACTCCATGGTAAGTTGTTCTTGTAGAATGTTGAACGACTACCCCAACTAAAATCTATCCACTCAACAAAAACTATTTCACACCACAGACTCATCTTGGTCAGGATCGATTTGAAATCTATCACGGTTTCAGAGAAATCATACTCCATGGTTCGATGTTCTTGCAGAATGTTGAACGACTATCCCAACTAAAATCTATCCACTCAACAAAAATTATTTCAGAGAAATCATAATCCATGGTAAGTTGTTCTTGTAGAATGTTGAACGACTATCCCAACTAAAATCTATCCACTCAACAAAAATTATTTCAGAGAAATCATACTCCATGGTAAGTTGTTCTTGTAGAATGTTGAACGACTACCCCAACTAAAATCTATCCACTCAACAAAAATTATTTCACACCACAGACTCATCTTGGTCAGGATCGATTTGAAATCTATCATGGTTTCAGAGAAATCATACTCCATGGTAAGTTGTTCTTGTAGAATGTTGAACGACTACCCCTAAATAAAATCTATCCACTCAACAAAAATTATTTCACACCACAGACTCATCTTGGTCAGGATCGATTTGAAATCTATCATGGTTTCAGAGAAATCATACTCCATGGTAAGTTGTTCCTGTAAAATGTTGAACGACTATTTCAACTAAAATCTATCCACTCAACAAAAATTATTTCAGAGAAATCATACTCCATGGTAAGTTGTTCTTGTAGAATGTTGAACGACTATGCCAACTAAACTCTATCCACTCAACAAAAATTATTTCACACCACAGACTCATCTTGGTCAGGATCGATTAGAAATCTATCATGGTTTCAGAGAAATCATAGTCCATGGTAAGTTGTTCTTGTAGAATGTTGAACGATTATCCCAACTAAAATCTATCCACTCAACAAAAATTATTTCAGAGAAATCATACTCCATGGTAAGTTGTTCTTGTAGAATGTTGAACGACTACCCCAACTAAAATCTATCCACTCAACAAAAATTATTTCACACCACAGACTCATCTTGGACAGGATCGATTTGAAATCTATCATGGTTTCAGAGAAATCATACTCAATGGTTCGTTGTTCTTGTAGAATGTTGAACGACTATCCCAACTAAAATCTATCCACTCAACAAAAATTATTTCACACCACAGACTCATCTTGGTCAGGATCGATTTGAAATCTATCATGGTTTCAGAGAAATCATACTCCATGGTAAGTTGTTCTTGTAGAATGTTGAACGACTACCCCAACTAAAATCTATCCACTCAACAAAAATTATTTCACACCACAGACTCATCTTGGTCAGGATCGATTTGAAATCTATCATCGTTTCAGAGAAATCATACTCCATGGTAAATTGTTCTTGTAGAATGTTGAACGACTACCCCAACTAAAATCTTTCCACTCAACAAAAATTATTTCAGAGAAATCATACTCCATGGTAAGTTGTTCTTGTAGAATGTTGAACGACTATCCCAACTAAAATCTCTCCACTCAACAAAAATTATTTCACACCACAGACTCATCTTGGTCAGGACCGATTTGAAATCTATCATGGTTTCAGAGAAATCATACTATATGGTAAGTTGTTCTTGTAGAATGTTGAACGACTATCCCAACTAAAATCTATCCACTCAACAAAAATTATTTCACACCACAGACTCATCTTGGTCAGGATCGATTTGAAATCTATCATGGTTTCAGAGAAATCATACTCCATGTTAAGTTGTTCTTGTAGAATGTTGAACGACTACCCCAACTAAAATCTATCCACTCAACAAAAATTATTTCACACCACAGACTCATCTTGGTCAGGATCGATTTGAAATCTATCATGGTTGCAGAGAAATCATACTCCATGGTTCGTTGTTCTTGTAGAATGTTGAACGACTACCCCAACTAAAATCTATCCACTCAACAAAAATTATTTCAGAGAAATCATACTCCATGGTAAGTTGTTCTTGTAGAATGTTGAACGACTACCAAAACTAAAATCTATCCACTCAACAAAAATTATTTCAGAGAAATCATAGTCCATGGTAAGTTGTTCTTGTAGAATGTAGCACGACTACCAAAACTAAAATCTATCCACTCAACAAAAAAATATTTCAGAGAAATCATAGTCCATGGTAAGTTGTTCTTGTAGAATGTTGAACGACTATCCCAACTAAAATCTATCCACTCAACAAAAATTATTTCAGAGAAATCATACTCCATGGTAAGTTGTTCTTGTAGAATGTTGAACGACTATCCCAACTAAAATCTATCCACTCAACAAAAATTATTTCACACCACAGACTCATCTTGGTCAGGATCGATTTGAAATCTATCACGGTTTCAGAGAAATCATAGTCCATGGTAAGTTGTTCTTGTAGAATGTTGAACGACTATCCCAACTAAAATCTATCCACTCAACAAAAATTATTTCACACCACAGACTCATCTTGGTCAGGATCGATTTGAAATCTATCATGGTTACAGAGAAATCATACTCCATGGTAAGTTGTTCTTGTAGAATGTTGAACGACTACAGCAACTAAAATCTATCCACTCAACAAAAATTATTTCAGAGAAATCATACTCCATGGTTCGTTGTTCTTGTAGAATGTTGAACGACTACCCCAACTAAAATCTATCCACTCAACAAAAATTATTTGACAATACAGACTCATCTTGGTCAGGATCGATTTGAAATCTATCATGGTTTCAGAGAAATCATACTCCATGGTTCGTTGTTCTTGTAGAATGTTGAACGACTACCCCAACTAAAATCTATCCACTCAACAAAAATTATTTCACACCACAGACTCATCTTGGTCAGGATCGATTTGAAATCTATCATGGTTTCAGAGAAATCATACTCCATGGTAAGTTGTTCTTGTAGAATGTTGAACGACTACCCCAACTAAAATCTATCCACTCAACAAAAATGATTTCACACCACAGACTCATCTTGGTCAGGATCGATTTGAAATCTATCATGGTTTCAGAGAAATCATACTCCATGGTTCGTTGTTCTTGTAGAATGTTGAACGACTATCCCAACGAAAATCTATCCACTCAACAAAAATTATTTCACACCACAGACTCATCTTGGTCAGGATCGATTTGAAATCTATCATGGTTTCAGAGAAATCATACTCCATGGTAAGTTGTTCTTGTAGAATGTTGAACGACTACCCCTAAATAAAATCTATCCACTCAACAAAAATTATTTCACACCACAGACTCATCTTGGTCAGGATCGATTTGAAATCTATCATGGTTTCAGAGAAATCATACTCCATGGTAAGTTGTTCCTGTAAAATGTTGAACGACTATTTCAACTAAAATCTATCCACTCAACAAAAATTATTTCAGAGAAATCATACTCCATGGTAAGTTGTTCTTGTAGAATGTTGAACGACTATGCCAACTAAACTCTATCCACTCAACAAAAATTATTTCACACCACAGACTCATCTTGGTCAGGATCGATTAGAAATCTATCATGGTTTCAGAGAAATCATAGTCCATGGTAAGTTGTTCTTGTAGAATGTTGAACGATTATCCCAACTAAAATCTATCCACTCAACAAAAATTATTTCAGAGAAATCATACTCCATGGTAAGTTGTTCTTGTAGAATGTTGAACGACTACCCCAACTAAAATCTATCCACTCAACAAAAATTATTTCACACCACAGACTCATCTTGGACAGGATCGATTTGAAATCTATCATGGTTTCAGAGAAATCATACTCAATGGTTCGTTGTTCTTGTAGAATGTTGAACGACTATCCCAACTAAAATCTATCCACTCAACAAAAATTATTTCACACCACAGACTCATCTTGGTCAGGATCGATTTGAAATCTATCATGGTTTCAGAGAAATCATACTCCATGGTAAGTTGTTCTTGTAGAATG
The DNA here is from genome assembly GCA_905220385.1 of Xylota sylvarum. NCBI lineage: Eukaryota > Metazoa > Arthropoda > Insecta > Diptera > Syrphidae > Xylota > Xylota sylvarum. Next base: position 410,646 of record CAJMZQ010000093.1, read on the forward strand.
TTGAACGACTACCCCAACTAAAATCTATCCACTCAACAAAAATTATTTCACACCACAGACTCATCTTGGTCAGGATCGATTTGAAATCTATCATCGTTTCAGAGAAATCATACTCCATGGTAAATTGTTCTTGTAGAATGTTGAACGACTACCCCAACTAAAATCTATCCACTCAACAAAAATTATTTCAGAGAAATCATACTCCATGGTAAGTTGTTCTTGTAGAATGTTGAACGACTATCCCAACTAAAATCTCTCCACTCAACAAAAATTATTTCACACCACAGACTCATCTTGGTCAGGACCGATTTGAAATCTATCATGGTTTCAGAGAAATCATACTATATGGTAAGTTGTTCTTGTAGAATGTTGAACGACTATCCCAACTAAAATCTATCCACTCAACAAAAATTATTTCACACCACAGACTCATCTTGGTCAGGATCGATTTGAAATCTATCATGGTTTCAGAGAAATCATACTCCATGTTAAGTTGTTCTTGTAGAATGTTGAACGACTACCCCAACTAAAATCTATCCACTCAACAAAAATTATTTCACACCACAGACTCATCTTGGTCAGGATCGATTTGAAATCTATCATGGTTGCAGAGAAATCATACTCCATGGTTCGTTGTTCTTGTAGAATGTTGAACGACTACCCCAACTAAAATCTATCCACTCAACAAAAATTATTTCAGAGAAATCATACTCCATGGTAAGTTGCTCTTGTAGAATGTTGAACGACTACCAAAACTAAAATCTATCCACTCAACAAAAATTATTTCAGAGAAATCATAGTCCATGGTAAGTTGTTCTTGTAGAATGTAGCACGACTACCAAAACTAAAATCTATCCACTCAACAAAAAAATATTTCAGAGAAATCATAGTCCATGGTAAGTTGTTCTTGTAGAATGTTGAACGACTATCCCAACTAAAATCTATCCACTCAACAAAAATTATTTCAGAGAAATCATACTCCATGGTAAGTTGTTCTTGTAGAATGTTGAACGACTATCCCAACTAAAATCTATCCACTCAACAAAAATTATTTCACACCACAGACTCATCTTGGTCAGGATCGATTTGAAATCTATTACGGTTTCAGAGAAATCATAGTCCATGGTAAGTTGTTCTTGTAGAATGTTGAACGACTATCCCAACTAAAATCTATCCACTCAACAAAAATTATTTCACACCACAGACTCATCTTGGTCAGGATCGATTTGAAATCTATCATGGTTACAGAGAAATCATACTCCATGGTAAGTTGTTCTTGTAGAATGTTGAACGACTACAGCAACTAAAATCTATCCACTCAACAAAAATTATTTCAGAGAAATCATACTCCATGGTTCGTTGTTCTTGTAGAATGTTGAACGACTACCCCAACTAAAATCTATCCACTCAACAAAAATTATTTGACAATACAGACTCATCTTGGTCAGGATCGATTTGAAATCTATCATGGTTTCAGAGAAATCATACTCCATGGTTCGTTGTTCTTGTAGAATGTTGAACGACTACCCCAACTAAAATCTATCCACTCAACAAAAATTATTTCACACCACAGACTCATCTTGGTCAGGATCGATTTGAAATCTATCATGGTTTCAGAGAAATCATACTCCATGGTAAGTTGTTCTTGTAGAATGTTGAACGACTACCCCAACTAAAATCTATCCACTCAACAAAAATGATTTCACACCACAGACTCATCTTGGTCAGGATTGATTTGAAATCTATCATGGTTTCAGAGAAATCATACTCCATGGTTCGTTGTTCTTGTAGAATGTTGAACGACTATCCCAACGAAAATCTATCCACTCAACAAAAATTATTTCACACCACAGACTCATCTTGGTCAGGATCGATTTGAAATCTATCATGGTTTCAGAGAAATCATAGTCCATGGTAAGTTGTTCTTGTAGAATGTTGAACGCCTACCCCAACTAAAATCTATCCACTCAACAAAAATGATTTCACACCACAGACTCATCTTGGTCAGGATCGATTTGAAATCTATCATGGTTTCAGAGAAATCATACTCCATGGTTCGTTGTTCTTGTAGAATGTTGAACGACTATCCCAACTAGAATCTATCCACTCAACAAAAATTATTTCACACCACAGACTCATCTTGGTCAGGATCGATTTGAAATCTATCATGGTTTCAGAGAAATCATACTCCATGGTAAGTTGTTCTTGTAGAATGTTGAACGACTACCCCAACTAAAATCTATCCACTCAACAAAAATGATTTCACACCACAGACTCATCTTGGTCAGGATCGATTTGAAATCTATCATGGTTTCAGAGAAATCATACTCCATGGTTCGTTGTTCTTGTAGAATGTTGAACGACTACCCCAACTAAAATCTATCCACTCAACAAAAATGATTTCACACCACAGACTCATCTTGGTCAGGATCGATTTGAAATCTATCATGGTTTCAGAGAAATCATACTATATGGTTCGTTGTTCTTGTAGAATGTTGAACGACTATCCCAACGAAAATCTATCCACTCAACAAAAATTATTTCACACCACAGACTCATCTTGGTCAGGATCGATTTGAAATCTATCATGGTTTCAGAGAAATCATAGTCCATGGTAAGTTGTTCTTGTAGAATGTTGAACGCCTATCCCAACGAAAATCTATCCACTCAACAAAAATTATTTCACACCACAGACTCATCTTGGTCAGGATCGATTTGAAATCTATCATGGTTTCAGAGAAATCATAGTCCATGATAAGTTGTTCTTGTAGAATGTTGAACGACTACCCCTAACTAAAATCTATCCACTCAACAAAAATTATTTCACACCACAGACTCATCTTGGTCAGGATCGATTTGAAATCTATCATGGTTTCAGAGAAATCATACTCCATGGTTCGTTGTTCTTGTAGAATGTTGAACGACTACCCATAACTAAAATCTATCCACTCAACAAAAATTATTTCACACCACAGACTCATCTTGGTCAGGATCGATTTGAAATCTATCATGGTTTCAGAGAAATCATACTCCATGGTAAGTTGTTCTTGTAGAATGTTGAACGACTACCCCAACTAAAATCTATCCACTCAACAAAAATTATTTCACACCACAGACTCATCTTGGTCAGGATCGATTTGAAATCTATCCTGGTTGCAGAGAAATCATACTCCATGGTTCGTTGTTCTTGTAGAATGTTGAACGACTACCCATAACTAAAATCTATCCACTCAACAAAAATTATTTCACACCACAGACTCATCTTGGTCAGGATCGATTTGAAATCTATCATGGTTCCAGAGAAATCATACTCCATGGTAAGTTGTTCTTGTAGAATGTTGAACGACTATCCCAACTAAAAACTATCGACTCAACAAAAATTATTTCAGAGAAATCATACTCCATGGTTCGTTGTTCTTGTAAAATGTTGAACGACTATCCCAACTAAAATCTATCCACTCAACAAAAATTATTTCACACCACAGACTCATCTTGGTCAGGATCGATTTGAAATCTATCATGGTTTCAGAGAAATCATACTCCATGGTTCGTTGTTCTTGTAGAATGTTGAACGACTATCCGAACTAAAATCTATCCACTCAACAAAAATTATTTCACACCACAGACTCATCTTGGTCAGGATCGATTTGAAATCTATCATGGTTTCAGAGAAATCATAGTCCATGATAAATTGTTCTTGTAGAATGTTGAACGACTACCCCTAACTAAAATCTATCCACTCAACAAAAATTATTTCACACCACAGACTCATCTTGGTCAGGATCGATTTGAAATCTATCATGGTTTCAGAGAAATCATAGTCCATGATAAGTTGTTCTTGTAGAATGTTGAACGACTACCCCTAACTAAAATCTATCCACTCAACAAAAATTATTTCACACCACAGACTCATCTTGGTCAGGATCGATTTGAAATCTATCATGGTTGCAGAGAAATCATACTCCATGGTTCGCTGTTCTTGTAGAATGTTGAACGACTACCCATAACTAAAATCTATCCACTCAACAAAAATTATTTCACACCACAGACTCATCTTGGTCAGGATCGATTTGAAATCTATCATGGTTCCAGAGAAATCATACTCCATGGTAAGTTGTTCTTGTAGAATGTTGAACGACTATCCCAACTAAAAACTATCGACTCAACAAAAATTATTTCAGAGAAATCATACTCCATGGTTCGTTGTTCTTGTAAAATGTTGAACGACTATCCCAACGAAAATCTATCCACTCAACAAAAATTATTTCACACCACAGACTCATCTTGGTCAGGATCGATTTGAAATCTATCATGGTTTCAGAGAAATCATACTACATGGTTCGTTGTTCTTGTAGAATGTTGAACGGCTACCCCAACCAAAATCTATCCACTCAACAAAAATTATTTCACACCACAGACTCATCTTGGTCAGGATCGATTTGAAATCTATCACGGTTTCAGAGAAATCATACTCTATATTAAGTTGTTCTTGTAGAATGTTGAACGACTACCCCAACTAAAATCTATCCACTCAACAAAAATTATTTCACACCACAGACTCATCTTGGTCAGGATCGATTTGAAATCTATCATGGTTTCAGAGAAATCATACTCCATGGTTCGTTGTTCTTGTAAAATGTTGAACGACTACCCCAACTAAAATCTATCCACTCAACAAAAATTATTTCACACCACAGACTCATCTTGGTCAGGATCGATTTGAAATCTATCATGGTTTCAGAGAAATCATACTCCATGGTAAGTTGTTCTTGTAGAATGTTGAACGACTATCCCAACTAAAATCTATCCACTCAACAAAAATTATTTCACACCACAGACTCATCTTGGTCAGGATCGATTTGAAATCTATCATGGTTTTCAGAGAAATCATACTCCATGTTTCGTTGTTCTTGTAGAATGTTGAACGACTACCCCTAACTAAAATCTATCCACTCAACAAAAATTATTTCACACCACAGACTCATCTTGGTCAGGATCGATTTGAAATCTATCATGGTTCGTTGTTCTTGTAGAATGTTGAACGACTACCCCAACTAAAATCTATCCACTCAACAAAAATTATTTCACACCACAGACTCATCTTGGTCAGGATCGATTTGAAATCTATCATGGTTTCAGAGAAATCATAGTCCATGGTAAGTTGTTCTTGTAGAATGTTGAACGACTACCCCAACTAAAATCTATCCACTCAACAAAAATTATTTCACACCACAGACTCATCTTGGTCAGGATCGATTTGAAATCTATCATGGTTGCTGAGAAATCATAGTCCATGGTAAGTTGTTCTTGTAGAATGTTGAACGACTACCCCAACTAAAATCTATCCACTCAACAAAAATTATTTCAGAGAAATCATACTCATCTTGGTCAGGATCGATTTGAAATCTATCATGGTTTCAGAGAAATCATAGTCCATGGTAAGTTGTTCTGGTAGAATGTTGAACGACTACCCCAACTAAAATCTATCCACTCAACAAAAATTATTTCACACCACAGACTCATCTTGGTCAGGATCGATTTGAAATCTATCATGGTTTCAGAGAAATCATACTCCATGGTTCGTTGTTCTGGTAGAATGTTGAACGACTACCCCAACTAAAATCTATCCACTCCACAAAAATTATTTCACACCACAGACTCATCTTGGTCAGGATCGATTTGAAATCTATCATGGTTTCAGAGAAATCATACTCCATGGTTCGTTGTTCTTGTAGAATGTTGAACGACTACCCCAACTAAAATCTATCCACTCAACAAAAATTATTTCACACCACAGACTCATCTTGGTCAGGATCGATTTGAAATCTATCACGGTTTCAGAGAAATCATACTCTATATTAAGTTGTTCTTGTAGAATGTTGAACGACTACCCCAACTAAAATCTATCCACTCAACAAAAATTATTTCACACCACAGACTCATCTTGGCCAGGATCGATTTGAAATCTATCATGGTTTCAGAGAAATCATACTCCATGGTTCGTTGTTCTTGTAAAATGTTGAACGACTACCCCAACTAAAATCTATCCACTCAACAAAAATTATTTCACACCACAGACTCATCTTGGTCAGGATCGATTTGAAATCTATCATGGTTTCAGAGAAATCATACTCCATGGTAAGTTGTTCTTGTAGAATGTTGAACGACTATCCCAACTAAAATCTATCCACTCAATAAAAATTATTTCACACCACAGACTCATCTTGGTCAGGATGGATTTGAAATCTATCATGGTTTCAGAGAAATCATACTCCATGGTTCGATGTTCTTGTAGAATGTTGAACGACTACCCCTAACTAAAATCTATCCACTCAACAAAAATTATTTCACACCACAGACTCATCTTGGTCAGGATCGATTTGAAATCTATCATGGTTCGTTGTTCTTGTAGAATGTTGAACGACTACCCCAACTAAAATCTATCCACTCAACAAAAATTATTTCACACCACAGACTCATCTTGGTCAGAATCGATTTGACATCTATCATGGTTTCAGAGAAATCATAGTCCATGGTAAGTTGTTCTTGTAGAATGTTGAACGACTACCCCAACTAAAATCTATCCACTCAACAAAAATTATTTCACACCACAGACTCATCTTGGTCAGGATGGATTTGAAATCTATCATGGTTTCAGAGAAATCATACTCCATGGTTCGATGTTCTTGTAGAATGTTGAACGACTACCCCAACTAAAATCTATCCACTCAACAAAAATTATTTCACACCACAGACTCATCTTGGTCAGGATCGATTTGAAATCTATCATGGTTTCAGAGAAATCATAGTCCATGGTAAGTTGTTCTTGTAGAATGTTGAACGACTACCCCAACGAAAATCTATCCACTCAACAAAAATTATTTCACACCACAGACTCATCTTGGTCAGGATCGATTTGAAATCTATCATGGTTTCAGAGAAATCATACTCCATGGTTCGTTGTTCTGGTAGAATGTTGAACGACTACCCCAACTAAAATATATCCACTCAACAAAAATCATTTCACACCACAGACTCATCTTGGTCAGGATCGATTTGAAATCTATCATGGTTTCAGAGAAATCATACTCCATGGTTCGTTGTTCTGGTAGAATGTTGAACGACTACCCCAACTAAAATCTATCCACTCCACAAAAATTATTTCACACCACAGACTCATCTTGGTCAGGATCGATTTGAAATCTATCATTATTTCAGAGAAATCATACTCCATGGTTCGTTGTTCTTGTAGAATGTTGAACGACTACCCCAACTAAAATCTATCCACTCAACAAAAATTATTTCACACCACAGACTCATCTTGGTCAGGATCGATTTGAAATCTATCATGGTCTCAGAGAAATCATACTCCATGGTTCGTTGTTCTTGTAGAATGTTGAACAACTACCCCAACTAAAATCTATCCACTCAACAAAAATTATTTCACACCACAGACTCATCTTGGTCAGGATCGATTTGAAATCTATTACGGTTTCAGAGAAATCATACTCTATATTAAGTTGTTACGACTACCCCAACTAAAATCTATCCACTCAACAAAAATTATTTCACACCACAGACTCATCTTGGTCAGGATCGATTTGAAATCTATCATGGTTTCAGCGAAATCATACTCCATGGTAAGTTGTTCTTGTAGAATGTTGAACGACTACCCCTAACTAAAATCTATCCACTCAACAAAAATTATTTCACACCACAGACTCATCTTGGTCAGGATCGATTTGAAATCTATCATGGTTTCAGAGAAATCATACTCCATGGTTCGTTGTTCTTGTAGAATGTTGAACGACTACCCCTAACTAAAACCTATCCACTCAACAAAAATTATTTCACACCACAGACTCATGTTGGTCAGGATCGATTTGAAATCTGTCATGGTTTCAGAGAAATCATACTCCATGGTTCGTTGTTCTTGTAGAATGTTGAACGACTATCCCAACTAAAATCTATCCACTCAACAAAAATTATTTCAGAGAAATCATACTCCATGGTAAGTTGTTCTTGTAGAATGTTGAACGAATACCCCAACTATAATCTATTCACTGAACAAAAATTGTTTCACACCACAGACACATCTTGGTCAGGATCGATTTGAAATCTATCATGGTTTCAGAGAAATCATACTCCATGGTTCGTTGTTCTTGTAGAATGTTGAGCGACTACCCCAACTAAAATATATCCACTCAACAAAAATTATTTCACACCACAGACTCATTTTATTCAGGATCGATTTGAAATCTATCATGGTTTCAGAGAAATCATACTCCATGGTTCGTTGTTCTTGTAGAATGTTGAACGACTACCTCAACTAAAATCTATCCACTCAACAAAAATTATTTCACACCACAGACTCATCTTGGTCAGGATCGATTTGAAATCTATCATGGTTTCAGAGAAATCATACTCCATGGTTCGTTGTTCTTGTAGAATGTTGAACGACTACCCCAACTAAAATCTATCCACTCAACAAAAATTATTTCAGAGAAATCATACTCCATGGTTCGTTGTTCTTGTAGAATGTTGAACGACTACCCCAACTAAAATCTATATACTCAACAAAAATTATTTCACACCACAGACTCATCATGGTCAGGATCGATTTGAAATCTATCATGGTTGCAGAGAAATCGTACTCCATGGTTCGTTGTTCTTGTAGAATGTTGAGCGACTATCCCAACTAAAATCTATCCACTCAAGAAAAATTATTTCAGAGAAATCATACTCCATGGTAAGTTGTTCTTGTAGAATGTTGAACGACTACCCCAACTAAAATCTATCCACTCAACAAAAATTATTTCACACCACAGACTCATCTTGGTCAGGATCGATTTGAAATCTATCATGGTTTCAGAGAAATCATGCTCCATGGTTCGTTGTTCTTGTAAAATGTTGAACGACTACCCCAACTAAAATCTATCCACTCAACAAAAATTATTTCACACCACAGACTCATCTTGGTCAGGATCGATTTGAAATCTATCATGGTTTCAGAGAAATCATACTCCATGGTTCGTTGTTCTTGTAGAATGTTGAACGACTACCCCAACTAAAATCTATCCACTCAACAAAAATTATTCCAGAGAAATCATACTCCATGGTTTGTTGTTCCTGTAGAATGTTGAACGACTACCCCAACTAAAATCTATCCACTCAACAAAAATTATTTCACACCATAGACTCATCTTGGTCAGGATCGATTTGAAATCTATCATGGTTTCAGAGAAATCATACTCCATGGTAAGTTGTTCTGGTAGAAAGTTGAACGACTACCCCAACTAAAATCTATCCACTCAACAAAAATTATTTCACACCACAGACTCATCTTGGTCAGGATCGATTTGAAATCTATCATGGTTTCAGAGAAATCATACTCCATGGTTCGTTGTTCTTGTAGAATGTTGAACGACTACCCCAACTAAAATCTATCCACTCAACAAAAATTATTTCACACCACAGACTCATCTTGGTCAGGATCGATTTGAAATCTATCATGGTTTCAGAGAAATCATACTCCATGGTTCGTTGTTCTTGTAGAATGTTGAACGACTGCCCCAACTAAAATCTATCCACTCAACAAAAATTATTTCACACCACAGACTCATCTTGGTCAGGATCGATTTGAAATCTATCATGGTTTCAGAGAAATCATACTCCATGGTTCGTTGTTCTGGTAGAATGTTGAACGACTACCCCAACTAAAATCTATCCACTCAACAAAAATTATTTCACACCACACACTCATCTTGGTCAGGATCGATTTGAAATCTATCACGGTTTCAGAGAAATCATACTCCATGGTTCGTTGTTCTGGTAGAATGTTGAACGACTACCCCAACTAAAATCTATCCACTCAACAAAAATTATTTCACACCACAGACTCATCTTGGTTCGTTGTTCTTGTAGAATGTTGAACGACTACCCCAACTAAAATCTATCCACTCAACAAAAATTATTTCACACTACAGACTCATCTTGGTCAGGATCGATTTGAAATCTATCATGGTTTCAGAGAAATCATACTCCATGGTAAGTTGTTCTCGTAGAATGTTGAACGACTACCCCAACTAAAATCTATCCACTCAACAAAAATTATTTCACACCACAGACTCATCTTGGTCAGGATCGATTTGAAATCTATCATGGTTGCAGAGAAATCATACTCCATGGTAAGTTGTTCTTGTAGAATGTTGAACGACTACCCCAACTAAAATCTATCCACTCAACAAAAATTATTTCAGAGAAATCATACTCCATGGTAAGTTGTTCTTGTAGAATGTTGAACGACTACCCCAACTAAAATCTATCCACTCAACAAAAATTATTTCAGAGAAATCATATTCCATTGTTCGTTGTTCTTGTAGAATGTTGAACGACTACCCCAACTAAAATCTATCCACTCAACAAAAATTATTTCACACCACAGACTCATCTTGGTCAGGATCGATTTGAAATCTATCATGGTTTCAGAGAAATCATACTCCATGGTTCGTTGTTCTTGTAAAATGTTGAACGACTACCCCAACTAAAATCTATCCACTCAACAAAAATTATTTCACACCACAGACTCATCTTGGTCAGGATCGATTTGAAATCTATCATGGTTTCAGAGAAATCATACTCCATGGTAAGTTGTTCTTGTAGAATGTTGAACGACTACCCCAACTAAAATCTATCCACTCAACAAAAATTATTTGAGAGAAATCATACTCCATGGTTCGTTGTTCTTGTAGAATGTTGAACGACTATCCCAACTAAAATCTATCCACTCAACAAAAATTATTTCACACCACAGACTCATCTTGATCAGGATCGATTTGAAATCTATCATGGTTTCAGAGAAATCATACTCCATGGTTCGTTGTTCTTGTAAAATGTTGAACGACTACCCCAACTAAAATCTATCCACTCAACAAAAATTATTTCAGAGAAATCATACTCCATGGTTCGTTGTTCTTGTAGAATGTTGAACGACTATCCCAACTAAAATCTATCCACTCAGCAAAAATTATTTCACACCACAGACTCATCTTGGTCAGGATCGATTTGAAATCTATCATGGTTTCAGAGAAATCATACTCCATGGTTCGTTGTTCTTGTAGAATGTTGAACGACTACCCCAACTAAAATCTATCCACCGAAGCAAAAATTATTTCATACCACAGACTCATCTTGGTCAGGATCGATTTGAAATCTATCATGGTTTCAGAGAAATCATACTCCATGGTTCGTTGTTCTTGTAGAATGTTGAACGACTACCCCAATTAAAATCTATCCACTCAACAAAAATTATTTCACACCACAGACTCATCTTGATCAGGATCGATTGAAATCTATCATGGTTTCAGAGAAATCATACTCCATGGATCGTTGTTCTGGTAGAATGTTGAACGACTACCCCAACTAAAATCTATCCACCGAAGCAAAAATTATTTCACACCACAGACTTATCTTGGTCAGGATCGATTTGAAATCTATCATGGTTTCAGAGAAATCATACTCCATGGATCGTTGTTCTGGTAGAATGTTGAACGACTACCCCAACTAAAATCTATCCACCGAAGCAAAAATTATTTCACACCACAGACTCATATTGGTCAGGATCGATTTGAAATCTATCATGGTTTCAGAGAAATCATACTCCATGGTTCGTTGTTCTTGTAGAATGTTGAACGACTACCCCTAACTAAAATCTATCCACTCAACAAAAATTATTTCACACCACAGACTCATCTTGATCAGGATCGATTGAAATCTATCATGGTTTCAGGGAAATCATACTCCATGGATCGTTGTTCTGGTAGAATGTTGAACGAATACCCCAACTAAAATCTATCCACCGAAGCAAAAATTATTTCACACCACAGACTCATCTTGGTCAGGATCGATTTGAAATCTATCATGGTTTCAGAGAAATCATACTCCATGGTTCGTTGTTCTTGTAAAATGTTGAACGACTACCCCAATTAAAATCTATCCACTCAACAAAAATTATTTCACACCACAGACTCATCTTGGTCAGGATCGATTTGAAATCTATCATGGTTGCTGAGAAATCATACTCCATGGTTCGTTGTTCTTGTAGAATGTTGAACGACTACCCCAACTAAAATCTATCCACTCAACAAAAATTATTTCACACCACAGACTCATCTTGGTCAGGATCGATTTGAAATCTATCATGGTTTCAGAGAAATCATAGTCCATGGTAAGTTGTTCTTGTAGAATGTTGAACGACTACCCCTAACTAAAATCTATAGACTCAACAAAAATTATTTCACACCACAGACTCATCTTGGTCAGGATCGATTTGAAATCTATCATGGTTTCAGAGAAATTATAGTCCATGGTAAGTTGTTCTTGTAGAAGGTTGAACGACTACCCCTAACTAAAATCTATCCACTCAACAAAAATTATTTCACACCACAGACTCATCTTGGTCAGGATCGATTTGAAATCTATCATGGTTTCAGAGAAATCATACTCCATGGTAAGTTGTTCTTGTAGAATGTTGAACGACTACCCCAACTAAAATCTATCCACTCAACAAAAATTATTTCACACCACAGACTCATCTTGGTTAGGATCGATTTGAAATCTATCATGGTTTCAGAGAAATCATACTCCATGGTTCGTTGTTCTTGTAGAATGTTGAACGACTATCCCAACTAAAATCTATCCACTCAACAAAAATTATTTCACACCACAGACTCATCTTGGTCAGGATCGATTTGAAATCTATCATGGTTTCAGAGAAATCATACTCCATGGTTCGTTGTTCTTGTAGAATGTTGAACGACTACCCCAAGTAAAATCTATCCACTCAACAAAAATTATTTCAGAGAAATCATACTCCATGGTAAGTTGTTCTTGTAGAATGTTGAACGACTATCCCAACTAAAATCTATCCACTCAACAAAAATTATTTCAGAGAAATCATGCTCCATGGTAAGTTGTTCTTGTAGAGTGTTGAACGACTATCCCAACTAAAATCTATCTACTCAACAAAAATTATTTCAGAGAAATCATACTCCATGGTAAGTTGTTCTTGTAGAATGTTGAACGACTATCCCAACTAAAATCTATCCACTCAACAAAAATTATTTCAGAGAAATCATACTCCATGGTAAGTTGTTCTTGTAGAATGTTGAACGACTACCCCAACTAAAATCTATCCACTCAACAAAAATTATTTCACACCACAGACTCATCTTGGTCAGGATCGATTTGAAATCTATCATGGTTTCAGAGAAATCATGCTCCATGGTTCGTTGTTCTTGTACAATGTTGAACGACTACCCCAACTAAAATCTATCCACTCAACAAAAATTATTTCACACCACAGACTCATCTTGGTCATAATCGATTTGAAATCTATCATCTTTTCAGAGAAATCATACTCCATGGTTCGTTGTTCTTGTAGAATGTTGAACGACTATCCCAACTAAAATCTATCCACTCAACAAAAATTATTTCACACCACAGACTCATCTTGGTCAGGATCGATTTGAAATCTATCATGGTTTCAGAGAAATCATACTCCATGGTAAGTTGTTCTTGTAGAATGTTGAACGACTACCCCAACTAAAATCTATCCACTCAACAAAAATTATTTCACACCACAGACTCATCTTGGTCAGGATCGATTTGAAATCTATTATGGTTGCAGAGAAATCATAGTCCATGGTTCGTTGTTCTTGTAGAATGTTGAGCGACAACCCCAACTAAAATCTATCCACTCAACAAAAATTATTTCACACCACAGACTCATCTTGGTCAGGATCGATTTGAAATCTATCATGGTTTCAGAGAAATCATACTCCATGGTAAGTTGTTCTTGTAGAATGTTGAACGACTACCCCAACTAAAATCTATCCACTCAACAAAAATTATTTCACACCACAGACTCATCTTGGTCAGGATCGATTTGAAATCTATCATGGTTTCAGAGAAATCATACTCCATGGTTCGTTCTTCTTGTAGAATGTTGAACGACTATCCCAACTAAAATGTATCCACTCAACAAAAATTATTTCACACCACAGACTCATCTTGGTCAGGATCGATTTGAAATCTATCATGGTTTCAGAGAAATCATACTCCATGGCTCGTTGTTCTTGTAGAATGTTGAACGACTACCCCAACTAAAATCTATCCACTCAACAAAAATTATTTCAGAGAAATCATACTCCATGGTTCGTTGTTCTTGTAGAATGTTGAACGACTATCCCAACTAAAATCTATCCACTCAACAAAAATTATTTCACACCACAGACTCATCTTGGTCAGGATCGATTTGAAATCTTTCATGGTTTCAGAGAAATCATACTCCATGGTTCGTTGTTCTTGTAAAATGTTGAACGACTACCCCAACTAAAATCTATCCACTCAACAAAAATTATTTCAGAGAAATCATACTCCATGGTTCGTTGTTCTTGTAGAATGTTGAACGACTATCCCAACTAAAATCTATCCACTCAACAAAAATTATTTCAGAGAAATCATACTCCATGGTTCGTTGTTCTTGTAGAATGTTGAACGACTACCCCAACTAAAATCTATCCACTCAACAAAAATTATTTCATACCACAGACTCATCTTGGTCAGGATCGATTTGAAATCTATCATGGTTTCAGAGAAATCATACTCCATGGTTCGTTGTTCTTGTGGAATGTTGAACGACTACCCCAACTAAAATCTATCCACTCAACAAAAATTATTTCACACCACAGACTCATCTTGGTCAGGATCGATTTGAAATCTATCATGGTTGCTGAGAAATCATACTCCATGGTTCGTTGTTCTTGTAGAATGTTGAACGACTACCCCAACTAAAATCTATCCACTCAACAAAAATTATTTCACACCACAGACTCATCTTGGTCAGGATCGATTTGAAATCTATCATGGTTTCAGAGAAATCATACTCCATGGTAAGTCGTTCTTGTAGAATGTTGAACGACTACCCCAACTAAAATTTATCCACTCAACAAAAATTATTTCACACCACAGACTCATCTTGGTCAGGATCGATTTGAAATCTATCATGGTTTCAGAGAAATCATACTCCATGGTTCGTTGTTCTTGTAGAATGTTGAACGACTATCCCAACTAAAATCTATCCACCCAACAAAAATTATTTCACACCACAGACTCATCTTGGTCAGGATCGATTTGAAGTCTATCATGGTTTCAGAGAAATCATACTCCATGATTCGTTGTTCTTGTAGAATGTTGAACGACTACCCCAACTAAAATCTATCCACTCAACAAAAATTATTTCAGAGAAATCATACTCCATGGTAAGTTGTTCTTGTAGAGTGTTGAACGACTATCCCAACTAAAATCTATTGACTCAACAAAAATTATTTCAGAGAAATCATACTCCATGGTTCGTTGTTCTTGTAGAATGTGGAACGACTACCCCAACTAAAATCTATGCACTCAACAAAAATTATTTCAGAGAAATCATACTCCATGGTAAGTTGTTCTTGTAGAATGTTGAACGACTATCCCAACTAAAATCTATCCACTCAACAAAAATTATTTCAGAGAAATCATACTCCATGGTAAGTTGTTCTTGTAGAGTGTTGAACGACTATCCCAACTAAAATCTATCCACTCAACAAAAATTATTTCAGAGAAATCATACTCCATGGTTCGTTGTTCTTGTAGAATGTGGAACGACTACCCCAACTAAAATCTATCCACTCAACAAAAATTATTTCACACCACAGACTCATCTTGGTCAGGATCGATTTGAAATCTATCATGGTTGCAGAGAAATCATACTCCATGGTTCGTTGTTCTTGTAGAATGTTGAACGACTATCCCAACTAAAATCTATCCACTCAACAAAAATTATTTCAGAGAAATCATACTCCATGGTAAGTTGTTCTTGTAGAATGTTGAACGACTACCCCAACTAAAATCTATCCACTCAGCAAAAATTATTTCACACCACAGACTCATCTTGGTCAGGATCGATTTGAAATCTATCATGGTTTCAGAGAAATCATACTCCATGGTTCGTTGTTCTTGTAGAATGTTGAACGACTACCCCAACTAAAATCTATCCACTCAACAAAAATTATTTCAGAGAAATCATACTCCATGGTAAGCTGTTCTTGTAGAATGTTGAACGACTATCCCAACTAAAATTTATCCACTCAACAAAAATTATTTCAGAGAAATCATACTCCATGGTAAGTTGTTCTTGTAGAGTGTTGAACGACTATCCCAACTAAAATCTATCCACTCAACAAAAATTATTTCAGAGAAATCATACTCCATGGTTCGTTGTTCTTGTAGAATGTGGAACGACTACCCCAACTAAAATCTATCCACTCAACAAAAATTATTTCACACCACAGACTCATCTTGGTCAGGATCGATTTGAAATCTATCATGGTTGCAGAGAAATCATACTCCATGGTTCGTTGTTCTTGTAGAATGTTGAACGACTATCCCAACTAAAATCTATCCACTCAACAAAAATTATTTCAGAGAAATCATACTCCATGGTAAGTTGTTCTTGTAGAATGTTGAACGACTACCCCAACTAAAATCTATCCACTCAGCAAAAATTATTTCACACCACAGACTCATCTTGGTCAGGATCGATTTGAAATCTATCATGGTTTCAGAGAAATCATGCTCCATGGTTCGTTGTTCTTGTAAAATGTTGAACGACTACCCCAACTAAAATCTATCCACTCAACAAAAATTATTTCACACCACAGACTCATCTTGGTCAGGATCGATTTGAAATCTATCATGGTTTCAGAGAAATCATACTCCATGGTTCGTTGTTCTTGTAGAATGTTGAACGACTATCCCAACTAAAATCTATCCACTCAACAAAAATTATTTCACACCACAGACTCATCTTGTTCAGGATCGATTTGAAATCTATCATGGTTTCAGAGAAATCATACTCCATGGTAAGTTGTTCTTGTAGAATGTTGAACGACTACCCCAACTAAAATCTATCCACTCAACAAAAATTATTTCACACCACAGACTCATCTTGGTCAGGATCGATTTGAAATCTATCATGGTTGCAGAGAAATCATACTCCATGGTTCGTTGTTCTTGTAGAATGTTGAACGACAACCCCACCTAAAATCTATCCACTCAACAAAAATTATTTCACACCACAGACTCATCTTGGTCAGGATCGATTTGAAATCTATCATGGTTTCAGAGAAATCATACTCCATGGTAAGTTGTTCTCGTAGAATGTTGAACGACTACCCCAATTAAAATCTATCCACTCAACAAAAATTATTTCACACCACAGACTCATCTTGGTCAGGATCGATTTGAAATCTATCATGGTTTCAGAGAAATCATACTCCATGGTTCGTTGTTCTTGTAGAATGTTGAACGACTATCCCAACCAAAATGTATCCACTCAACAAAAATTATTTCACACCACAGACTCATCTTGGTCAGGATCGATTTGAAATCTATCATGGTTTCAGAGAAATCATACTCCATGGTTCGTTGTTCTTGTAGAATGTTGAACGACTACCCCAACTAAAATCTATCCACTCAACAAAAATTATTTCAGAGAAATCATACTCCATGGTAAGTTGTTCTTGTAGAATGTTGAACGACTATCCCAACTAAAATCTATCCACTCAACAAAAATTATTTCACACCACAGACTCATCTTGGTCAGGATCGATTTGAAATCTATCATGGTTTCAGAGAAATCATACTCCATGGTTCGTTGTTCTTGTAGAATGTTGAACGACTATCCCAACTAAAATCTATCCACTCAACAAAAATTATTTCACACCACAGACACATCTTGGTCAGGATCGATTTGAAATCTATCATGGTTTCAGAGAAATCATACTCCATGGTAAGTTGTTCTTGTAGAATGTTGAACGACTACCCCAACTAAAATCTAGCCACTCAACAAAAATTATTTCACACCACAGACTCATCTTGGTCAGGATCGATTTGAAATCTATCATGGTTTCAGAGAAATCATACGCCATGGTTCGTTGTTCTTGTAGAGTGTGGAACGACTATCCCAACTAAAATCTATCCACTCAACAAAAATTATTTCACACCACAGACACATCTTGGTCAGGATCGATTTGAAATCTATCATGGTTTCAGAGAAATCATACTCCATGGTAAGTTGTTCTTGTAGAATGTTGAACGACTATCCCAACTAAAATCTATCCACTCAACAAAAATTATTTCACACCACAGACTCATCTTGGTCAGGATCGATTTGAAATCTATCATGGTTTGAGAGAAATCATACTCCATGGTTCGTTGTTCTGGTAGAATGTTGAACGACTACCCCAAACTAAAATCTATCCACTCAACAAAAATTATTTTACACCACAGACTCATCTTGGTCAGGATCGATTTGAAATCTATAATGGTTTCAGAGAAATCATACTCCATTGTAAGTTGTTCTTGTAGAATGTTGAACGACCACCCCTAACTAAAATCTATCCACTCAACAAAAATTATTTCACACCACAGACTCATCTTGGTCAGGATCGATTTGAAATCTATCATGGTTTCAGAGAAATCATACTCCATGGTTCGTTGTTCTTGTAGAATGTTGAACGACTACCCCAACTAAAATCTATCCACTCAACAAAAATTATTTCACACCACAGACTCATCTTGGTCAGGATCGATTTGAAATCTATCATGGTTTCAGAGAAATCATACTCCATATTAAGTTGTTCTTGTAGAATGTTGAACGACTACCCCAACTAAAATCTATCCACTCAACAAAAATTATTTCAGAGAAATCATACTCCATGGTTCGTTGTTCTTGTAGAATGTTGAACGACTACCCCAACTAAAATCTATCCACTCAACAAAAATTATTTCACACCACAGACTCATCTTGGTCAGGATCGATTTGAAATTTATCATGGCTTCAGAGAAATCATACTCCATGGAAAGTTGTTCTTGTAGAATATTGAACGACTACCCCTAACTAAAATCTATCCACTCAACAAAAATTATTTCACACCACAGACTCATCTTGGTCAGGATCGATTTGAAATCTATCATGGTTTCAGAGAAATCATACTCCATGGTTCGTTGTTCTTGTAGAATGTTGAACGACTACCCCAACTAAAATCTATCCACTCAACAAAAATTATTTCACACCACAGACTCATCTTGGTCAGGATCGATTTGAAATCTATCATGGTTTCAGAGAAATCATACTACATGGTAAGTTGTTCTTGTAGAATGTTGAACGACTACCCCAACTAAAATCTATCCACTCAACAAAAATTATTTCAGAGAAATCATACTCCATGGTTCGTTGTTCTTGTAGAATGTTGAACGACTACCCCAACTAAAATCTATCCACTCAACAAAAATTATTTCAGAGAAATCATACTCCATGGTTCGTTGTTCTAGTAGAATGTTGAACGACTACCCCAACTAAAATCTATCCACTCAACAAAAATTATTTCACACCACAGACTCATCTTGGTCAGGATCGATTTGAAATCTATCATGGTTTCAGAGAAATCATACTCCATGGCAAGTTGTTCTTGTAGAATGTTGAACGACTACCCCAACTAAAATCTATCCACTCACCAAACATTATTTCAGAGAAATCATACTCCATGGTTCGTTGTTCTTGTAGAATGTTGAACGACTATCCCAACTAAAATCTATCCACTCAACAAAAATTATTTCACACCACAGACTCATCTTCGTCAGGATCGTTTTGAAATCTATCATAGTTTGAGAGAAATCATACTCCATGGTTCGTTGTTCTTGTAAAATGTTGAAC
Source organism: Xylota sylvarum (assembly GCA_905220385.1). NCBI lineage: Eukaryota > Metazoa > Arthropoda > Insecta > Diptera > Syrphidae > Xylota > Xylota sylvarum. The sequence goes on from CAJMZQ010000093.1 coordinate 430,462, forward strand.
GACTACCCCAACTAAAATCTATCCACTCAACAAAAATTATTTCAGAGAAATCATACTCCATGGTTCGTTGTTCTTGTAGAATGTTGAACGACTACCCCAACTAAAATCTATCCACTCAACAAAAATTATTTCACACCACAGACTCATCTTGGTCAGGATCGATTTGAAATCTATCATGGTTTCAGAGAAATCATAGTCCATCGTAAGTTGTTCTTGTAGAATGTTGAACGACTATCCCAAGTAACATCTATCCACTCAACAAAAATTATTTCAGAGAAATCATACTCCATGGTTCGTTGTTCTTGTAGAATGTTGAACGACTACCCCAACTAAAATCTATCCACTCAACAAAAATTATTTCACACCACAGACTCATCTTGGTCAGGATCGATTTGAAATCTATCATGGTTTCAGAGAAATCATACTCCATGGTTCGTTGTTCTTGTAGAATGTTGAACGACTACCCCAACTAAAATCTATCCACTCAACAAAAATTATTTCACACCACAGACTCATCTTGGTCAGGATCGATTTGAAATCTATCATGGTTTCAGAGAAATCATACTCCATGGTAAGTTGTTCTGGTAGAAAGTTGAACGACTACCCCAACTAAAATCTATCCACTCAACAAAAATTATTTCACACCACAGACTCATCTTGGTCAGGATCGATTTGAAATCTATCATGGTTTCAGAGAAATCATACTCCATGGTTCGTTGTTCTTGTAGAATGTTGAACGACTACCCCAACTAAAATCTATCCACTCAACAAAAATTATTTCACACCACAGACTCATCTTGGTCAGGATCGATTTGAAATCTATCATGGTTTCAGAGAAATCATACTCCATGGTTCGTTGTTCTTGTAGAATGTTGAACGACTACCCCAACTAAAATCTATCCACTCAACAAAAATTATTTCACACCACAGACTCATCTTGGTCAGGATCGATTTGAAATCTATCATGGTTTCAGAGAAATCATACTCCATGGTTCGTTGTTCTGGTAGAATGTTGAACGACTACCCCAACTAAAATCTATCCACTCAACAAAAATTATTTCACACCACACACTCATCTTGGTCAGGATCGATTTGAAATCTATCACGGTTTCAGAGAAATCATACTCCATGGTTCGTTGTTCTGGTAGAATGTTGAACGACTACCCCAACTAAAATCTATCCACTCAACAAAAATTATTTCACACCACAGACTCATCTTGGTTCGTTGTTCTTGTAGAATGTTGAACGACTACCCCAACTAAAATCTATCCACTCAACAAAAATTATTTCACACTACAGACTCATCTTGGTCAGGATCGATTTGAAATCTATCATGGTTTCAGAGAAATCATACTCCATGGTAAGTTGTTCTCGTAGAATGTTGAACGACTACCCCAACTAAAATCTATCCACTCAACAAAAATTATTTCACACCACAGACTCATCTTGGTCAGGATCGATTTGAAATCTATCATGGTTGCAGAGAAATCATACTCCATGGTAAGTTGTTCTTGTAGAATGTTGAACGACTACCCCAACTAAAATCTATCCACTCAACAAAAATTATTTCAGAGAAATCATACTCCATGGTAAGTTGTTCTTGTAGAATGTTGAACGACTACCCCAACTAAAATCTATCCACTCAACAAAAATTATTTCAGAGAAATCATATTCCATTGTTCGTTGTTCTTGTAGAATGTTGAACGACTACCCCAACTAAAATCTATCCACTCAACAAAAATTATTTCACACCACAGACTCATCTTGGTCAGGATCGATTTGAAATCTATCATGGTTTCAGAGAAATCATACTCCATGGTTCGTTGTTCTTGTAAAATGTTGAACGACTACCCCAACTAAAATCTATCCACTCAACAAAAATTATTTCACACCACAGACTCATCTTGGTCAGGATCGATTTGAAATCTATCATGGTTTCAGAGAAATCATACTCCATGGTAAGTTGTTCTTGTAGAATGTTGAACGACTACCCCAACTAAAATCTATCCACTCAACAAAAATTATTTGAGAGAAATCATACTCCATGGTTCGTTGTTCTTGTAGAATGTTGAACGACTATCCCAACTAAAATCTATCCACTCAACAAAAATTATTTCACACCACAGACTCATCTTGATCAGGATCGATTTGAAATCTATCATGGTTTCAGAGAAATCATACTCCATGGTTCGTTGTTCTTGTAAAATGTTGAACGACTACCCCAACTAAAATCTATCCACTCAACAAAAATTATTTCAGAGAAATCATACTCCATGGTTCGTTGTTCTTGTAGAATGTTGAACGACTATCCCAACTAAAATCTATCCACTCAGCAAAAATTATTTCACACCACAGACTCATCTTGGTCAGGATCGATTTGAAATCTATCATGGTTTCAGAGAAATCATACTCCATGGTTCGTTGTTCTTGTAGAATGTTGAACGACTACCCCAACTAAAATCTATCCACCGAAGCAAAAATTATTTCATACCACAGACTCATCTTGGTCAGGATCGATTTGAAATCTATCATGGTTTCAGAGAAATCATACTCCATGGTTCGTTGTTCTTGTAGAATGTTGAACGACTACCCCAATTAAAATCTATCCACTCAACAAAAATTATTTCACACCACAGACTCATCTTGATCAGGATCGATTGAAATCTATCATGGTTTCAGAGAAATCATACTCCATGGATCGTTGTTCTGGTAGAATGTTGAACGACTACCCCAACTAAAATCTATCCACCGAAGCAAAAATTATTTCACACCACAGACTTATCTTGGTCAGGATCGATTTGAAATCTATCATGGTTTCAGAGAAATCATACTCCATGGATCGTTGTTCTGGTAGAATGTTGAACGACTACCCCAACTAAAATCTATCCACCGAAGCAAAAATTATTTCACACCACAGACTCATATTGGTCAGGATCGATTTGAAATCTATCATGGTTTCAGAGAAATCATACTCCATGGTTCGTTGTTCTTGTAGAATGTTGAACGACTACCCCTAACTAAAATCTATCCACTCAACAAAAATTATTTCACACCACAGACTCATCTTGATCAGGATCGATTGAAATCTATCATGGTTTCAGGGAAATCATACTCCATGGATCGTTGTTCTGGTAGAATGTTGAACGAATACCCCAACTAAAATCTATCCACCGAAGCAAAAATTATTTCACACCACAGACTCATCTTGGTCAGGATCGATTTGAAATCTATCATGGTTTCAGAGAAATCATACTCCATGGTTCGTTGTTCTTGTAAAATGTTGAACGACTACCCCAATTAAAATCTATCCACTCAACAAAAATTATTTCACACCACAGACTCATCTTGGTCAGGATCGATTTGAAATCTATCATGGTTGCTGAGAAATCATACTCCATGGTTCGTTGTTCTTGTAGAATGTTGAACGACTACCCCAACTAAAATCTATCCACTCAACAAAAATTATTTCACACCACAGACTCATCTTGGTCAGGATCGATTTGAAATCTATCATGGTTTCAGAGAAATCATAGTCCATGGTAAGTTGTTCTTGTAGAATGTTGAACGACTACCCCTAACTAAAATCTATAGACTCAACAAAAATTATTTCACACCACAGACTCATCTTGGTCAGGATCGATTTGAAATCTATCATGGTTTCAGAGAAATTATAGTCCATGGTAAGTTGTTCTTGTAGAAGGTTGAACGACTACCCCTAACTAAAATCTATCCACTCAACAAAAATTATTTCACACCACAGACTCATCTTGGTCAGGATCGATTTGAAATCTATCATGGTTTCAGAGAAATCATACTCCATGGTAAGTTGTTCTTGTAGAATGTTGAACGACTACCCCAACTAAAATCTATCCACTCAACAAAAATTATTTCACACCACAGACTCATCTTGGTTAGGATCGATTTGAAATCTATCATGGTTTCAGAGAAATCATACTCCATGGTTCGTTGTTCTTGTAGAATGTTGAACGACTATCCCAACTAAAATCTATCCACTCAACAAAAATTATTTCACACCACAGACTCATCTTGGTCAGGATCGATTTGAAATCTATCATGGTTTCAGAGAAATCATACTCCATGGTTCGTTGTTCTTGTAGAATGTTGAACGACTACCCCAAGTAAAATCTATCCACTCAACAAAAATTATTTCAGAGAAATCATACTCCATGGTAAGTTGTTCTTGTAGAATGTTGAACGACTATCCCAACTAAAATCTATCCACTCAACAAAAATTATTTCAGAGAAATCATGCTCCATGGTAAGTTGTTCTTGTAGAGTGTTGAACGACTATCCCAACTAAAATCTATCTACTCAACAAAAATTATTTCAGAGAAATCATACTCCATGGTAAGTTGTTCTTGTAGAATGTTGAACGACTATCCCAACTAAAATCTATCCACTCAACAAAAATTATTTCAGAGAAATCATACTCCATGGTAAGTTGTTCTTGTAGAATGTTGAACGACTACCCCAACTAAAATCTATCCACTCAACAAAAATTATTTCACACCACAGACTCATCTTGGTCAGGATCGATTTGAAATCTATCATGGTTTCAGAGAAATCATGCTCCATGGTTCGTTGTTCTTGTACAATGTTGAACGACTACCCCAACTAAAATCTATCCACTCAACAAAAATTATTTCACACCACAGACTCATCTTGGTCATAATCGATTTGAAATCTATCATCTTTTCAGAGAAATCATACTCCATGGTTCGTTGTTCTTGTAGAATGTTGAACGACTATCCCAACTAAAATCTATCCACTCAACAAAAATTATTTCACACCACAGACTCATCTTGGTCAGGATCGATTTGAAATCTATCATGGTTTCAGAGAAATCATACTCCATGGTAAGTTGTTCTTGTAGAATGTTGAACGACTACCCCAACTAAAATCTATCCACTCAACAAAAATTATTTCACACCACAGACTCATCTTGGTCAGGATCGATTTGAAATCTATTATGGTTGCAGAGAAATCATAGTCCATGGTTCGTTGTTCTTGTAGAATGTTGAGCGACAACCCCAACTAAAATCTATCCACTCAACAAAAATTATTTCACACCACAGACTCATCTTGGTCAGGATCGATTTGAAATCTATCATGGTTTCAGAGAAATCATACTCCATGGTAAGTTGTTCTTGTAGAATGTTGAACGACTACCCCAACTAAAATCTATCCACTCAACAAAAATTATTTCACACCACAGACTCATCTTGGTCAGGATCGATTTGAAATCTATCATGGTTTCAGAGAAATCATACTCCATGGTTCGTTGTTCTTGTAGAATGTTGAACGACTATCCCAACTAAAATGTATCCACTCAACAAAAATTATTTCACACCACAGACTCATCTTGGTCAGGATCGATTTGAAATCTATCATGGTTTCAGAGAAATCATACTCCATGGCTCGTTGTTCTTGTAGAATGTTGAACGACTACCCCAACTAAAATCTATCCACTCAACAAAAATTATTTCAGAGAAATCATACTCCATGGTTCGTTGTTCTTGTAGAATGTTGAACGACTATCCCAACTAAAATCTATCCACTCAACAAAAATTATTTCACACCACAGACTCATCTTGGTCAGGATCGATTTGAAATCTTTCATGGTTTCAGAGAAATCATACTCCATGGTTCGTTGTTCTTGTAAAATGTTGAACGACTACCCCAACTAAAATCTATCCACTCAACAAAAATTATTTCAGAGAAATCATACTCCATGGTTCGTTGTTCTTGTAGAATGTTGAACGACTATCCCAACTAAAATCTATCCACTCAACAAAAATTATTTCAGAGAAATCATACTCCATGGTTCGTTGTTCTTGTAGAATGTTGAACGACTACCCCAACTAAAATCTATCCACTCAACAAAAATTATTTCATACCACAGACTCATCTTGGTCAGGATCGATTTGAAATCTATCATGGTTTCAGAGAAATCATACTCCATGGTTCGTTGTTCTTGTGGAATGTTGAACGACTACCCCAACTAAAATCTATCCACTCAACAAAAATTATTTCACACCACAGACTCATCTTGGTCAGGATCGATTTGAAATCTATCATGGTTGCTGAGAAATCATACTCCATGGTTCGTTGTTCTTGTAGAATGTTGAACGACTACCCCAACTAAAATCTATCCACTCAACAAAAATTATTTCACACCACAGACTCATCTTGGTCAGGATCGATTTGAAATCTATCATGGTTTCAGAGAAATCATACTCCATGGTAAGTCGTTCTTGTAGAATGTTGAACGACTACCCCAACTAAAATTTATCCACTCAACAAAAATTATTTCACACCACAGACTCATCTTGGTCAGGATCGATTTGAAATCTATCATGGTTTCAGAGAAATCATACTCCATGGTTCGTTGTTCTTGTAGAATGTTGAACGACTATCCCAACTAAAATCTATCCACCCAACAAAAATTATTTCACACCACAGACTCATCTTGGTCAGGATCGATTTGAAGTCTATCATGGTTTCAGAGAAATCATACTCCATGATTCGTTGTTCTTGTAGAATGTTGAACGACTACCCCAACTAAAATCTATCCACTCAACAAAAATTATTTCAGAGAAATCATACTCCATGGTAAGTTGTTCTTGTAGAGTGTTGAACGACTATCCCAACTAAAATCTATTGACTCAACAAAAATTATTTCAGAGAAATCATACTCCATGGTTCGTTGTTCTTGTAGAATGTGGAACGACTACCCCAACTAAAATCTATGCACTCAACAAAAATTATTTCAGAGAAATCATACTCCATGGTAAGTTGTTCTTGTAGAATGTTGAACGACTATCCCAACTAAAATCTATCCACTCAACAAAAATTATTTCAGAGAAATCATACTCCATGGTAAGTTGTTCTTGTAGAGTGTTGAACGACTATCCCAACTAAAATCTATCCACTCAACAAAAATTATTTCAGAGAAATCATACTCCATGGTTCGTTGTTCTTGTAGAATGTGGAACGACTACCCCAACTAAAATCTATCCACTCAACAAAAATTATTTCACACCACAGACTCATCTTGGTCAGGATCGATTTGAAATCTATCATGGTTGCAGAGAAATCATACTCCATGGTTCGTTGTTCTTGTAGAATGTTGAACGACTATCCCAACTAAAATCTATCCACTCAACAAAAATTATTTCAGAGAAATCATACTCCATGGTAAGTTGTTCTTGTAGAATGTTGAACGACTACCCCAACTAAAATCTATCCACTCAGCAAAAATTATTTCACACCACAGACTCATCTTGGTCAGGATCGATTTGAAATCTATCATGGTTTCAGAGAAATCATACTCCATGGTTCGTTGTTCTTGTAGAATGTTGAACGACTACCCCAACTAAAATCTATCCACTCAACAAAAATTATTTCAGAGAAATCATACTCCATGGTAAGCTGTTCTTGTAGAATGTTGAACGACTATCCCAACTAAAATTTATCCACTCAACAAAAATTATTTCAGAGAAATCATACTCCATGGTAAGTTGTTCTTGTAGAGTGTTGAACGACTATCCCAACTAAAATCTATCCACTCAACAAAAATTATTTCAGAGAAATCATACTCCATGGTTCGTTGTTCTTGTAGAATGTGGAACGACTACCCCAACTAAAATCTATCCACTCAACAAAAATTATTTCACACCACAGACTCATCTTGGTCAGGATCGATTTGAAATCTATCATGGTTGCAGAGAAATCATACTCCATGGTTCGTTGTTCTTGTAGAATGTTGAACGACTATCCCAACTAAAATCTATCCACTCAACAAAAATTATTTCAGAGAAATCATACTCCATGGTAAGTTGTTCTTGTAGAATGTTGAACGACTACCCCAACTAAAATCTATCCACTCAGCAAAAATTATTTCACACCACAGACTCATCTTGGTCAGGATCGATTTGAAATCTATCATGGTTTCAGAGAAATCATGCTCCATGGTTCGTTGTTCTTGTAAAATGTTGAACGACTACCCCAACTAAAATCTATCCACTCAACAAAAATTATTTCACACCACAGACTCATCTTGGTCAGGATCGATTTGAAATCTATCATGGTTTCAGAGAAATCATACTCCATGGTTCGTTGTTCTTGTAGAATGTTGAACGACTATCCCAACTAAAATCTATCCACTCAACAAAAATTATTTCACACCACAGACTCATCTTGTTCAGGATCGATTTGAAATCTATCATGGTTTCAGAGAAATCATACTCCATGGTAAGTTGTTCTTGTAGAATGTTGAACGACTACCCCAACTAAAATCTATCCACTCAACAAAAATTATTTCACACCACAGACTCATCTTGGTCAGGATCGATTTGAAATCTATCATGGTTGCAGAGAAATCATACTCCATGGTTCGTTGTTCTTGTAGAATGTTGAACGACAACCCCACCTAAAATCTATCCACTCAACAAAAATTATTTCACACCACAGACTCATCTTGGTCAGGATCGATTTGAAATCTATCATGGTTTCAGAGAAATCATACTCCATGGTAAGTTGTTCTCGTAGAATGTTGAACGACTACCCCAATTAAAATCTATCCACTCAACAAAAATTATTTCACACCACAGACTCATCTTGGTCAGGATCGATTTGAAATCTATCATGGTTTCAGAGAAATCATACTCCATGGTTCGTTGTTCTTGTAGAATGTTGAACGACTATCCCAACCAAAATGTATCCACTCAACAAAAATTATTTCACACCACAGACTCATCTTGGTCAGGATCGATTTGAAATCTATCATGGTTTCAGAGAAATCATACTCCATGGTTCGTTGTTCTTGTAGAATGTTGAACGACTACCCCAACTAAAATCTATCCACTCAACAAAAATTATTTCAGAGAAATCATACTCCATGGTAAGTTGTTCTTGTAGAATGTTGAACGACTATCCCAACTAAAATCTATCCACTCAACAAAAATTATTTCACACCACAGACTCATCTTGGTCAGGATCGATTTGAAATCTATCATGGTTTCAGAGAAATCATACTCCATGGTTCGTTGTTCTTGTAGAATGTTGAACGACTATCCCAACTAAAATCTATCCACTCAACAAAAATTATTTCACACCACAGACACATCTTGGTCAGGATCGATTTGAAATCTATCATGGTTTCAGAGAAATCATACTCCATGGTAAGTTGTTCTTGTAGAATGTTGAACGACTACCCCAACTAAAATCTATCCACTCAACAAAAATTATTTCACACCACAGACTCATCTTGGTCAGGATCGATTTGAAATCTATCATGGTTTCAGAGAAATCATACGCCATGGTTCGTTGTTCTTGTAGAGTGTGGAACGACTATCCCAACTAAAATCTATCCACTCAACAAAAATTATTTCACACCACAGACACATCTTGGTCAGGATCGATTTGAAATCTATCATGGTTTCAGAGAAATCATACTCCATGGTAAGTTGTTCTTGTAGAATGTTGAACGACTATCCCAACTAAAATCTATCCACTCAACAAAAATTATTTCACACCACAGACTCATCTTGGTCAGGATCGATTTGAAATCTATCATGGTTTGAGAGAAATCATACTCCATGGTTCGTTGTTCTGGTAGAATGTTGAACGACTACCCCAAACTAAAATCTATCCACTCAACAAAAATTATTTTACACCACAGACTCATCTTGGTCAGGATCGATTTGAAATCTATAATGGTTTCAGAGAAATCATACTCCATTGTAAGTTGTTCTTGTAGAATGTTGAACGACCACCCCTAACTAAAATCTATCCACTCAACAAAAATTATTTCACACCACAGACTCATCTTGGTCAGGATCGATTTGAAATCTATCATGGTTTCAGAGAAATCATACTCCATGGTTCGTTGTTCTTGTAGAATGTTGAACGACTACCCCAACTAAAATCTATCCACTCAACAAAAATTATTTCACACCACAGACTCATCTTGGTCAGGATCGATTTGAAATCTATCATGGTTTCAGAGAAATCATACTCCATATTAAGTTGTTCTTGTAGAATGTTGAACGACTACCCCAACTAAAATCTATCCACTCAACAAAAATTATTTCAGAGAAATCATACTCCATGGTTCGTTGTTCTTGTAGAATGTTGAACGACTACCCCAACTAAAATCTATCCACTCAACAAAAATTATTTCACACCACAGACTCATCTTGGTCAGGATCGATTTGAAATTTATCATGGCTTCAGAGAAATCATACTCCATGGTAAGTTGTTCTTGTAGAATATTGAACGACTACCCCTAACTAAAATCTATCCACTCAACAAAAATTATTTCACACCACAGACTCATCTTGGTCAGGATCGATTTGAAATCTATCATGGTTTCAGAGAAATCATACTCCATGGTTCGTTGTTCTTGTAGAATGTTGAACGACTACCCCAACTAAAATCTATCCACTCAACAAAAATTATTTCACACCACAGACTCATCTTGGTCAGGATCGATTTGAAATCTATCATGGTTTCAGAGAAATCATACTACATGGTAAGTTGTTCTTGTAGAATGTTGAACGACTACCCCAACTAAAATCTATCCACTCAACAAAAATTATTTCAGAGAAATCATACTCCATGGTTCGTTGTTCTTGTAGAATGTTGAACGACTACCCCAACTAAAATCTATCCACTCAACAAAAATTATTTCAGAGAAATCATACTCCATGGTTCGTTGTTCTAGTAGAATGTTGAACGACTACCCCAACTAAAATCTATCCACTCAACAAAAATTATTTCACACCACAGACTCATCTTGGTCAGGATCGATTTGAAATCTATCATGGTTTCAGAGAAATCATACTCCATGGCAAGTTGTTCTTGTAGAATGTTGAACGACTACCCCAACTAAAATCTATCCACTCACCAAACATTATTTCAGAGAAATCATACTCCATGGTTCGTTGTTCTTGTAGAATGTTGAACGACTATCCCAACTAAAATCTATCCACTCAACAAAAATTATTTCACACCACAGACTCATCTTCGTCAGGATCGTTTTGAAATCTATCATAGTTTGAGAGAAATCATACTCCATGGTTCGTTGTTCTTGTAAAATGTTGAACGACTACCCCAACTAAAATCTATCCACTCAACAAAAATTATTTCAGAGAAATCATACTCCATGGTTCGTTGTTCTTGTAGAATGTTGAACGACTACCCCAACTAAAATCTATCCACTCAACAAAAATTATTTCACACCACAGACTCATCTTGGTCAGGATCGATTTGAAATCTATCATGGTTTCAGAGAAATCATAGTCCATCGTAAGTTGTTCTTGTAGAATGTTGAACGACTATCCCAAGTAACATCTATCCACTCAACAAAAATTATTTCAGAGAAATCATACTCCATGGTTCGTTGTTCTTGTAGAATGTTGAACGACTACCCCAACTAAAATCTATCCACTCAACAAAAATTATTTCACACCACAGACTCATCTTGGTCAGGATCGATTTGAAATCTATCATGGTTTCAGAGAAACCATACTCCATGTTTCGTTGTTCTTGTAAAATGTTGAACGACTACCCCAACTAAAATCTATCCACTCAACAAAAATTATTTCACACCACAGACTCATCTTGGTCAGGATCGATTTGAAATCTATCATGGTTGCAGAGAAATCATAGTCCATGGTAAGTTGTTCTTGTAGAATGTTGAACGACTACCCCAACTAAAATCTATCCACTCAACAACAATTATTTCAGTGAAATCATACTTCATGGTAAGTTGTTCTTGTGGAATGTTGAACGACTATCCCAACTAAAATCTATCCACTCAACAAAAATTATTTCACACCACAGACTCATCTTGGTCAGGATCGATTTGAAATCTATCATGGTTTCAGAGAAATCATACTCCATGGTTCGTTGTTCTTGTAGAATGTTGAACGACTATCCCAACTAAAATCTATCCACTCAACAAAAATTATTTCAGAGAAATCATACTCCATGGTTCGTTGTTCTTGTAGAATGTTGAACGACTACCCCAACTAAAATCTATCCACTCAACAAAAATTATTTCACACCACAGACTCATCTTGGTCAGGATCGATTTGAAATCTATCATGGTTTCAGAGAAACCATACTCCATGTTTCGTTGTTCTTGTAAAATGTTGAACGACTACCCCAACTAAAATCTATCCACTCAACAAAAATTATTTCACACCACAGACTCATCTTGGTCAGGATCGATTTGAAATCTATCATGGTTTCAGAGAAATCATACTCCATGGTAAGCTGTTCTTGTAGAATGTTGAACGAGTATCCCAACTAAAATCTATCCACTCAACAAAAATTATTTCAGAGAAATCATACTCCATGGTTCGTTGTTCTTGTAGAATGTTGAACGACTACCCCAACTAAAATCTATCCACTCAACAAAAATTATTTCACACCACAGACTCATCTTGGTCAGGATCGATTTGAAATCTATCATGGTTTCAGAGAAATCATACTCCAAGGTAAGTTGTTCTTGTAGAATGTTGAACGACTACCCCAACTAAAACCTATCCACGCAACAAAAATTATTTCACACCACAGACTCATCTTGGTCAGGATCGATTTGAAATCTATCATGGTTTCAGAGAAATCATACTCCATGGTAAGTTGTTCTTGTAGAATGTTGAACGACTGCCCCAACTAAAATCTATCCACTCAACAAAAATTATTTCACACCACAGACTCATCTTGGTCAGGATCGATTTGAAATCTATCATGGTTGCAGAGAAATCATACTCCATGGTTCGTTGTTCTTGTAGAATGTTAACGACTACCCCAACTAAAATCTATCCACTCAACAAAAATTATTTCACACCACAGACTCATCTTGGTCAGGATCGATTTGAAATCTATCATGGTTTCAGAGAAATCATACTCCATGCTTCGTTGTTCTTGTAAAATGTTGAACGATTATCCCAACTAAAATCTATCCACTCAACAAAAATTATTTCACACCACAGACTCATCTTGGTCAGGATCGATTTGAAATCTATCATGGTTTCAGAGAAATCATACTCCATGCTTCGTTGTTCTGGTAGAATGTTGAACGACTACCCCAACTAAAATCTATCCACTCAACAAAAATTATTTCACACCACAGACTCATCTTGGTCAGGATCGATTTGAAATCTATCATGGTTTCAGAGAAATCATACTCCATGGTTCGTTGTTCTTGTAAAATGTTGAACGACTACCCCAACTAAAATCTATCCATTCAACAAAAATTATTTCAGAGAAATCATACTCCATGGTTCGTTGTTCTTGTAGAATGTTGAACGACTACCAAAACTAAAATATATCCACTCAACAAAAATTATTTCACACCACAGACTCATCTTGGTCAGGATCGATTTGGAATCTATCATGGTTTCAGAGAAATCATACTCCATGGTAAGTTGTTCTTGTAGAATGTTGAACGACTACCCCAACTAAAATCTAACCACTCAACAAAAATTATTTCACACCACAGACTCATCTTGGTCAGGATCGATTTGAAATCTATCATGGTTTCAGAGAAATCATACTCCATGATTCGTTGGTCTTGTAGAATGTTGAACGACTACCCCAACTAAAATCTATCCACTCAACAAAAATTATTTCACACCACAGACTCATCTTGGTCAGGATCGATTTGAAATCTATCATGGTGTCAGAGAAATCATACTCCATGCTTCGTTGTTCTTGTAAAATGTTGAACGATTATCCCAACTAAAATCTATCTACTCAACCAAAATTATTTCAGAGAAATCATACTCCGTGGTAGGTTGTTCTTGTAGAGTGTTGAACGACTATCCCAACTAAAATCTATCCACTCAACAAAAATTATTTCAGAGAAATCATACTCCATGGTTCGTTGTTCTTGTAGAATGTTGAACGACTACCCCAACTAAAATCTATCCACTCAACAAAAATTATTTCACACCACAGACTCATCTTGGTCAGGATCGATTTGAAATCTATCATGGTTGCAGAGAAATCATACTCCATGGTTCGTTGTTCTTGTAGAATGTTGAACGATTATCCCAACTAAAATCTATCCACTCAACAAAAATTATTTCAGAGAAATCATACTCCATGGTAAGTTGTTCTTGTAGAATGTTGAACGACTACCCCAACTAAAATCTATCCACTCAACAAAAATTATTTCACACCACAGACTCATCTTGGTCAGGATCGATTTGGAATCTATCATGGTTTCAGAGAAATCATACTCCATGGTAAGTTGTTCTTGTAGAATGTTGAACGACTACCCCAACTAAAATCTATCCACCGAAGGAAAAATTATTTCACACCACAGACTCATCTTGGTCAGGATCGATTTGAAATCTATCATGGTTTCAGAGAAATCATACTCCATGGTTCGTTGTTCTTGTAAAATGTTGAACGACTACCCCAACTAAAATCAATCCACTCAACAAAAATTATTTCACACCACAGACTCATCTTGGTCAGGATCGATTTGAAATCTATCATGGTTGCAGAGAAATCATACTCCATGGTTCGTTGTTCTTGTAGAATGTTTAACGACTATCCCAACTAAAATCTATCCACTCAACAAAAATTATTTCAGAGAAATCATACTCCATGGTTCGTTGTTCTTGTAGAATGTTGAACGACTACCCCAACTAAAATCTATCCACTCAACAAAAATTATTTCACACCACAGACTCATCTTGGTCAGGATCGATTTGAAATCTATCATGGTTTCAGAGAAACCATACTCCATGTTTCGTTGTTCTTGTAAAATGTTGAACGACTACCCCAACTAAAATCTATCCACTCAACAAAAATTATTTCACACCACAGACTCATCTTGGTCAGGATCGATTTGAAATCTATCATGGTTTCAGAGAAATCATGCTCCATGGTAAGCTGTTCTTGTAGAATGTTGAACGAGTATCCCAACTAAAATCTATCCACTCAACAAAAATTATTTCAGAGAAATCATACTCCATGGTTCGTTGTTCTTGTAGAATGTTGAACGACTACCCCAACTAAAATCTATCCACTCAACAAAAATTATTTCACACCACAGACTCATCTTGGTCAGGATCGATTTGAAATCTATCATGGTTTCAGAGAAATCATACTCCAAGGTAAGTTGTTCTTGTAGAATGTTGAACGACTACCCCAACTAAAACCTATCCACGCAACAAAAATTATTTCACACCACAGACTCATCTTGGTCAGGATCGATTTGAAATCTATCATGGTTTCAGAGAAATCATACTCCATGGTAAGTTGTTCTTGTAGAATGTTGAACGACTGCCAAAACTAAAATCTATGCACTCAACAAAAATTATTTCACACCACAGACTCATCTTGGTCAGGATCGATTTGAAATCTATCATGGTTGCAGAGAAATCATACTCCATGGTTCGTTGTTCTTGTAGAATGTTTAACGACTACCCCAACTAAAATCTATCCACTCAACAAAAATTATTTCACACCACAGACTCATCTTGGTCAGGATCGATTTGAAATCTATCATGGTTTCAGAGAAATCATACTCCATGCTTCGTTGTTCTTGTAAAATGTTGAACGATTATCCCAACTAAAATCTATCCACTCAACAAAAATTATTTCACACCACAGACTCATCTTGGTCAGGATCGATTTGAAATCTATCATGGTTTCAGAGAAATCATACTCCATGTTTCGTTGTTCTGGTAGAATGTTGAACGACTACCCCAACTAAAATCTATCCACTCAACAAAAATTATTTCACACCACAGACTCATCTTGGTCAGGATCGATTTGAAATCTATCATGGTTTCAGAGAAATCATACTCCATGGTTCGTTGTTCTTGTAAAATGTTGAACGACTACCCCAACTAAAATCTATCCATTCAACAAAAATTATTTCAGAGAAATCATACTCCATGGTTCGTTGTTCTTGTAGAATGTTGAACGACTACCAAAACTAAAATATATCCACTCAACAAAAATTATTTCACACCACAGACTCATCTTGGTCAGGATCGATTTGGAATCTATCATGGTTTCAGAGAAATCATACTCCATGGTAAGTTGTTCTTGTAGAATGTTGAACGACTACCCCAACTAAAATCTATCCACTCAACAAAAATTATTTCACACCACAGACTCATCTTGGTCAGGATCGATTTGAAATCTATCATGATTTCAGAGAAATCATACTCCATGATTCGTTGGTCTTGTAGAATGTTGAACGACTACCCCAACTAAAATCTATCCACTCAACAAAAATTATTTCACACCACAGACTCATCTTGGTCAGGATCGATTTGAAATCTATCATGGTGTCAGAGAAATCATACTCCATGCTTCGTTGTTCTTGTAAAATGTTGAACGATTATCCCAACTAAAATCTATCTACTCAACCAAAATTATTTCAGAGAAATCATACTCCGTGGTAGGTTGTTCTTGTAGAGTGTTGAACGACTATCCCAACTAAAATCTATCCACTCAACAAAAATTATTTCAGAGAAATCATACTCCATGGTTCGTTGTTCTTGTAGAATGTTGAACGACTACCCCAACTAAAATCTATCCACTCAACAAAAATTATTTCACAGCACAGACTCATCTTGGTCAGGATCGATTTGAAATCTATCATGGTTGCAGAAAAATCATACTCCATGGTTCGTTGTTCTTGTAGAATGTTGAACGATTATCCCAACTAAAATCTATCCACTCAACAAAAATTATTTCAGAGAAATCATACTCCATGGTAAGTTGTTCTTGTAGAATGTTGAACGACTACCCCAACTAAAATCTATCCACTCAACAAAAATTATTTCACACCACAGACTCATCTTGGTCAGGATCGATTTGAAATCTATCATGGTTTCAGAGAAATCATACTCCATGGTAAGTTGTTCGTGTAGAATGTTGAACGACTACCCCAACTAAAATCTATCCACTCAACAAAAATTATTTCACACCACAGACTCATCTTGGTCAGGATCGATTTGAAATCTATCATGGTTGCAGAGAAATCATACTCCATGCTTCGTTGTTCTGGTAGAATGTTGAACGACTACCCCAACTAAAATCTATCCACTCAACAACAATTATTTCACACCACAGACTCATCTTGGTCAGGATCGATTTGAAATCTATCATGGTTTCAGAGAAATCATACTCCATGGTTCGTTGTTCTTGTAAAATGTTGAACGACTACCCCAACTAAAATCTATCCACTCAACAAAAATTATGTCAGAGAAATCATACTCCATGGTTCGTTGTTCTTGTAGAATGTTGAACGACTACCCATAACTAAAATCTATCCACTCAACAAAAATTATTTCAGAGAAATCATACTCCATGGTAAGTTGTTCTTGTAGAATGTTGAACGACTACCCCAACTAAAATCTATCCACTCAACAAAAATTATTTTACACCACAGACTCATCTTGGTCAGGATCGATTTGAAATCTATCATGGTTTCAGAAAAATCATACTCCATGGTAAGTTGTTCGTGTAGAATGTTGAACGACTACCCCAACTAAAATCTATCCACTCAACAAAAATTATTTCACACCACAGACTCATCTTGGTCAGGATCGATTTGAAATCTATCATGGTTGCAGAGAAATCATACTCCATGGTTCGTTGTTCTTGTAGAATGTTTAACGACTACCATAACTAAAATCTATCCCGTCAACAAAAATTATTTCACACCACAGACTCATCTTGGTCAGGATCGATTTGAAATCTATCATGGTTTCAGAGAAATCATACTCCATGCTTCGTTGTTCTTGTAAAATGTTGAACGATTATCCCAACTAAAATCTATCCACTCAACAAAAATTATTTCAGAGAAATCATACTCCATATTTCGTTGTTCTTGTAGAATGTTGAACGACTACCCATAACTAAAATCTATCCACTCAACAAAAATTATTTCAGAGAAATCATACTCCATGGTAAGTTGTTCTTGTAGAATGTTGAACGACTACCCCAACTAAAATCTATCCACTCAACAAAAATTATTTCACACCACAGACTCATCTTGGTCAGGATCGATTTGAAATCTATCATGGTTGCAGAGAAATCATACTCCATGGTTCGTTGTTCTGGTAGAATGTTGAACGACTACCCCAACTAAAATCTACCCACCGAAGCAAAAATTATTTCACACCACAGACTCATCTTGGTCAGGATCGATTTGAAATCTATCATGGTTTCAGAGAAATCATACTCCATGGTAAGTTGTTCTGGTAGAATGTTGAACGACTACCCCTAACTAAAATCTATCCACTCAACAAAAATTATTTCACACCACAAACTCATCTTGGTCAGGATCGATTTGAAATCTATCATGGTTTCAGAGAAATCATACTCCATGGTTCGTTGTTCTGGTAGAATGTTGAACGACTACCCCAACTAAAATCTATCCACTCAACAAAAATTATTTCACACCACAGACTCATCTTGGTCGGGATCGATTTGAAATCTATCATGGTTGCAGAGAAATCATACTCCATGGTTCGTTGTTCTTGTAGAATGTTTAACGACTACCCCAACTAAAATCTATCCCGTCAACAAAAATTATTTCACACCACAGACTCATCTTGGTCAGGATCGATTTGAAATCTATCATGGTTTCAGAGAAATCATACTCCATGCTTCGTTGTTCTTGTAAAATGTTGAACGATTATCCCAACTAAAATCTATCCACTCAACAAAAATTATTTCACACCACAGACTCATCTTGGTCAGGATCGATTTGAAATCTATCATGGTTTCAGAGAAATCATACTCCATGGTTCGTTGTTCTTGTAAAATGTTGAACGACTACCCCAACTAAAATCTATCCACTCAACAAAAATTATTTCAGAGAAATCATACTCCATGGTTCGTTGTTCTTGTAGAATGTGGAACGACTACCCATAACTAAAATCTATCCACTCAACAAAAATTATTTCAGAGAAATCATACTCCATGGTAAGTTGTTCTTGTAGAATGTTGAACGACTACCCCAACTAAAATCTATCCACTCAACAAAAATTATTTCACACCACAGACTCATCTTGGTCAGGATCGATTTGAAATTTATCATGGTTTCAGAGAAATCATACTCCATGGTAAGTTGTTCGTGTAGAATGTTGAACGACTACCCCAACTAAAATCTAACCACTCAACAAAAATTATTTCACACCACAGACTCATCTTGGTCAGGATCGATTTGAAATCTATCATGGTTGCAGAGAAATCATACTCCATGCTTCGTTGTTCTGGTAGAATGTTGAACGACTACCCCAACTAAAATCTATCCACTCAACAAAAATTATTTCACACCACAGACTCATCTTGGTCAGGATCGATTTGAAATCTATCATGGTTTCAGAGAAATCATACTCCATGGTTCGTTGTTCTTGTAAAATGTTGAACGACTACCCCAACTAAAATCTATCCACTCAACAAAAATTATTTCAGAGAAATCATACTCCATGGTTCGTTGTTCTTGTAGAATGTTGAACGACTACCCATAACTAAAATCTATCCACTCAACAAAAATTATTTCAGAGAAATCATACTCCATGGTAAGTTGTTCTTGTAGAATGTTGAACGACTACCCCAACTAAAATCTATCCACTCAACAAAAATTATTTCACACCACAGACTCATCTTGGTCAGGATCGATTTGAAATCTATCATGGTTTCAGAGAAATCATACTCCATGGTTCGTTGTTCTTGTAGAATGTTGAACGACTACCCCAACTAAAATCTATCCACTCAACAAAAATTATTTCACACCACAGACTCATCTTGGTCAGGATCGATTTGAAATCTATCATGGTTGCAGAGAAATCATACTCCATGCTTCGTTGTTCTGGTAGAATGTTGAACGACTACCCCAACTAAAATCTATCCACTCAACAAAAATTATTTCACACCACAGACTCATCTTGGTCAGGATCGATTTGAAATCTATCATGGTTTCAGAGAAATCATACTCCATGGTTCGTTGTTCTTGTAAAATGTTGAACGACTACCCCAACTAAAATTTATCCACTCAACAAAAATTATTTCAGAGAAATCATACTCCATGGTTCGTTGTTCTTGTAGAATGTTGAACGACTACCCATAACTAAAATCTATCCACTCAACAAAAATTATTTCAGAGAAATCATACTCCATGTTAAGTTGTTCTTGTAGAATGTTGAACGACTACCCCAACTAAAATCTATCCACTCAACAAAAATTATTTCACACCACAGACTCATCTTGGTCAGGATCGATTTGAAATCTATCATGGTTTCAGAGAAATCATACTCCATGGTAAGTTGTTCGTGTAGAATGTTGAACGACTACCCCAACTAAAATCTATCCACTCAACAAAAATTATTTCACACCACAGACTCATCTTGGTCGGGATCGATTTGAAATCTATCATGGTTGCAGAGAAATCATACTCCATGGTTCGTTGTTCTTGTAGAATGTTTAACGACTACCCCAACTAAAATCTATCCCGTCAACAAAAATTATTTCACACCACAGACTCATCTTGGTCAGGATCGATTTGAAATCTATCATGGTTTCAGAGAAATCATACTCCATGCTTCGTTGTTCTTGTAAAATGTTGAACGATTATCCCAACTAAAATCTATCCACTCAACAAAAATTATTTCACACCACAGACTCATCTTGGTCAGGATCGATTTGAAATCTATCATGGTTTCAGAGAAATCATACTCCATGGTTCGTTGTTCTTGTAAAATGTTGAACGACTACCCCAACTAAAATCTATCCACTCAACAAAAATTATTTCAGAGAAATCATACTCCATGGTTCGTTGTTCTTGTAGAATGTGGAACGACTACCCATAACTAAAATCTATCCACTCAACAAAACTTATTTCAGAGAAATCATACTCCATGGTAAGTTGTTCTTGTAGAATGTTGAACGACTACCCCAACTAAAATCTATCCACTCAACAAAAATTATTTCACACCACAGACTCATCTTGGTCAGGATCGATTTGAAATTTATCATGGTTTCAGAGAAATCATACTCCATGGTAAGTTGTTCGTGTAGAATGTTGAACGACTACCCCAACTAAAATCTAACCACTCAACAAAAATTATTTCACACCACAGACTCATCTTGGTCAGGATCGATTTGAAATCTATCATGGTTGCAGAGAAATCATACTCCATGCTTCGTTGTTCTGGTAGAATGTTGAACGACTACCCCAACTAAAATCTATCCACTCAACAAAAATTATTTCACACCACAGACTCATCTTGGTCAGGATCGATTTGAAATCTATCATGGTTTCAGAGAAATCATACTCCATGGTTCGTTGTTCTTGTAAAATGTTGAACGACTACCCCAACTAAAATCTATCCACTCAACAAAAATTATTTCAGAGAAATCATACTCCATGGTTCGTTGTTCTTGTAGAATGTTGAACGACTACCCATAACTAAAATCTATCCACTCAACAAAAATTATTTCAGAGAAATCATACTCCATGGTAAGTTGTTCTTGTAGAATGTTGAACGACTACCCCAACTAAAATCTATCCACTCAACAAAAATTATTTCACACCACAGACTCATCTTGGTCAGGATCGATTTGAAATCTATCATGGTTTCAGAGAAATCATACTCCATGGTAAGTTGTTCGTGTAGAATGTTGAACGACTACCCCAACTAAAATCTATCCACTCAACAAAAATTATTTCACACCACAGACTCATCTTGGTCAGGATCGATTTGAAATCTATCATGGTTGCAGAGAAATCATACTCCATGGTTCGTTGTTCTTGTAGAATGTTGAACGACTACCCCAACTAAAATCTATCCCGTCAACAAAAATTATTTCACACCACAGACTCATCTTGGTCAGGATCGATTTGAAATCTATCATGGTTTCAGAGAAATCATACTCCATGCTTCGTTGTTCTTGTAAAATGTTGAACGATTATCCCAACTAAAATCTATCCACTCAACAAAAATTATTTCACACCACAGACTCATCTTGGTCAGGATCGATTTGAAATCTATCATGGTTTCAGAGAAATCATACTCCATGCTTCGTTGTTCTGGTAGAATGTTGAACGACTACCCCAACTAAAATCTATCCACTCAACAAAAATTATTTCACACCACAGACTCATCTTGGTCAGGATCGATTTGAAATCTATCATGGTTTCAGAGAAATCATACTCCATGGTTCGTTGTTCTTGTAAAATGTTGAACGACTACCCCAACTAAAATCTATCCACTCAAAAAAAATTATTTCAGAGAAATCATACTCCATGGTTCGTTGTTCTTGTAGAATGTTGAACGACTACCTATAACTAAAATCTATCCACTCAACAAAAATTATTTCACACCACAGACTCATCTTGGTCAGGATCGATTTGAAATCTATCATGGTTTCAGAGAAATCATACTCCATGCTTCGTTGTTCTTGTAAAATGTTGAACGATTATCCCAACTAAAATCTATCCACTCAACAAAAATTATTTCACACCACAGACTCATCTTGGTCAGGATCGATTTGAAATCTATCATGGTTTCAGAGAAAAACATACTCCATGGTAAGTTGTTTTTGTAGAATGTTGAACGACTACCCCAACTAAAATCTATCAACTCAACAAAAATTATTTCACACCACAGACTCATCTTGGTCAGGATCGATTTGAAATCTTTCATGGTTGCAGAGAAATCATACTCCATGTTTCGTTGTTCTTGTAGAATGTTGAACGACTACCCCTAACTAAAATCTATCCACTCAACAAAAATTATTTCACACCACAGACTCATCTTGGTCAGGATCGATTTGAAATCTATCATGGTTTCAGAGAAATCATACTCCATGCTTCGTTGTTCTTGTAAAATGTTGAACGATTATCCCAACTAAAATCTATCCACTCAACAAAAATTATTTCAGAGATATCATACTCCATGGTAAGTTGTTCTTGTAGAGTGTTGAACGACTATCCCAACTAAAATCTATCCACTCAACAAAAATTATTTCAGAGAAATCATACGCCATGATTCGTTGTTCTTGTAGAATGTTGAACGACTACCCCAACTAAAATCTATCCACTCAACAAAAATTATTTCACAGCACAGACTCATCTTGGTCAGGATCGATTTGAAATCTATCATGGTTGCAGAGAAATCATACTCCATGGTTCGTTGTTCTTGTAGAATGTTGAACGATTATCCCAACTAAAATCTATCCACTCAACAAAAATTATTTCAGAGAAATCATACTCCATGGTAAGTTGTTCTTGTAGAATGTTGAACGACTACCCCAACTAAAATCTATAGACTCAACAAAAATTATTTCACACCACAGACTCATCTTGGTCAGGATCGATTTGAAATCTATCATGGTTTCAGAGAAATCATGCTCCATGTTTCGTTGTTCTTGTAAAATGTTGAACGACTACCCCAACAAAAATCTATCCACTCAACAAAAATTATTTCACACCACAGACTCATCTTGGTCAGGATCGATTTGAAATCTATCATGGTTTCAGAGAAATCATACTCCATGGTTCGTTGTTCTTGTAGAATGTTGAACGACTATCCCAACTAAAATCTATCCACTCAACAAAAATTATGTCACACCACAGACTCATCTTGGTCAGGATCGATTTGAAATCTATCATGGTTTCAGAGAAATAATAGTCCATGGTAAGTTGTTCTTGTAGAATGTTGAACGAATATCCCAACTAAAATCTATCAACTCTACAAAAATTATTTCAGAGAAATCATACTCCATGGTTCGTTGTTCTTGTAGAATGTTGAACGACTACCCCAACTAAAATCTATCCACTCAACAAAAATTATTTCACACCACAGACTCATCTTGGTCAGGATCGATTTGAAATCTATCATGGTTGCAGAGAAATCATACTCCATGGTTCGTTGTTCTTGTAAAATGTTGAACGACTACCCCAACTAAAATCTATCCACCGAAGCAAAAATTATTTCACACCACAGACTCATCTTGGTCAGGATCGATTTGAAATCTATCATGGTTTCAGAGAAATCATACTCCATGCTTCGTTGTTCTTGTAGAATGTTGAACGACTACCCCTAACTAAAATCTATCCACTCAACAAAAATTATTTCACACCACAGACTCATCTTGGTCAGGATCGATTTGAAATCTATCATGGTTTCAGAGAAATAATACTCCATGGTTCGTTGTTCTGGTAGAATGTTGAACGACTACCCCAACTAAAATCTATCCACTCAACAAAAATTATTTCACACCACAGACTCATCTTGGTCAGGATTGATTTGAAATCTATTATGGTTTCAGAGAAATCATACTCCATGTTTCGTTGTTCTTGTAGAATGTTGAACGACTACCCCTAACTAAAATCTATCCACTCAACAAAAATTATTTCACACCACAGACTCATCTTGATCATAATCGATTGAAATCTATCATGGTTTAAGAGAAATCATACTCCATGGTTCGTTGTTCTGGTAGAATGTTGAACGACTACCCCAACTAAAATCTATCCACCGAAGCAAAAATTATTTCACACCACAGACTCATCTTGGTCAGGATCGATTTGAAATCTATCATGGTTTCAGAGAAATCATACTCCATGCTTCGCTGTTCTTGTAGAATGTTGAACGACTATCCCAACTAAAATCTATCCACTCAACAAAAATTATTTCACACCACAGTCTCATCTTGGTCAGGATCGATTTGAAATCTATCATGGTTGCAGAGAAATCATACTCCATGTTTCGTTGTTCTGGTAGAATGTTGAACGACTACCCCAACTAAAATCTATCCACTCAACAAAAATTATTTCACACCACAGACTCATCTTGGTCAGGATTGATTTGAAATCTATCATGGTTTCAGAGAAATCATACTCCATGCTTCGTTGTTCTTGTAGAATGTTGAACGACTACCCCTAACTAAAATCTATCCACTCAACAAAAATTATTTCACACCACAGACTCATCTTGGTCAGGATCGATTTGAAATCTATCATGGTTTCAGAGAAATCATACTCCATGGTTCGTTGTTCTTGTAGAATGTTGAACGACTACCCCAACTAAAATCTATCCACCGAAGCAAAAATTATTTCACACCACAGACTCATCTTGGTCAGGATCGATTTGAAATCTATCATGGTTTCAGAGAAATCATACTCCATGCTTCGTTGTTCTTGTAGAATGTTGAACGACTACCCCTAACTAAAATCTATAAACTCAACAAAAATTATTTCACACCACAGACTCATATTGGTCAGGATCGATTTGAAATCTATCATGGTTTCAGAGAAATCATACTCCATGGTTCGTTGTTCTTGTAGAATGTTGAACGACTACCCCAACTAAAATCTATCCACTCAACAAAAATTATTTCAGAGAAATCATACTCCATGGTTCGTTGTTCTTGTAGAATGTTGAACGACTATCCCAACTAAAATCTATCCACTCAACAAAAATTATTTCACACCACAGACTCATCTTGGTCAGGATTGATTTGAAATCTATTATGGTTTCAGAGAAATCATACTCCATGTTTCGTTGTTCTTGTAGAATGTTGAACGACTACCCCTAACTAAAATCTATCCACTCAAAAAAATTATTTCACACCACAGACTCATCTTGATCAGGATCGATTGAAATCTATCATGGTTTCAGAGAAATCATACTCCATGGATCGTTGTTCTGGTAGAATGTTGAACGACTACCCCAACTAAAATCTATCCACTCAACAAAAATTATTTCACACCACAGACTCATCTTGATCAGGATCGATTGAAATCTATCATGGTTTCAGAGAAATCATACTCCATGGCTCGTTGTTCTGGTAGAATATTGAACGACTAGCCCCAACTAAAATCTATCCACTCAACAAAAATTATTTCAGAGAAATCATAGTCCATGGTAAGTTGTTCTTGTAGAATGTTGAACGACTACCCCTAACTAAAATCTATCCACTCAACAAAAATTATTTCACACCACAGACTCATCTTGGTCAGGATCGATTTGAAATCTATCATGGTTTCAGACAAATCATAGTCCATGGTTCGTTGTTCTTGTAGAATGTTGAACGACTACCCCAACTAAAATCTATCCACTCAACAAAAATTAGTTCACACCACAGACTCATCTTGGTCAGGATCGATTTGAAATCTATCATGTTTTCAGAGAAATCATACTCCATGGTTCGTTGTTCTTGTAGAATGTTGAACGACTATCCCAACTAAAATCTATCCACTCAACAAAAATTATTTCACACCACAGACTCATCTTGGTCAGGATTGATTTGAAATCTATTATGGTTTCAGAGAAATCATACTCCATGGTTCGCTGTTCTTGTAGAATGTTGAACGACTACCCCTAACTAAAATCTATCCACTCAACAAAAATTATTTCACACCACAGACTCATCTTGGTCAGGATCGATTTGAAATCTATCATGGTTGCAGAGAAATCATACTCCATGGTTCGTTGTTCTGGTAGAATGTTGAACGACTACCCCAACTAAAATCTATCCACCGAAGCAAAAATTATTTCACACCACAGACTCATCTTTGTCAGGATCGATTTGAAAACTATCATAGTTTCAGAGAAATCATACTCCATGGTTCGTTGTTCTTGTAGAATGTTGAACGACTATCCCAACTAAAATCTATCCACTCAACAAAAATTATTTCACACCACAGACTCATCTTGGTCAGGATCGGTTTGAAATCTATCATGGTTTCAGAGAAATCATACTCCATGGTTCGTTGTTCTGGTAGAATGTTGAATGACTACCCCAACTAAAATCTATCCACTCAACAAAAATTATTTCACACCACAGACTCATCTTGGTCAGGATCGATTTGAAATCTATCATGGTTTCAGAGAAATCATACTCCATGGTTCGTTGTTCTGGTAGAATGTTGAACGACTACCCCAACTAAAATCTATCCACTCAACGAAAATTATTTGGCACCACAGACTCATCTTGGTCAGGATCGATTTGAAATCTATCATGGTTTCAGAGAAATCATACTAAATGTCTCGTTGTTCTTGTAGAATGTTGAACGACTACCCCAACTAAGATCTATCCACTCAATAAAAATTATTTCACACCACAGACTCATCTTGGTCAGGATCGATTTGAAATCTATCATGGTTTCAGAGAAATCATACTCCATGGTAAGTTGTTCTTGTAGAATGTTGAACGACTACCCCAACTCAAATCTATCCACTCAACAAAAATTATTTCACACCACAGACTCATCTTGGTCAGGATCGATTTGAAATCTATCATGGTTGCAGAGAAATCATACTCCATGGTAAGTTGTTCTTGTAGAATGTTGAACGACTACCCCAACTAAAATCTACCCACTCAACAAAAATTATTTCAGAGAAATCATACTCCATGGTAAGTTGTTCTTGTAGAATGTTGAACGACAATCCCAACTAAAATCTATCCGTTCAATAAAAATTATTTCACACCACAGACTCATCTTGGTCAGGATCGATTTGAAATCTATCATGGTTTCAGAGAAATCATACTCCATGGTTTGTTGTTCTTGTAGAATGTTGAACGACTACCCCAACTAAAATCTATCCACTCAACAAAAATTATTTCAGAGAAATCATAGTCCATGGTAACTTGTTCTTGTAGAATGTTGAACGACTACCCCAACTAAAATCTATCCACTCAACAAAAATTATTTCACACCACAGACTCATCTTGATCAGGATCGATTGAAATCTATCATGGTTTCAGAGAAATCATACTCCATGGCTCGTTGTTCTGGTAGAATGTTGAACGACTAGCCCCAACTAAAATCTATCCACTCAACAAAAATTATTTCACACCACAGACTCATCTTGGTCAGGATTGATTTGAAATCTATTATGGTTTCAGGGAAATCATACTCCATGGTTCGTTGTTCTTGTAGAGTGTTGAACGACTACCCCTAACTAAAATCTATCCACTCAACAAAAATTATTTCACACCACAGACTCATCTTGGTCAATATCGATTTGAAATCTATCATGGTTGCAGAGAAATCATACTCCATGGTTCGTTGTTCTGGTAGAATGTTGAACGACTACCCCAACTAAAATCTATCCACCGAAGCAAAAATTATTTCACACCACAGACTCATCTTGGTCAGGATCGATTTGAAATCTATCATGGTTTCAGAGAAATCATACTCCATGCTTCGTTGTTCTTGTAGAATGTTGAACGACTACACCAACTAAAATCTATCCACTCAACAAAAATTATTTCACACCACAGACTCATCTTGGTCAGGATCGATTTGAAATCTATCATGGTTTCAGAGAAATCATACTCCATGGTAAGTTGTTCTTGTAGAATGTTGAACGAGTATCCCAACTAAAATCTATCCACACAACAAAAATTATTTCAGAGAAATCATACTCCATGGTTCGTTGTTCTTGTAGAATGTTGAACGACTACCCCAACTAAAATCTATCCACTCAACAAAAATTATTTCACACCACAGACTCATCTTGGTCAGGATCGATTTGAAATCTATCATGGTTTCAGAGAAATCATACTCAATGGTGCGTTGTTCTTGTAGAATGTTGAACGACTACCCCAACTAAAATCTATCCACTCAACAAAAATTATTTCAGAGAAATCATACTCCATGGTTCGTTGTTCTTGTAGAATGTTGAACGACTACCCCAACTAAAATCTATCCACTCAACAAAAATTATTTCACACCACAGACTCATCTTGGTCAGGATCGATTTGAAATCTATCATGGTTTCAGAGAAATCATACTCCATGGTGCGTTGTTCTTATAGAATGTTGAACGACTACCCCTAACTAAAATCTATCCACTCAACAAAAATTATTTCACACCACAGACTCATCTTGGTCAGGATCAATTTGAAATCTATCATGGTTTCAGAGAAATCATACTCCATGGTAAGTTGTTCTTGTAGAATGTTGAACGACTACCCCAACTAAAATCTATCCACTCAACAAAAATTATTTCAGAGAAATCATGCTCCATGGTAAGTTGTTCTTGTAGAATGTTGAACGACTACCCCAACTAAAATCTATCCACTCAACAAAAATTATTTCAGAGAAATCATAGTCCATGGTAAGTTGTTCTTGTAGAATGTTGCACGACTACCCCAACTAAAATCTATCCACTCAACAAAAAAATATTTCAAAGAAATCATAGTCCATGGTAAGTTGTTCTTGTAGAATGTTGAACGACTATCCCAACTAAAATCTATCCACTCAACAAAAATTATTTCATACCACAGACTCATCTTGGTCAGGATCGATTTGAAATATATCATGGTTTCAGAGAAATCATACTCCATGGTAAGTTGTTCTTGTAAAATGTTGAACGACTATCCCAACTAAAATCTATCCACTCAACAAAAATTATTTCAGAGAAATCATACTCCATGGTAAGTTGTTCTTGTAGAATGTTGAACGACTATCCCAACTAAAATCTATCCACTCAATAAAAATTATTTCACACCACAGACTCATCTTGGTCAGGATCGATTTGAAATCTATCATGGTTTCAGAGAAATCATACTCCATGGTAAGTTGTTCTTGTAGAATGTTGAACGACTACCCCAACTAAAATCTATCCACTCAACAAAAATTATTTCACACCACAG
This sequence comes from Xylota sylvarum, assembly GCA_905220385.1. NCBI lineage: Eukaryota > Metazoa > Arthropoda > Insecta > Diptera > Syrphidae > Xylota > Xylota sylvarum. The sequence goes on from CAJMZQ010000093.1 coordinate 460,143, forward strand.
ACTCATCTTGGTCAGGATCGATTTGAAATCTATCATGGTTGCAGAGAAATCATACTCCATGGTAAGTTGTTCTTGCAGAATGTTGAACGACTACCCCAACTAAAATCTACCCACTCAACAAAAATTATTTCAGAGAAATCATACTCCATGGTAAGTTGTTCTTGTAGAATGTTGAACGACAATCCCAACTAAAATCTATCCGCTCAATAAAAATTATTTCACACCACAGACTCATCTTGGTCAGGATCGATTTGAAATCTATCATGGTTTCAGAGAAATCATACTCCATGATTTGTTGTTCTTGTAGAATGTTGAACGACTACCCCAACTAAAATCTATCCACTCAACAAAAATTATTTCAGAGAAATCATAGTCCATGGTAAGTTGTTTTTGTAGAATGTTGAACGACTACCCCAACTAAAATCTATCCACTCAACAAAAATTATTTGACACCACAGACTCATCTTGATCAGGATCGATTGAAATCTATCATGGTTTCAGAGAAATCATACTCCATGGCTCGTTGTTCTGGTAGAATATTGAACGACTAGCCCCAACTAAAATCTATCCACTCAACAAAAATTATTTCAGAGAAATCATAGTCCATGGTAAGTTGTTCTTGTAGAATGTTGAACGACTACCCCTAACTAAAATCTATCCACTCAACAAAAATTATTTCACACCACAGACTCATCTTGGTCAGGATCGATTTGAAATCTATCATGGTTTCAGACAAATCATAGTCCATGGTTCGTTGTTCTTGTAGAATGTTGAACGACTACCCCAACTAAAATCTATCCACTCAACAAAAATTAGTTCACACCACAGACTCATCTTGGTCAGGATCGATTTGAAATCTATCATGTTTTCAGAGAAATCATACTCCATGGTTCGTTGTTCTTGTAGAATGTTGAACGACTATCCCAACTAAAATCTATCCACTCAACAAAAATTATTTCACACCACAGACTCATCTTGGTCAGGATCGATTTGAAATCGATCATGGTTTCAGAGAAATCATACTCCATGGTTCGTTGTTCTTGTAGAATGTTGAACGACTACCCCTAAATAAAATCTATCCACTCAACAAAAATTATTTCACACCACAGACTCATCTTGATCAGGATCGATTGAAATCTATCATGGTTTCAGAGAAATCATACTCCATGGCTCGTTGTTCTGGTAGAATGTTGAACGACTAGCCCCAACTAAAATCTATCCACTCAACAAAAATTATTTCACACCACAGACTCATCTTGGTCAGGATTGATTTGAAATCTATTATGGTTTCAGAGAAATCATACTCCATGGTTCGCTGTTCTTGTAGAATGTTGAACGACTACCCCTAACTAAAATCTATCCACTCAACAAAAATTATTTCACACCACAGACTCATCTTGGTCAGGATCGATTTGAAATCTATCATGGTTGCAGAGAAATCATACTCCATGGTTCGTTGTTCTGGTAGAATGTTGAACGACTACCCCAACTAAAATCTATCCACCGAAGCAAAAATTATTTCACACCACAGACTCATCTTGGTCAGGATCGATTTGAAAACTATCATAGTTTCAGAGAAATCATACTCCATGGTTCGTTGTTCTTGTAGAATGTTGAACGACTATCCCAACTAAAATCTATCCACTCAACAAAAATTATTTCACACCACAGACTCATCTTGGTCAGGATCGATTTGAAATCTATCATGGTTTCAGAGAAATCATACTCCATGGTTCGTTGTTCTGGTAGAATGTTGAATGACTACCCCAACTAAAATCTATCCACTCAACAAAAATTATTTCACACCACAGACTCATCTTGGTCAGGATCGATTTGAAATCTATCATGGTTTCAGAGAAATCATACTCCATGGTTCGTTGTTCTGGTAGAATGTTGAACGACTACCCCAACTAAAATCTATCCACTCAACGAAAATTATTTGGCACCACAGACTCATCTTGGTCAGGATCGATTTGAAATCTATCATGGTTTCAGAGAAATCATACTAAACGTCTCGTTGTTCTTGTAGAATGTTGAACGACTACCCCAACTAAGATCTATCCACTCAATAAAAATTATTTCACACCACAGACTCATCTTGGTCAGGATCGATTTGAAATCTATCATGGTTTCAGAGAAATCATACTCCATGGTAAGTTGTTCTTGTAGAATGTTGAGCGACTACCCCAACTAAAATCTATCCACTCAACAAAAATTATTTCACACCACAGACTCATCTTGGTCAGGATCGATTTGAAATCTATCATGGTTGCAGAGAAATCATACTCCATGGTAAGTTGTTCTTGTAGAATGTTGAACGACTACCCCAACTAAAATCTACCCACTCAACAAAAATTATTTCAGAGAAATCATACTCCATGGTAAGTTGTTCTTGTAGAATGTTGAACGACAATCCCAACTAAAATCTATCCGTTCAATAAAAATTATTTCACACCACAGACTCATCTTGGTCAGGATCGATTTGAAATCTATCATGGTTTCAGAGAAATCATACTCCATGGTTTGTTGTTCTTGTAGAGTGTTGAACGACTACCCCAACTAAAATCTATCCACTCAACAAAAATTATTTCAGAGAAATCATAGTCCATGGTAAGTTGTTCTTGTAGAATGTTGAACGACTACCCCAACTAAAATCTATCCACTCAACAAAAATTATTTCACACCACAGACTCATCTTGATCAGGATCGATTGAAATCTATCATGGTTTCAGAGAAATCATACTCCATGGCTCGTTGTTCTGGTAGAATGTTGAACGACTAGCCCCAACTAAAATCTATCCACTCAACAAAAATTATTTCACACCACAGACTCATCTTGGTCAGGATTGATTTGAAATCTATTATGGTTTCAGAGAAATCATACACCATGGTTCGTTGTTCTTGTAGAGTGTTGAACGACTACCCCTAACTAAAATCTATCCACTCAACAAAAATTATTTCACACCACAGACTCATCTTGGTCAAAATCGATTTGAAATCTATCATGGTTGCAGAGAAATCATACTCCATGGTTCGTTGTTCTGGTAGAATGTTGAACGACTACCCCAACTAAAATCTATCCACCGAAGCAAAAATTATTTCACACCACAGACTCATCTTGGTCAGGATCGATTTGAAATCTATCATGGTTTCAGAGAAATCATACTCCATGCTTCGTTGTTCTTGTAGAATGTTGAACGACTACACCAACTAAAATCTATCCACTCAACAAAAATTATTTCACACCACAGACTCATCTTGGTCAGGATCGATTTGAAATCTATCATGGTTTCAGAGAAATCATACTCCATGGTAAGTTGTTCTTGTAGAATGTTGAACGAGTATCCCAACTAAAATCTATCCACACAACAAAAATTATTTCAGAGAAATCATACTCCATGGTTCGTTGTTCTTGTAGAATGTTGAACGACTACCCCAACTAAAATCTATCCACTCAACAAAAATTATTTCACACCACAGACTCATCTTGGTCAGGATCGATTTGAAATCTATCATGGTTTCAGAGAAATCATACTCAATGGTGCGTTGTTCTTGTAGAATGTTGAACGACTACCCCAACTAAAATCTATCCACTCAACAAAAATTATTTCAGAGAAATCATACTCCATGTTTCGTTGTTCTTGTAGAATGTTGAACGACTACCCCAACTAAAATCTATCCACTCAACAAAAATTATTTCACACCACAGACTCATCTTGGTCAGGATCGATTTGAAATCTATCATGGTTTCAGAGAAATCATACTCCATGGTGCGTTGTTCTTATAGAATGTTGAACGACTACCCCTAACTAAAATCTATCCACTCAACAAAAATTATTTCACACCACAGACTCATCTTGGTCAGGATCGATTTGAAATCTATCATGGTTTCAGAGAAATCATACTCCATGGTAAGTTGTTCTTGTAGAATGTTGAACGACTACCCCAACTAAAATCTATCCACTCAACAAAAATTATTTCAGAGAAATCATGCTCCATGGTAAGTTGTTCTTGTAGAATGTTGAACGACTACCCCAACTAAAATCTATCCACTCAACAAAAATTATTTCAGAGAAATCATAGTCCATGGTAAGTTGTTCTTGTAGAATGTTGCACGACTACCCCAACTAAAATCTATCCACTCAACAAAAAAATATTTCAAAGAAATCATAGTCCATGGTAAGTTGTTCTTGTAGAATGTTGAACGACTATCCCAACTAAAATCTATCCACTCAACAAAAATTATTTCATACCACAGACTCATCTTGGTCAGGATCGATTTGAAATATATCATGGTTTCAGAGAAATCATACTCCATGGTAAGTTGTTCTTGTAAAATGTTGAACGACTATCCCAACTAAAATCTATCCACTCAACAAAAATTATTTCAGAGAAATCATACTCCATGGTAAGTTGTTCTTGTAGAATGTTGAACGACTATCCCAACTAAAATCTATCCACTCAACAAAAATTATTTCACACCACAGACTCATCTTGGTCAGGATCGATTTGTAATCTATCATGGTTTCGGAGAAATCATAGTCCATGGTAAGTTGTTCTTGTAGAATATTGAACGACTACCCCAACTAAAATCTATCCACTCAACAAAAATTATTTCAGAGAAATCATACTCCATGGTTCGTTGTTCTTGTAGAATGTTGAACGACTACCCCAAATAAAATCTATCCACTCAACAAAAATTATTTCACACCACAGACTCATCTTGGTCAGGATCGATTTGAAATCTATCATGGTTTCAGAGAAATCATACTCCATGGTTCGTTGTTCTTGTAGAATATTGAACGACTACCCCTAACTAAAATCTATAAACTCAACAAAAATTATTTCACACCACAGACTCATCTTGGTCAGGATCGATTTGAAATCTATCATGGTTTCAGAGAAATCATACTCCATGGTTCGTTGTTCTTGTAAAATGTTGAACGACTACCCCAACTAAAATCTATCCACTCAACAAAAATTATTTCACACCACAGACTCATCTTGGTCAGGATCGATTTGAAATCTATCATGGTTTCAGAGAAATCATACTCCATGGTAAGTTGTTCTTGTAGAATGTTGAACGACTATCCCAACTAAAATCTATCTACTCAACAAAAATTATTTCACACCACAGACTCATCTTGGTCAGGATCGATTTGAAATCTATCATGGTTTCAGAGAAATCATAGTCCATGGTAAGTTGTTCTTGTAGAATGTTGAACGACTATCCCAACTAAAATCTATCCACTCAACAAAAATTATTTCAGAGAAATCATACTCCATGGTAAGTTGTTCTTGTAGAATGTTGAACGACTACACCAACTAAAATCTATCCACTCAACAAAAATTATTTCACACCACAGACTCATCTTGGACAGGATCGATTTGAAATCTATCATGGTTGCAGAGAAATCATACTCCATGGTTTGTTGTTCTTGTAGAGTGTTGAACGACTACCCCAACTAAAATCTATCCACTCAACAAAAATTATTTCAGAGAAATCATAGTCCATGGTAAGTTGTTCTTGTAGAATGTTGAACGACTACCCCAACTAAAATCTATCCACTCAACAAAAATTATTTCACACCACAGACTCATCTTGATCAGGATCGATTGAAATCTATCATGGTTTCAGAGAAATCATACTCCATGGCTCGTTGTTCTGGTAGAATGTTGAACGACTAGCCCCAACTAAAATCTATCCACTCAACAAAAATTATTTCACACCACAGACTCATCTTGGTCAGGATTGATTTGAAATCTATTATGGTTTCAGAGAAATCATACACCATGGTTCGTTGTTCTTGTAGAGTGTTGAACGACTACCCCAACTAAAATCTATCCACTCAACAAAAATTATTTCACACCACAGACTCATCTTGATCAGGATCGATTGAAATCTATCATGGTTTCAGAGAAATCATACTCCATGGCTCGTTGTTCTGGTAGAATGTTGAACGACTAGCCCCAACTAAAATCTATCCACTCAACAAAAATTATTTCACACCACAGACTCATCTTGGTCAGGATCGATTTGAAATCTATCATGGTTTCAGAGAAATCATACTCCATGGTAAGTTGTTCTTGTAGAATGTTGAACGACTACCCCTAACTAAAATCTATCCACTCAACAAAAATTATTTCACACCACAGACTCATCTTGGTCAGGATCGATTTGAAATCTATCATGGTTTCAGAGAAACCATAGTCCATATTAAGTTGTTCTTGTAGAATGTTGAACGACAACCCCAACTAAAATCTATCCACTCAACAAAAATTATTTCACACCACAGACTCATCTTGGTCAGGATCGATTTGAAATCTATCATGGTTTCAGAGAAATCATAGTCCATGGTAAGTTGTTCTTGTAGAATGTTAAACGACTACCCCAACTAAAATCCATCCACTCAACAAAAATTATTTCACACCACAGACTCATCTTGGTCAGGATCGATTTGAAATCTATCATGGTTTCAGAAAAATCATACTCCATGGTTCGCTGTTCTTGTAAAATGTTGAACGACTACCCCAACTAAAATCTATCCACTCAACAAAAATTATTTCACACCACAGACTCATCTTGGTCAGGATCGATTTGAAATCTATCATGGTTTCAGAGAAATCATACTCCATGCTTCGTTGTTCTTGTAGAATGTTGAACGACTATCCCAACTAAAATCTATCCACTCAACAAAAATTATTTCACACCACAGACTCATCTTAATCAGGATCGATTTGAAATCTATCATGGTTTCAGAGAAATCATACTCCATGGTAAGTTGTTCTTGTAGAATGTTGAACGAGTATCCCAACTAAAATCTATCCACACAACAAAAATTATTTCAGAGAAATCATACTCCATGGTTCGTTGTTCTTGTAGAATGTTGAACGACTACCCCAACTAAAATCTATCCACTCAACAAAAATTATTTCACACCACAGACTCATCTTGGTCAGGATCGATTTGAAATCTATCATGGTTTCAGAGAAATCATACTCAATGGTGCGTTGTTCTTGTAGAATGTTGAACGACTACCCCAACTAAAATCTATTCACTCAACAAAAATTATTTCAGAGAAATCATACTCCATGTTTCGTTGTTCTTGTAGAATGTTGAACGACTACCCCAACTAAAATCTATCCACTCAACAAAAATTATTTCAGAGAAATCATAGTCCATGGTAAGTTGTTCTTGTAGAATGTTGAACGACTACCCCAACTAAAATCTATCCACTCAACAAAAATTATTTCACACCACAGACTCATCTTGATCAGGATCGATTGAAATCTATCATGGTTTCAGAGAAATCATACTCCATGGCTCGTTGTTCTGGTAGAATGTTGAACGACTACCCCTAACTAAAATCTATCCACTCAACAAAAATTATTTCACACCACAGACTCATCTTGGTCAAAATCGATTTGAAATCTATCATGGTTGCAGAGAAATCATACTCCATGGTTCGTTGTTCTGGTAGAATGTTGAACGACTACCCCAACTAAAATCTATCCACCGAAGCAAAAATTATTTCACACCACAGACTCATCTTGGTCAGGATCGATTTGAAATCTATCATGGTTTCAGAGAAATCATACTCCATGCTTCGTTGTTCTTGTAGAATGTTGAACGACTATCCCAACTAAAATCTATCCACTCAACAAAAATTATTTCACACCACAGACTCATCTTAATCAGGATCGATTTGAAATCTATCATGGTTTCAGAGAAATCATACTCCATGGTAAGTTGTTCTTGTAGAATGTTGAACGAGTATCCCAACTAAAATCTATCCACACAACAAAAATTATTTCAGAGAAATCATACTCCATGGTTCGTTGTTCTTGTAGAATGTTGAACGACTACCCCAACTAAAATCTATCCACTCAACAAAAATTATTTCACACCACAGACTCATCTTGGTCAGGATCGATTTGAAATCTATCATGGTTTCAGAGAAATCATACTCAATGGTGCGTTGTTCTTGTAGAATGTTGAACGACTACCCCAACTAAAATCTATTCACTCAACAAAAATTATTTCAGAGAAATCATACTCCATGTTTCGTTGTTCTTGTAGAATGTTGAACGACTACCCCAACTAAAATCTATCCACTCAACAAAAATTATTTCACACCACAGACTCATCTTGGTCAGGATCGATTTGAAATCTATCATGGTTTCAGAGAAATCATACTCCATGGTGCGTTGTTCTTATAGAATGTTGAACGACTACCCCTAACTAAAATCTATCCACTCAACAAAAATTATTTCACACCACAGACTCATCTTGGTCAGGATCGATTTGAAATCTATCATGGTTTCAGAGAAATCATACTCCATGGTAAGTTGTTCTTGTAGAATGTTGAACGACTACCCCAACTAAAATCTATCCACTCAACAAAAATTATTTCAGAGAAATCATGCTCCATGGTAAGTTGTTCTTGTAGAATGTTGAACGACTACCCCAACTAAAATCTATCCACTCAACAAAAATTATTTCAGAGAAATCATAGTCCATGGTAAGTTGTTCTTGTAGAATGTTGCACGACTACCCCAACTAAAATCTATCCACTCAACAAAAAAATATTTCAAAGAAATCATAGTCCATGGTAAGTTGTTCTTGTAGAATGTTGAACGACTATCCCAACTAAAATCTATCCACTCAACAAAAATTATTTCATACCACAGACTCATCTTGGTCAGGATCGATTTGAAATATATCATGGTTTCAGAGAAATCATACTCCATGGTAAGTTGTTCTTGTAAAATGTTGAACGACTATCCCAACTAAAATCTATCCACTCAACAAAAATTATTTCAGAGAAATCATACTCCATGGTAAGTTGTTCTTGTAGAATGTTGAACGACTATCCCAACTAAAATCTATCCACTCAACAAAAATTATTTCACACCACAGACTCATCTTGGTCAGGATCGATTTGTAATCTATCATGGTTTCGGAGAAATCATAGTCCATGGTAAGTTGTTCTTGTAGAATATTGAACGACTACCCCAACTAAAATCTATCCACTCAACAAAAATTATTTCAGAGAAATCATACTCCATGGTTCGTTGTTCTTGTAGAATGTTGAACGACTACCCCAAATAAAATCTATCCACTCAACAAAAATTATTTCACACCACAGACTCATCTTGGTCAGGATCGATTTGAAATCTATCATGGTTTCAGAGAAATCATACTCCATGGTTCGTTGTTCTTGTAGAATATTGAACGACTACCCCTAACTAAAATCTATAAACTCAACAAAAATTATTTCACACCACAGACTCATCTTGGTCAGGATCGATTTGAAATCTATCATGGTTTCAGAGAAATCATACTCCATGTTTCGTTGTTCTTGTAAAATGTTGAACGACTACCCCAACTAAAATCTATCCACTCAACAAAAATTATTTCACACCACAGACTCATCTTGGTCAGGATCGATTTGAAATCTATCATGGTTTCAGAGAAATCATACTCCATGGTAAGTTGTTCTTGTAGAATGTTGAACGACTATCCCAACTAAAATCTATCTACTCAACAAAAATTATTTCACACCACAGACTCATCTTGGTCAGGATCGATTTGAAATCTATCATGGTTTCAGAGAAATCGTAGTCCATGGTAAGTTGTTCTTGTAGAATGTTGAACGACTATCCCAACTAAAATCTATCCACTCAACAAAAATTATTTCAGAGAAATCATACTCCATGGTAAGTTGTTCTTGTAGAATGTTGAACGACTACACCAACTAAAATCTATCCACTCAACAAAAATTATTTCACACCACAGACTCATCTTGGACAGGATCGATTTGAAATCTATCATGGTTTCAGAGAAATCATACTCCATGGTTCGTTGTTCTTGTAGAATGTTGAACGACTATCCCAACTAAAATCTATCCACTCAACAAAAATTATTTCAGAGAAATCATACTCCATGGTAAGTTGTTCTTGTAGAATGTTGAACGACTACACCAACTAAAATCTATCCACTCAACAAAAATTATTTCACACCACAGACTCATCTTGGACAGGATCGATTTGAAATCTATCATGGTTTCAGAGAAATCATACTCCATGGTTCGTTGTTCTTGTAGAATGTTGAACGACTATCCCAACTAAAATCTATCCACTCAACAAAATTTATTTCACACCACAGACTCATCTTGGTCAGGATCGATTTGAAATCTATCATGGTTTCAGAGAAATCATACTCCATGGTAAGTTGTTCTTGTAGAATGTTGAACGACTACACCAACTAAAATCTATCCACTCAACAAAAATTATTTCACACCACAGACTCATCTTGGACAGGATCGATTTGAAATCTATCATGGTTTCAGAGAAATCATACTCCATGGTTCGTTGTTCTTGTAGAATGTTGAACGACTATCCCAACTAAAATCTATCCACTCAACAAAAATTATTTCAGAGAAATCATACTCCATGGTAAGTTGTTCTTGTAGAATGTTGAACGACTACACCAACTAAAATCTATCCACTCAACAAAATTTATTTCACACCACAGACTCATCTTGGTCAGGATCGATTTGAAATCTATCATGGTTTCAGAGAAATCATACTCCATGGTAAGTTGTTCTTGTAGAATGTTGAACGACTACACCAACTAAAATCTATCCACTCAACAAAATTTATTTCACACCACAGACTCATCTTGGTCAGGATCGATTTGAAATCTATCATGGTTTCAGAGAAATCATAGTCCATGGTAAGTTGTTCTTGTAGAATGTTGAACGACTATCCCAACTAAAATCTATTTACTCAACAAAAATTATTTCAGAGAAATCATACTCCATGGTAAGTTGTTCTTGTAGAATGTTGAACGACTACACCAACTAAAATCTATCCACTCAACAAAAATTATTTCACACCACAGACTCATCTTGGACAGGATCGATTTGAAATCTATCATGGTTTCAGAGAAATCATACTCCATGGTTCGTTGTTCTTGTAGAATGTTGAACGACTATCCCAACTAAAATCTATCCACTCAACAAAAATTATTTCACACCACAGACTCATCTTGGTCAGGATCGATTTGAAATCTATCATGGTTTCAGAGAAATCATACTCCATGGTAAGTTGTTCTTGTAGAATGTTGAACGACTACCCCAACTAAAATCTATCCACTCAACAAAAATTATTTCACACCACAGACTCATCTTGGTCAGGATCGATTTGAAATCTATCATGGTTTCAGAGAAATCATACTCCATGGTTCGTTGTTCTTGTAAAATGTTGAACGACTACCCCAACTAAAATCTATCCACTCAACAAAAATTATTTCACACCACAGACTCATCTTGGTCAGGATCGATTTGAAATCTATCATGGTTTCAGAGAAATCATACTCCATGGTTCGTTGTTCTTGTAGAATGTTGAACGACTACCCCAACTAAAATCTATCCACTCAACAAAAATTATTTGAGAGAAATCATACTCCATGGTTCGTTGTTCTTGTAGAATGTTGAACGACTACCCCAACTAAAATCTATCCACTCAACAAAAATTATTTCAGAGAAATCATACTCCATGGTAAGTTGTTCTTGTAGAATGTTGAACGACTACCCCAACTAAAATCTATCCACTCAACAAAAATTATTTCACACCACAGACTCATCTTGGTCAGGATCGATTTGAAATCTATCATGGTTTCAGAGAAATCATATTCCATGGTTCGTTGTTCTTGTAGAATGTTGAACGACTACCCCTAACTAAAATCTATCCACTCAACAAAAATTATTTCACAATACAGACTCATCTTGGTCAGGATCGATTTGAAATCTATCATGGTTTCAGAGAAATCATACTCCATGGTAAGTTGTTCTTGTAGAATGTTGAACGACTATCCCAACTAAAATCTATCCACTCAACAAAAATTATTTCACACCACAGACTCATCTTGGTCAGGATCGATTTGAAATCTATCATGGTTTCAGAGAAATCATAGTCCATGGTAAGTTGTTCTTGTAGAATGTTGAACGACTATCCCAACTAAAATCTATCCACTCAACAAAAATTATTTCACACAACAGACTCATCTTGGTCAGGATCGATTTGAAATCTATCATGGTTTCAGAGAAATCATACTCCATGGTTCGTTGTTCTTGTAGAATATTGAACGACTACCCCTAACTAAAATCTATCCACTCAACAAAAATTATTTCACACCACAGACTCATCTTGGTCAGGATCGATTTGAAATCTATCATGGTTTCAGAGAAATCATACTCCATCTTTCGTTGTTCTTGTAAAATGTTGAACGACTACCCCAACTAAAATCTATCCACTCAACAAAAATTATTTCACACCACAGACTCATCTTGGTCAGGATCGATTTGAAATCTATCATGGTTTCAGAGAAATCATACTCCATGGTAAGTTGTTCTTGTAGAATGTTGAACGACTATCCCAACTAAAATCTATCTACTCAACAAAAATTATTTCACACCACAGACTCATCTTGGTCAGGATCGATTTGAAATCTATCATGGTTTCAGAGAAATCATAGTCCATGGTAAGTTGTTCTTGTAGAATGTTGAACGACTATCCCAACTAAAATCTATCCACTCAACAAAAATTATTTCAGAGAAATCATACTCCATGGTAAGTTGTTCTTGTAGAATGTTGAACGACTACACCAACTAAAATCTATCCACTCAACAAAAATTATTTCACACCACAGACTCATCTTGGACAGGATCGATTTGAAATCTATCATGGTTTCAGAGAAATCATACTCCATGGTTCGTTGTTCTTGTAGAATGTTGAACGACTATCCCAACTAAAATCTATCCACTCAACAAAAATTATTTCAGAGAAATCATACTCCATGGTAAGTTGTTCTTGTAGAATGTTGAACGACTACACCAACTAAAATCTATCCACTCAACAAAATTTATTTCACACCACAGACTCATCTTGGTCAGGATCGATTTGAAATCTATCATGGTTTCAGAGAAATCATACTCCATGGTAAGTTGTTCTTGTAGAATGTTGAACGACTATCCCAACTAAAATCTATCTACTCAACAAAAATTATTTCACACCACAGACTCATCTTGGTCAGGATCGATTTGAAATCTATCATGGTTTCAGAGAAATCATAGTCCATGGTAAGTTGTTCTTGTAGAATGGTGAACGACTATCCCAACTAAAATCTATCAACTCAACAAAAATTATTTCAGAGAAATCATACTCCATGGTAAGTTGTTCTTGTAGAATGTTGAACGACTACACCAACTAAAATCTATCCACTCAACAAAAATTATTTCACACCACAGACTCATCTTGGACAGGATCGATTTGAAATCTATCATGGTTTCAGAGGAATCATACTCCATGGTTCGTTGTTCTTGTAGAATGTTGAACGACTATCCCAACTAAAATCTATCCACTCAACAAAAATTATTTCACACCACAGACTCATCTTGGTCAGGATCGATTTGAAATCTATCATGGTTTGAGAGAAATCATACTCCATGGTAAGTTGTTCTTGTAGAATGTTGAACGACTACCCCAACTAAAATCTATCCACTCAACAAAAATTATTTCACACCACAGACTCATCTTGGTCAGGATCGATTTGAAATCTATCATGGTTTCAGAGAAATCATACTCCATGGTTCGTTGTTCTTGTAAAATGTTGAACGACTACCCCAACTAAAATCTATCCACTCAACAAAAATTATTTCACACCACAGACTCATCTTGGTCAGGATCGATTTGAAATCTATCATGGTTTCAGAGAAATCATACTCCATGGTTCGTTGTTCTTGTAGAATGTTGAACGACTACCCCAACTAAAATCTATCCACTCAACAAAAATTATTTCAGAGAAATCATACTCCATGGTAAGTTGTTCTTGTAGAATGTTGAACGACTACCCCAACTAAAATCTATCCACTCAACAAAAATTATTTCACACCACAGACTCATCTTGGTCAGGATCGATTTGAAATCTATCATGGTTTCAGAGAAATCATATTCCATGGTTCGTTGTTCTTGTAGAATGTTGAACGACTACCCCTAACTAAAATCTATCCACTCAACAAAAATTATTTCACACCACAGACTCATCTTGGTCAGGATCGATTTGAAATCTATCATGGTTTCAGAGAAATCATACTCCATGGTAAGTTGTTCTTGTAGAATGTTGAACGACTATCCCAACTAAAATCTATCCACTCAACAAAAATTATTTCAGAGAAATCATACTCCATGGTTCGTTCTTCTTGTAGAATGTTGAACGACTACCCCAACTAAAATCTATCCACTCAACAAAAATTATTTCACACCACAGACTCATCTTGGTCAGGATCGATTTGAAATCTATCATGGTTTCAGAGAAATCATAGTCCATGGTAAGTTGTTCTTGTAGAATGTTGAACGACTACCCCTAACTAAAATCTATCCACTCAGCAAAAATTATTTCACACCAGAGACTCATCTTGGTCAGGATCGATTTGAAATCTATCATGGTTTCAGAGAAATCATACTCCATGTTAAGTTGTTCTTGTAGAATGTTGAACGACTACCCCTAACTAAAATCTATCCACTCAACAAAAATTATTTCACACCACAGACTCATCTTGGTCAGGATCGATTTGAAATCTATCATGGTTTCAGAGAAATCATACTCCATGGTAAGTTGTTCTTGTAGAATGTTGAACGAAAACCCCTAACTAAAATCTATCCACTCAACAAAAATTATTTCACACCACAGACTCATCTTGCTCAGGATCGATTTGAAATCTATCATGGTTTCAGAGAAATCATACTCCATGGTAAGTTGTTCTTGTAGAATGTTGAACGACTACCCCTAACTAAAATCTATCCACTCAACAAAAATTATTTCACACCACAGACTCATCTTGGTCAGGATCGATTTGAAATCTATCATGGTTTCAGAGAAACCATAGTCCATATTAAGTTGTTCTTGTAGAATGTTGAACGACAACCCCAACTAAAATCTATCCACTCAACAAAAATTATTTCACACCACAGACTCATCTTGGTCAGGATCGATTTGAAATCTATCATGGTTTCAGAGAAATCATAGTCCATGGTAAGTTGTTCTTGTAGAATGTTAAACGACTACCCCAACTAAAATCCATCCACTCAACAAAAATTATTTCACACCACAGACTCATCTTGGTCAGGATCGATTTGAAATCTATCATGGTTTCAGAAAAATCATACTCCATGGTTCGCTGTTCTTGTAAAATGTTGAACGACTACCCCAACTAAAATCTATCCACTCAACAAAAATTATTTCACACCACAGACTCGTCTTGGTCAGGATCGATTTGAAATCTATCATGGTTTCAGAGAAATCATACTCCATGGTAAGTTGTTCTGGTAGAATGTTGAACGACTACCCCTAACTAAAATCTATCCACTCAACAAAAATTATTTCACACCACAGACTCATCTCGGTCAGGATCGATTTGAAATCTATCATGGTTTCAGAGAAATCATACTCCATGTTTCGTTGTTCTTGTAGAATGTTGAACGACTACCCCTAAATAAAACCTATCCACTCAACAAAAATTATTTCACACCACAGACTCATCTTGGTCAGGATCGATTTGAAATATACCATGGTTTCAGAGAAATCATACTCCATGGTAAGTTGTTCTTGTAGAACGTTGAACGACAACCCCAACTAAAATCTATCCACTCAGCAAAAATTATTTCACACCACAGACTCATCTTGGTCAGGATCGATTTGAAATCTATCATGGTTTCAGAGAAATCATAGTCCATGGTAAGTTGTTCTTGTAGAATGTTGAACGACTACCCCAACTAAAATCTATCCACTCAACAAAAATTATTTCACACCACAGACTCATCTTGGTCAGGATCGATTTGAAATCTATCATGGTTTCAGAGAAATCATAGTCCATATTAAGTTGTTCTGGTAGAATGTTGAACGACAACCCCAACTAAAATCTATCCACTCAACAAAAATTATTTCACACCACAGACTCATCTTGGTCAGGATCGATTTGAAATCTATCATGGTTTCAGAGAAATCATAGTCCATGGTAAGTTGTTCTTGTAGAATGTTGAACGACTACCCCAACTAAAATCTATCCACTCAACAAAAATTATTTCACACCACAGACTCATCTTGGTCAGGATCGATTTGAAATCTATCATGGTTTCAGAGAAATCATACTCCATGGTTCGCTGTTCTCGTAAAATGTTGAACGACTACCCCAACTAAAATCTATCCACTCAACAAAAATTATTTCACACCACAGACTCGTCTTGGTCAGGATCGATTTGAAATCTATCATGGTTTCAGAGAAATCATACTCCATGGTTCGTTGTTCTGGTAGAATGTTGAACGACTACCCCTAACTAGAATCTATCCACTCAACAAAAATTATTTCACACCACAGACTCATCTTGGTCAGGATCGATTTGAAATCTATCATGGTTTCAGAGAAATCATACTCCATGTTTCGTTGTTCTTGTAGAATGTTGAACGACTACCCCTACGTAAAACCTATCCACTCAACAAAAATTATTTCACACCACAGACTCATCTTGGTCATAATCGATTTGAAATCTATCATGGTTTCAGAGAAATCATACTCCATGGTTCGTTGTTCTGGTAGAATGTTGAACGACTACCCCAACTAAAATCTATCCACTCAACAACAATTATTTCACACCACAGACTCATCTTGGTCAGGATCGATTTGAAATCTATCATGGTTTCAGAGAAATCATACTCAATATTTCGTTGTTCTGGTAGAATGTTGAACGACTACCCCAACTAAAATCTATCCACTCAACAAAAATTATTTCACCCCACAGACTCATCTTGGTCAGGATCGATTTGAAATCTATCATGGTTTCAGAGAAATCATACTCCATGGTTCGTTGTTCTGGTAGAATGTTGAACGACAACCCCAACTAAAATCTATCCACTCAACAAAAATTATTTCACACCACAGACTCATCTTGGTCAGGATCGATTTGAAATCTATCATGGTTTCAGAGAAATCATAGTCCATGGTAAGTTGTTCTTGTAGAATGTTGAACGACTACCCCAACTAAAATCTATCCACTCAACAAAAATTATTTCACCCCACAGACTCATCTTGGTCAGGATCGATTTGAAATCTATCATGGTTTCAGAGAAATCATACTCTAGTTTAAGTTGTTCTGGTACAATGTTGAACGACTACCCCTAACTAAAATCTATCCATTCAACAAAAATTATTTCACTCCACAGACTCATCTTGGTCAGGATCGATTTGAAATCTATCATGGTTTCAGAGAAATCATACTCCATGGTTCGTTGTTCTTGTAAAATGTTGAACGACTACCCCAACTAAAATCTATCCACTCCACAAAAATTATTTCACACCAAAGACTCATCTTCTTCAGGATCGATTTGAAATCTATCATGGTTTCAGAGAAATCATACTCCATGTTTCGTTGTTCTTGTAAAATGTTGAACGACTACCCCAACTAAAATCTATCCACTCAACAAAAATTATTTCACACCACAGACTCATCTTGGTCAGGATCGATTTGAAATCTATAATGGTTTCAGAGAAATCATACTCCATGGTAAGTTGTTCTTGTAGAATGTTGAACGACTACCCCAACTAAAATCTATCCACTCAACAAAAATTATTTCACACCACAGACTCATCTTGGTCAGGATCGATTTGAAATCTATCATGGTTTCAGAGAAATCATACTCCATGGTTCGTTGTTCTTGTAGAATGTTGAACGACTACCCCTAACTAAAATCTATCTACTCAACAAAAATTATTTCACACCACAGACTCATCTTGGTCAGGATCGATTTGAAATCTATCATGGTTTCAGAGAAATCATACGCCATGGTTAGTTGTTCTTGTAGAGTGTTAAACGACTACCCGTAACTAAAATCTATTTACTCGACAAAAATTATTTCACACCACAGGCTCACCTTGGTCAGGATCGATTTGAAATCTATCATGGTTGCAGAGAAATCATACTCCATGGTTCGTTCTTTGCAGAATGTAGAACGACTACCCCAACTAAAATCTATCCACTCAACAAAAATTATTTCACACCACAGACTCATCTTGGTCATAATCGATTTGAAATCTATCATGGTTTAAGGAAATCATACTCCATGGTTCGTTGTTCTTGTAGAATGTTGAACGACTATCCCAACTAAAATCTATCCACTCAACAAAAATTATTTCACACCACAGACTCATCTTGGTCAGGATCGATTTGAAATCTATCATGGTTTCAGAGAAATCATACTCCATGGTTCGTTGTTCTTGTAGAATGTTGAACGACTACCCCCAACTAAAATCTATCCACCGAAGCATAAAATTATTTCACACCACAGACTCATCTTGGTCAGGATCGATTTGAAATCTATCATGGTTTCAGAGAAATCATACTCCATGGTTCGTTGTTCTGGTAGAATGTTGAACGACTAGCACAACTAAAATCTATCCACTCAACAAAAATTATTTCACACCACAGACTCATCTTGGTCAGGATCGATTTGAAATCTATCATGGTTTCAGAAAAATCATACCCCATGGTTCGTTGTTCTTGTAGAATGTTGAACGACTACCCCTAACTAAAATCTATCCACCGGAGCATAAAATTATTTCACACCACAGACTCATCTTGGTCAGGATCGATTTGAAATCTATCATGGATTCAGAGAAATCATACTCCATGGTTCGTTGTTCTGGTAGAATGTTGAACGACTACCCCTAACTAAAATCTATCCACTCAGCAAAAATTATTTCACACCGCAGACCCATCTTTTCATTATCGATTAGAAATCTATCATGGTTTCAGAGAAATCATACTCCTTTGTTCGTTGTTCTGATAGAATGTTCAACAACAACCCCAACTAAAATCTATCCACTCAACAAAAATTATTTCACACCACAGACTCATCTTGGTCAGGATCGATTTGAAATCTATCATGGTTTCAGAGAAATCATACTCCATGGTTCGTTGTTCTGGTAGAATGTTGAACGACTACCCCTAACTAAAATCTATCCACTAAACAAAAATTATTTCACAACACAGACTCATCTTGGTCAGGCTCGATTTTAAATCTATCATGGATTCAGAGAAATCATACTCCATGGTTCGTTGTTCTGGTTGAATGTTGAACGACTACCCCTAACTAAAATCTATGCACTCAGCAAAAATTATTTCACACCACAGACTCATCTTGGTCAGGATCGATTTGAAATCTATCATGGTTTCAGAGAAATCATACTCCATGGTTCGTTGTTCTGGTAGAATGTTGAACGACTACCCCAACTAAAATCTATCCACTCAACAAAAATTATTTCAGAGAAATCATACTCCATGGTTCGTTGTTCTGGTAGAATGTTGAACGACTACCCCAACTAAAATCTATCCACTCAACAAAAATTATTTCACACCACAGACTCATCTTGGTCAGGATCGATTTGAAATCTATAATGGTTTCAGAGAAATCATACTCCATGGTTCGTTGTTCTTGTAGAATGTTGAACGACTACCCCAACTAAAATCTATCCACTCAACAAAAATTATTTCACACCACAAACTCATCTTGGTCAGGATCGATTTGAAATCTATCATGGTTTCAGACAAATCATACTCCATGGTTCGTTGTTCTTGTAGAATGTTGAACGACTACCCCAACTAAAATCTATCCACTCAACAAAAATTATTTCACACCACAGACTCATCTTGGTCAGGATCGATTTGAAATCTATCATGGTTTCAGACAAATCATACTCCATGGTTCGTTGTTCTTGTAGAATGTTGAACGACTACCCCAACTAAAATCTATCCACTCAACAAAAATTATTTCACACCACAGACTCATCTTGGTCAGGATCGATTTGAAATCTATCATGGTTTCAGAGAAATCATACTCCATGGTTCGTTGTTCTGGTAGAATGTTGAACGACTACCCCAACTAAAATCTAGCCACCGAAGCAAAAATTATTTCACACCACAGACTCATCTTGGTCAGGATCGATTTGAAATCTATCATGGTTTCACACAAATCACACTCCATGGTTCGTTGTTCTGGTAGAATGTTGAACGACTACCCCTAACTAAAATCTATGCACTCAGCAAAAATTATTTCACACCACAGACCCATCTTGGTCAGGATCGATTAGAAATCTATCATGGTTTCAGAGAAATCATACTCCTTGGTTCGTTGTTCTGGTAGAATGTTCAACGACAACCCCAACTAAAATCTATCCACTCAACAAAAATTATTTCACACCACAGACTCATCTTGGTCAGGATCGATTTGAAATCAATCATGGTTTCAGAGAAATCATACCCCATGGTTCGTTGTTCTGGTAGAATGTTGAACGACTACCCCTAACTAAAATCTATCCACTAAACAAAAATTATTTCACAACACAGACTCATCTTGGTCAGGATCGATTTGAAATCTATCATGGTTTCAGAGAAATCATACTCCATGGTTCGTTGTTCTGGTAGAATGTTGAACGACTACCCCAACTAAAATCTATCCACCGAAGCAAAAATTATTTCACACCACAGACTCATCTTGGTCAGGATCGATTTGAAATCTATCATGGTTTCAGAGAAATCATACTCCATGGTTCGTTGTTCTGGTAGAATGTTGAACGACTACCCCAACTAAAATCTATCCACTCAACAAAAATTATTTCACACCACAGACTCTTCTTGGTCAGGATCGATTTGAAATCTATCATGGTTTCAGAGAAATCATACTCCATGGTTCGTTGTTCTGGTAGAATGTTGAACGACCACCCCAACTAAAATCTATCCACTCAACAAAAATTATTTCACACCACAGACTCATCTTGGTCAGGATCGATTTGAAATCTATCATGGTTTCAGAGAAATCATACTCCATGGTTCGTTGTTCTGGTAGAATGTTGAACGACTACCCCTAACTAAAATCTATGCACTCAGCAAAAATTATTTCACACCACAGACCCATCTTGGTCAGGATCGATTAGAAATCTATCATGGTTTCAGAGAAATCATACTCCATGTTTCGTTGTTCTTGTAGAATGTTGAACGACTACCCCTAAGTAAAACCTATCCACTCAACAAAAATTATTTCACACCACAGACTCATCTTGGTCAGGATCGATTTGAAATCTATCATGGTTTCAGAGAAATCATACTCCATGTTTCGTTGTTCTTGTAGAATGTTGAACGACTACCCCTAAGTAAAACCTATCCACTCAACAAAAATTATTTCACACCACAGACTCATCTTGGTCAGGATCGATTTGAAATCTATCATGGTTTCAGAGAAATCATACTCCATGGTAAGTTGTTCTTGTAGAATGTTGAACGACAACCCCAACTAAAATCTATCCACTCAGCAAAAATTATTTCACACCACTGACTCATCTTGGTCAGGATCGATTTGAAATCTATCATGGTTTCAGAGAAATCATAGTCCATGGTAAGTTGTTCTTGTAGAATGTTGAACGACTACCCCAACTAAAATCTATCCACTCAACAAAAATTATTTCACACCACAGACTCATCTTGGTCAGGATCGATTTGAAATCTATCATGGTTTCAGAGAAATCATACTCCATGGTTCGCTGTTCTTATAAAATGTTGAACGACTACCCCAACTAAAATCTATCCACTCAACAAAAATTATTTCACACCACAGACTCATCTTGGTCAGGATCGATTTGAAATCTATCATGGTTTCAGAGAAATCATAGTCCATATTAAGTTGTTCTGGTAGAATGTTGAACGACAACCCCAACTAAAATCTATCCACTCAACAAAAATTATTTCAGAGAAATCATACTCCATGGTAAGTTGTTCTTGTAGAATGTTGAACGACTACCCCAACTAAAATCTATCCACTCAACAAAAATTATTTCAGAGAAATCATACTCCATGTTTCGTTGTTCTTGTAGAATGTTGAACGACTATCCCAACTAAAATCTATCCACTCAACAAAAATTATTTCACACCACAGACTCATCTTGGTCAGGATCGATTTGAAATCTATCATGGTTTCAGAGAAATCATACTCCATGATTCGTTGTTCTGGTAAAATGTTGAACGACTACCCCAACTAAAATCTATCCACTCAACAAAAATTATTTCACACCACAGACTCATCTTGGTCAGGATCGATTTGAAATCTATCATGGTTTCAGAGAAATCATACTCTAGTTTAAGTTGTTCTGGTACAATGTTGAACGACTACCCCTAACTAAAATCTATCCATTCAACAAAAATTATTTCACTCCACAGACTCATCTTGGTCAGGATCGATTTGAAATCTATCATGGTTTCAGAGAAATCATACTCCATGGTTCGTTGTTCTTGTAGAATGTTGAACGACTACCCCAACTAAAATCTATCCACTCCACAAAAATTATTTCACACCAAAGACTCATCTTGGTCAGGATCGATTTGAAATCTATCATGGTTTCAGAGAAATCATACTCCATGTTTCGTTGTTCTTGTAAAATGTTGAACGACTACCCCAACTAAAATCTATCCACTCAACAAAAATTATTTCACACCACAGCCTCATCTTGGTCAGGATCGATTTGAAATCTATAATGGTTTCAGAGAAATCATACTCCATGGTAAGTTGTTCTTGTAGAATGTTGAACGACTACCCCAACTAAAATCTATCCACTCAGCAAAAATTATTTCACACCACAGACTCATCTTGGTCAGGATCGATTTGAAATCTATCATGGTTTCAGAGAAATCATACTCCATGGTTCGTTGTTCTTGTAGAATGTTGAACGACTACCCCTAACTAAAATCTATCTACTCAACAAAAATTATTTCACACCACAGACTCATCTTGGTCAGGATCGATTTGAAATCTATCATGGTTTCAGAGAAATCATACTCCATGGTTAGTTGTTCTTGTAGAGTGTTAAACGACTACCCGTAACTAAAATCTATTTACTCGACAAAAATTATTTCACACCACAGACTCACCTTGGTCAGGATCGATTTGAAATCTATCATGGTTGCAGAGAAATCATACTCCATGGTTCGTTCTTGCAGAATGTAGAACGACTACCCCAACTAAAATCTATCCACTCAACAAAAATTATTTCACACCACAGACTCATCTTGGTCAGGATCGATTTGAAATCTATCATGGTTTCAGAGAAATCATACTCCATGGTTCGTTGTTCTTGTAGAATGTTGAACGACTATCCCAACTAAAATCTATCCACTCAACAAAAATTATTTCACACCACAGACTCATCTTGGTCAGGATCGATTTGAAATCTATCATGGTTTCAGAGAAATCATACTCCATGGTTCGTTGTTCTTGTAGAATGTTGAACGACTACCCCCAACTAAAATCTATCCACCGAAGCATAAAATTATTTCACACCACAGACTCATCTTGGTCAGGATCGATTTGAAATCTATCATGGTTTCAGAGAAATCATACTCCATGGTTCGTTGTTCTGGTAGAATGTTGAACGACTAGCACAACTAAAATCTATCCACTCAACAAAAATTATTTCACACCACAGACTCATCTTGGTCAGGATCGATTTGAAATCTATCATGGTTTCAGAAAAATCATACTCCATGGTTCGTTGTTCTTGTAGAATGTTGAACGACTACCCCTAACTAAAATCTATCCACCGGAGCATAAAATTATTTCACACCACAGACTCATCTTGGTCAGGATCGATTTGAAATCTATCATGGATTCAGAGAAATCATACTCCATGGTTCGTTGTTCTGGTAGAATGTTGAACGACTACCCCAACTAAAATCTATCCACTCAACAAAAATTATTTCACAGCACAGACTCATATTGGTCAGGATTGATTTGAAATCTATCATGGTTTCAGACAAATCATACTCCATGGTTCGTTGTTCTGGTAGAATGTTGAACGACTACCCCTAACTAAAATCTATCCACTCAGCAAAAATTATTTCACACCACAGACCCATCTTGGTCATGATCGATTAGAAATCTATCATGGTTTCAGAGAAATCATACTCCTTAATTCGTTGTTCTGATAGAATGTTCAACGACAACCCCAACTAAAATCTATCCACTCAACAAAAATTATTTCACACCACAGACTCATCTTGGTCAGGATCGATTTGAAACCTATCATGGTTTCAGAGAAATCATACTCCATGGTTCGTTGTTCTGGTAGAATGTTGAACGACTACCCCAACTAAAATCTATCCACTCAACAAAAATTATTTCACAGCACAGACTCATATTGGTCAGGATTGATTTGAAATCTATCATGGTTTCAGACAAATCATACTCCATGGTTCGTTGTTCTGGTAGAATGTTGAACGACTACCCCTAACTAAAATCTATCCACTCAGCAAAAATTATTTCACACCACAGACCCATCTTGGTCATGATCGATTAGAAATCTATCATGGTTTCAGAGAAATCATACTCCTTAGTTCGTTGTTCTGATAGAATGTTCAACGACAACCCCAACTAAAATCTATCCACTCAACAAAAATTATTTCACACCACAGACTCATCTTGGTCAGGATCGATTTGAAACCTATCATGGTTTCAGAGAAATCATACTCCATGGTTCGTTGTTCTGGTAGAATGTTGAACGACTACCCCTAACTAAAATCTATCCACTAAACAAAAATTATTTCACAACACAGACTCATCTTGGTCAGGATCGATTTGAAATCTATCATGGTTTCAGAGAAATCATACTCCATGGTTCGTTGTTCTGGTAGAATGTTGAACGACTATTCCAACTAAAATCTATCCACCGAAGCAAAAATTATTTCACACCACAGACTCATCTTGGTCAGGATCGATTTGAAATCTATCATGGTTTCAGAGAAATCATACTCCATGGTTCGTTGTTCTGGTAGAATGTTGAACGACTACCCCAACTAAAATCTATCCACTCAACAAAAATTATTTCACACCACAGACTCATCTTGGTCAGGATCGATTTGAAATCTATCATGGTTTCAGAGAAATCATACTCCATGGTTCGTTGTTCTGGTAGAATGTTGAACGACTACCCCAACTAAAATCTATCCACTCAACAAAAATTATTTCACACCACAGACTCATCTTGGTCAGGATCGATTTGAAATCTATCATGGTTTCAGAGAAATCATACTCCATGGTTCGTTGTTCTTGTAAAATGTTGAACGACTACCCCAACTAAAATCTATCCACTCAACAAAAATTATTTCACACCACAAACTCATCTTGGTCAGGATCGATTTGAAATCTATCATGGTTTCAGACAAATCATACTCCATGGTTCGTTGTTCTTGTAGAATGTTGAACGACTACCCCAACTAAAATCTATCCACTCAACAAAAATTATTTCACACCACAGACTCATCTTGGTCAGGATCGATTTGAAATCTATCATGGTTTCAGACAAATCATACTCCATGGTTCGTTGTTCTTGTAGAATGTTGAACGACTACCCCAACTAAAATCTATCCACTCAACAAAAATTATTTCACACCACAGACTCATCTTGGTCAGGATCGATTTGAAATCTATCATGGTTTCAGAGAAATCATACTCCATGGTTCGTTGTTCTGGTAGAATGTTGAACGACTACCCCAACTAAAATCTAGCCACCGAAGCAAAAATTATTTCACACCACAGACTCATCTTGGTCAGGATCGATTTGAAATCTATCATGGTTTCAGACAAATCACACTCCATGGTTCGTTCTTGCAGAATGTAGAACGACTACCCCAACTAAAATCTATCCACTCAACAAAAATTATTTCACACCACAGACTCATCTTGGTCAGGATCGATTTGAAATCTATCATGGTTTCAGAGAAATCATACTCCATGGTTCGTTGTTCTTGTAGAATGTTGAACGACTACCCCTAACTAAAATCTATCTACTCAACAAAAATTATTTCACACCACAGACTCATCTTGGTCAGGATCGATTTGAAATCTATCATGGTTTCAGAGAAATCATACTCCATGGTTAGTTGTTCTTGTAGAGTGTTAAACGACTACCCGTAACTAAAATCTATTTACTCGACAAAAATTATTTCACACCACAGGCTCACCTTGGTCAGGATCGATTTGAAATCTATCATGGTTGCAGTGAAATCATACTCCATGGTTCGTTCTTGCAGAATGTAGAACGACTACCCCAACTAAAATCTATCCACTCAACAAAAATTATTTCACACCACAGACTCATCTTGGTCAGGATCGATTTGAAATCTATCATGGTTTCAGAGAAATCATACTCCATGGTTCGTTGTTCTTGTAGAATGTTGAACGACTATCCCAACTAAAATCTATCCACTCAACAAAAATTATTTCACACCACAGACTCATCTTGGTCAGGATCGATTTGAAATCTATCATGGTTTCAGAGAAATCATATTCCATGGTTCGTTGTTCTTGTAGAATGTTGAACGACTACCCCCAACTAAAATCTATCCACCGAAGCATAAAATTATTTCACACCACAGACTCATCTTGGTCAGGATCGATTTGAAATCTATCATGGTTTCAGAGAAATCATACTCCATGGTTCGTTGTTCTGGTAGAATGTTGAACGACTAGCACAACTAAAATCTATCCACTCAACAAAAATTATTTCACACCACAGACTCATCTTGGTCAGGATCGATTTGAAATCTATCATGGTTTCAGAAAAATCATACTCCATGGTTCGTTGTTCTTGTAGAATGTTGAACGACTACCCCTAACTAAAATCTATCCACCGGAGCATAAAATTATTTCACACCACAGACTCATCTTGGTCAGGATCGATTTGAAATCTATCATGGATTCAGAGAAATCATACTCCATGGTTCGTTGTTCTGGTAGAATGTTGAACGACTACCCCAACTAAAATCTATCCACTCAACAAAAATTATTTCACAGCACAGACTCATATTGGTCAGGATCGATTTGAAATCTATCATGGTTTCAGACAAATCATACTCCATGGTTCGTTGTTCTGGTAGAATGTTGAACGACTACCCCTAACTAAAATCTATCCACTCAGCAAAAAATATTTCACACCACAGACCCATCTTGGTCATGATCGATTAGAAATCTATCATGGTTTCAGAGAAATCATACTCCTTGGTTCGTTGTTCTGATAGAATGTTCAACGACAACCCCAACTCAAATCTATCCACTCAACAAAAATTATTTCACACCACAGACTCATCTTGGTCAGGATCGATTTGAAACCTATCATGGTTTCAGAGAAATCATACTCCATGGTTCGTTGTTCTGGTAGAATGTTGAACGACTACCCCTAACTAAAATCTATCCACTAAACAAAAATTATTTCACAACACAGACTCATCTTGGTCAGGATCGATTTGAAATCTATCATGGTTTCAGAGAAATCATACTCCATGGTTCGTTGTTCTGGTAGAATGTTGAACGACTACCCCAACTAAAATTTATCCACCGAAGCAAAAATTATTTCACACCACAGACTCATCTTGGTCAGGATCGATTTGAAATCTATCATGGTTTCAGAGAAATCATACTCCATGGTTGGTTGTTCTGGTAGAATGTTGAACGACTACCCCAACTAAAATCTATCCACTCAACAAAAATTATTTCACACCACAGACTCATCTTGGTCAGGATCGATTTGAAATCTATCATGGTTTCAGAGAAATCATACTCCATGGTTCGTTGTTCTTGTAGAATGTTGAACGACTACCCCAACTAAAATCTATCCACTCAACAAAAATTATTTCACACCACAAACTCATCTTGGTCAGGATCGATTTGAAATCTATCATGGTTTCAGACAAATCATACTCCATGGTTCGTTGTTCTTGTAGAATGTCGAACGACTACCCCAACTAAAATCTATCCACTCAACAAAAATTATTTCACACCACAGACTCATCTTGGTCAGGATCGATTTGAAATCTATCATGGTTTCAGACAAATCATACTCCATGGTTCGTTGTTCTTGTAGAATGTTGAACGACTACCCCAACTAAAATCTATCCACTCAACAAAAATTATTTCACACCACAGACTCATCTTGGTCAGGATCGATTTGAAATCTATCATGGTTTCAGAGAAATCATACTCCATGGTTCGTTGTTCTGGTAGAATGTTGAACGACTACCCCAACTAAAATCTATCCACCGAAGCAAAAATTATTTCACACCACAGACCCATCTTGGTCAGGATCGATTAGAAATCTATCATGGTTTCAGAGAAATCATACTCCTTGGTTCGTTGGTCTGGTAGAATGTTGAACGACCACCCCAACTAAAATCTATCCACTCAACAAAAATTATTTCACACCACAGACTCATCTTGGTCAGGATCGATTTGAAATCTATCATGGTTTCAGAGAAATCATACTCCATGGTTCGTTGTTCTGGTAGAATGTTGAACGACCACCCCAACTAAAATCTATCCACTCAACAAAAATTATTTCACACCACAGACTCATCTTGGTCAGGATCGATTTGAAATCTATCATGGTTTCAGAGAAATCATACTCCATGGTTCGTTGTTCTGGTAGAATGTTGAACGACTACCCCAACTAAAATCTATCCACTCAACAAAAATTATTTCACACCACAGACTCATCTTGGTCAGGATCGATTTGAAATCTATCATGGTTTCAGAGAAATCATACTCCATGGTTCGTTGTTCTGGTAGAATGTTGAACGACCTCCCCAACTAAAATCTATCCACTCAACAAAAATTATTTCACACCACAGACTCATCTTGGTCAGGATCGATTTGAAATCTATCATGGTTTCAGAGAAATCATACTCCATGGTTCGTTGTTCTGGTAGAATGTTGAACGACTACCCCAACTAAAATCTATCCACTCAACAAAAATTATTTCACACCACAGACTCATCTTGGTCAGGATCGATTTGAAATCTATCATGGTTTCAGGGAAATCATACTCCGTGGTTCGTTGTTCTTGTAGAATGTTGAACGACTACCCCAACTAAAATCTATCCACTCAACAAAAATTATTTCACACCACAGACTCATCTTGGTCAGGATCGATTTGAAATCTATCATGGTTTCAGAGAAATCATACTCCATGGTTCGTTGTTCTTGTAGAATGTTGAGCGACTACCCCAACTAAAATCTATCCAATCAACAAAAATTATTTCACACCACAGACTCATCTTGGTCAGGATCGATTTGAAATCTATCATGGTTTCAGAGAAATCATACTCCATGGTTCGTTGTTCTGGTAGAATGTTGAACGACTACCCCAACTAAAATCTATCCACTCAACAAAAATTATTTCACACCACAGACTCATCTTGGTCAGGATCGATTTGAAATCTATCATGGTTTCAGAGAAATCATACTCCATGGTTCGTTGTTATTGTAAAATGTTGAACGACTAAGCCAACTAAAATCTATCCACTCAACAAACATTATTTCAGAGAAATCATACTCCATGGTAAGTTGTTCTTGTAGAATGTTGAACGACTACCCCAACTAAAATCTATCCACTCAACAAAAATTATTTCACACCACAGACTCATCTTGGTCAGGATCGATTTGAAATCTATCATGGTTTCAGAGAAATCATACTCCATGGTTCGTTGTTCTGGTAGAATGTTGAACGACTACCCCAACTAAAATCTACCCACCGAAGCAAAAATTATTTCACACCACAGACTCATCTTGGTCAGGATCGATTTGAAATCTATCATGGTTTCAGAGAAATCATACTCCATGGTAAGTTGTTCTGGTAGAATGTTGAACGACTACCCCTAACTAAAATCTATCCACTCAACAAAAATTATTTCACACCACAAACTCATCTTGGTCAGGATCGATTTGAAATCTATCATGGTTTCAGAGAAATCATACTCCATGGTTCGTTGTTCTGGTAGAATGTTGAACGACTACCCCAACTAAAATCTATCCACTCAACAAAAATTATTTCACACCACAGACTCATCTTGGTCAGGATCGATTTGAAATCTATCATGGTTTCAGAGAAATCATACTCCATGGTTCGTTGTTCTGGTAGAATGTTGAACGACTACCCCTAACTAAAATCTATCCACTCAACAAAAATTATTTCACACCACAGACTCATCTTGGTCAGGATCGATTTGAAATCTATCATAGTTTCAGAGAAATCATACTCCATGGTTCGTTGTTCTAGTAGAATGTTGAACGACTACCCCAACTAAAATATATCCACTCAACAAAAATTATTTCACACCACAGACTCATCTTGGTCAGGATCGATTTGAAATCTATCATGGTTTCAGAGAAATCATACTCCATGGTTCGTTGTTCTGGTAGAATGTTTAACGACTACCCCAACTAAAATCTATCCACTCAACAAAAATTATTTCACACCACAGACTCATCTTGGTCAGGATCGATTTGAAATCTATCATGGTTTCAGAGAAATCATACTCTATGTTTCGTTATTCTGGTAGAATGTTGAACGACTACCCCAACTAAAATCTATCGACTCAACAAAAATTATTTCACAGCACAGACTCATATTGGTCAGGATCGATTTGAAATCTATCATGGTTTCAGAGAAATCATACTTCATGATTCGCTGTTCTGGTAGAATGTTGAACGACTACCCTAACTAAAATCTATCCACTCAACAAAAATTATTTCACACCACAGACTAATCTTGGTCAGGATCGATTTGAAATCTATCATGGTTTCAGTGAAATCATACTCCATGGTTCGTTGTTCTTGTAGAATGTTGAGCGACTACCCCTAACTAAAATCTATCCACTCAACAAAAATTATTCCACACCACAGACTCATCTTGGTCAGGATCGATTTGAAATCTATCATTGTTTCAGAGAAATCATACTCCATGGTTCGTTGTTCTGGTAGAATGTTGAACGACTACCCCAACTAAAATCTATCCACTCAACAAAAATTATTTCACACCACAGACTCATCTTGGTCAGGATCGATTTGAAATCTATCATGGTTTCAGAGAAATCATACTCCATGGTTCGTTGTTCTGGTAGAATGTTGAACGACTACCCCAACTAAAATGTACCCACCGAAGCAAAAATTATTTCACACCACAGACTCATCTTGGTCAGGATCGATTTGAAATCTATCATGGTTTCAGAGAAATCATACTCCATGGTTCGTTGTTCTGGTAGAATGTTGAACGACTACCCCTAACTAAAATCTATCCACTCAACAAAAATTATTTCACACCACAGACTCATCTTGGTCAGGATCGATTTGAAATCTATCATGGTTTCAGAGAAATCATACTCCATGGTTCGTTGTTCTGGTAGAATGTTGAACGACTACCCCTAACTAAAATCTATCCACTCAACAAAAATTATTTCACACCACAGACTCATCTTGGTCAGGATCGATTTGAAATCTATCATGGTTTCAGAGAAATCATACTCCATGGTTCGTTGTTCTGGTAGAATGTTGAACGACTACCCCAACTAAAATCTACCCACCGAAGCAAAAATTATTTCACACCACAGACTCATCTTGGTCAGGATCGATTTGAAATCTATCATGGTTTCAGAGAAATCATACTCCATGGTAAGTTATTCTGGTAGAATGTTGAACGACTACTCCTAACTAAAATCTATCCACTCAACAAAAATTATTTCACACCACAAACTCATCTTGGTCAGGATCGATTTGAAATCTATCATGGTTTCAGAGAAATCATACTCCATGGTTCGTTGTTCTGGTAGAATGTTGAACGACTACCCCTAACTAAAATCTATCCACTCAACAAAAATTATTTCACACCACAGACTCATCTTGGTCAGGATCGATTTGAAATCTATCATGGTTTCAGAGAAATCATACTCCATGGTTCGTTGTTCTGGTAGAATGTTGAACGACTATTCCTAACTAAAATCTATCCACTCAACAAAAATTATTTCACACCACAGACTCATCTTGGTCAGGATCGATTTGAAATCTATCATGGTTTCAGACAAATCATACTCCATGGTTCGTTGTTCTTGTAGAATGTTGAACGACTACCCCAACTAAAATCTATCCACTCAACAAAAATTATTTCACACCACAGACTCATCTTGGTCAGGATCGATTTGAAATCTATCATGGTTTCAGAGAAATCATACTCCATGGTTCGTTGTTCTGGTAGAATGTTGAACGACTACCCCTAACTAAAATCTATGCACTCAGCAAAAATTATTTCACACCACAGACCCATCTTGGTCAGGATCGATTAGAAATCTATCATGGTTTCAGAGAAATCATACTCCATGGTTCGTTGTTCTGGTAGAATGTTGAACGACTACCCCAACTAAAATCTATCCACTCAACAAAAATTATTTCACACCACAGACTCATCTTGGTCAGGATCGATTTGAAATCTATCATGGTTTCAGAGAAATCATACTCCATGGTTCGTTGTTATTGTAAAATGTTGAACGACTAAGCCAACTAAAATCTATCCACTCAACAAACATTATTTCAGAGAAATCATACTCCATGGTAAGTTGTTCTTGTAGAATGTTGAACGACTACCCCAACTAAAATCTATCCACTCAACAAAAATTATTTCACACCACAGACTCATCTTGGTCAGGATCGATTTGAAATCTATCATGGTTTCAGAGAAATCATACTCCATGGTTCGTTGTTCTGGTAGAATGTTGAACGACTACCCCAACTAAAATCTACCCACCGAAGCAAAAATTATTTCACACCACAGACTCATCTTGGTCAGGATCGATTTGAAATCTATCATGGTTTCAGAGAAATCATACTCCATGGTAAGTTGTTCTGGTAGAATGTTGAACGACTACCCCTAACTAAAATCTATCCACTCAAAAAAATTATTTCACACCACAAACTCATCTTGGTCAGGATCGATTTGAAATCTATCATGGTTTCAGAGAAATCATACTCCATGGTTCGTTGTTCTGGTAGAATGTTGAACGACTACCCCAACTAAAATCTATCCACTCAACAAAAATTATTTCACACCACAGACTCATCTTGGTCAGGATCGATTTGAAATCTATCATGGTTTCAGAGAAATCATACTCCATGGTTCGTTGTTCTGGTAGAATGTTGAACGACTACCCCTAACTAAAATCTATCCACTCAACAAAAATTATTTCACACCACAGACTCATCTTGGTCAGGATCGATTTGAAATCTATCATAGTTTCAGAGAAATCATACTCCATGGTTCGCTGTTCTGGTAGAATGTTGAACGACTACCCCAACTAAAATATATCCACTCAACAAAAATTATTTCACACCACAGACTCATCTTGGTCAGGATCGATTTGAAATCTATCATGGTTTCAGAGAAATCATACTCCATGGTTCGTTGTTCTTGTAGAATGTTTAACGACTACCCCAACTAAAATCTATCCACTCAACAAAAATTATTTCACACCACAGACTCATCTTGGTCAGGATCGATTTGAAATCTATCATGGTTTCAGAGAAATCATACTCTATGTTTCGTTATTCTGGTAGAATGTTGAACGACTACCCCAACTAAAATCTATCGACTCAACAAAAATTATTTCACAGCACAGACTCATATTGGTCAGGATCGATTTGAAATCTATCATGGTTTCAGAGAAATCATACTTCATGATTCGCTGTTCTGGTAGAATGTTGAACGACTACCCTAACTAAAATCTATCCACTCAACAAAAATTATTTCACACCACAGACTCATCTTGGTCAGGATCGATTTGAAATCTATCATGGTTTCAGTGAAATCATACTCCATGGTTCGTTGTTCTTGTAGAATGTTGAGCGACTACCCCTAACTAAAATCTATCCACTCAACAAAAATTATTCCACACCACAGACTCATCTTGGTCAGGATCGATTTGAAATCTATCATTGTTTCAGAGAAATCATACTCCATGGTTCGTTGTTCTGGTAGAATATTGAACGACTACCCCAACTAAAATCTATCCACTCAACAAAAATTATTTCACACCACAGACTCATCTTGGTCAGGATCGATTTGAAATCTATCATGGTTTCAGAGAAATCATACTCCATGGTTCGTTGTTCTGGTAGA
Organism: Xylota sylvarum; assembly: GCA_905220385.1. Classification (NCBI taxonomy): domain Eukaryota; kingdom Metazoa; phylum Arthropoda; class Insecta; order Diptera; family Syrphidae; genus Xylota; species Xylota sylvarum. The sequence goes on from CAJMZQ010000093.1 coordinate 494,234, forward strand.
ATGTTGAACGACTACCCCAACTAAAATGTACCCACCGAAGCAAAAATTATTTCACACCACAGACTCATCTTGGTCAGGATCGATTTGAAATCTATCATGGTTTCAGAGAAATCATACTCCATGGTTCGTTGTTCTGGTAGAATGTTGAACGACTACCCCTAACTAAAATCTATCCACTCAACAAAAATTATTTCACACCACAGACTCATCTTGGTCAGGATCGATTTGAAATCTATCATGGTTTCAGAGAAATCATACTCCATGGTTCGTTGTTCTGGTAGAATGTTGAACGACTACCCCTAACTAAAATCTATCCACTCAACAAAAATTATTTCACACCACAGACTCATCTTGGTCAGGATCGATTTGAAATCTATCATGGTTTCAGAGAAATCATACTCCATGGTTCGTTGTTCTGGTAGAATGTTGAACGACTACCCCAACTAAAATCTACCCACCGAAGCAAAAATTATTTCACACCACAGACTCATCTTGGTCAGGATCGATTTGAAATCTATCATGGTTTCAGAGAAATCATACTCCATGGTAAGTTATTCTGGTAGAATGTTGAACGACTACCCCTAACTAAAATCTATCCACTCAACAAAAATTATTTCACACCACAAACTCATCTTGGTCAGGATCGATTTGAAATCTATCATGGTTTCAGAGAAATCATACTCCATGGTTCGTTGTTCTGGTAGAATGTTGAACGACTACCCCTAACTAAAATCTATCCACTCAACAAAAATTATTTCACACCACAGACTCATCTTGGTCAGGATCGATTTGAAATCTATCATGGTTTCAGAGAAATCATACTCCATGGTTCGTTGTTCTGGTAGAATGTTGAACGACTATTCCTAACTAAAATCTATCCACTCAACAAAAATTATTTCACACCACAGACTCATCTTGGTCAGGATCGATTTGAAATCTATCATGGTTTCAGACAAATCATACTCCATGGTTCGTTGTTCTTGTAGAATGTTGAACGACTACCCCAACTAAAATCTATCCACTCAACAAAAATTATTTCACACCACAGACTCATCTTGGTCAGGATCGATTTGAAATCTATCATGGTTTCAGAGAAATCATACTCCATGGTTCGTTGTTCTGGTAGAATGTTGAACGACTACCCCTAACTAAAATCTATGCACTCAGCAAAAATTATTTCACACCACAGACCCATCTTGGTCAGGATCGATTAGAAATCTATCATGGTTTCAGAGAAATCATACTCCTTGGTTCGTTGGTCTGGTAGAATGTTGAGCGACCACCCCCACTAAAATCTATCCACTCAACAAAAATTATTTCACACCACAGACTCATCTTGGTCAGGATCGATTTGAAATCTATCATGGTTTCAGAGAAATCATACTCCATGGTTCGTTGTTCTGGTAGAATGTTGAACGACCACCCCAACTAAAATCTATCCACTCAACAAAAATTATTTCACACCACAGACTCATCTTGGTCAGGATCGATTTGAAATCTATCATGGTTTCAGAGAAATCATACTCCATGGTTCGTTGTTCTGGTAGAATGTTGAACGACTACCCCAACTAAAATCTATCCACTCAACAAAAATTATTTCACACCACAGACTCATCTTGGTCAGGATCGATTTGAAATCTATCATGGTTTCAGAGAAATCATACTCTATGGTTCGTTGTTCTGGTAGAATGTTGAACGACCACCCCAACTAAAATCTATCCACTCAACAAAAATTATTTCACACCACAGACTCATCTTGGTCAGGATCGATTTGAAATCTATCATGGTTTCAGAGAAATCATACTCCATGGTTCGTTGTTCTGGTAGAATGTTGAACGACTACCCCAACTAAAATCTATCCACTCAACAAAAATTATTTCACACCACAGACTCATCTTGGTCAGGATCGATTTGAAATCTATCATGGTTTCAGAGAAATCATACTCCATGGTTCGTTGTTCTTGTAGAATGTTGAACGACTACCCCAACTAAAATCTATCCACTCAACAAAAATTATTTCACACCACAGACTCATCTTGGTCAGGATCGATTTGAAATCTATCATGGTTTCAGAGAAATCATACTCCATGGTTCGTTGTTCTTGTAGAATGTTGAACGACTACCCCAACTAAAATCTATCCAATCAACAAAAATTATTTCACACCACAGACTCATCTTGGTCAGGATCGATTTGAAATCTATCATGGTTTCAGAGAAATCATACTCCATGGTTCGTTGTTCTGGTAGAATGTTGAACGACTACCCCAACTAAAATCTATCCACTCAACAAAAATTATTTCACACCACAGACTCATCTTGGTCAGGATCGATTTGAAATCTATCATGGTTTCAGAGAAATCATACTCCATGGTTCGTTGTTATTGTAAAATGTTGAACGACTACCCCAACTAAAATCTATCCACTCAACAAACATTATTTCAGAGAAATCATACTCCATGGTAAGTTGTTCTTGTAGAATGTTGAACGACTACCCCAACTAAAATCTATCCACTCAACAAAAATTATTTCACACCACAGACTCATCTTGGTCAGGATCGATTTGAAATCTATCATGGTTTCAGAGAAATCATACTCCATGGTTCGTTGTTCTGGTAGAATGTTGAACGACTACCCCAACTAAAATCTACCCACCGAAGCAAAAATTATTTCACACAACAGACTCATCTTGGTCAGGATCGATTTGAAATCTATCATGGTTTCAGAGAAATCATACTCCATGGTAAGTTGTTCTGGTAGAATGTTGAACGACTACCCCTAACTAAAATCTATCCACTCAACAAAAATTATTTCACACCACAGACTCATCTTGGTCAGGATCGATTTGAAATCTATCATGGTTTCAGAGAAATCATACTGCATGGTTCGTTGTTCTGGTAGAATGTTGAACGACTACCCCTAACTAAAATCTATCCACTCAACAAAAATTATTTCACACCACAGACTCATCTTGGTCAGGATCGATTTGAAATCTATCATGGTTTCAGAGAAATCATACTGCATGGTTCGTTGTTCTGGTAGAATGTTGAACGACTACCCCTAACTAAAATATATCCACTCAACAAAAATTATTTCACACCACAGACTCATCTTGGTCAGGATCGATTTGAAATCTATCATGGTTTCAGAGAAATCATACTCCATGGTTCGTTGTTCTGGTAGAATGTTGAACGACTACCCCAACTAAAATCTATCCACTCAACAAAAATTATTTCACACCACAGACTCATCTTGGTCAGGATCGATTTGAAATCTATCATGGTTTCAGAGAAATCATACTCTATGTTTCGTTATTCTGGTAGAATGTTGAACGACTACCCCAACTAAAATCTATCGACTCAACAAAAATTATTTCACAGCACAGACTCATATTGGTCAGGATCGATTTGAAATCTATCATGGTTTCAGAGAAATCATACTTCATGATTCGCTGTTCTGGTAGAATGTTGAACGACTACCCTAACTAAAATCTATCCACTCAACAAAAATTATTTCACACCACAGACTCATCTTGGTCAGGATCGATTTGAAATCTATCATGGTTTCAGTGAAATCATACTCCATGGTTCGTTGTTCTTGTAGAATGTTGAGCGACTACCCCTAACTAAAATCTATCCACTCAACAAAAATTATTTCACACCACAGACTCATCTTGGTCAGGATCGATTTGAAATCTATCATGGTTTCAGAGAAATCATACTCCATGGTTCGTTGTTCTGGTAGAATGTTGAACGACTACCCCAACTAAAATCTATCCACTCAACAAAAATTATTTCACACCACAGACTCATCTTGGTCAGGATCGATTTGAAATCTATCATGGTTTCAGAGAAATCATACTCCATGGTTCGTTGTTCTGGTAGAATGTTGAAGGACTACCCCAACTAAAATGTACATACCGAAGCAAAAATTATTTCACACCACAGACTCATCTTGGTCATAATCGATTTGAAATCTATCATGGTTTCAGAGAAATCATACTCCATGGTAAGTTGTTCTGGTAGAATGTTGAACGACTACCCCTAACTAAAATCTATCCACTCAACAAAAATTATTTCACACCACAAACTCATCTTGGTCAGGATCGATTTGAAATCTATCATGGTTTCAGAGAAATCAAACTCCGTGGTTCGTTGTTCTGGTAGAATGTTGAACGACTACCCCTAACTAAAATCTATCCACTCAACAAAAATTATTTCACACCACAGACTCATCTTGGTCAGGATCGATCTGAAATCTATCATGCTTTCAGAGAAATCATACTCCATGGTTCGTTGTTCTGGTAAAATGTTGAACGACTACCCCTAACTAAAATCTATCCACTCAACAAAAATTATTTCACACCACAGACCCATCTTGGTCAGGATCGATTTGAAATCTATCATGGTTTCAGAGAAATCATACTCCATGGTTCGTTGTTCTGGTAGAATGTTGAACGACTACCCCAACTAAAATCTATCCTCTCAACAAAAATTATTTCACACCACAGACTCATCTTGGTCAGGATCGATTTGAAATCTATCATGGTTTCAGAGAAATCATACTCCATGGTTCGTTGTTCTGGTAGAATGTTGAACGACTACCCCAACTAAAATCTACCCACTCAACAAAAATTATTTCACACCACAGACTCATCTTGGTCAGGATCGATTTGAAATCTATCATAGTTTCAGAGAAATCATACTCCATGGTTCGTTGTTCTGGTAGAATGTTGAACGACTACCCCAACTAAAATATATCCACTCAACAAAAATTATTTCACACCACAGACTCATCTTGGTCAGGATCGATTTGAAATCTATCATGGTTTCAGAGAAATCATACTCCATGGTTCGTTGTTCTGGTAGAATGTTGAACGACTACCCCAACTAAAATCTATCCACTCAACAAAAATTATTTCACACCACAGACTCATCTTGGTCAGGATCGATTTGAAATCTATCATGGTTTCAGAGAAATCATACTCTATGTTTCGTTATTCTGGTAGAATGTTGAACGACTACCCCAACTAAAATCTATCCACTCAACAAAAATTATTTCACAGCACAGACTCATCTTGGTCAGGATCGATTTGAAATCTATCATGGTTTCAGAGAAATCATACTTCATGATTCGCTGTTCTGGTAGAATGTTGAACGACTACCCTAACTAAAATCTATCCACTCAACAAAAATTATTTCACACCACAGACTCATCTTGGTCAGGATCGATTTGAAATCTATCATGGTTTCAGAGAAATCATAGTCCATGGTTCGTTGTTCTATTAGAATGTTGAACGACTACCCCAACTAAAATCTACCCACCGAAGCAAAAATTATTTCACACCACAGACTCATCTTGGTCAGGATCGATTTGAAATCTATCATGGTTTCAGAGAAATCATAGTCCATGGTAAGTTGTTCTGGTAGAATGTTGAACGACTACCCCTAACTAAAATCTATCCACTCAACAAAAATTATTTCACACCACAAACTCATCTTGGTCAGGATCGATTTGAAATCTATCATGGTTTCAGAGAAATCATACTCCATGGTTCGTTGTGCTGGTAGAATGTTGAACGACTACCCCAACTAAAATCTATCCACTCAACAAAAATTATTTCACACCAAAGACTCATCTTGGTCAGGATCGATTTGAAATCTATCATGGTTTCAGAGAAATCATAGTCCATGGTTCGTTGTTCTATTAGAATGTTGAACGACTACCCCAACTAAAATCTATCCACTCAACAAAAATTATTTCACACCACAGACTCATCTTGGTCAGGATCGATTTGAAATCTATCATGGTTTCAGAGAAATCATACTCCATGGTTCGTTGTGCTGGTAGAATGTTGAACGACTACCCCAACTAAAATCTATCCACTCAACAAAAATTATTTCACACCACAGACTCATCTTGGTCAGGATCGATTTGAAATCTATCATGGTTTCAGAGAAATCATACTCCATGGTTCGTTGTTCTGGTAGAATGTTGAACGACTACCCCAACTAAAATCTATCCACTCAACAAAAATTATTTCACACCACAGACTCATCTTGGTCAGGATCGATTTGAAATCTATCATGGTTTCAGAGAAATCATACTCCATGGTTCGTTGTTCTGGTAGAATGTTGAACGACTACCCCAACTAAAATCTACCCACTCAACAAAAATTATTTCACACCACAGACTCATCTTGGTCAGGATCGATTTGAAATCTATCATAGTTTCAGAGAAATCATACTCCATGGTTCGTTGTTCTGGTAGAATGTTGAACGACTACCCCAACTAAAATATATCCACTCAACAAAAATTATTTCACACCACAGACTCATCTTGGTCAGGATCGATTTGAAATCTATCATGGTTTCAGAGAAATCATACTCCATGGTTCGTTGTTCTGGTAGAATGTTGAACGACTACCCCAACTAAAATCTATCCACTCAACAAAAATTATTTCACACCACAGACTCATCTTGGTCAGGATCGATTTGAAATCTATCATGGTTTCAGAGAAATCATACTCTATGTTTCGTTATTCTGGTAGAATGTTGAACGACTACCCCAACTAAAATCTATCCACTCAACAAAAATTATTTCACAGCACAGACTCATCTTGGTCAGGATCGATTTGAAATCTATCATGGTTTCAGAGAAATCATACTTCATGATTCGCTGTTCTGGTAGAATGTTGAACGACTACCCTAACTAAAATCTATCCACTCAACAAAAATTATTTCACACCACAGACTCATCTTGGTCAGGATCGATTTGAAATCTATCATGGTTTCAGAGAAATCATAGTCCATGGTTCGTTGTTCTATTAGAATGTTGAACGACTACCCCAACTAAAATCTACCCACCGAAGCAAAAATTATTTCACACCACAGACTCATCTTGGTCAGGATCGATTTGAAATCTATCATGGTTTCAGAGAAATCATACTCCATGGTAAGTTGTTCTGGTAGAATGTTGAACGACTACCCCTAACTAAAATCTATCCACTCAACAAAAATTATTTCACGCCACAGACTCATCTTGGTCAGGATCGATTTGAAATCTATCATGGTTTCAGAGAAATCATACTCCATGATTCGTTGTTCTTGTAGAATGTTGAACGACTACCCCAACTAAAATCTATCCACTCAACAAAAATTATTTCACACCAAAGACTCATCTTGGTCAGGATCGATTTGAAATCTATCATGGTTTCAGAGAAATCATACTCCATGTTTCGTTGTTCTTGTAAAATGTTGAATGACTACCCCAACTAAAATCTATCCACTCAACAAAAATTATTTCACGCCACAGACTCATCTTGGTCAGGATCGATTTGAAATCTATCATGGTTTCAGAGAAATCATACTCCATGGTAAGTTGTTCTTGTAGAATGTTTTCAGAGAAATCATACTCCATGGTTCGTTGTTCTTGTAGAATGTTGAACGACTACCCCAACTAAAATCTATCCACTCAACAAAAATTATTTCAGAGAAATCATACTCCATGGTTCGTTGTTTTTGTAGAATGTTGAACGACTATCCCAACTAAAATCTATCCACTCAACAAAAATTGTTTCAGAGAAATCATACTCCATGGTAAGTTGTTCTTGTAGAATGTTGAACGACTACCCCAACTAAAATCTATCCACTCAACAAAAATTATTTCACACCACAGACTCATCTTGGTCAGGATCGATTTGAAATCTATCATGGTTTCAGAGAAATCATACTCTATGTTTCGTTATTCTGGTAGAATGTTGAACGACTACCCCAACTAAAATCTATCCACTCAACAAAAATTATTTCACAGCACAGACTCATCTTGGTCAGGATCGATTTGAAATCTATCATGGTTTCAGAGAAATCATACTCCATGGTTCGTTGTTCTTGTAGAATGTTGAACGACTACCCCAACTAAAATCTATCCACTCAACAAAAATTATTTCAGAGAAATCATACTCCATGGTTCGTTGTTTTTGTAGAATGTTGAACGACTATCCCAACTAAAATCTATCCACTCAACAAAAATTGTTTCAGAGAAATCATACTCCATGGTAAGTTGTTCTTGTAGAATGTTGAACGACTACCCCAACTAAAATCTATCCACTCAACAAAAATTATTTCACACCACAGACTCATCTTGGTCAGGATCGATTTGAAATCTATCATGGTTTCAGAGAAATAATACTCCATGTTTCGTTGTTCTTGTAAAATGTTGAATGACTACCCCAACTAAAATCTATCCACTCAACAAAAATTATTTCACGCCACAGACTCATCTTGGTCAGGATCGATTTGAAATCTATCATGGTTTCAGAGAAATCATACTCCATGGTAAGTTGTTCTTGTAGAATGTTGAACGACTACCCCAACTAAAATCTATCCACTCAACAAAAATTATTTCACACCACAGACTCATCTTGGTCAGGATCGATTTGAAATCTATCATGGTTTCAGAGAAATCATACTCCATGGTTCGTTGTTCTTGTAGAATGTTGAACGACTACCCCAACTAAAATCTATCCACTCAACAAAAATTATTTCAGAGAAATCATACTCCATGGTTCGTTGTTTTTGTAGAATGTTGAACGACTATCCCAACTAAAATCTATCCACTCAACAAAAATTGTTTCAGAGAAATCATACTCCATGGTAAGTTGTTCTTGTAGAATGTTGAACGACTACCCCAACTAAAATCTATCCACTCAACAAAAATTATTTCACACCACAGACTCATCTTGGTCAGGATCGATTTGAAATCTATCATGGTTTCAGAGAAATCATACTCCATGGTTCGTTGTTCTTGTAGAATGTTGAACGACTACCCCAACTAAAATCTATCCACTCAACAAAAATTATTTCAGAGAAATCATACTCCATGGTTCGTTGTTCTGGTAGAATGTTGAACGACTACCCCAACTAAAATCTATCCACTCAACAAAAATTATTTCACACCACAGACTCATCTTGGTCAGGATCGATTTGAAATCTATCATGGTTTCAGAGAAATCATACTCTATGTTTCGTTATTCTGGTAGAATGTTGAACGACTACCCCAACTAAAATCTATCCACTCAACAAAAATTATTTCACACCACAGACTCATCTTGGTCAGGATCGATTTGAAATCTATCATGGTTTCAGAGAAATCATACTCCATGGTTCGTTGTTCTTGTAGAATGTTGAACGACTACCCCAACTAAAATCTATCCACTCAACAAAAATTATTTCAGAGAAATCATACTCCATGGTTCGTTGTTCTGGTAGAATGTTGAACGACTACCCCAACTAAAATCTATCCACTCAACAAAAATTATTTCACACCACAGACTCATCTTGGTCAGGATCGATTTGAAATCTATCATGGTTTCAGAGAAATCATACTCTATGTTTCGTTATTCTGGTAGAATGTTGAACGACTACCCTAACTAAAATCTATCCACTCAACAAAAATTATTTCACACCACAGACTCATCTTGGTCAGGATCGATTTGAAATCTATCATGGTTTCAGAGAAATCATACTCCATGGTTCGTTGTTCTATTAGAATGTTGAACGACTACCCCAACTAAAATCTACCCACCGAAGCAAAAATTATTTCACACCACAGACTCATCTTGTTCAGGATCGATTTGAAATCTATCATGGTTTCAGAGAAATCATACTCCATGGTAAGTTGTTCTGGTAGAATGTTGAACGACTACCCCTAACTAAAATCTATCCACTCAACAAAAATTATTTCACACCACAAACTCATATTGGTCAGGATCGATTTGAAATCTATCATGGTTTCAGAGAAATCATACTCCATGGTTCGTTGTGCTGGTAGAATGTTGAACGACTACCCCTAACTAAAATCTATCCACTCAACAAAAATTATTTCACATCACAGACTCATCTTGGTCAGGATCGATTTGAAATCTATCATGGTTTCAGAGAAATCATACTCCATGGTTCGTTGTTCTGGTAGAATGTTGAACGACTACCCCAACTAAAATCTAAGCACCGAAGCAAAAATTATTTCACACCACAAACTCATCTTGGTCAGGATCGATTTGAAATCTGTCATGGTTTCAGAGAAATCATACTCCATGGTAAGTTGTTCTGGTAGAATGTTGAACGACTACCCCTAACTAAAATCTATCCACTCAACAAAAATTATTTCACGCCACAGACTCATCTTGGTCAGGATCGATTTGAAATCTATCATGGTTTCAGAGAAATCATACTCCATGATTCGTTGTTCTTGTAGAATGTTGAACGACTACCCCAACTAAAATCTATCCATTCAACAAAAATTATTTCACACCAAAGACTCATCTTGGTCAGGATCGATTTGAAATCTATCATGGTTTCAGAGAAATCATACTCCATGTTTCGTTGTTCTTGTAAAATGTTGAATGACTACCCCAACTAAAATCTATCCACTCAACAAAAATTATTTCACGCCACAGACTCATCTTGGTCAGGATCGATTTGAAATCTATCATGGTTTCAGAGAAATCATACTCCATGGTAAGTTGTTCTTGTAGAATGTTGAACGACTACCCCAACTAAAATCTATCCACTCAACAAAAATTATTTCACACCACAGACTCATCTTGGTCAGGATCGATTTGAAATCTATCATGGTTTCAGAGAAATCATACTCCATGGTTCGTTGTTCTTGTAGAATGTTGAACGACTACCCCAACTAAAATCTATCCACTCAACAAAAATTATTTCAGAGAAATCATACTCCATGGTTCGTTGTTTTTGTAGAATGTTGAACGACTATCCCAACTAAAATCTATCCACTCAACAAAAATTGTTTCAGAGAAATCATACTCCATGGTAAGTTGTTCTTGTAGAATGTTGAACGACTACCCCAACTAAAATCTATCCACTCAACAAAAATTATTTCACACCACAGACTCATCTTGGTCAGGATCGATTTGAAGTCTATCATGGTTTCAGAGAAGTCATACTCCATGGTAAGTCGTTCTTGTAGAATGTTGAACGACTACCCCTAACTAAAATCTATCCACTCAACAAAAATTATTTCACACCACAGACTCATCTTGTTCAGGATCGATTTGAAATCTATCATGGTTTCAGAGAAATCATACTCCATGTTTCCTTGTTCTTGTAGAATGTTGAACGACTACCCCAACTAAAATCTATCCACTCAACAAAAATTATTTCAGAGAAATCATACTCCATGGTAAGTTGTTCTTGTAGAATGTTGAACGACTATCCCAACTAAAATCTATCCACTCAACAAAATTTATTTCACACCACAGACTCATCTTGGTCAGGATCGATTTGAAATCTATCATGGTTGCAGAGAAATCATACTCCATGGTAAGTTGTTCTTGTAGAATGTTGAACGACTACCCCAACTAAAATCTATCCACTCAACAAAAATTATTTCAGAGAAATCATACTCCATGGTAAGTTGTTCTTGTAGAATGTTGAACGACTATCCCAACTAAAATCTATCCACTCAACAAAAATTATTTCACACCACAGACTCATCTTGGTCAGGATCGATTTGAAATCTATCATGGTTTCAGAGAAATCATACTCCATGTTTCGTTGTTCTTGTAGAATGTTGAACGACTATCCCAACTAAAATCTATCCACTCAATAAAAATTATTTCAGAGAAATCATACTCCATGGTTCGTTGTTCTTGTAGAATGTTGAACGACTATCCCAACTAAAATCTATCCACTCAACAAAAATTATTTCAGAGAAATCATACTCCATGGTTCGTTGTTCTTGTAGAATGTTGAGCGACTATCCCAACTAAAATCTATCCACTCAACAAAAATTATTTCACACCACAGACTCATCTTGGTCAGGATCGATTTGAAATCTATCATGGTTTCAGAGAAATCATACTCCATGGTTCGTTGTTCTTGTAGAATGTTGAACGACTACCCCAACTAAAATCTATCCACTCAACAAAAATTATTTCAGAGAAATCATAGTCCATTTTAAGTTGGTCTTATAGAATGTTGAACGACTACCCCAACTAAAATCTATCCACTCAACAAAAATTACTTCAGAGAAATCATAGTCCATTTTAAGTTGTTCTTGTAGAATGTTGAACGACTATCCCAACTAAAATCTATCCACTCAATAAAAATTATTTCAGAGAAATCATACTCCATGGTTCGTTGTTCTTGTAGAATGTTGAACGACTATCCCAACTAAAATCTATCCACTCAACAAAAATTATTTCAGAGAAATCATACTCCATGGTTCGTTGTTCTTGTAGAATGTTGAACGACTATCCCAACTAAAATCTATCCACTCAATAAAAATTATTTCAGAGAAATCATACTCCATGGTTCGTTGTTCTTGTAGAATGTTGAACGACTACCCCAACTAAAATCTATCCACTCAACAAAAATTATTTCACACCACAGACTCATCTTGGTCAGGATCGATTTGAAGTCTATCATGGTTTCAGAGAAGTCATACTCCATGGTAAGTCGTTCTTGTAGAATGTTGAACGACTACCCCTAACTAAAATCTATCCACTCAACAAAAATTATTTCACACCACAGACTCATCTTGGTCAGGATCGATTTGAAATCTATCATGGTTTCAGAGAAATCATACTCCATGTTTCCTTGTTCTTGTAGAATGTTGAACGACTACCCCAACTAAAATCTATCCACTCAACAAAAATTATTTCAGAGAAATCATACTCCATGGTAAGTTGTTCTTGTAGAATGTTGAACGACTATCCCAACTAAAATCTATCCACTCAACAAAATTTATTTCACACCACAGACTCATCTTGGTCAGGATCGATTTGAAATCTATCATGGTTGCAGAGAAATCATACTCCATGGTAAGTTGTTCTTGTAGAATGTTGAACGACTACCCCAACTAAAATCTATCCACTCAACAAAAATTATTTCAGAGAAATCATACTCCATGGTAAGTTGTTCTTGTAGAATGTTGAACGACTATCCCAACTAAAATCTATCCACTCAACAAAAATTATTTCACACCACAGACTCATCTTGGTCAGGATCGATTTGAAATCTATCATGGTTTCAGAGAAATCATACTCCATGTTTCGTTGTTCTTGTAGAATGTTGAACGACTATCCCAACTAAAATCTATCCACTCAATAAAAATTATTTCAGAGAAATCATACTCCATGGTTCGTTGTTCTTGTAGAATGTTGAACGACTATCCCAACTAAAATCTATCCACTCAACAAAAATTATTTCAGAGAAATCATACTCCATGGTTCGTTGTTCTTGTAGAATGTTGAACGACTATCCCAACTAAAATCTCTCCACTCAACAAAAATTATTTCACACCACAGACTCATCTTGGTCAGGATCGATTTGAAATCTATCATGGTTTCAGAGAAATCATACTCCATGGTTCGTTGTTCTTGTAGAATGTTGAACGACTACCCCAACTAAAATCTATCCACTCAACAAAAATTATTTCAGAGAAATCATAGTCCATTTTAAGTTGGTCTTATAGAATGTTGAACGACTACCCCAACTAAAATCTATCCACTCAACAAAAATTACTTCAGAGAAATCATAGTCCATTTTAAGTTGTTCTTGTAGAATGTTGAACGACTATCCCAACTAAAATCTATCCACTCAATAAAAATTATTTCAGAGAAATCATACTCCATGGTTCGTTGTTCTTGTAGAATGTTGAACGACTATCCCAACTAAAATCTATCCACTCAACAAAAATTATTTCAGAGAAATCATACTCCATGGTTCGTTGTTCTTGTAGAATGTTGAACGACTATCCCAACTAAAATCTATCCACTCAACAAAAATTATTTCACACCACAGACTCATCTTGGTCAGGATCGATTTGAAATCTATCATGGTTTTAGAGAAATTATACTCCATGGTTCGTTGTTCTTGTAGAATGTGGAACGACTACCCCAACTAAAATCTATCCACTCAACAAAAATTATTTCACACCACAGACTCATCTTGGTCAGGATCGATTTGAAATCTATCATGGTTTCAGAGAAATCATACTCCATGATTCGTTGTTCTGGTAGAATGTTGAACGACTACCCCAACTAAAATCTATCCACTCAACAAAAATTATTTCACACCACAGACTCATCTTGGTCAGGATCGATTTGAAATCTATCATGGTTGCAGAGAAATCACAGTCCATGGTAAGTTGTTCTGGTAGAATGTTGAACGACTACCCCAACTAAAATCTATCCACTCAACAAAAATTATTTCACACCACAGACTCATCTTGGTCAGGATCGATTTGAAATCTATCATGGTTTCAGAGAAATCATACTCCATGGTTCGTTGTTCTGGTAGAATGTTGAACGACTACCCCAACTAAAATCTATCCACTCAACAAAAATTATTTCAGAGAAATCATACTCCATGGTTCGTTGTTCTTGTAAAATGTTGAACGACTACCCCAACTAAAATCTATCCACTCAACAAAAATTATTTCAGAGAAATCATACTCCATGGTAAGTTGTTCTTGTAGAATGTTGAACGACTACCCCAACTAAAATCTATCCACTCAACAAAAATTATTTCAGAGAAATCATACTCCATGGTTCGTTGTTCTTGTAAAATGTTGAACGACTACCCCAACTAAAATCTATCCACTCAACAAAAATTATTTCAGAGAAATCATACTCCATGGTAAGTTGTTCTTGTAGAATGTTGAACGACTACCCCAACTAAAATCTATCCACTCAACAAAAATTATTTCACACCACAGACTCATCTTGGTCAGGATCGATTTGAAATCCGTCATGGTTTCAGAGAAATCATACTCCATGGTTCGTTGTTCTTGTAGAATGCTGAACGACTACCTATAACTAAAATCTATCCACTCAACAAAAATTATTTCACACCACAGACTCAACTTGGTCAGGATCGATTTGAAATCTACTACGGTTTCAGAGTAATCATACTCCATGGTTCGTTGTTCTTGTAGAATGTTGAACGACTACCCCAACTAAAATCTATCCACTCAACAAAAATTATTTCAGAGAAATCATAGTCCATTTTAAGTTGGTCTTATAGAATGTTGAACGACTACCCCAACTAAAATCTATCCACTCAACAAAAATTATTTCAGAGAAATCATACTCCATGGTTCGTTGTTCTTGTAGAATGTTGAACGACTATCCCAACTAAAATCTATCCACTCAACAAAAATTATTTCACACCACAGACTCATCTTGGTCAGGATCGATTTGAAATCTATCATGGTTTCAGAGAAATCATACTCCATGGTTCGTTGTTCTTGTAGAATGTTGAACGACTACCCCAACTAAAATCTATCCACTCAACAAAAATTATTTCAGAGAAATCATAGTCCATTTTAAGTTGGTCTTATAGAATGTTGAACGACTACCCCAACTAAAATCTATCCACTCAACAAAAATTACTTCAGAGAAATCATAGTCCATTTTAAGTTGTTCTTGTAGAATGTTGAACGACTATCCCAACTAAAATCTATCCACTCAATAAAAATTATTTCAGAGAAATCATACTCCATGGTTCGTTGTTCTTGTAGAATGTTGAACGACTACCCCAACTAAAATCTATCCACTCAACAAAAATTATTTCAGAGAAATCATAGTCCATTTTAAGTTGGTCTTATAGAATGTTGAACGACTACCCCAACTAAAATCTATCCACTCAACAAAAATTACTTCAGAGAAATCATAGTCCATTTTAAGTTGTTCTTGTAGAATGTTGAACGACTATCCCAACTAAAATCTATCCACTCAATAAAAATTATTTCAGAGAAATCATACTCCATGGTTCGTTGTTCTTGTAGAATGTTGAACGACTATCCCAACTAAAATCTATCCACTCAACAAAAATTATTTCAGAGAAATCATACTCCATGGTTCGTTGTTCTTGTAGAATGTTGAACGACTATCCCAACTAAAATCTATCCACTCAACAAAAATTATTTCACACCACAGACTCATCTTGGTCAGGATCGATTTGAAATCTATCATGGTTTTAGAGAAATTATACTCCATGGTTCGTTGTTCTTGTAGAATGTGGAACGACTACCCCAACTAAAATCTATCCACTCAACAAAAATTATTTCAGAGAAATCATACTCCATGGTAAGTTGTTCTTGTAGAATGTTGAACGACTACCCCAACTAAAATCTATCCACTCAACAAAAATTATTTCACACCACAGACTCATCTTGGTCAGGATCGATTTGAAATCCGTCATGGTTTCAGAGAAATCATACTCCATGGTTCGTTGTTCTTGTAGAATGCTGAACGACTACCTATAACTAAAATCTATCCACTCAACAAAAATTATTTCACACCACAGACTCAACTTGGTCAGGATCGATTTGAAATCTACTACGGTTTCAGAGTAATCATACTCCATGGTTCGTTGTTCTTGTAGAATGTTCAACGACTACCCCAACTAAAATCTATCCACTCAACAAAAATTATTTCAGAGAAATCACACTCCATGGTAAGCTGTTCTTGTAGAATGTTGAACGACTACCCCAACTAAAATCTATCCACTCAACAAAACTTATTTCACACCACAGACTCATCTTGGTCAGGATCGATTTGAAATCTATCATGGTTTCAGAGAAATCATACTCCGTGGTTCGTTGTTCTGGTAGAATGTTGAACGACTACCCCAACTAAAATCTATCCACTCAACAAAAATTATTTCACACCACAGACTCATCTTGGTCAGGATCGATTTGAAATCTATCATGGTTTCAGAGAAATCATACTCCATGTTTCGTTGTTCTTGTAGAATGTTGAACGACTACCCCAACTAAAATCTATCCACTCAACAAAAATTATTTCAGAGAAATCATACTCCATGGTTCGTTGTTCTGGTAGAATGTTGAACGACTACCCCAACTAAAATCTATCCACTCAACAAAAATTATTTCACACCACAGACTCATCTTGGTCAGGATCGATTTGAAATCTATCATGGTTTCAGAGAAATCATACTCCATGGTAAGTTGTTCTTGTAGAATGTTGAACGACTACCCCAACCAAAATCTATCCACTCAACAAAAATTATTTCACACCACAGACTCATCTTGGTCAGGATCGATTTGAAATCTATCATGGTTTCAGAGAAATCATACTCCATGGTTCGTTGTTCTTGTAGAATGTTGAGCGACTATCCCAACTAAAATCTATCCACTCAACAAAAATTATTTCAGAGAAATCATACTCCATGGTTCTTTGTTCTGGTAGAATGTTGAACGACTACCCCAACTAAAATCTATCCACTCAACAAAAATTATTTCACACCACAGACTCATCTTGGTCAGGATCGATTTGAAATCTATCATGGTTTCAGAGAAATCATACTAAATGGTAAGTTGTTCTTGTAGAATGTTGAACGACTACCGCAACTAAAATCTATCCACTCAACAAAAATGATTTCAGAGAAATCATACTCCATGGTTCGTTGTTCTTGTAAAATGTTGAACGACTACCCCAACTAAAATCTATCCACTCAACAAAAATTATTTCAGAGAAATCATACTACATGGTAAGTTGTTCTTGTAGAATGTTGAACGACTACCCCAACTAAAATCTATCCACTCAACAAAAATTATTTCACACCACAGACTCATCTTGGTCAGGATCGATTTGAAATCCGTCATGGTTTCAGAGAAATCATACTCCATTTTTCGTTGTTCTTGTAGAATGCTGAACGACTACCCCTAACTAAAATCTATCCACTCAACAAAAATTATTTCACACCACAGACTCAACTTGGTCAGGATCGATTTGAAATCTACTACGGTTTCAGAGTAATCATACTCCATGGTTCGTTGTTCTTGTAGAATGTTGAACGACTACCCCAACTAAAATCTATCCACTCAACAAAAATTATTTCAGAGAAATCATACTCCATGGTAAGTTGTTCTTGTAGAATGTTGAACGACTACCCCAACTACAATCTATCCACTCAACAAAACTTATTTCACACCACAGACTCATCTTGGTCAGGATCGATTTGAAATCTATCATGGTTTCAGAGAAATCATACTCCGTGGTTCGTTGTTCTGGTAGAATGTTGAACGACTACCCCAACTAAAATCTATCCACTCAACAAAAATTATTTCACACCACAGACTCATCTTGGTCAGGATCGATTTGAAATCTATCATGGTTGCAGAGAAATCATACTCTATGGTAAGTTGTTCTTGTAGAATGTTGAACGACTATCCCAACTAAAATCTATCCACTCAACAAAAATTATTTCAGAGAAATCATACTATATGGTTCATTGTTCTTGTAGAATGTTGAACGACTACCCCAACTAAAATCTATCCACTCAACAAAAATTATTTCACAAAACAGACTCATCTTGGTCAGGATCGATTTGAAATCTATCATGGTTTCAGAGAAATCATACTCCATGGTAAGTTGTTCTTGTAGAATGTTGAACGACTACCCCAACTAAAATTTATCCACTCAACAAAAATTATTTCACACCACAGACTCATCTTGGTCAGGATCGATTTGAAATCTATCATGGTTTCAGAGAAATCATACTCCATGGTTCGTTGTTCTTGTAGAATGTTGAGCGACTATCCCAACTAAAATCTATCCACTCAACAAAAATTATTTCAGAGAAATAATACTCCATGGTTCGTTGTTCTTGTAGAATGTTGAACGACTACCCCAACTAAAATCTATCCACTCAACAAAAATTATTTCACACCACAGACTCATCTTGGTCAGGATCGATTTGAAATCTATCATGGTTTCAGAGAAATCATAGTCCATGGTAAGTTGTTCTTGCAGAATGTTGAACGACTACCCCTAACTAAAATCTATCCACTCAACAAAAATTATTTCACACCACAGACTCATCTTGGATCGATTTGAAATCTATCATGGTTTCAGGGAAATCATACTCCATTGTAAGTTGTTCTTGTAGAATGTTGAACGACTATCAAAACTAAAATCTATCCACTCAACAAAAATTATTTCAGAGAAATCATACTCCATGGTAAGTTGTTCTTGTAGAATGTTGAACGACTATCGATTTGAAATCTATCATGGTTTCAGAGAAATCATAGTCCATGGTAAGTTGTTCTTGTAGAATGTTGAACGACTACCCCTAACTAAAATCTATCCACTCAACAAAAATTATTTCACACCACAGACTCATCTTGGTCAGGATCGATTTGAAATCTATCATGGTTTCAGGGAAATCATACTCCATGGTAAGTTGTTCTTGTAGAATGTTGAACGACTATCCCAACTAAAATCTATCCACTCAACAAAAATTATTTCAGAGAAATCATACTCCATGGTTCGTTGTTCTTGTAGAATGTTGAACGACTATCCCAACTAAAATCTATCCACTCAACAAAAATTATTTCAGAGAAATCATACTCCATGTTTCGTTGTTCTTGTAGAATGTTGAACGACTACCCCAACTAAAATCTATCCACTCAACAAAAATTATTTCACACCACAGACTCATCTTGGTCAGGATCGATTTGAAATCTATCATGGTTGCAGAGAAATCATACTCCATGGTAAGTTGTTCTTGTAGGATGTTGAACGACTATCCCAACTAAAATCTATCCACTCAATAAAAATTATTTCAGAGAAATCATACTCCATGGTAAGTTGTTCTTGTAGAATGTTGAGCGACTATCCCAACTAAAATCTATCCACTCAACAAAAATTATTTCAGAGAAATCATACTCCATGGTTCGTTGTTCTTGTAGAATGTTGAACGACTATCCCAACTAAAATCTATCCACACAACAAAAATTATTTCAGAGAAATCATACTCCATGGTTCGTTGTTCTTGTAGAATGTTGAACGACTATCCCAACTAAAATCTATCCACTCAACAAAAATTATTTCACACCACAGACTCATCTTGGTCAGGATCGATTTGAAATCTATCATGGTTTCAGAGAAATCATACTCCATGGTTCGTTGTTCTTGTAGAATGTTGAACGACTACCCCAACTAAAATCTATCCACTCAACAAAAATTATTTCAGAGAAATCATAGTTCATGGTAAGTTGTTCTTATAGAATGTTGAACGACTACCCCAACTAAAATCTATCCACTCAACAAAAATTATTTCAGAGAAATCATACTCCATGATAAGTTGTTCTTGTAGAATGTTGAACGACTACCCCAACTAAAATCTATCCACTCAACAAAAATTATTTCACACCACAGACTCATCTTGGTCAGGCTCGATTTGAAATCTATCATGGTTTCAGAGAAATCATACTCCATGGTTTGTTGTTCTTGTAGAATGTTGAACGACTACCCCAACTAAAATCTATCCACTCAACAAAAATTATTTCAGAGAAATCATACTCCATGGTTCGTTGTTCTTGTAGAATGTTGAACGACTATCCCAACTAAAATCTATCCACTCAACAAAAATTATTTCAGAGAAATCATACTCCATGGTAAGTTGTTCTTGTAGAATGTTGAACGACTACCCCAACTAAAATCTATCCACTCAACAAAAATTATTTCACACCACAGACTCATCTTGGTCAGGATCGATTTGAAATCTATCATGGTTGCAGAGAAATCATACTCCATGGTAAGTTGTTCTTGTAGGATGTTGAACGACTATCCGAACTAAAATCTATCCACTCAATAAAAATTATTTCAGAGAAATCATACTCCATGGTAAGTTGTTCTTGTAGAATGTTGAACGACTATCCCAACTAAAATCTATCCACTCAACAAAAATTATTTCAGAGAAATCATACTCCATGGTAAGTTGTTCTTGTAGAATGTTGAACGACTACCCCAATTAAAATCTATCCACTCAACAAAAATTATTTCACACCACAGACTCATCTTGGTCAGGCTCGATTTGAAATCTATCATGGTTTCAGAGAAATCATACTCCATGATTTGTTGTTCTTGTAGAATGTTGAACGACTACCCCAACTAAAATCTATCCACTCAACAAAAATTATTTCAGAGAAATCATACTCCATGATTCGTTGTTCTTGTAGAATGTTGAACAACTACCCCAACTAAAATCTATCCACTCAACAAAAATTATTTCAGAGAAATCATAGTCCATGGTAAGTTGTTCTTGTAGAATGTTGAACGACTATCCCAACTAAAATCTATCCACTCAACAAAAATTATTTCACACCACAGACTCATCTTGGTCAGGATTGATTTGAAATCTATCATGGTTTCAGAGAAATCATACTCAATGGTTCGATGTTCTTGTAGAATGTTGAACGACTACCCCAACTAAAATCTATCCACTCAACAAAAATTATTTCAGAGAAATCATAGTCCATGGTAAGTTGTTCTTATAGAATGTTGAACGACTACCCCAACTAAAATCTATCCACTCAACAAAAATTATTTCAGAGAAATCATACTCCATGGTTTGTTGTTCTTGTAGAATGTTGAACGACTACCCCAACTAAAATCTATCCACTCAACAAAAATTATTTCAGAGAAATCATAGTCCATGGTAAGTTGTTCTTGTAGAATGTTGAACGACTACCCCAACTAAAATCTATCCACTCAACAAAAATTATTTCAGAGAAATCATACTCCATGGTAAGTTGTTCTTGTAGAATGTTGAACGACTACCCCAACTAAAATCTATCCACTCAACAAAAATTATTTCACACCACAGACTCATCTTGGTCAGGATCGATTTGAAATCTATCATGGTTTCAGAGAAATCGTACTCCATGGTTCGTTGTTCTTGTAAAATGTTGAACGACTACCCCAACTAAAATCTATTCACTCAACAAAAATTATTTCAGAGAAATCATACTCCATGGTAAGTTGTTCTTGTAGAATATTGAACGACTACCCCAACTAAAATTTATCCACTCAACAAAAATTATTTCAGAGAAATCATACTCCATGGTAAGTTGTTCCTGTAGAATGTTGAACGACTACCCCAACTAAAATCTATCCACTCAACAAAAATTATTTCACACCACAGACTCATCTTGGTCAGGATCGATTTGAAATCTATCATGGTTTCAGAGAAATCATACTCCATGGTTCGTTGTTCTGGTAGAATGTTGAACGGCTACCCCAACTAAAATCTATCCACTCAAAAAAAATTATTTCAGAGAAATCATACTCCATGGTAAGTTGTTCTTGTAGAATGTTGAACGACTACCCCAACTAAAATCTATCCACTCAACAAAAATTAATTCAGAGAAATCATACTCCATGGTAAGTTGTTCTTGTAGAATGTTGAACGACTACCCCAACTAAAATCTATCCACTCAACAAAAATTATTTCAGAGAAATCATACTCCATGGTAAGTTGTTCTTGTAGAATGTTGAATGACTATCCCAACTAAAATCTATCCACTCAACAAAAATTATTTCACACCACAGACACATCTTGGTCAGGATCGATTTGAAATCTATCATGGTTTCAGAGAAATCATACTCCATGGTAAGTTGTTCTTGTAGAATGTTGAACGACTACCCCAACTAAAATCTATCAACTCAACAAAAATTATTTCACACCACAGACTCATCTTGGTCAGGATCGATTTGAAATCTATCATGGTTTCAGAGAAATCATACTCCATGGTTCGTTGTTCTTGTAGAATGTTGAGCGACTACCCCAATTAAAATCTATCCACTCAACAAAAATTATTTCACATCACAGACTCATCTTGGTCAGGATCGATTTGAAATCTAGCATGGTTTCAGAGAAATCATACTCCATGGTTCGTTGTTCTTGTAGAATGTTGAACAACTACCCCAACTAAATTCTATACACTCAACAAAAATTATTTCAGAGAAATCATAGTCCATGGTAAGTTGTTCTTGTAGAATGTTGAACGACTACCCCAACTAAAATCTATCCACTCAACAAAAATTATTTCAGAGAAATCATACTCCATGGTAAGTTGTTCTTGTAGAATGTTGAACGACTACCCCAACTAAAATCTATCCACTCAACAAAAATTATTTCAGAGAAATCATACTCCATGGTAAGTTGTTCTTGTAGAATGTTGAATGACTATCCCAACTAAAATCTATCCACTCAACAAAAATTATTTCACACCACAGACACATCTTGGTCAGGATCGATTTGAAATCTATCATGGTTTCAGAGAAATCATACTCCATGGTTCGTTGTTCTTGTAGAATGTTGAACGACTATCCCAACTAAAATCTATCCACTCAACAAAAATTATTTCAGAGAAATCATACTCCATGGTTCGTTGTTCTTGTAGAATGTTGAACGACTACCCCAACTAAAATCTATCCACTCAACAAAAATTATTTCAGAGAAATCATACTCCATGGTAAGTTGTTCTTGTAGAATGTTGAACGACTACCCCAACTAAAATCTATCCACTCAACAAAAATTATTTCAGAGAAATCATACTCCATGGTAAGTTGTTCTTGTAGAATGTTGAACGACTACCCCAACTAAAATCTATCCACTCAACAAAAATTATTTCACACCACAGACTCATCTTGGTCAGGATCGATTTGAAATCTATCATGGTTTCAGAGAAATCATACTAAATGGTAAGTTGTTCTTGTAGAAAATTGAACGACTACCCCTAACTAAAATCTATCCACTCAACAAAAAATATTTCAGAGAAATCATACTCCATGGTTCGTTGTTCTTGTAGAATGTTGAACGAATATCCCAACTAAAATCTATCCACTCAACAAAAATTATTTCAGAGAAATCATACTCCATGGTTCGTTGTTCTTGCAGAATGTTGAACGACTACCCCAACTAAAATCTATCCACTCAACAAAAATTATTTCACACCACAGACTCATCTTGGTCAGGATCGATTTGAAATCTATCATGGTTGCAGAGAAATCATACTCCATGGTAAGTTGTTCTTGTAGGATGTTGAACGACTATCCCAACTAAAATCTATCCACTCAATAAAAATTATTTCAGAGAAATCATACTCCATGATAAGTTGTTCTTGTAGAATATTGAACGACTATCCCAACTAAAATCTATCCACTCAACAAAAATTATTTCAGAGAAATCATACTCCATGGTTCGTTGTTCTTGTAGAATGTTGAACGACTATCCCAACTAAAATCTATCCACACAAAAAAAATTATTTCAGAGAAATCATACTCCATGTTTCGTTGTTCTTGTAGAATGTTGAACGACTACCCCAACTAAAATCTATCCACTCAACAAAAATTATTTCACACCACAGACTCATCTTGGTCAGGATCGATTTGAAATCTATCATGGTTTCAGAGAAATCATACTCCATGTTTCGTTGTTCTTGTAGAATGTTGAACGACTACCCCAACTAAAATCTATCCACTCAACAAAAATTATTTCAGAGAAATCATAGTCCATGGTAAGTTGTTCTTATAGAATGTTGAACGACTACCCCAACTCAAATCTATCCACTCAACAAAAATTATTTCAGAGAAATCATACTCCATGATAAGTTGTTCTTGTAGAATGTTGAACGACTACCCCAACTAAAATCTATCCACTCAACAAAAATTATTTCACACCACAGACTCATCTTGGCCAGGCTCGATTTGAAATCTATCATGGTTTCAGAGAAATCATACTCCATGGTTCGTTGTTCTTGTAGAATGTTGAACGACTACCCCAACTAAAATCTATCCACTCAACAAAAATTATTTCAGAGAAATCATACTCCATGGTTCGTTGTTCTTGTAGAATGTTGAACGACTATCCCAACTAAAATGTATCCACTCAACAAAAATTATTTCAGAGAAATCATACTCCATGGTAAGTTGTTCTTGTAGAATGTTGAACGACTACCCCAACTAAAATCTATCCACTCAACAAAAATTATTTCACACCACAGACTCATCTTGGTCAGGATCGATTTGAAATCTATCATGGTAGCAGAGAAATCATACTCCATGGTAAGTTGTTCTTGTAGGATGTTGAACGACTATCCGAACTAAAATCTATCCACTCAATAAAAATTATTTCAGAGAAATCATACTCCATGGTAAGTTGTTCTTGTAGAATGTTGAACGACTATCCCAACTAAAATCTATCCACTCAACAAAAATTATTTCAGAGAAATCATACTCCATGGTTCGTTGTTCTTGTAGAATGTTGAGCGACTATCCCAACTAAAATCTATCCACACAACAAAAATTATTTCAGAGAAATCATACTCCATGGTTCGTTGTTCTTGTAGAATGTTGAACGACTATCCCAACTAAAATCTATCCACTCAACAAAAATTATTTCACACCACAGACTCATCTTGGTCAGGATTGATTTGAAATCTATCATGGTTTCAGAGAAATCATACTCCATGGTTCGTTGTTCTTGTAGAATGTTGAACGACTACCCCAACTAAAATCTATCCACTCAAAAAAAATTATTTCAGAGAAATCATAGTCCATGGTAAGTTGTTCTTATAGAATGTTGAACGACTACCCCAACTAAAATCTATCCACTCAACAAAAATTATTTCAGAGAAATCGTACTCCATGGTTTGTTGTTCTTGTAGAATGTTGAACGACTACCCCAACTAAAATCTATCCACTCAACAAAAATTATTTCAGAGAAATCATAGTCAATGGTAAGTTGTTCTTGTAGAATGTTGAACGACTACCCCAACTAAAATCTATCCACTCAACAAAAATTATTTCAGAGAAATCATACTCCATGGTAAGTTGTTCTTGTAGAATGTTGAACGACTACCCCAACTAAAATCTATCCACTCAACAAAAATTATTTCACACCACAGACTCATCTTGGTCAGGATCGATTTGAAATCTATCATGGTTTCAGAGAAATCGTACTCCATGGTTCGTTGTTCTTGTAAAATGTTGAACGACTACCCCAACTAAAATCTATTCACTCAACAAAAATTATTTCAGAGAAATCATACTCCATGGTAAGTTGTTCTTGTAGAATATTGAACGACTACCCCAACTAAAATTTATCCACTCAACAAAAATTATTTCAGAGAAATCATACTCCATGGTAAGTTGTTCTTGTAGAATGTTGAACGACTACCCCAACTAAAATCTATCCACTCAACAAAAATTATTTCACACCACAGACTCATCTTGGTCAGGATCGATTTGAAATCTATCATGGTTTCAGAGAAATCATACTCCATGGTTCGTTGTTCTGGTAGAATGTTGAACGACTACCCCAACTAAAATCTATCCACTCAAAAAAAATTATTTCAGAGAAATCATACTCCATGGTAAGTTGTTCTTGTAGAATGTTGAACGACTACCCCAACTAAAATCTATCCACTCAACAAAAATTATTTCAGAGAAATCATACTCCATGGTAAGTTGTTCTTGTAGAATGTTGAACGACTACCCCAACTAAAATCTATCCACTCAACAAAAATTATTTCAGAGAAATCATACTCCATGGTAAGTTGTTCTTGTAGAATGTTGAACGACTATCCCAACTAAAATCTATCCACTCAACAAAAATTATTTCACACCACAGACACATCTTGGTCAGGATCGATTTGAAATCTATCATGGTTTCAGAGAAATCATACTCCATGGTAAGTTGTTCTTGTAGAATGTTGAACGACTACCCCAACTAAAATCTATCAACTCAACAAAAATTATTTCACACCACAGACTCATCTTGATCAGGATCGATTTGAAATCTATCATGGTTTCAGAGAAATCATACTCCATGGTTCGTTGTTCTTGTAGAATGTTGAGCGACTACCCCAATTAAAATCTATCCACTCAACAAAAATTATTTCACATCACAGACTCATCTTGGTCAGGATCGATTTGAAATCTATCATGGTTTCAGAGAAATCATACTCCATGGTTCGTTGTTCTTGTAGAATGTTGAACAACTACCCCAACTAAAATCTATCCACTCAACAAAAATTATTTCAGAGAAATCATAGTCCATGGTAAGTTGTTCTTGTAGAATGTTGAACGACTACCCCAACTAAAATCTATCCACTCAACAAAAATTATTTCACACCACAGACTCATCTTGGTCAGGATCGATTTGAAATCTATCATGGTTTCAGAGAAATCATACTCCATGGTTCGTTGTTCTTGTAGAATGTTGAACGACTATCCCAACTAAAATCTATCCACTCAACAAAAATTATTTCAGAGAAATCATACTCGATGGTTCCTTGTTCTTGTAGAATGTTGAACGACTACCCCAACTAAAATCTATCCACTCAACAAAAATTATTTCAGAGAAATCATACTCCATGGTAAGTTGTTCTTGTAGAATGTTGAACGACTACCCCAACTAAAATCTATCCACTCAACAAAAATTATTTCAGAGAAATCATACTCCATGGTAAGTTGTTCTTGTAGAATGTTGAACGACTACCCCAACTAAAATCTATCCACTCAACAAAAATTATTTCACACCACAGACTCATCTTGGTCAGGATCGATTTGAAATCTATCATGGTTTCAGAGAAATCATACTCCATGGTAAGTTGTTCTTGTAGAATATTGAACGACTACCCCTAACTAAAATCTATCCACTCAACAAAAATTATTTCAGAGAAATCATAGTCCATGGTAAGTTGTTCTTATAGAATGTTGAACGACTACCCCAACTAAAATCTATCCACTCAACAAAAATTATTTCAGAGAAATCATACTCCATGGTTCGTTGTTCTTGTAGAATGTTGAACGACTACCCCAACTAAAATCTATCCACTCAACAAAAATTATTTCACACCACAGACTCATCTTGGTCAGGATCGATTTGAAATCTATCATGGTTTCAGAGAAATCATACTCCATGGTTCGTTGGTCTTGTAGAATGTTGAACGACTACCCCAACTAAAATCTATCCACCCAACAAAAATTATTTCAGAGAAATCATAGTCCATGGTAAGTTGTTCTTGTAGAGTGTTGAACGACTACCCCAACTAAAATCTATCCACTCAACAAAAATTATTTCAGAGAAATCATACTCCATGGTTCGTTGTTCTTGTAGAATGTTGAACGACTACCCCAACTAAAATCTATCCACTCAACAAAAATTATTTCACACCACAGACTCATCTTGGTCAGGATCGATTTGAAATCTATCATGGTTTCAGAGAAATCGTACTCCATGGTTCGTTGTTCTTGTAAAATGTTGAACGACTACCCCAACTAAAATCTATCCACTCAAAAAAAATTATTTCAGAGAAATCATACTCCATGGTAAGTTGTTCTTGTAGAATGTTGAACGACTACCCCAACTAAAATCTATCCACTCAACAAAAATTATTTCAGAGAAATCATACTCCATGGTAAGTTGTTCTTGTAGAATGTTGAACGACTACCCCAACTAAAATCTATCCACTCAACAAAAATTATTTCAGAGAAATCATACTCCATCTTAAGTTGTTCTTGTAGAATGTTGAACGACTACCCCAACTAAAATCTATCCACTCAACAAAAATTATTTCACACCACAGACTCATCTTGGTCAGGATCGATTTGAAATCTATCATGGTTTCAGAGAAATCATACTCCATGGTAAGCTGTTCTTGTAGAATGTTGAACGACTACCCCAACTAAAATCTATCCACTCAACAAAAATTATTTCACACCACAGACTCATCTTGGTCAGGATCGATTTGAAATCTATCATGGTTTCAGAGAAATCATACTCCATGGTTCGTTGTTCTTGTAGAATGTTGAACGACTATCCCAACTAAAATCTATCCACTCAACAAAAATTATTTCAGAGAAATCATACTCCATGGTTCGTTGTTCTTGTAGAATGTTGAACGACTACCCCAACTAAAATCTATCCACTCAACAAAAATTATTTCAGAGAAATCATACTCCATGGTAAGTTGTTCTTGTAGAATGTTGAACGACTACATCAAATAAAATCTATCCACTCAACAAAAATTATTTCAGAGAAATCATACTCCATGGTAAATTGTTCTTGTAGAATGTTGAACGACTACCCCAGCTAAAATCTATCCACTCAACAAAAATTATTTCACACCACAGACTCATCTTGGTCAGGATCGATTTGAAATCTATCATGGTTTCAGAGAAATCATACTCCATGGTTCGTTGTTCTTATAGAATGTTGAACGACTATCCCAACTAAAATCTATCCACTCAACAAAAATTATTTCAGAGAAATCATACTCCATGGTTCGTTGTTCTTGTAGAATGTTGAACGACTACCCCAACTAAAATCTATCCACTCAACAAAAATTATTTCACACCACAGACTCATCTTGGTCAGGATCGATTTGAAATCTATCATGGTTTCAGAGAAATCGTACTCCATGGTTCGCTGTTCTTGTAAAATGTTGAACGACTACCCCAACTAAAATCTATCCACTCAACAAAAATTATTTCAGAGAAATCATACTCCATGGTAAGTTGTTCTTGTAGAATGTTGAACGACTACCCCAACTAAAATCTATCCACTCAACAAAAATTATTTCACACCACAGACTCATCTTGGTCAGGATCGATTTGAAATCTATCATGGTTTCAGAGAAATCATACTCCATAGTTCGTTGTTCTTGTAAAATGTTGAACGACTACCCCAACTAAAATCTATCCACTCAAAAAAAATTATTTCAGAGAAATCATACTCCATGGTAAGTTGTTCTTGTAGAATGTTGAACGACTACCCCAACTAAAATCTATTCACTCAACAAAAATTATTTCAGAGAAATCATACTCCATGGTAAGTTGTTCTTGTAGAATGTTGAACGACTACCCCAACTAAAATCTATCCACTCAACAAAAATTATTTCAGAGAAATCATACTCCATGGTAAGTGGTTCTTGTAGAATGTTGAACGACTACCCCAACTAAAATCTATCCACTCAACAAAAATTATTTCAGAGAAATCATAGTCCATGGTAAGTTGTTCTTATAGAATGTTGAACGACTACCCCAACTAAAATCTATCCACTCAACAAAAATTATTTCAGAGAAATCATAGTCCATGGTAAGTTGTTCTTATAGAATGTTGAACGACTACCCCAACTAAAATCTATCCACTCAACAAAAATTATTTCAGAGAAATCATAGTCCATGGTAAGTTGTTCTTATAGAATGTTGAACGACTACCCCAACTAAAATCTATCCACTCAACAAAAATTATTTCAGAGAAATCATACTCCATGGTAAGTTGTTCTTGTAGAATGTTGAACGACTACCCCAACTAAAATCTATCCACTCAACAAAAATTATTTCACACCACAGACTCATCTTGGTCAGGATCGATTTGAAATCTATCATGGTTTCAGAGAAATCATACTCCATGGTTTGTTGTTCTTGTAGAATGTTGAACGACTACCCCAACTAAAATCTATCCACTCAACAAAAATTATTTCACACCACAGACTCATCTTGGTCAGGATCGATTTGAAATCTATCATGGTTTCAGAGAAATCGTACTCCATGGTTCGCTGTTCTTGTAAAATGTTGAACGACTACCCCAACTAAAATCTATCCACTCAACAAAAATTATTTCAGAGAAATCATACTTCATGGTAAGTTGTTCTTGTAGAATGTTGAACGACTACCCCAACTGAAATCTATCCACTCAACAAAAATTATTTCACACCACAGACTCATCTTGGTCAGGATCGATTTGAAATCTATCATGGTTTCAGAGAAATCATACTCCATAGTTCGTTGTTCTTGTAAAATGTTGAACGACTACCCCAACTAAAATCTATCCACTCAAAAAAAATTATTTCAGAGAAATCATACTCCATGGTAAGTTGTTCTTGTAGAATGTTGAACGACTACCCCAACTAAAATCTATTCACTCAACAAAAATTATTTCAGAGAAATCATACTCCATGGTAAGTTGTTCTTGTAGAATGTTGAACGACTACCCCAACTAAAATCTATCCACTCAACAAAAATTATTTCAGAGAAATCATACTCCATGGTAAGTGGTTCTTGTAGAATGTTGAACGACTACCCCTAACTAAAATATATCCACTCAACAAAAATTATTTCACACCACAGACTCATCTTGGTCAAAATCGATTTGAAATCTATCATGGTTTCAGAGAAATCATATTCCATGGTAAGTTGTTCTCGTAGAATGTTGAACGACTACCCCAACTAAAACCTATCAACTCAACAAAAATTATTTCACACCACAGACTCATCTTGGTCAGGATCGATTTGAAATCTATCATGGTTTCAGAGAAATCATACTCCATGGTTCGTTGTTCTTGTAGAATGTTGAACGACTACCCCAACTAAAATCTATCCACTCAACAAAAATTATTTCACACCACAGACTCATCTTGGTCAGGATCGATTTGAAATCTATCATGGTTTCAGAGAAATCATACTCCATGGTTCGTTGTTCTTGTAGAATGTTGAACGACTACCCCAACTAAAATCTATCCACTCAACAAAAATTATTTCAGAGAAATCATACTCCATGGTAAGTTGTTCTTGTAGAATGTTGAACGACTACCCCAACTAAAATCTATCCACTCAACAAAAATTATTTCACACCACAGACTCATCTTGGTCAGGATCGATTTGAAATCTATCATGGTTTCAGAGAAATCATACTCCATAGTTCGTTGTTCTTGTAAAATGTTGAACGACTACCCCAACTAAAATCTATCCACTCAAAAAAAATTATTTCAGAGAAATCATACTATATGGTAAGTTGTTCTTGTAGAATGTTGAACGACTACCCCAACTAAAATCTATCCACTCAACAAAAATTATTTCAGAGAAATCATACTCCATGGTAAGTTGTTCTTGTAGAATGTTGAACGACTACCCCAACTAAAATCTATCCCCTCAACAAAAATTATTTCAGAGAAATCATACTCCATGGTAAGTTGTTCTTGTAGAATGTTGAACGACTATCCCAACTAAAATCTCTCCACTCAACAAAAATTATTTCACACCACAGACTCATCTTGGTCAGGATCGATTTGAAATCTATCATGGTTTCAGAGAAATCATACTCCATGGTAAGTTGTTCTTGTAGAATGTTGAACGACTACCCCAACTAAAACCTATCAACTCAACAAAAATTATTTCACACCACAGACTCATCTTGGTCAGGATCGATTTGAAATCTATCATGGTTTCAGAGAAATCATACTCCATGGTTCGTTGTTCTTGTAGAATGTTGAACGACTACCCCAACTAAAATCTATCCACTCAACAAAAATTATTTCACACCACAGACTCATCTTGGTCAGGATCGATTTGAAATCTATCATGGTTTCAGAGAAATCATACTCCATGGTAAGTTGTTCTTGTAGAATGTTGAACGACTACCCCAACTAAAATCTATCCACACAACAAAAATTATTTCAGAGAAATCATAGTCCATGGTAAGTTGTTCTTGTAGAATGTTGAACGACTATCCCAACTAAAATCTATATACTCAACAAAAATTATTTCACACCACAGACTCATCTTGGTCAGGATCGATTTGAAATCTATCATGGTTTCAGAGAAATCATACTCCATGGTTCGTTGTTCTTGTAGAATGTTGAACGACTATCCCAACTAAAATCTATCCACTCAACAAAAATTATTTCAGAGAAATCAAACTCCATGGTTCGTTGTTCTTGTAGAATGTTGAACGACTACCCCAACTAAAATCTATCCACTCAACAAAAATTATTTCCGAGAAATCATACTCCATGGTAAGTTGTTCTTGTAGAATGTTGAACGACTACCCCAACTAAAATCTATCCACTCAACAAAAATTATTTCAGAGAAATCATACTCCATCGTAAGTTGTTCTTGTAGAATGTTGAACGACTACCCCAACTAAAATCTATCCACTCAACAAAAATTATTTCACTCCACAGACTCATCTTGGTCAGGATCGATTTGAAATCTATCATGGTTTCAGAGAAATCATACTCCATGGTTCGTTGTTCTTATAGAATGTTGAACGACTATCCCAACTAAAATCTATCCACTCAACAAAAATTATTTCGGAGAAATCATACTCCATGGTTCGTTGTTCTTGTAGAATGTTGAACGACTACCCGAACTAAAATCTATCCACTCAACAAAAATTATTTCACACCACAGACTCATCTTGGTCAGGATCGATTTGAAATCTATCATGGTTTCAGAGAAATCATACTCCATGGTAAGTTGTTCTTGTAGAATATTGAACGACTACCCCAACTAAAATATATCCACTCAACAAAAATTATTTCACACCACAGACTCATCTTGGTCAGGATCGATTTGAAATCTATCATGGTTTCAGAGAAATCATACTCCATGGTTCGTTGTTCTTGTAAAATGTTGAACGACTATCAAAACTAAAATCTATCCACTCAACAAAAATTATTTCACACCACAGACTCATCTTGGTCAGGATCGATTTGAAATCTATCACGGTTTCAGAGAAATCATACTCTATATTAAGTTGTTCTTGTAGAATGTTGAACGACTACCCCAACTAAAATCTATCCACTCAACAAAAATTATTTCACACCACAGACTCATCTTGGTCAGGATCGATTTGAAATCTATCATGGTTTCAGAGAAATCATACTCCATGCTTCGTTGTTCTTGTAAAATGTTGAACGACTACCCCAACTAAAATCTATCCACTCAACAAAAACTATTTCACACCGCAGACTCATCTTGGTCAGGATCGATTTGAAATCTATCATGGTTTCAGAGAAATCATACTCCATGGTAAGTTGTTCTTGTAGAATGTTGAACGACTATCCCAACTAAAATCTATCCACTCAACAAAAATTATTTCACACCACAGACTCATCTTGGTCAGGATCGATTTGAAATCTATCATGGTTTCAGAGAAATCATACTCCATGGTAAGTTGTTCTTGTAGAATGTTGAACGACTACCCCAACTAAAACCTATCAACTCAACAAAAATTATTTCACACCACAGACTCATCTTGGTCAGGATCGATTTGAAATCTATCATGGTTTCAGAGAAATCATACTCCATGGTTCGTTGTTCTTGTAGAATGTTGAACGACTACCCGAACTAAAATCTATCCACTCAACAAAAATTATTTCACACCACAGACTCATCTTGGTCAGGATCGATTTGAAATCTATCATGGTTTCAGAGAAATCATACTCCATGGTAAGTTGTTCTTGTAGAATATTGAACGACTACCCCAACTAAAATATATCCACTCAACAAAAATTATTTCACACCACAGACTCATCTTGGTCAGGATCGATTTGAAATCTATCATGGTTTCAGAGAAATCATACTCCATGGTTCGTTGTTCTTGTAAAATGTTGAACGACTATCAAAACTAAAATCTATCCACTCAACAAAAATTATTTCACACCACAGACTCATCTTGGTCAGGATCGATTTGAAATCTATCACGGTTTCAGAGAAATCATACTCCATAGTTCGTTGTTCTTGTAAAATGTTGAACGACTACCCCAACTAAAATCTATCCACTCAAAAAAAATTATTTCAGAGAAATCATACTCCATGGTAAGTTGTTCTTGTAGAATGTTGAACGACTACCCCAACTAAAATCTATTCACTCAACAAAAATTATTTCAGAGAAATCATACTCCATGGTAAGTTGTTCTTGTAGAATGTTGAACGACTACCCCAACTAAAATCTATCCACTCAACAAAAATTATTTCAGAGAAATCATACTCCATGGTAAGTGGTTCTTGTAGAATGTTGAACGACTACCCCAACTAAAATCTATCCACTCAACAAAAATTATTTCAGAGAAATCATAGTCCATGGTAAGTTGTTCTTATAGAATGTTGAACGACTACCCCAACTAAAATCTATCCACTCAACAAAAATTATTTCAGAGAAATCATAGTCCATGGTAAGTTGTTCTTATAGAATGTTGAACGACTACCCCAACTAAAATCTATCCACTCAACAAAAATTATTTCAGAGAAATCATAGTCCATGGTAAGTTGTTCTTATAGAATGTTGAACGACTACCCCAACTAAAATCTATCCACTCAACAAAAATTATTTCAGAGAAATCATACTCCATGGTAAGTTGTTCTTGTAGAATGTTGAACGACTACCCCAACTAAAATCTATCCACTCAACAAAAATTATTTCACACCACAGACTCATCTTGGTCAGGATCGATTTGAAATCTATCATGGTTTCAGAGAAATCATACTCCATGGTTTGTTGTTCTTGTAGAATGTTGAACGACTACCCCAACTAAAATCTATCCACTCAACAAAAATTATTTCACACCACAGACTCATCTTGGTCAGGATCGATTTGAAATCTATCATGGTTTCAGAGAAATCGTACTCCATGGTTCGCTGTTCTTGTAAAATGTTGAACGACTACCCCAACTAAAATCTATCCACTCAACAAAAATTATTTCAGAGAAATCATACTTCATGGTAAGTTGTTCTTGTAGAATGTTGAACGACTACCCCAAATAAAATCTATCCACTCAACAAAAATTATTTCACACCACAGACTCATCTTGGTCAGGATCGATTTGAAATCTATCATGGTTTCAGAGAAATCATACTCCATAGTTCGTTGTTCTTGTAAAATGTTGAACGACTACCCCAACTAAAATCTATCCACTCAAAAAAAATTATTTCAGAGAAATCATACTCCATGGTAAGTTGTTCTTGTAGAATGTTGAACGACTACCCCAACTAAAATCTATTCACTCAACAAAAATTATTTCAGAGAAATCATACTCCATGGTAAGTTGTTCTTGTAGAATGTTGAACGACTACCCCAACTAAAATCTATCCACTCAACAAAAATTATTTCAGAGAAATCATACTCCATGGTAAGTGGTTCTTGTAGAATGTTGAACGACTACCCCTAACTAAAATATATCCACTCAACAAAAATTATTTCACACCACAGACTCATCTTGGTCAGGATCGATTTGAAATCTATCATGGTTTCAGAGAAATCATATTCCATGGTAAGTTGTTCTTGTAGAATGTTGAACGACTACCCCAACTAAAACCTATCAACTCAACAAAAATTATTTCACACCACAGACTCATCTTGGTCAGGATCGATTTGAAATCTATCATGGTTTCAGAGAAATCATACTCCATGGTTCGTTGTTCTTGTAGAATGTTGAACGACTACCCCAACTAAAATCTATCCACTCAACAAAAATTATTTCACACCACAGACTCATCTTGGTCAGGATCGATTTGAAATCTATCATGGTTTCAGAGAAATCATACTCCATGGTTCGTTGTTCTTGTAGAATGTTGAACGACTACCCCAACTAAAATCTATCCACTCAACAAAAATTATTTCAGAGAAATCATACTCCATGGTAAGTTGTTCTTGTAGAATGTTGAACGACTACCCCAACTAAAATCTATCCACTCAACAAAAATTATTTCACACCACAGACTCATCTTGGTCAGGATCGATTTGAAATCTATCATGGTTTCAGAGAAATCATACTCCATAGTTCGTTGTTCTTGTAAAATGTTGAACGACTACCCCAACTAAAATCTATCCACTCAAAAAAAATTATTTCAGAGAAATCATACTATATGGTAAGTTGTTCTTGTAGAATGTTGAACGACTACCCCAACTAAAATCTATCCACTCAACAAAAATTATTTCAGAGAAATCATACTCCATGGTAAGTTGTTCTTGTAGAATGTTGAACGACTACCCCAACTAAAATCTATCCCCTCAACAAAAATTATTTCAGAGAAATCATACTCCATGGTAAGTTGTTCTTGTAGAATGTTGAACGACTATCCCAACTAAAATCTCTCCACTCAACAAAAATTATTTCACACCACAGACTCATCTTGGTCAGGATCGATTTGAAATCTATCATGGTTTCAGAGAAATCATACTCCATGGTAAGTTGTTCTTGTAGAATGTTGAACGACTACCCCAACTAAAACCTATCAACTCAACAAAAATTATTTCACACCACAGACTCATCTTGGTCAGGATCGATTTGAAATCTATCATGGTTTCAGAGAAATCATACTCCATGGTTCGTTGTTCTTGTAGAATGTTGAACGACTACCCCAACTAAAATCTATCCACTCAACAAAAATTATTTCACACCACAGACTCATCTTGGTCAGGATCGATTTGAAATCTATCATGGTTTCAGAGAAATCATACTCCATGGTAAGTTGTTCTTGTAGAATGTTGAACGACTACCCCAACTAAAATCTATCCACTCAACAAAAATTATTTCAGAGAAATCATAGTCCATGGTAAGTTGTTCTTGTAGAATGTTGAACGACTATCCCAACTAAAATCTATATACTCAACAAAAATTATTTCACACCACAGACTCATCTTGGTCAGGATCGATTTGAAATCTATCATGGTTTCAGAGAAATCATACTCCATGGTTCGTTGTTCTTGTAGAATGTTGAACGACTATCCCAACTAAAATCTATCCACTCAACAAAAATTATTTCAGAGAAATCAAACTCCATGGTTCGTTGTTCTTGTAGAATGTTGAACGACTACCCCAACTAAAATCTATCCACTCAACAAAAATTATTTCCGAGAAATCATACTCCATGGTAAGTTGTTCTTGTAGAATGTTGAACGACTACCCCAACTAAAATCTATCCACTCAACAAAAATTATTTCAGAGAAATCATACTCCATCGTAAGTTGTTCTTGTAGAATGTTGAACGACTACCCCAACTAAAATCTATCCACTCAACAAAAATTATTTCACTCCACAGACTCATCTTGGTCAGGATCGATTTGAAATCTATCATGGTTTCAGAGAAATCATACTCCATGCTTCGTTGTTCTTGTAAAATGTTGAACGACTACCCCAACTAAAATCTATCCACTCAACAAAAACTATTTCACACCGCAGACTCATCTTGGTCAGGATCGATTTGAAATCTATCATGGTTTCAGAGAAATCATACTCCATGGTAAGTTGTTCTTGTAGAATGTTGAACGACTATCCCAACTAAAATCTATCCACTCAACAAAAATTATTTCACACCACAGACTCATCTTGGTCAGGATCGATTTGAAATCTATCATGGTTTCAGAGAAATCATACTCCATGGTAAGTTGTTCTTGTAGAATGTTGAACGACTAATCCAACTAAAACCTATCAACTCAACAAAAATTATTTCACACCACAGACTCATCTTGGTCAGGATCGATTTGAAATCTATCATGGTTTCAGAGAAATCATACTCCATGGTTCGTTGTTCTTGTAGAATGTTGAACGACTACCCCAACTAAAATCTATCCACTCAACAAAAATTATTTCACACCACAGACTCATCTTGGTCAGGATCGATTTGAAATCTATCATGGTTTCAGAGAAATCATACTCAATGGTTCGTTGTTCTTGTAAAATGTTGAACGACTATCAAAACTAAAATCTATCCACTCAACAAAAATTATTTCACACCACAGACTCATCTTGGTCAGGATCGATTTGAAATCTATCATGGTTTCAGAGAAATCATACTCCATGGTAAGTTGTTCTTGTAGAATATTGAACGACTACCCCAACTAAAATATATCCACTCAACAAAAATTATTTCACACCACAGACTCATCTTGGTCAGGATCGATTTGAAATCTATCATGGTTTCAGAGAAATCATACTCCATGATTCGTTGTTCTTGTAAAATGTTGAACGACTATCAAAACTAAAATCTATCCACTCAACAAAAATTATTTCACACCACAGACTCATCTTGGTCAGGATCGATTTGAAATCTATCACGGTTTCAGAGAAATCATACTCTATATTAAGTTGTTCTTGTAGAATGTTGAACGACTACCCCAACTAAAATCTATCCACTCAACAAAAATTATTTCACACCACAGACTCATCTTGGTCAGGATCGATTTGAAATCTATCATGGTTTCAGAGAAATCATACTCCATGCTTCGTT
Source organism: Xylota sylvarum (assembly GCA_905220385.1). Lineage (NCBI taxonomy): Eukaryota > Metazoa > Arthropoda > Insecta > Diptera > Syrphidae > Xylota > Xylota sylvarum. Next base: position 533,091 of record CAJMZQ010000093.1, read on the forward strand.
GTTCTTGTAAAATGTTGAACGACTACCCCAACTAAAATCTATCCACTCAACAAAAACTATTTCACACCGCAGACTCATCTTGGTCAGGATCGATTTGAAATCTATCATGGTTTCAGAGAAATCATACTCCATGGTAAGTTGTTCTTGTAGAATGTTGAACGACTATCCCAACTAAAATCTATCCACTCAACAAAAATTATTTCACACCACAGACTCATCTTGGTCAGGATCGATTTGAAATCTATCATGGTTTCAGAGAAATCATACTCCATTTTAAGTTGTTCTTGTAGAATGTTGAACGACTACCCCAACTAAAACCTATCAACTCAACAAAAATTATTTCACACCACAGACTCATCTTGGTCAGGATCGATTTGAAATCTATCATGGTTTCAGAGAAATCATACTCCATGGTTCGTTGTTCTTGTAGAATGTTGAACGACTACCCCAACTAAAATCTATCCACTCAACAAAAATTATTTCAGAGAAATCATACTCCATCGTAAGTTGTTCTTGTAGAATGTTGAACGACTACCCCAACTAAAATCTATCCACTCAACAAAAATTATTTCACTCCACAGACTCATCTTGGTCAGGATCGATTTGAAATCTATCATGGTTTCAGAGAAATCATACTCCATGGTTCGTTGTTCTTATAGAATGTTGAACGACTATCCCAACTAAAATCTATCCACTCAACAAAAATTATTTCGGAGAAATCATACTCCATGGTTCGTTGTTCTTGTAGAATGTTGAACGACTACCCGAACTAAAATCTATCCACTCAACAAAAATTATTTCACACCACAGACTCATCTTGGTCAGGATCGATTTGAAATCTATCATGGTTTCAGAGAAATCATACTCCATGGTAAGTTGTTCTTGTAGAATATTGAACGACTACCCCAACTAAAATATATCCACTCAACAAAAATTATTTCACACCACAGACTCATCTTGGTCAGGATCGATTTGAAATCTATCATGGTTTCAGAGAAATCATACTCCATGGTTCGTTGTTCTTGTAAAATGTTGAACGACTATCAAAACTAAAATCTATCCACTCAACAAAAATTATTTCACACCACAGACTCATCTTGGTCAGGATCGATTTGAAATCTATCACGGTTTCAGAGAAATCATACTCTATATTAAGTTGTTCTTGTAGAATGTTGAACGACTACCCCAACTAAAATCTATCCACTCAACAAAAATTATTTCACACCACAGACTCATCTTGGTCAGGATCGATTTGAAATCTATCATGGTTTCAGAGAAATCATACTCCATGCTTCGTTGTTCTTGTAAAATGTTGAACGACTACAACAACTAAAATCTATCCACTCAACAAAAACTATTTCACACCGCAGACTCATCTTGGTCAGGATCGATTTGAAATCTATCATGGTTTCAGAGAAATCATACTCCATGGTAAGTTGTTCTTGTAGAATGTTGAACGACTATCCCAACTAAAATCTATCCACTCAACAAAAATTATTTCACACCACAGACTCATCTTGGTCAGGATCGATTTGAAATCTATCATGGTTTCAGAGAAATCATACTCCATGGTAAGTTGTTCTTGTAGAATGTTGAACGACTACCCCAACTAAAACCTATCAACTCAACAAAAATTATTTCACACCACAGACTCATCTTGGTCAGGATCGATTTGAAATCTATCATGGTTTCAGAGAAATCATACTCCATGGTTCGTTGTTCTTGTAGAATGTTGAACGACTACCCCAACTAAAATCTATCCACTCAACAAAAATTATTTCACACCACAGACTCATCTTGGTCAGGATCGATTTGAAATCTATCATGGTTTCAGAGAAATCATACTCAATGGTTCGTTGTTCTTGTAGAATGTTGAACGACTACCCCAACTAAAATCTATCCACTCAACAAAAATTATTTCAGAGAAATCATACTCCATGGTAAGTTGTTCTTGTAGAATGTTGAACGACTACCCCAACTAAAATCTATCCACTCAACAAAAATTATTTCAGAGAAATCATACTCCATGGTAAGTTGTTCTTGTAGAATGTTGAACGACTATCCCAACTAAAATCTATTAACTCAACAAAAATTATTTCACACCACAGACTCATCTTGGTCAGGATCGATTTGAAATCTATCATGGTTTCAGAGAAATCATACTCCATGGTAAGTTGTTCTTGTAGAATGTTGAACGACTACCCCAACTAAAACCTATCAACTCAACAAAAATTATTTCACACCACAGACTCATCTTGGTCAGGATCGATTTGAAATCTATCATGGTTTCAGAGAAATCATACTCCATGGTTCGTTGTTCTTGTAGAATGTTGAACGACTACCCCAACTAAAATCTATCCACTCAACAAAAATTATTTCACACCACAGACTCATCTTGGTCAGGATCGATTTGAAATCTATCATGGTTTCAGAGAAATCATACTCAATGGTTCGTTGTTCTTGTAGACTGTTGAACGACTACCCCAACTAAAATCTATCCACTCAACAAAAATTATTTCAGAGAAATCATAGTCCATGGTAAGTTGTTCTTGTAGAATGTTGAACGACTATCCCAACTAAAATCTATATACTCAACAAAAATTATTTCACACCACAGACTCATCTTGGTCAGGATCGATTTGAAATCTATCATGGTTTCAGAGAAATCATACTCCATGGTTCGTTGTTCTTGTAGAATGTTGAACGACTATCCCAACTAAAATCTATCCACTCAACAAAAATTATTTCAGAGAAATCAAACTCCATGGTTCGTTGTTCTTGTAGAATGTTGAACGACTACCCCAACTAAAATCTATCCACTCAACAAAAATTATTTACGAGAAATCATACTCCATGGTAAGTTGTTCTTGTAGAATGTTGAACGACTACCCCAACTAAAATCTATCCACTCAACAAAAATTATTTCAGAGAAATCATACTCCATCGTAAGTTGTTCTTGTAGAATGTTGAACGACTACCCCAACTAAAATCTATCCACTCAACAAAAATTATTTCACTCCACAGACTCATCTTGGTCAGGATCGATTTGAAATCTATCATGGTTTCAGAGAAATCATACTCCATGGTTCGTTATTCTTATAGAATGTTGAACGACTATCCCAACTAAAATCTATCCACTCAACAAAAATTATTTCGGAGAAATCATACTCCATGGTTCGTTGTTCTTGTAGAATGTTGAACGACTACCCGAACTAAAATCTATCCACTCAACAAAAATTATTTCACACCACAGACTCATCTTGGTCAGGATCGATTTGAAATCTATCATGGTTTCAGAGAAATCATACTCCATGGTAAGTTGTTCTTGTAGAATATTGAACGACTACCCCTAACTAAAATATATCCACTCAACAAAAATTATTTCACACCACAGACTCATCTTGGTCAGGATCGATTTGAAATCTATCATGGTTTCAGAGAAATCATACTCCATGGTTCGTTGTTCTTGTAAAATGTTGAACGACTATCCCAACTAAAATCTATCCACTCAACAAAAATTATTTCACACCACAGACTCATCTTGGTCAGGATCGATTTGAAATCTATCACGGTTTCAGAGAAATCATACTCTATATTAAGTTGTTCTTGTAGAATGTTGAACGACTACCCCAACTAAAATCTATCCACTCAACAAAAATTATTTCACACCACAGACTCATCTTGGTCAGGATCGATTTGAAATCTATCATGGTTTCAGAGAAATCATACTCCATGCTTCGTTGTTCTTGTAAAATGTTGAACGACTACCCCAACTAAAATCTATCCACTCAACAAAAACTATTTCACACCGCAGACTCATCTTGGTCAGGATCGATTTGAAATCTATCATGGTTTCAGAGAAATCATACTCCATGGTAAGTTGTTCTTGTAGAATGTTGAACGACTATCCCAACTAAAATCTATCCACTCAACAAAAATTATTTCACACCACAGACTCATCTTATTCAGGATCGATTTGAAATCTATCATGGTTTCAGAGAAATCATACTCCATGCTTCGTTGTTCTTGTAAAATGTTGAACGACTACCCCAACTAAAATCTATCCACTCAACAAAAACTATTTCACACCGCAGACTCATCTTGGTCAGGATCGATTTGAAATCTATCATGGTTTCAGAGAAATCATACTCCATGGTAAGTTGTTCTTGTAGAATGTTGAACGACTATCCCAACTAAAATCTATCCACTCAACAAAAATTATTTCACACCACAGACTCATCTTATTCAGGATCGATTTGAAATCTATCATGGTTTCAGAGAAATCATAGTCCATGGTAAGTTGTTCTTGTAGAATGTTGAACGACTATCAAAACTAACATCTATCCACTCAACAAAAATTATTTCAGTGAAATCATACTCCATGGTAAGTTGTTCTTGTAGAATGTTGAACAACTACCCCAACTAAAATCTATTCACTCAACAAAAATTATTTCACACCACAGACTCATCTTGGTCAGGATCGATTTGAAATCTATCACGGTTTCAGAGAAATCATACTCTATATTAAGTTGTTCTTGTAGAATGTTGAACGACTACCCCAACTAAAATCTATCCACTCAACAAAAATTATTTCACACCACAGACTCATCTTGGTCAGGATCGATTTGAAATCTATCATGGTTTCAGAGAAATCATACTCCATGCTTCGTTGTTCTTGTAAAATGTTGAACGACTACCCCAACTAAAATCTATCCACTCAACAAAAACTATTTCACACCGCAGACTCATCTTGGTCAGGATCGATTTGAAATCTATCATGGTTTCAGAGAAATCATACTCCATGGTTCGTTGTTCTTGTAGAATGTTGAACGACTATCCCAACTAAAATCTATCCACTCAACAAAAATTATTTCACACCACAGACTCATCTTATTCAGGATCGATTTGAAATCTATCATGGTTTCAGAGAAATCATACTCCATGCTTCGTTGTTCTTGTAAAATGTTGAACGACTACCCCAACTAAAATCTATCCACTCAACAAAAACTATTTCACACCGCAGACTCATCTTGGTCAGGATCGATTTGAAATCTATCATGGTTTCAGAGAAATCATACTCCATGGTAAGTTGTTCTTGTAGAATGTTGAACGACTATCCCAACTAAAATCTATCCACTCAACAAAAATTATTTCACACCACAGACTCATCTTATTCAGGATCGATTTGAAATCTATCATGGTTTCAGAGAAATCATAGTCCATGGTAAGTTGTTCTTGTAGAATGTTGAACGACTATCAAAACTAACATCTATCCACTCAACAAAAATTATTTCAGAGAAATCATACTCCATGGTAAGTTGTTCTTGTAGAATGTTGAACGACTACCCCAACTAAAATCTATCCACTCAACAAAAATTATTTCAGAGAAATCATACTCCATGGTAAGTTGTTCTTGTAGAATGTTGAACGACTATCCCAACTAAAATCTATCCACTCAACAAAAATTATTTCACACCACAGACTCATCTTGGTCAGGATCGATTTGAAATCTATCATGGTTTCAGAGAAATCATACTCCATGGTTCGTTGTTCTTGTAGAATGTTGAACGACTACCCCAACTAAAATCTATCCACTCAACAAAAATTATTTCAGAGAAATCATACTCCATGGTAAGTTGTTCTTGTGGAATGTTGAACAACTACCCCAACTAAAATCTATCCACTCAACAAAAATTATTTCACACCACAGACTCATCTTGGTCAGGATCGATTTGGAATCTATCATGGTTTCAGAGAAATCATACTCCATGCTTCGTTGTTCTTGTAAAATGTTGAACGACTACCCCAACTAAAATCTATCCACTCAACAAAAACTATTTCACACCGCAGACTCATCTTGGTCAGGATCGATTTGAAATCTATCATGGTTTCAGAGAAATCATACTCCATGGTAAGTTGTTCTTGTGGAATGTTGAACAACTACCCCAACTAAAATCTATCCACTCAACAAAAATTATTTCACACCACAGACTCATCTTGGTCAGGATCGATTTGGAATCTATCATGGTTTCAGAGAAATCATAGTCCATGGTAAGTTGTTCTTGTAGAATGTTGAACGACTATCCCAACTAAAATCTATCCACTCAACAAAAATTATTTCACACCACAGACTCATCTTGGTCAGGATCGATTTGAAATCTATCATGGTTTCAGAGAAATCATACTCCATGGTTCGTTGTTCTTGTAGAATATTGAACGACTACCCCAACTAAAATCTATCCACTCAACAAAAATTATTTCAGAGAAATCATACTTCATGGTAAGTTGTTCTTGTAGAATGTTGAACGACTATCCCAACTAAAATCTATCCACTCAACAAAAATTATTTCACACCACGGACTCATCTTGGTCAGGATCGATTTGAAATCTATCATGGTTTCAGAGAAATCATACTCCATACTTGAACGACTATCCCAACTAAAATCTATCCACTCAACAAAAATTATTTCACACCACAGACTCATCTTGGTCAGGATCGATTTGAAATCTATCATGGTTGCATGGTTCGTTGTTCTTGTAAAATGTTGAACGACTACCCCAACTAAAATCTATCCACTCAAAAAAAATTATTTCACACCACAGACTCATCTTGGTCATAATCGATTTGAAATCTATCATGGTTTCAGAGAAATCATAGTCCATGGTAAGTTGTTCTTGTAGAATGTTGAACGACTACGCCTAACTAAAATCTATCCACTCAACAAAAATTAATTCACACCACAGACTCATCTTGGTCAGGATCGATTTGAAATCTATCATGGTTTCAGAGAAATCATAGTCCATGGTAAGTTGTTCTTGTAGAATGTTGAACGACTACCCCAACTAAAATCTATCCACTCAACAAAAATTATTTCACACCACAGACTCATCTTGGTCAGGATCGATTTGAAATCTATCATGGTTTCAGGGAAATCATAGTCCATGGTAAGTTGTTCTTGTAGAATGTTGAACGACTACCCCAACTAAAATCTATCCACTCAACAAAAATTATTTCAGAGAAATCATACTCCATGGTTCGTTGTTCTTGTAGAATGTTGAACGACTACCCCTAACTAAAATCTATCCACTCAACAAAAATTATTTCACACCACAGACTCATCTTGGTCAGGATCGATTTGAAATCTATCATGGTTGCAGAGAAATCATACTCCATGGTTCGTTGTTCTTGTAGAATGTTGAACGACTACCCCAACTAAAATCTATCCACTCAACAAAAATTATTTCAGAGAAATCATACTCCATGGTAAGTTGTTCTTGTAGAATGTTGAACGACTATCCCAACTAAAATCTATCCACTCAACAAAAATTATTTCACACCACAGACTCATCTTGGTCAGGATCGATTTGAAATCTATCATGGTTTCAGAGAAATCATACTCCATGGTAAGTTGTTCTTGTAGAATGTTGAACGACTACCCCAACTAAAATCTATCCACTCAACAAAAATTATTTCACACCACAGACTCATCTTGGTCAGGATCGATTTGAAATCTATCATGGTTTCAGAGAAATCATACTCCATGGTTCGTTGTTCTTGTAGAATGTTGAACGACTATCCCAACTAAAATCTATCCACTCAACAAAAATTATTTCAGAGAAATCATACTCCATGGTTCGTTGTTCTTGTAGAATGTTGAACGACTATCCCAACTAAAATCTATCCACTCAACAAAAATTATTTCAGAGAAATCATACTCCATGGTTCGTTGTTCTTGTAGAAAGTTGAACGACTATCCCAACTAAAATCTATCCACTCAACAAAAATTATTTCACACCACAGACGCATCTTGGTCAGGATCGATTTGAAATCTATCATGGTTTCAGAGAAATCATAGTCCATGGTTCGTTGTTCTTGTAAAATGTTGAACGACTACCCCAACTAAAATCTATCCACTCAACAAAAATTATTTCACACCACAGACTCATCTTGGTCAGGATCGATTTGAAATCTATCATGGTTTCAGAGAAATCATAGTCCATGGTAAGTTGTTCTTGTAGAATGTTGAACGACTATCCCAACTAAAATCTATCCACTCAACTAAAATTATTTCAGAGAAATCATAGTCCATGGTAAATTGTTCTTGTAGAATGTTGAACGACTACCCCAACTAAAATCTATCCACTCAACAAAAATTATTTCACACCACAGATTCATCTTGGTCAGGATCGATTTGAAATCTATCATGGTTTCAGAGAAATCATATTCCATGGTAAGTTGTTCTTGTAGAATGTTGAACGACTACCCCTAACTAAAATCTATCCACTCAACAAAAATTATTTCACACCACAGACTCATCTTGGCCAGGATCGATTTGAAATCTATCATGGTTTCAGAGAAATCATACCCCATGGTAAGTTGTTCTTGTAAAATGTTGAACGACTATCCCAACTAAAATCTATCCACTCAACAAAAATTATTTCAGAGAAAACATACTCCATGGTAAGTTGTTCTTGTAGAATGTTGAACGACTATCCCAACTAAAATCTATCCACTCAACAAAAATTATTTCACACCACAGACTCATCTTGGTCAGGATCGATTTGAAATCTATCATGGTTTCAGAGAAATCATACTCCATGGTTCGTTGTTCTTGTAGAATGTTGAACGACTATCCCAACTAAAATCTATCCACTCAACAAAAATTATTTCAGAGAAATCATACTCCATGGTTCGTTGTTCTTGTAGAATGTTGAACGACTATCCCAACTAAAATCTATCCACTCAACAAAAATTATTTCAGAGAAATCATACTCCATGGTAAGTTGTTCTTGTAGAATGTTGAACGACTACCCCTAACTAAAATCTATCCACTCAACAAAAATTGTTTCACACCACAGACTCATCTTGGTCAGGATCGATTTGAAATTTATCATGGTTTCAGAGAAATCATACTCCATGGTAAGTTGTTCTTGTAGAATGTTGAACGATTATCCCAACTAAAATCTATCCACTCGACAAAAATTATTTCAGAGAAATCATACTCCATGGTTCGTTGTTCTTGAAGAATGTTGAACGACTATCCCTACTAAAATCTATCCACTCAACAAAAATTATTTCAGAGAAATCATAGTCCATTGTAAGTTGTTCTTGTAGAATGTTGAACGACTACCCCCACTAAAATCTATCCACTCAACAAAAATTATTTCACACCACAGACTCATCTTGGTCAGGATCGATTTGAAATCTATCATGGTTTCAGAGAAATCATACTCCATGGTTCGTTGTTCTTGTAAAATGTTGAACGACTACCCCAACTAAAATCTATCCACTCAACAAAAATTATTTCACACCACAGACTCATCTTGGTCATAATCGATTTGAAATCTATCATGGTTTCAGAGAAATCATAGTCCATGGTAAGTTGTTCTTGTAGAATGTTGAACGACTACCCCTAACTAAAATCTATCCACTCAACAAAAATTATTTCACACCACAGACTCATCTTGGTCAGGATCGATTTGAAATCTATCATGGTTTCAGAGAAATCATAGTCCATGGTAAGTTGTTCTTGTAGAATGTTGAACGACTACCCCTAACTAAAATCTATCCACTCAACCAAAATTATTTCACACCACAGACTCATCTTGGTCAGGATCGATTTGAAATCTATCATGGTTTCAGGGAAATCATAGTCCATGGTAAGTTGATCTTGTAGAATGTTGAACGACTACCCCTAACTAAAATCTATGCAGTCAACAAAAATTATTTCAGAGAAATCATACTCCATGGTTCTTTGTTCTTGTAGAATGTTGAACGACTACCCCTAGCTAAAATCTATCCACTCAACAAAAATTATTTCAGAGAAATCATACTCCATGGTTCGTTGTTCTTGTAGAATGTTGAACGACTACCCGTAACTAAAATCTATCCACTCAACAAAAATTATTTCACACCACAGACTCATCTTGGTCAGGATCGATTTGAAATCTATCATGGTTGCAGAGAAATCATACTCCATGGTTCGTTGTTCTTGTAGAATGTTGAACGACTACCCCAACTAAAATCTATCCACTCAACAAAAATTATTTCAGAGAAATCATACTCCATGGCAAGTTGTTCTTGTAGAATGTTGAACGACTATCCCAACTAAAATCTATCCACTCAACAAAAATTATTTCACACCACAGACTCATCTTGGTCATAATCGATTTGAAATCTATCATGGTTTCAGAGAAATCATACTCCATGGTAAATTGTTCTTGTAGAATGTTGAACGACTACCCCAACTAAAATCTATCCACTCAACAAAAATTATTTCACACCACAGACTCATCTTGGTCAGGATCGATTTGAAATCTATCATGGTTTCAGAGAAATCATACTCCATGGTTCGTTGTTCTTGTAGAATGTTGACCGACTATCCCAACTAAAATCTATCCACTCAACAAAAATTATTTCAGAGAAATCATACTACATGGTAAGTTGTTCTTGTAGAATGTTGAACGACTATCCCAACTAAAATCTATCCACTCAACAAAAATTATTTCAGAGAAATCATACTCCATGGCAAGTTGTTCTTGTAGAATGTTGAACGACTATCCCAACTAAAATCTATCCACTCAACAAAAATTATTTCACACCACAGACTCATCTTGGTCAGGATCGATTTGAAATCTATCATGGTTTCAGAGAAGTCATACTCCATGGTAAGTTGTTCTTGTAGAATGTTGAACGACTACCCCAACTAAAATCTATCCACTCAACAAAAATTATTTCACACCACAGACTCATCTTGGTCAGGATCGATTTGAAATCTATCATGGTTTCAGAGAAATCATAGTCCATGGTAAGTTGTTCTTGTACAATGTTGAACGACTATCCCAACTAAAATCTATCCACTCAACAAAAATTATTTCACACCACAGACTCATCTTGGTCAGGATCGATTTGAAATCTATCATGGTTTCAGAGAAATCATACTCCATGGTTCGTTGTTCTTGTAGAATGTTCAACGACTACCCCAACTAAAATCTATCCACTCAACAAAAATTATTTCAGAGAAATCATAGTCCATGGTAAGTTGTTCTATTAGAATGTTGAACGACTACCCCCACTAAAATCTATCCACTCAACAAAAATTATTTCACACCACAGACTCATCTTGGTCAGGATCGATTTGAAATCTATCATGGTTTCAGAGAAATCATACTCCATGGTTCGTTGTTCTTGTAGAATGTTGAACGACTATCCCAACTAAAATCTATCCACTCAACAAAAATTATTTCAGAGAAATCATACTCCATGGTTCGTTGTTCTTGTAAAATGTTGAACGACTACCCCAACTAAAATCTATCCACTCAACAAAAATTATTTCAGAGAAATCATACTCCATGGTTCGTTGTTCTTGTAGAATGTTGAACGACTACCCCAACTAAAATCCTTGGTATCCGCTCAACAAAAATTATTTCAGAGAAATCATACTCCATGGTAAGTTGTTCTTGTAGAATGTTGAACGACTACCCCAACTAAAATCTATCCACTCAACAAAAATTATTTCAGAGAAATCATACTCCATGGTAAGTTGTTCTTGTAGAATGTTGAACGACTATCCCAACTAAAATCTATCCACTCAACAAAAATTATTTCACACCACAGACTCATCTTGGTCAGGATCGATTTGAAATCTATCATGGTTTCAGAGAAATCATACTCCATGGTTCGTTGTTCTTGTAGAATGTTGAACGACTACCCCAACTAAAATCTATCCACTCAACAAAAATTATTTCACACCACAGACTCATCTTGGTCAGGATCGATTTGAAATCTATCATGGTTCGTTGTTCTTGTAGAATGTTGAACGACTACCCCAACTAAAATCTATCCACTCAACAAAAATTATTTCACACCACAGACTCATCTTGGTCAGGATCGATTTGAAATCTATCATGGTTTCAGAGAAATCATACTCCATGGTAAGTTGTTCTTGTAGAATGTTGAACGACTACCCCAACTAAAATCTATCCACTCAACAAAAATTATTTCACACCACAGACTCATCTTGGTCAGGATCGATTTGAAATCTATCATGGTTTCAGAGAAATCATACTCCATGTTAAGTTGTTCTTGTAGAATGTTGAACGACTACCCCAACTAAAATCTATCCACTCAACAAAAATTATTTCAGAGAAATCATACTCCATGGTAAGTTGTTCTTGTAGAATGTTGAACGACTATCCCAACTAAAATTTATCCACTCAACAAAAATTATTTCACACCACAGACTCATCTTGGTCAGGATCGATTTGAAATCTATCATGGTTTCAGAGAAATCATACTCCATGTTAAGTTGTTCTTGTAGAATGTTGAACGACTACCCCAACTAAAATCTATCCACTCAACAAAAATTATTTCAGAGAAATCATAGTCCATGGTAAGTTGTTCTTGTAGAATGTTGAACGACTACCCCCACTAAAATCTATCCACTCAACAAAAATTATTTCACACCACAGACTCATCTTGGTCAGGATCGATTTGAAATCTATCATGGTTTCAGAGAAATCATACTCCATGGTTCGTTGTTCTTGTAGAATGTTGAACGACTATCCCAACTAAAATCTATCCACTCAACAAAAATTATTTCAGAGAAATCATACTCCATGGTTCGTTGTTCTTGTAGAATGTTGAACGACTACCCCAACTAAAATCTATCCACTCAACAAAAATTATTTCAGAGAAATCGTAGTCCATGGTAAGTTGTTCTTGTAGAATGTTGAACGACTACCCCCACTAAAATCTATCCACTCAACAAAAATTATTTCACACCACAGACTCATCTTGGTCAGGATCGATTTGAAATCTATCATGGTTTCAGAGAAATCATACTCCATGGTTCGTTGTTCTTGTAGAATGTTGAACGACTATCCCAACTAAAATCTATCCACTCAACAAAAATTATTTCATAGAAATCATACTCCATGGTTCGTTGTTCTTGTAGAATGTTGAACGACTACCCCAACTAAAATCTATCCACTCAACAAAAATTATTTCAGAGAAATCATACTCCATGGTTCGTTGTTCTTGTAGAATGTTGAACGACTACCCCAACTAAAATCCTTGGTATCCACTCAACAAAAATTATTTCAGAGAAATCATACTCCATGGTAAGTTGTTCTTGTAGAATGCTGAACGACTACCCCAACTAAAATCTATCCACTCAACAAAAATTATTTCACACCACAGACTCATCTTGGTCAGGATCGATTTGAAATCTATCATGGTTGCAGAGAAATCATACTCCATGGTTCGCTGTTCTTATAGAATGTTGAACGACTATCCCAACTAAAATCTATCCACTCAACAAAAATTATATCAGAGAAATCATACTCCATGGTTCGTTGTTCTTGTAGAATGTTGAACGACTACCCCAACTAAAATCTATCCACTCAACAAAAATTATTTCACACCACAGACTCATCTTGGTCAGGATCGATTTGAAATCTATCATGGTTTCAGAGAAATCATACTCCATGGTAAGTTGTTCCTGTAGAATATTGAACGACTACCCCTAACTAAAATCTATCCACTCAACAAAAATTATTTCACACCACAGACTCATCTTGGTCAGGATCGATTTGAAATCTATCATGGTTTCAGAGAAATCATACTCCATGGTAAGTTGTTCTTGTAAAATGTTGAACGACTATCCCAACTAAAATCTATCCACTCAACAAAAATTATTTCACACCACAGACTCATCTTGGTCAGGATCGATTTGAAATCTATCATGGTTTCAGAGAAATCATACTCCATGGTTCGTTGTTCTTGTAGAATGTTGAACGACTACCCCAACTAAAATCTATCCACTCAACAAAAATTATTTCACACCACAGACTCATCTTGGTCAGGATCGATTTGAAATCTATCATGGTTTCAGAGAAATCATACTCCATGGTAAGTTGTTCTTGTAGAATGTTAAACGACTACCCCAACTAAAATCTATTCACTCAACAAAAATTATTTCACACCACAGACTCATCTTGGTCATGATCGATTTGAAATCTATCATGGTTTCAGAGAAATCATACTCCATGGTTCGTTGTTCTTGTAGAATGTTGAACGACTACCCCAACTAAAATCTATCCACTCAACAAAAATTATTTCACACCACAGACTCATCTTGGTCAGGATCGATTTGAAATCTATCATGGTTCGTTGTTCTTGTAGAATGTTGAACGACTACCCCAACTAAAATCTATCCACTCAACAAAAATTATTTCACACCACAGACTCATCTTGGTCAGGATCGATTTGAAATCTATCATGGTTTCAGAGAAATCATAGTCCATGGTAAGTTGTTCTTGTAGAATGTTGAACGACTACCCCAACTAAAATCTATCCACTCAACAAAAATTATTTCACACCACAGACTCATCTTGGTCAGGATCGATTTGAAATCTATCATGGTTTCAGAGAAATCATACTCCATGGTAAGTTGTTCTTGTAGAATGTTGAACGACTATCCCAAATAACATCTATCCACTCAACAAAAATTATTTCAGAGAAATCATACTCCATGGTAAGTTGTTCTTGTAGAATGTTGAACGACTACCCCAACTAAAATCTATCCACTCAACAAAAATTATTTCACACCACAGACTCATCTTGGTCAGGATCGATTTGAAATCTATCATGGTTTCAGAGAAATCATACTCCATGGTAAGTTGTTCTTGTAGAATGTTGAACGACTACCCCAACTAAAATCTATCCACTCAACAAAAATTATTTCAGAGAAATCATACTCCATGGTTCGTTGTTCTTGTAGAATGTTGAACGACTACCCCAACTAAAATCCTTGGTATCCACTCAACAAAAATTATTTCAGAGAAATCATACTCCATGGTAAGTTGTTCTTGTAGAATGCTGAACGACTACCCCAACTAAAATCTATCCACTCAACAAAAATTATTTCACACCACAGACTCATCTTGGTCAGGATCGATTTGAAATCTATCATGGTTGCAGAGAAATCATACTCCATGGTTCGCTGTTCTTATAGAATGTTGAACGACTATCCCAACTAAAATCTATCCACTCAACAAAAATTATATCAGAGAAATCATACTCCATGGTTCGTTGTTCTTGTAGAATGTTGAACGACTACCCCAACTAAAATCTATCCACTCAACAAAAATTATTTCACACCACAGACTCATCTTGGTCAGGATCGATTTGAAATCTATCATGGTTTCAGAGAAATCATACTCCATGGTAAGTTGTTCCTGTAGAATATTGAACGACTACCCCTAACTAAAATCTATCCACTCAACAAAAATTATTTCACACCACAGACTCATCTTGGTCAGGATCGATTTGAAATCTATCATGGTTTCAGAGAAATCATACTCCATGGTAAGTTGTTCTTGTAAAATGTTGAACGACTATCCCAACTAAAATCTATCCACTCAACAAAAATTATTTCACACCACAGACTCATCTTGGTCAGGATCGATTTGAAATCTATCATGGTTTCAGAGAAATCATACTCCATGGTTCGTTGTTCTTGTAGAATGTTGAACGACTACCCCAACTAAAATCTATCCACTCAACAAAAATTATTTCACACCACAGACTCATCTTGGTCAGGATCGATTTGAAATCTATCATGGTTTCAGAGAAATCATACTCCATGGTAAGTTGTTCTTGTAGAATGTTAAACGACTACCCCAACTAAAATCTATTCACTCAACAAAAATTATTTCACACCACAGACTCATCTTGGTCATGATCGATTTGAAATCTATCATGGTTTCAGAGAAATCATACTCCATGGTTCGTTGTTCTTGTAGAATGTTGAACGACTACCCCAACTAAAATCTATCCACTCAACAAAAATTATTTCACACCACAGACTCATCTTGGTCAGGATCGATTTGAAATCTATCATGGTTCGTTGTTCTTGTAGAATGTTGAACGACTACCCCAACTAAAATCTATCCACTCAACAAAAATTATTTCACACCACAGACTCATCTTGGTCAGGATCGATTTGAAATCTATCATGGTTTCAGAGAAATCATAGTCCATGGTAAGTTGTTCTTGTAGAATGTTGAACGACTACCCCAACTAAAATCTATCCACTCAACAAAAATTATTTCACACCACAGACTCATCTTGGTCAGGATCGATTTGAAATCTATCATGGTTTCAGAGAAATCATACTCCATGGTAAGTTGTTCTTGTAGAATGTTGAACGACTATCCCAAATAACATCTATCCACTCAACAAAAATTATTTCAGAGAAATCATACTCCATGGTAAGTTGTTCTTGTAGAATGTTGAACGACTACCCCAACTAAAATCTATCCACTCAACAAAAATTATTTCACACCACAGACTCATCTTGGTCAGGATCGATTTGAAATCTATCATGGTTTCAGAGAAATCATACTCCATGGTAAGTTGTTCTTGTAGAATGTTGAACGACTACCCCAACTAAAATCTATCCACTCAACAAAAATTATTTCACACCACAGACTCATCTTGGTCAGGATCGATTTGAAATCTATCATGGTTGCAGAGAAATCATACTCCATGGTTCGCTGTTCTTATAGAATGTTGAACGACTATCCCAACTAAAATCTATCCACTCAACAAAAATTATATCAGAGAAATCATACTCCATGGTAAGTTGTTCTTGTAGAATGCTGAACGACTACCCCAACTAAAATCTATCCACTCAACAAAAATTATTTCACACCACAGACTCATCTTGGTCAGGATCGATTTGAAATCTATCATGGTTGCAGAGAAATCATACTCCATGGTTCGCTGTTCTTATAGAATGTTGAACGACTATCCCAACTAAAATCTATCCACTCAACAAAAATTATATCAGAGAAATCATACTCCATGGTTCGTTGTTCTTGTAGAATGTTGAACGACTACCCCAACTAAAATTTATCCACTCAACAAAAATTATTTCACACCACAGACTCATCTTGGTCAGGATCGATTTGAAATCTATCATGGTTTCAGAGAAATCATACTCCATGGTAAGTTGTTCTTGTAGAATGTTGAACGACTATCCCAAATAACATCTATCCACTCAACAAAAATTATTTCAGAGAAATCATACTCCATGGTAAGTTGTTTTTGTAGAATGTTGAACGACTACCCCAACTAAAATCTATCCACTCAACAAAAATTATTTCACACCACAGACTCATCTTGGTCAGGATCGATTTGAAATCTATCATGGTTTCAGAGAAATCATACTCCATGGTAAGTTGTTCTTGTAGAATGTTGAACGACTACCCCAACTAAAATCTATCCACTCAACAAAAATTATTTCACACCACAGACTCATCTTGGTCAGGATCGATTTGAAATCTATCATGGTTGCAGAGAAATCATACTCCATGGTTCGTTGTTCTGGTAGAATGTGGAACGACTACCCCAACTAAAATCTATCCAAAGAAGCAAAAATTGTTTCACACCACACACTCATCTTGGTCAGGATCGATTTGAAATCTATCATGGTTTCAGAGAAATCATACTCCATGGTTCGTTGTTCTTGTAGAATGTTGAACGACTACCCCAACTCAAATCTATCCACTCAACAAAAATTATTTCAGAGAAATCATACTCCATGGTTCGTTGTTCTGTTAGAATGTAGAACGACTACCCCAACTAAAATCTATCCACTCAACAAAAATTATTTCACACCACAGACTCATCTTGGTCAGGATCGATTTGAAATCTATCATGGTTTCAGAGAAATCATACTCCATGGTTCGTTGTTCTTGTAGAATGTTGAACGACTACCCCAACTAAAATCTATCCACTCAACAAAAATTATTTCACACCACAGACTAATCTTGGTCAGGATCGATTTGAAATCTATCATGGTTTCAGAGAAATCATACTCCATGGTAAGTTGTTCTTGTAGAATGTTGAACGACTACCCCAACTAAAATCTATACACTCAACAAAAATTATTTCACAAAACAGACTCATCTTGGTCATGATCGATTTGAAATCTATCATGGTTTCAGGGAAATCATACTCCATGGTTCGTTGTTCTTGTAGAATGTTGAACGACTAGCTAAAATAAAATCTATCCACTCAACAAAAATTATTTCACACCACAGACTCATCTTGGTCAGGATCGATTTGAAATCTATCATGGTTGCAGAGAAATCATACTCCATGGTAAGTTGTTCTTGTAGAATGTTGAACGACTACCCCAACTAAAATCTATCCACTCAACAAAAATTATTTCAGAGAAATCATACTCCATGGTAAGTTGTTCTTGTAGAATGTTGAACGACTATCCCAACTAAAATCTATCCACTCAATAAAAATTATTTCAGAGAAATCATACTCCATGGTAAGTTGTTCTTGTAGAATGTTGAACGACTATCCCAACTAAAATCTATCCACTCAACAAAAATTATTTCAGAGAAATCATACTCCATGGTTCGTTGTTCTTGTAGAATGTTGAACGACTATCCCAACTAAAATCTATCCACTCAACAAAAATTATTTCAGAGAAATCATACTCCATGGTTCGTTGTTCTTGTAGAATGTTGAACGACTACCCCAACTAAAATCTATCCACTCAACAAAAATTATTTCACACCACAGACTCATCTTGGTCAGGATCGATTTGAAATCTATCATGGTTGCAGAGAAATCATACTCCATGATAAGTTGTTCTTGTAGAATGTTGAACGACTACCCCAACTAAAATCTATCCACTCAACAAAAATTATTTCAGAGAAATCATACTCCATGGTAAGTTGTTCTTGTAGAATGTTGAACGACTATCCCAACTAAAATCTATCCACTCAATAAAAATTATTTCAGAGAAATCATACTATATGGTAAGTTGTTCTTGTAGAATGTTGAACGACTATCCCAACTAAAATCTATCCACTCAACAAAAATTATTTCAGAGAAATCATACTCCATGGTTCGTTGTTCTTGTAGAATGTTGAACGACTATCCCAACTAAAATCTATCCACTCAACAAAAATTATTTCAGAGAAATCATACTCCATGGTTCGTTGTTCTTGTAGAATGTTGAACGACTACCCCAACTAAAATCTATCCACTCAACAAAAATTATTTCAGAGAAATCATACTCCATGGTAAGTTGTTCTTGTAGAATGTTGAACGACTATCCAAACTAAAATCTATCCACTCAACAAAAATTATTTCAGAGAAATCATACTCCATGATAAGTTGTTCTTGTAGAATGTTGAACGACTACCCCAACTAAAATCTATCCACTCAACAAAAATTATTTCACACCACAGACTCATCTTGATCAGGATCGATTTGAAATCTATCATGGTTTCAGAGAAATCATACTCCATGGTAAGTTGTTCTTGTAGAATGTTGAACGACTACCCCAACTAAAATCTATCCACTCAACAAAAATTATTTCACACCACAGACTCATCTTGGTCAGGATCGATTTGAAATCTATCATGGTTTCAGAGAAATCATACTCCATGGTAAGTTGTTCTTGTAAAATGTTGAACGACTACCCCAAATAAAATCTATCCACTCAACAAAAATTATTTCACACCACAGACTCATCTTGGTCAGGATCGATTTGAAATCTATCATGGTTTCAGAGGAATCATACTCCATGGTAAGTTGTTCTTGTAGAATGTTGAACGACTACCCCTAACTAAAATCTATCCACTCAACAAAAATTATTTCACACCACAGACTCATCTTGATCAGGATCGATTTGAAATCTATCATGGTTTCAGAGAAATCATACTCCATGGTAAGTTGTTCTTGTAGAATGTTGAACGACTACCCCAACTAAAATCTATCCACTCAACAAAAATTATTTCAC
Organism: Xylota sylvarum; assembly: GCA_905220385.1. NCBI lineage: Eukaryota > Metazoa > Arthropoda > Insecta > Diptera > Syrphidae > Xylota > Xylota sylvarum. The sequence continues at coordinate 552,926 of CAJMZQ010000093.1, forward strand.
ACCACAGACTCATCTTGGTCAGGATCGATTTGAAATCTATCATGGTTTCAGAGAAATCATACTCCATGGTTCGTTGTTCTTGTAGAATGTTGAACGACTACCCCAACTAAAATCCATCCACTCAACAAAAATTATTTCAGAGAAATCATACTCCATGGTAAGTTGTTCTTGTAGAATGTTGAACGACTATCCCAACTAAAAAATATCCAGTCAACAAAAATTATTTCAGAGAAATCATACTCCATGGTAAGTTGTTCTTGTAGAATGTTGAACGACTGCCCCAACTAAAATCTATCCACTCAACAAAAATTATTTCACACCACAGACTCATCTTGGTCAGGATCGATTTGAAATCTATCATGGTTTCAGAGAAATCATACTCCATGGTTCGTTGTTCTTGTAGAATGTTGAACGACTATCCCAACTAAAATCTATCCACTCAACAAAAATTATTTCAGAGAAATCATACTCCATGGTAAGTTGTTCTTGTAGAATGTTGAACGACTACCCCAACTAAAATCTATTCACTCAACAAAAATTATTTCACAACACAGACTCATCTTGGTCAGGATCGATTTGAAATCTATCGTGGTTTCAGAGAAATCATACTCCATGGTAAGTTGTTCTTGTAGAATGTTGAACGACTACCTATAACTAAAATCTATCCACTCAACAAAAATTATTTCACACCATAGACTCATCTTGGTCAGGATCGATTTGAAATCTATCATGGTTTCAGAGAAATCATAGTCCATGGTAAGTTGTTATTGTAGAATGTTGAACGACTACCCCTAACTAAAATCTATCCACTCAACAAAAATTATTTCACACAACAAACTCATCTTGGTCAGGATCGATTTGAAATCTATCATAGTTTCAGAGAAATCATAGTCCATGGTAAGTTGTTCTTGTAGAATGTTGAACGACTACCCCAAATAAAATCTATCCACTCAACAAAAATTATTTCACACCACAGACTCATCTTGGTCAGGATCGATTTGAAATCTATCATGGTTTCAGAGAAATCATACTCCATGGTTCGTTGTTCTTGTAGAATGTTGAACGACTACCCCAACTAAAATCTATCCACTCAACACAAATTTTTTCAGAGAAATCATACTCCATGCTTCGTTGTTCTTGTAGAATGTTGAACGACTACCCCAACTAAAATCTATCCACTCAACAAAAATTATTTCACACCACAGACTCATCTTGGTCAGGATCGATTTGAAATCTATCATGGTTTCAGAGAAATCATTGTCCATGGTAAGTTGTTCTTGTAGAATGTTGAACGACTACCCCTAACTAAAATCTATCCACTCAACAAAAATTATTTCACACCACAGACTCATCTTGGTCAGGATCGATTTGAAATCTATCATGGTTTCAGAGAAATCATAATCCATGGTAAGTTGTTCTTGTAGAATGTTGAACGACTACCCCTAACTAAAATCTATCCACTCAACAAAAATTATTTCACACCACAGACTCATCTTGGTCAGGATCGATTTGAAATCTATCATGGTTTCAGAGGAATCATACTCCATGGTAAGTTGTTATTGTAGAATGTTGAACGACTACCCCTAACTAAAATCTATCCACTCAACAAAAATTATTTCACACCACAGACTCATCTTGGCCAGGATCGATTTGAAATCTATCATAGTTTCAGAGAAATCATAGTCCATGGTAAGTTGTTCTTGTAGAATGTTGAACGACTACCCCTAACTAAAATCTATCCACTCAACAAAAATTATTTCACACCACAGACTCATCTTGGTCAGGATCGATTTGAAATCTATCATAGTTTCAGAGAAATCATAGTCCATGGTAAGTTGTTCTTGTAGAATGTTGAACGACTACCCCTAACTAAAATCTATCCACTCAACAAAAATTATTTCAGAGAAATCATACTCCATGCTTCGTTGTTCTTGTAGAATGTTGAACGACTACCCCAACTAAAATCTATCCACTCAACAAAAATTATTTCACACCACAGACTCATCTTGGTCAGGATCGATTTGAAATCTATCATGGTTTCAGAGGAATCATACTCCATGGTAAGTTGTTCTTGTAGAATGTTGAACGACTACCCCTAACTAAAATCTATCCACTCAACAAAAATTATTTCACACCACAGACTCATCTTGGTCAGGATCGATTTGAAATCTATCATAGTTTCAGAGAAATCATAGTCCATGGTAAGTTGTTCTTGTAGAATGTTGAACGACTACCCTTAACTAAAATCTATCCACTCAACAAAAATTATTTCACACCACAGACTCATCTTGGTCAGGATCGATTTGAAATCTATCATGGTTTCAGAGAAATCATACTCCATGGTTCGTTGTTCTTGTAAAATGTTGAACGACTACCCCAACTAAAATCTATCCACTCAACAAAAATTATTTCAGAGAAATCATACTCCATGGTAAGTTGTTCTTGTAGAATGTTGAACGACTATCCCAACTAAAATCTATCCACTCAACAAAAATTATTTCAGAGAAATCATACTCCATGGTAAGTTGTTCTTGTAGAATGTTGAACGACTACCCCAACTAAAATCTATCCACTCCACAAAAATTATTTCACACCACAGACTCATCTTGGTCAGGATCGATTTGAAATCTATCATGGTTTCAGAGAAATCATACTCCATGGTTCGTTGTTCTTGTAGAATGTTGAACGACTATCCCAACTAAAATCTATCCACTCAACAAAAATTATTTCAGAGAAATCATACTCCATGGTAAGTTGTTCTTGTAGAATGTTGAACGACTACCCCAACTAAAATCTATTCACTCAACAAAAATTATTTCACACCACAGACTCATCTTGGTCAGGATCGATTTGAAATCTATCGTGGTTTCAGAGAAATCATACTCCATGATAAGTTGTTCTTGCAGAATGTTGAACGACTATCCCAACTAAAATCTATCCACTCAACAAAAATTATTTCACACCACAGACTCATCTTGGTCAGGATCGATTTGAAATCTATCATGGTTTCAGAGAAATCATAGCCAATGGTAAGTTGTTATTGTAGAATGTTGAACGACTACCCCTAACTAAAATCTATCCACTCAACAAAAATTATTTCACACCACAGACTCATCTTGGCCAGGATCGATTTGAAATCTATCATAGTTTCAGAGAAATCATAGTCCATGGTAAGTTGTTCTTGTAGAATGTTGAACGACTACCCCAACTAAAATCTATCCACTCAACAAAAATTATTTCAGAGAAATCATACTCCATGGTTCGTTGTTCTTGTAGAATGTTGAACGACTACCCCAACTAAAATCTATCCACTCAACAAAAATTATTTCACACCACAGACTCATCTTGGTCAGGATCGATTTGAAATCTATCATGGTTTCAGAGAAATCCTAGTCCATGGTAAGTTGTTCTTGTAGAATGTTGAACGACTACCCCTAACTAAAATCTATCCACTCAACAAAAATAATTTCACACCACAGACTCATCTTGGTCAGGATCGATTTGAAATCTATCATGGTTTCAGAGAAATCATAATCCATTGTAAGTTGTTCTTGCAGAATGTTGAACGACTATCCCAACTAAAATCTATCCACTCAACAAAAATTATTTCACACCACAGACTCATCTTGGTCAGGATCGATTTGAAATCTATCATGGTTTCAGAGGAATCATACTCCATGGTAAGTTGTTCTTGTAGAATGTTGAACGACTACCCCAACTAAAATCTATTCACTCAACAAAAATTATTTCACAACACAGACTCATCTTGGTCAGGATCGATTTGAAATCTATCGTGGTTTCAGAGAAATCATACTCCATGGTAAGTTGTTCTTGTAGAATGTTGAACGACTACCCCAACTAAAATCTATTCACTCAACAAAAATTATTTCACACCACAGACTCATCTTGGTCAGGATCGATTTGAAATCTATCGTGGTTTCAGAGAAATCATACTCCATGATAAGGTGTTCTTGCAGAATGTTGAACGACTATCCCAACTAAAATCTATCCACTCAACAAAAATTATTTCACACCACAGACTCATCTTGGTCAGGATCGATTTGAAATCTATCATGGTTTCAGAGAAATCATAGTCCATGGTAAGTTGTTATTGTAGAATGTTGAACGACTACCCCTAACTAAAATCTATCCACTCAACAAAAATTATTTCACACCACAGACTCATCTTGGCCAGGATCGATTTGAAATCTATCATAGTTTCAGAGAAATCATAGTCCATGGTAAGTTGTTCTTGTAGAATGTTGAACGACTACCCCAACTAAAATCTATCCACTCAACAAAAATTATTTCAGAGAAATCATACTCCATGGTTCGTTGTTCTTGTAGAATGTTGAACGACTACCCCAACTAAAATCTATCCACTCAACAAAAATTATTTCACACCACAGACTCATCTTGGTCAGGATCGATTTGAAATCTATCATGGTTTCAGAGAAATCCTAGTCCATGGTAAGTTGTTCTTGTAGAATGTTGAACGACTACCCCTAACTAAAATCTATCCACTCAACAAAAATAATTTCACACCACAGACTCATCTTGGTCAGGATCGATTTGAAATCTATCATGGTTTCAGAGAAATCATAATCCATTGTAAGTTGTTCTTGCAGAATGTTGAACGACTATCCCAACTAAAATCTATCCACTCAACAAAAATTATTTCACACCACAGACTCATCTTGGTCAGGATCGATTTGAAATCTATCATGGTTTCAGAGGAATCATACTCCATGGTAAGTTGTTCTTGTAGAATGTTGAACGACTACCCCAACTAAAATCTATTCACTCAACAAAAATTATTTCACAACACAGACTCATCTTGGTCAGGATCGATTTGAAATCTATCGTGGTTTCAGAGAAATCATACTCCATGGTAAGTTGTTCTTGTAGAATGTTGAACGACTACCTATAACTAAAATCTATCCACTCAACAAAAATTATTTCACACCATAGACTCATCTTGGTCAGGATCGATTTGAAATCTATCATGGTTTCAGAGAAATCATAGTCCATGGTTCGTTGTTCTTGTAGAATGTTGAACGACTACCCCAACTAAAATCTATCCACTCAACAAAAATTATTTCACACCACAGACTCATCTTGGTCAGGATCGATTTGAAATCTATCATGGTTTCAGAGAAATCATACTCCATGGTTCGTTGTTCTTGTAGAATGTTGAACGACTACCCCAACTAAAATCTATCCACTCAACAAAAATTATTTCAGAGAAATCATACTCCATGGTTCGTTGTTCTTGTAGAATGTTGAACGACTACCCCAACTAAAATCTATCCACTCAACAAAAATTATTTCACACCACAGACTCATCTTGGTCAGGATCGATTTGAAATCTATCATGGTTTCAGAGAAATCATAGTCCATGGTAAGTTGTTCTTGTAGAATGTTGAACGACTACCCCTAACTAAAATCTATCCACTCAACAAAAATTATTTCACACCACAGACTCATCTTGGTCAGGATCGATTTGAAATCTATCATGGTTTCAGAGAAATCATAATCCATTGTAAGTTGTTCTTGTAGAATGTTGAACGACTATCCCAACTAAAATCTATCCACTCAACAAAAATTATTTCACACCACAGACTCATCTTGGTCAGGATCGATTTGAAATCTATCATGGTTTCAGAGGAATCATACTCCATGGTAAGTTGTTCTTGTAGAATGTTGAACGACTACCCCAACTAAAATCTATTCACTCAACAAAAATTATTTCACAACACAGACTCATCTTGGTCAGGATCGATTTGAAATCTATCGTGGTTTCAGAGAAATCATACTCCATGGTAAGTTGTTCTTGTAGAATGTTGAACGACTACCTATAACTAAAATCTATCCACTCAACAAAAATTATTTCACACCATAGACTCATCTTGGTCAGGATCGATTTGAAATCTATCATGGTTTCAGAGAAATCATAGTCCATGGTAAGTTGTTCTTGTAGAATGTTGAACGACTACCCCATCTAAAATCTATCCACTCAACAAAAATTATTTCACACCACAGACTCATCTTGGTCAGGATCGATTTGAAATCTATCATGGTTTCAGAGAAATCATACTCCATGGTTCGTTGTTCTTGTAGAATGTTGAACGACTACCCCAACTAAAATCTATCCACTCAACAAAAATTATTTCAGAGAAATCATACTCCATGCTTCGTTGTTCTTGTAGAATGTTGAACGACTACCCCAACTAAAATCTATCCACTCAACAAAAATTATTTCACACCACAGACTCATCTTGGTCAGGATCGATTTGAAATCTATCATGGTTTCAGAGAAATCATTGTCCATGGTAAGTTGTTCTTGTAGAATGTTGAACGACTACCCCTAACTAAAATCTATCCACTCAACAAAAATTATTTCACACCACAGACTCATCTTGGTCAGGATCGATTTGAAATCTATCATGGTTTCAGAGAAATCATAATCCATGGTAAGTTGTTCTTGTAGAATGTTGAACGACTACCCCAACTAAAATCTATCCACTCAACAAAAATTATTTCACACCACAGACTCATCTTGGTCAGGATCGATTTGAAATCTATCATGGTTTCAGAGGAATCATACTCCATGGTAAGTTGTTCTTGTAGAATGTTGAACGACTACCCCTAAATAAAATCTATCCACTCAACAAAAATTATTTCACACCACAGACTCATCTTGGTCAGGATCGATTTGAAATCTATCATAGTTTCAGAGAAATCATAGTCCATGGTAAGTTGTTCTTGTAGAATGTTGAACGACTACCCCTAACTAAAATCTATCCACTCAACAAAAATTATTTCACACCACAGACTCATCTTGGTCAGGATCGATTTGAAATCTATCGTGGTTTCAGAGAAATCATACTCCATGATTCGTTGTTCTTGTAAAATGTTGAACGACTACCCCAACTAAAATCTATCCACTCAACAAAAATTATTTCAGAGAAATCATACTCCATGGTAAGTTGTTCTTGTAGAATGTTGAACGACTACCCCAACTAAAATCTATCCACTCCACAAAAATTATTTCACACCACAGGCTCATCTTGGTCAGGATCGATTTGAAATCTATCATGGTTTCAGAGAAATCATACTCCATGGTTCGTTGTTCTTGTAGAATGTTGAACGACTATCCCAACTAAAATCTATCCACTCAACAAAAATTATTTCACACCACAGACTCATCTTGGTCAGGATCGATTTGAAATCTATCATGGTTTCAGAGGAATCATACTCCATGGTAAGTTGTTCTTGTAGAATGTTGAACGACTACCCCAACTAAAATCTATTCACTCAACAAAAATTATTTCACAACACAGACTCATCTTGGTCAGGATCGATTTGAAATCTATCGTGGTTTCAGAGAAATCATACTCCATGGTAAGTTGTTCTTGTAGAATGTTGAACGACTACCTATAACTAAAATCTATCCACTCAACAAAAATTATTTCACACCATAGACTCATCTTGGTCAGGATCGATTTGAAATCTATCATGGTTTCAGAGAAATCATAGTCCATGGTAAGTTGTTCTTGTAGAATGTTGAACGACTACCCCAACTAAAATCTATCCACTCAACAAAAATTATTTCACACCACAGACTCATCTTGGTCAGGATCGATTTGAAATCTATCATGGTTTCAGAGAAATCATACTCCATGGTTCGTTGTTCTTGTAGAATGTTGAACGACTACCCCAACTAAAATCTATCCACTCAACAAAAATTATTTCAGAGAAATCATACTCCATGCTTCGTTGTTCTTGTAGAATGTTGAACGACTACCCCAACTAAAATCTATCCACTCAACAAAAATTATTTCACACCACAGACTCATCTTGGTCAGGATCGATTTGAAATCTATCATGGTTTCAGAGAAATCATTGTCCATGGTAAGTTGTTCTTGTAGAATGTTGAACGACTACCCCTAACTAAAATCTATCCACTCAACAAAAATTATTTCACACCACAGACTCATCTTGGTCAGGATCGATTTGAAATCTATCATGGTTTCAGAGAAATCATAATCCATGGTAAGTTGTTCTTGTAGAATGTTGAACGACTACCCCAACTAAAATCTATCCACTCAACAAAAATTATTTCACACCACAGACTCATCTTGGTCAGGATCGATTTGAAATCTATCATGGTTTCAGAGGAATCATACTCCATGGTAAGTTGTTCTTGTAGAATGTTGAACGACAACCCCTAACTAAAATCTATCCACTCAACAAAAATTATTTCACACCACAGACTCATCTTGGTCAGGATCGATTTGAAATCTATCATAGTTTCAGAGAAATCATAGTCCATGGTAAGTTGTTCTTGTAGAATGTTGAACGACTACCCCTAACTAAAATCTATCCACTCAACAAAAATTATTTCACACCACAGACTCATCTTGGTCAGGATCGATTTGAAATCTATCATGGTTTCAGAGAAATCATACTCCATGGTTCGTTGTTCTTGTAAAATGTTGAACGACTACCCCAACTAAAATCTATCCACTCAACAAAAATTATTTCAGAGAAATCATACTCCATGGTAAGTTGTTCTTGTAGAATGTTGAACGACTACCCCAACTAAAATCTATCCACTCCACAACAATTATTTCACACCACAGGCTCATCTTGGTCAGGATCGATTTGAAATCTATCATGGTTTCAGAGAAATCATACTCCATGGTTCGTTGTTCTTGTAGAATGTTGAACGACTATCCCAACTAAAATCTATCCACTCAACAAAAATTATTTCAGAGAAATCATACTCCATGGTAAGTTGTTCTTGTAGAATGTTGAACGACTACCCCAACTAAAATCTATTCACTCAACAAAAATTATTTCACACCACAGGCTCATCTTGGTCAGGATCGATTTGAAATCTATCGTGGTTTCAGAGAAATCATACTCCATGGTAAGTTGTTCTTGTAGAATGTTGAACGACTACCTATAACTAAAATCTATCCACTCAACAAAAATTATTTCACACCAAAGACTCATCTTGGTCAGGATCGATTTGAAATCTATCATGGTTTCAGAGAAATCATAGTCCATGGTAAGTTGTTATTGTAGAATGTTGAACGACTACCCCAACTAAAATCTATCCACTCAACAAAAATTATTTCACACAACAGACTCATCTTGGTCAGGATCGATTTGAAATCTATCATAGTTTCAGAGAAATCATAGTCCATGGTAAGTTGTTCTTGTAGAATGTTGAACGACTACCCCTAACTAAAATCTATCCACTCAACAAAAATTATTTCACACCACAGACTCGTCTTGGTCAGGATCGATTTGAAATCTATCATGGTTTCAGAGAAATCATACTCCATGGTTCGTTGTTCTTGTAAAATGTTGAACGACTACCCCAACTAAAATCTATCCACTCAACAAAAATTATTTCAGAGAAATCATACTCCATGGTAAGTTGTTCTTGTAGAATGTTGAACGACTATCCCAACTAAAATCTATCCACTCAACAAAAATTATTTCAGAGAAATCATACTCCATGGTAAGTTGTTCTTGTAGAATGTTGAACGACTACCCCAACTAAAATCTATCCACTCCACAAAAATTATTTCACACCACAGACTCATCTTGGTCAGGATCGATTTGAAATCTATCATGGTTTCAGAGAAATCATACTCCATGGTTCGTTGTTCTTGTAGAATGTTGAACGACTATCCCAACTAAAATCTATCCACTCAACAAAAATTATTTCAGAGAAATCATACTCCATGGTAAGTTGTTCTTGTAGAATGTTGAACGACTACCCCAACTAAAATCTATTCACTCAACAAAAATTATTTCACACCACAGACTCATCTTGGTCAGGATCGATTTGAAATCTATCGTGGTTTCAGAGAAATCATACTCCATGGTAAGTTGTTCTTGTAGAATGTTGAACGACTACCCCAACTAAAATCTATCCACTCAACAAAAATTATTTCACACCACAGACTCATCTTGGTCAGGATCGATTTGAAATCTATCATGGTTTCAGAGAAATCATAGTCCATGGTAAGTTGTTATTGTAGAATGTTGAACGACTACCCCTAACTAAAATCTATCCACTCAACGAAAATTATTTCACACCACAGACTCATCTTGGCCAGGATCGATTTGAAATCTATCATAGTTTCAGAGAAATCATAGTCCATGGTAAGTTGTTCTTGTAGAATGTTGAACGACTACCCCTAACCAAAATCTATCCACTCAACAAAAATTATTTCACACCACAGACTCATCTTGGTCAGGATCGATTTGAAATCTATCATGGTTTCAGAGAAATCATACTCCATGGTTCGTTGTTCTTGTAGAATGTTGAACGACTACCCCAACTAAAATCTATCCACTCAACAAAAATTATTTCAGAGAAATCATACTCCATGGTTCGTTGTTCTTGTAGAATGTTGAACGACTACCCCAACTAAAATCTATCCACTCAACAAAAATTATTTCACACCACAGACTCATCTTGGTCAGGATCGATTTGAAATCTATCATGGTTTCAGAGAAATCATAGTCCATGGTAAGTTGTTCTTGTAGAATGTTGAACGACTACCCCTAACTAAAATCTATCCACTCAACAAAAATTATTTCACACCACAGACTCATCTTGGTCAGGATCGATTTGAAATCTATCATGGTTTCAGAGAAATCATAATCCATGGTAAGTTGTTCTTGTAGAATGTTGAACGACTATCCCAACTAAAATCTATCCACTCAACAAAAATTATTTCACACCACAGACTCATCTTGGTCAGGATCGATTTGAAATCTATCATGGTTTCAGAGGAATCATACTCCATGGTAAGTTGTTCTTGTAGAATGTTGAACGACTACCCCAACTAAAATCTATCCACCGAAGCAAAAATTATTTCACACCACACACTCATCTTGGTCAGGATCGATTTGAAATCTATCATGGTTTCAGAGAAATCATACACCATGGTAAGTTGTTCTTGTAAAATGTTGAACGACTACCCCTAACTAAAATCTATCCACTCAACAAAAATTATTTCACACCACAGACTCATCTTGGTCAGGATCGATTTGAAATCTATCATGGTTTCAGAGAAATCATAATCCATGGTAAGTTGTTCTTGTAGAATGTTGAACGACTACCCCAACTAAAATCTATCCACTCAACAAAAATTATTTCACACCACAGACTCATCTTGGTCAGGATCGATTTGAAATCGATCATGGTTTCAGAGGAATCATACTCCATGGTAAGTTGTTCTTGTAGAATGTTGAACGACTACCCCAACTAAAATCTATCCACCGAAGCAAAAATTATTTCACACCACACACTCATCTTGGTCAGGATCGATTTGAAATCTATCATGGTTTCAGAGAAATCATACACCATGGTAAGTTGTTCTGGTAAAATGTTGAACGACTACCCCTAACTAAAATCTATCCACTCAACAAAAATTATTTCACACCACAGACTCATCTTGGTCAGGATCGATTTGAAATCTATCATGGTTTCAGAGAAATCATACTCCATGGTAAGTTGTTCTTGCAAAATGTTGAACGACTACCCCTAACTAAAATCTATCCACTCATCAAAAATTATTTCACACCACAGACTCATTTTGGTCAGGATCGATTTGAAATCTATCATGGTTTCAGGGAAATCATACTCCATGGTAAGTTGTTCTTGTAGAATGTTGAACGACTACCCCAACTAAAATCTATCCACTCAACAAAAATTATTTCAGAGAAATCATACTCCATGGTTCGTTGTTCTTGTAGAATGTTGAACGACTACCCCAACTAAAATCTATCCACTCAACAAAAATTATTTCACACCACAGACTTATCTTGGTCAGGATCGATTTGAAATCTATAATAGTTTCAGAGAAATCATACTCCATTGTAAGTTGTTCTTGTAGAATGTTGAACGACTATCCCAACTAAAATCTATCCACTCAACAAAAATTATTTCACACCACAGACTCATCTTGGTCAGGATCGATTTGAAATCTATCATGGTTTCAGAGGAATCATACTCCATGGTAAGTTGTTCTTGTAGAATGTTGAACGACTACCCCAACTAAAATCTATCCACCGAAGCAAAAATTATTTCACACCACACACTCATCTTGGTCAGGATCGATTTGAAATCTATCATGGTTTCAGAGAAATCATACACCATGGTAAGTTGTTCTTGTAAAATGTTGAACGACTACCCCTAACTAAAATCTATCCACTCAACAAAAATTATTTCACACCACAGACTCATCTTGGTCAGGATCGATTTGAAATCTATCATGGTTTCAGAGAAATCATAATCCATGGTAAGTTGTTCTTGTAGAATGTTGAACGACTACCCCAACTAAAATCTATCCACTCAACAAAAATTATTTCACACCACAGACTCATCTTGGTCAGGATCGATTTGAAATCGATCATGGTTTCAGAGAAATCATACTCCATGGTAAGTTGTTCTTGTAGAATGTTGAACGACTACCCCAACTAAAATCTATCCACCGAAGCAAAAATTATTTCACACCACACACTCATCTTGGTCAGGATCGATTTGAAATCTATCATGGTTTCAGAGAAATCATACACCATGGTAAGTTGTTCTGGTAAAATGTTGAACGACTACCCCTAACTAAAATCTATCCACTCAACAAAAATTATTTCACACCACAGACTCATCTTGGTCAGGATCGATTTGAAATCTATCATGGTTTCAGAGAAATCATACTCCATGGTAAGTTGTTCTTGCAAAATGTTGAACGACTACCCCTAACTAAAATCTATCCACTCAGCAAAAATTATTTCACACCACAGACTCATTTTGGTCAGGATCGATTTGAAATCTATCATGGTTTCAGGGAAATCATACTCCATGGTAAGTTGTTCTTGTAGAATGTTGAACGACTACCCCAACTAAAATCTATCCACTCAACAAAAATTATTTCAGAGAAATCATACTCCATGGTTCGTTGTTCTTGTAGAATGTTGAACGACTACCCCAACTAAAATCTATCCACTCAACAAAAATTATTTCACACCACAGACTTATCTTGGTCAGGATCGATTTGAAATCTATAATAGTTTCAGAGAAATCATACTCCATTGTAAGTTGTTCTTGTAGAATGTTGAACGACCACCCCTAACTAAAATCTATCCACTCAACAAAAATTATTTCACACCACAGACTCATCTTGGTCAGGATCGATTTGAAATCTATCATGGTTTCGGAGAAATCATACTCCATGGTTCGTTGTTCTGGTAGAATGTTGAACAACTACCCCAACTAAAATCTATCCACTCAACAAAAATTATTTCACACCACACACTCATCTTGGTCAGAATTGATTTGAAATCTATCATGGTTTCAGAGAAATCATACTCCATGGTAAGTTGTTCTTGTAGAATGTTGAACGACTACCCCAACTAAAATCTATCCACTCAACAAAAATTACTTCACACCACAGACTCATCTTGGTCAGGATCGATTTGAAATCTATCATGGTTTCAGAGAAATCATACTCCATGGTAAGTTGTTCTTGCAAAATGTTGAACGACTACCTATAACTAAAATCTATCCACTCAGCAAAAATTATTTCACACCACAGACTCATTTTGGTCAGGATCGATTTGAAATCTATCATGGTTTCAGGGAAATCATACTCCATGGTAAGTTGTTCTTGTAGAATGTTGAACGACTACCCCAACTAAAATCTATCCACTCAACAAAAATTATTTCAGAGAAATCATACTCCATGGTTCGTTGTTCTTGTAGAATGTTGAACGACTACCCCAACTAAAATCTATCCACTCAACAAAAATTATTTCACACCACAGACTCATCTTGGTCAGGATCGATTTGAAATCTATCATGGTTTCAGAGAAATCATAGTCCATGGTAAGTTGTTCTTGTAGAATGTTGAACGACTACCCCAACTAAAATCTATTCACTCAACAAAAATTATTTCACACCACAGACTCATCTTGGTCAGGATCGATTTGAAATCTATCGTGGTTTCAGAGAAATCATACTCCATGGTAAGTTGTTCTTGTAGAATGTTGAACGACTACCCCAACTAAAATCTATCCACTCAACAAAAATTATTTCACACCACAGACTCATCTTGGTCAGGATCGATTTGAAATCTATCATGGTTTCAGAGAAATCATAGTCCATGGTAAGTTGTTATTGTAGAATGTTGAACGACTACCCCTAACTAAAATCTATCCACTCAACAAAAATTATTTCACACCACAGACTCATCTTGGCCAGGATCGATTTGAAATCTATCATAGTTTCAGAGAAATCATAGTCCATGGTAAGTTGTTCTTGTAGAATGTTGAACGACTACCCCTAACCAAAATCTATCCACTCAACAAAAATTATTTCACACCACAGACTCATCTTGGTCAGGATCGATTTGAAATCTATCATGGTTTCAGAGAAATCATACTCCATGGTTCGTTGTTCTTGTAGAATGTTGAACGACTACCCCAACTAAAATCTATCCACTCAACAAAAATTATTTCAGAGAAATCATACTCCATGGTTCGTTGTTCTTGTAGAATGTTGAACGACTACCCCAACTAAAATCTATCCACTCAACAAAAATTATTTCACACCACAGACTCATCTTGGTCAGGATCGATTTGAAATTTTTCATGGTTTCAGAGAAATCATAGTCCATGGTAAGTTGTTCTTGTAGAATGTTGAACGACTACCCCTAACTAAAATCTATTTACTCAACAAAAATTATTTCACACCACAGACTCATCTTCGTCAGGATCGATTTGAAATCTATCATGGTTTCAGAGAAATCATAATCCATAATAAGTTGTTCTTGTAGAATGTTGAACGACTATCCCAACTAAAATCTATCCACTCAACAAAAATTATTTCACACCACAGACTCATCTTGGTCAGGATCGATTTGAAATCTATCATGGTTTCAGAGGAATCATACTCCATGGTAAGTTGTTCTTGTAGAATGTTGAACGACTACCCCAACTAAAATCTATCCACCGAAGCAAAAATTATTTCACACCACACACTCATCTTGGTCAGGATCGATTTGAAATCTATCATGGTTTCAGAGAAATCATACACCATGGTAAGTTGTTCTTGTAAAATGTTGAACGACTACCCCTAACTAAAATCTATCCACTCAACAAAAATTATTTCACACCACAGACTCATCTTGGTCAGGATCGATTTGAAATCTATCATGGTTTCAGAGAAATCATAATCCATGGTAAGTTGTTCTTGTAGAATGTTGAACGACTACCCCAACTAAAATCTATCCACTCAACAAAAATTATTTCACACCACAGACTCATCTTGGTCAGGATCGATTTGAAATCTATCATGGTTTCAGAGGAATCATACTCCATGGTAAGTTGTTCTTGTAGAATGTTGAACGACTACCCCAACTAAAATCTATCCACCGAAGCAAAAATTATTTCACACCACACACTCATCTTGGTCAGGATCGATTTGAAATCTATCATGGTTTCAGAGAAATCATACACCATGGTAAGTTGTTCTTGTAAAATGTTAAACGACTACCCCTAACTAAAATCTATCCACTCAACAAAAATTATTTCACACCACAGACTCATCTTGGTCAGGATCGATTTGAAATCTATCATGGTTTCAGAGAAATCATACTCCATGGTAAGTTGTTCTTGCAAAATGTTGAACGACTACCCCTAACTAAAATCTATCCACTCAGCAAAAATTATTTCACACCACAGACTCATTTTGGTCAGGATCGATTTGAAATCTATCATGGTTTCAGGGAAATCATACTCCATGGTAAGTTGTTCTTGTAGAATGTTGAACGACTACCCCAACTAAAATCTATCCACTCAACAAAAATTATTTCAGAGAAATCATACTCCATGGTTCGTTGTTCTTGTAGAATGTTGAACGACTACCCCAACTAAAATCTATCCACTCAACAAAAATTATTTCACACCACAGACTTATCTTGGTCAGGATCGATTTGAAATCTATAATGGTTTCAGAGAAATCATACTCCATTGTAAGTTGTTCTTGTAGAATGTTGAACGACCACCCGTAACTAAAATCTATCCACTCAACAAAAATTATTTCACACCACAGACTCATCTTGGTCAGGATCGATTTGAAATCTATCATGGTTTCGGAGAAATCATACTCCATGGTTCGTTGTTCTGGTAGAATGTTGAACGACTACCCCAACTAAAATCTATCCACTCAACAAAAATTATTTCACACCACACACTCATCTTGGTCAGAATCGATTTGAAATCTATCATGGTTTCAGAGAAATCATAGTCCATCGTAAGTTGTTCTTGTAGAATGTTGAACGACTACCCCTAACTAAAATCTATTTACTCAACAAAAATTATTTCACACCACAGACTCATCTTCGTCAGGATCGATTTGAAATCTATCATGGTTTCAGAGAAATCATAATCCATGGTAAGTTGTTCTTGTAGAATGTTGAACGACTATCCCAACTAAAATCTATCCACTCAACAAAAATTATTTCACACCACAGACTCATCTTGGTCAGGATCGATTTGAAATCTATCATGGTTTCAGAGGAATCATACTCCATGGTAAGTTGTTCTTGTAGAATGTTGAACGACTACCCCAACTAAAATCTATCCACCGAAGCAAAAATTATTTCACACCACACACTCATCTTGGTCAGGATCGATTTGAAATCTATCATGGTTTCAGAGAAATCATACACCATGGTAAGTTGTTCTTGTAAAATGTTGAACGACTACCCCTAACTAAAATCTATCCACTCAACAAAAATTATTTCACACCACAGACTCATCTTGGTCAGGATCGATTTGAAATCTATCATGGTTTCAGAGAAATCATAATCCATGGTAAGTTGTTCTTGTAGAATGTTGAACGACTACCCCAACTAAAATCTATCCACTCAACAAAAATTATTTCACACCACAGACTCATCTTGGTCAGGATCGATTTGAAATCTATCGTGGTTTCAGAGAAATCATACTCCATGGTAAGTTGTTCTTGTAGAATGTTGAACGACTACCTATAACTAAAATCTATCCACTCAACAAAAATTATTTCACACCATAGACTCATCTTGGTCAGGATCGATTTGAAATCTATCATGGTTTCAGAGAAATCATAGTCCATGGTAAGTTGTTATTGTAGAATGTTGAACGACTACCCCTAACTAAAATCTATCCACTCAACAAAAATTATTTCACACAACAGACTCATCTTGGTCAGGATCGATTTGAAATCTATCATAGTTTCAGAGAAATCATAGTCCATGGTAAGTTGTTCTTGTAGAATGTTGAACGACTACCCCAACTAAAATCTATCCACTCAACAAAAATTATTTCACACCACAGACTCATCTTGGTCAGGATCGATTTGAAATCTATCATGGTTTCAGAGAAATCATACTCCATGGTTCGTTGTTCTTGTAGAATGTTGAACGACTACCCCAACTAAAATCTATCCACTCAACAAAAATTATTTCAGAGAAATCATACTCCATGCTTCGTTGTTCTTGTAGAATGTTGAACGACTACCCCAACTAAAATCTATCCACTCAACAAAAATTATTTCACACCACAGACTCATCTTGGTCAGGATCGATTTGAAATCTATCATGGTTTCAGAGAAATCATTGTCCATGGTAAGTTGTTCTTGTAGAATGTTGAACGACTACCCCTAACTAAAATCTATCCACTCAACAAAAATTATTTCACACCACAGACTCATCTTGGTCAGGATCGATTTGAAATCTATCATGGTTTCAGAGAAATCATAATCCATGGTAAGTTGTTCTTGTAGAATGTTGAACGACTACCCCAACTAAAATCTATCCACTCAACAAAAATTATTTCACACCACAGACTCATCTTGGTCAGGATCGATTTGAAATCTATCATGGTTTCAGAGGAATCATACTCCATGGTAAGTTGTTCTTGTAGAATGTTGAACGACTACCCCTAACTAAAATCTATCCACTCAACAAAAATTATTTCACACCACAGACTCATCTTGGTCAGGATCGATTTGAAATCTATCATAGTTTCAGAGAAATCATAGTCCATGGTAAGTTGTTCTTGTAGAATGTTGAACGACTACCCCTAACTAAAATCTATCCACTCAACAAAAATTATTTCACACCACAGACTCGTCTTGGTCAGGATCGATTTGAAATCTATCATGGTTTCAGAGAAATCATACTCCATGGTTCGTTGTTCTTGTAAAATGTTGAACGACTACCCCAACTAAAATCTATCCACTCAACAAAAATTATTTCAGAGAAATCATACTCCATGGTAAGTTGTTCTTGTAGAATGTTGAACGACTATCCCAACTAAAATCTATCCACTCAACAAAAATTATTTCAGAGAAATCATACTCCATGGTAAGTTGTTCTTGTAGAATGTTGAACGACTACCCCAACTAAAATCTATCCACTCCACAAAAATTATTTCACACCACAGACTCATCTTGGTCAGGATCGATTTGAAATCTATCATGGTTTCAGAGAAATCATACTCCATGGTAAGTTGTTATTGTAGAATGTTGAACGACTACCCCTAACTAAAATCTATCCACTCAACGAAAATTATTTCACACCACAGACTCATCTTGGCCAGGATCGATTTGAAATCTATCATAGTTTCAGAGAAATCATAGTCCATGGTAAGTTGTTCTTGTAGAATGTTGAACGACTACCCCTAACCAAAATCTATCCACTCAACAAAAATTATTTCACACCACAGACTCATCTTGGTCAGGATCGATTTGAAATCTATCATGGTTTCAGAGAAATCATACTCCATGGTTCGTTGTTCTTGTAGAATGTTGAACGACTACCCCAACTAAAATCTATCCACTCAACAAAAATTATTTCAGAGAAATCATACTCCATGGTTCGTTGTTCTTGTAGAATGTTGAACGACTACCCCTAACTAAAATCTATCCACTCAACAAAAATTATTTCACACCACAGACTCATCTTGGTCAGGATCGATTTGAAATCTATCATGGTTTCAGAGAAATCATAGTCCATGGTAAGTTGTTCTTGTAGAATGTTGAACGACTACCCCTAACTAAAATCTATCCACTCAACAAAAATTATTTCACACCACAGACTCATCTTGGTCAGGATCGATTTGAAATCTATCATGGTTTCAGAGAAATCATAATCCATGGTAAGTTGTTCTTGTAGAATGTTGAACGACTATCCCAACTAAAATCTATCCACTCAACAAAAATTATTTCACACCACAGACTCATCTTGGTCAGGATCGATTTGAAATCTATCATGGTTTCAGAGGAATCATACTCCATGGTAAGTTGTTCTTGTAGAATGTTGAACGACTACCCCAACTAAAATCTATCCACCGAAGCAAAAATTATTTCACACCACACACTCATCTTGGTCAGGATCGATTTGAAATCTATCATGGTTTCAGAGAAATCATACACCATGGTAAGTTGTTCTTGTAAAATGTTGAACGACTACCCCTAACTAAAATCTATCCACTCAACAAAAATTATTTCACACCACAGACTCATCTTGGTCAGGATCGATTTGAAATCTATCATGGTTTCAGAGAGATCATAATCCATGGTAAGTTGTTCTTGTAGAATGTTGAACGACTACCCCAACTAAAATCTATCCACTCAACAAAAATTATTTCACACCACAGACTCATCTTGGTCAGGATCGATTTGAAATCGATCATGGTTTCAGAGGAATCATACTCCATGGTAAGTTGTTCTTGTAGAATGTTGAACGACTACCCCAACTAAAATCTATCCACCGAAGCAAAAATTATTTCACACCACACACTCATCTTGGTCAGGATCGATTTGAAATCTATCATGGTTTCAGAGAAATCATACACCATGGTAAGTTGTTCTGGTAAAATGTTGAACGACTACCCCTAACTAAAATCTATCCACTCAACAAAAATTATTTCACACCACAGACTCATCTTGGTCAGGATCGATTTGAAATCTATCATGGTTTCAGAGAAATCATACTCCATGGTAAGTTGTTCTTGCAAAATGTTGAACGACTACCCCTAACTAAAATCTATCCACTCAGCAAAAATTATTTCACACCACAGACTCATTTTGGTCAGGATCGATTTGAAATCTATCATGGTTTCAGGGAAATCATACTCCATGGTAAGTTGTTCTTGTAGAATGTTGAACGACTACCCCAACTAAAATCTATCCACTCAACAAAAATTATTTCAGAGAAATCATACTCCATGGTTCGTTGTTCTTGTAGAATGTTGAACGACTACCCCAACTAAAATCTATCCACTCAACAAAAATTATTTCACACCACAGACTTATCTTGGTCAGGATCGATTTGAAATCTATAATAGTTTCAGAGAAATCATACTCCATTGTAAGTTGTTCTTGTAGAATGTTGAACGACTATCCCAACTAAAATCTATCCACTCAACAAAAATTATTTCACACCACAGACTCATCTTGGTCAGGATCGATTTGAAATCTATCATGGTTTCAGAGGAATCATACTCCATGGTAAGTTGTTCTTGTAGAATGTTGAACGACTACCCCAACTAAAATCTATCCACCGAAGCAAAAATTATTTCACACCACACACTCATCTTGGTCAGGATCGATTTGAAATCTATCATGGTTTCAGAGAAATCATACACCATGGTAAGTTGTTCTTGTAAAATGTTGAACGACTACCCCTAACTAAAATCTATCCACTCAACAAAAATTATTTCACACCACAGACTCATCTTGGTCAGGATCGATTTGAAATCTATCATGGTTTCAGAGAAATCATAATCCATTGTAAGTTGTTCTTGTAGAATGTTGAACGACTACCCCAACTAAAATCTATCCACTCAACAAAAATTATTTCACACCACAGACTCATCTTGGTCAGGATCGATTTGAAATCGATCATGGTTTCAGAGGAATCATACTCCATGGTAAGTTGTTCTTGTAGAATGTTGAACGACTACCCCAACTAAAATCTATCCACCGAAGCAAAAATTATTTCACACCACACACTCATCTTGGTCAGGATCGATTTGAAATCTATCATGGTTTCAGAGAAATCATACACCATGGTAAGTTGTTCTGGTAAAATGTTGAACGACTACCCCAACTAAAATCTATCCACTCAACAACAATTATTTCACACCACAGACTCATCTTGGTCAGGATCGATTTGAAATCTATCATGGTTTCGGAGAAATCATACTCCATGGTAAGTTGTTCTGGTAAAATGTTGAACGACTACCCCTAACTAAAATCTATCCACTCAACAACAATTATTTCACACCACAGACTCATCTTGGTCAGGATCGATTTGAAATCTATCATGGTTTCAGAGAAATCATACACCATGGTAAGTTGTTCTGGTAAAATGTTGAACGACTACCCCTAACTAAAATCTATCCACTCAACAAAAATTATTTCACACCACAGACTCATCTTGGCCAGGATCGATTTGAAATCTATCATAGTTTCAGAGAAATCATAGTCCGTGGTAAGTTGTTCTTGTAGAATGTTGAACGACTACCCCTAACCAAAATCTATCCACTCAACAAAAATTATTTCACACCACAGACTCATCTTGGTCAGGATCGATTTGAAATCTATCATGGTTTCAGAGAAATCATACTCCATGGTTCGTTGTTCTTGTAGAATGTTGAACGACTACCCCAACTAAAATCTATCCACTCAACAAAAATTATTTCAGAGAAATCATACTCCATGGTTCGTTGTTCTTGTAGAATGTTGAACGACTACCCCAACTAAAATCTATCCACTCAACAAAAATTATTTCACACCACAGACTCATCTTGGTCAGGATCGATTTGAAATCTATCATGGTTTCAGAGAAATCATAGTCCATGGTAAGTTGTTCTTGTAGAATGTTGAACGACTACCCCTAACTAAAATCTATTTACTCAACAAAAATTATTTCACACCACAGACTCATCTT
This sequence comes from Xylota sylvarum, assembly GCA_905220385.1. NCBI lineage: Eukaryota > Metazoa > Arthropoda > Insecta > Diptera > Syrphidae > Xylota > Xylota sylvarum. The sequence goes on from CAJMZQ010000093.1 coordinate 574,954, forward strand.
CGTCAGGATCGATTTGAAATCTATCATGGTTTCAGAGAAATCATAATCCATGGTAAGTTGTTCTTGTAGAATGTTGAACGACTATCCCAACTAAAATCTATCCACTCAACAAAAATTATTTCACACCACAGACTCATCTTGGTCAGGATCGATTTGAAATCTATCATGGTTTCAGAGGAATCATACTCCATGGTAAGTTGTTCTTGTAGAATGTTGAACGACTACCCCAACTAAAATCTATCCACCGAAGCAAAAATTATTTCACACCACACACTCATCTTGGTCAGGATCGATTTGAAATCTATCATGGTTTCAGAGAAATCATACACCATGGTAAGTTGTTCTTGTAAAATGTTGAACGACTACCCCTAACTAAAATCTATCCATTCAACAAAAATTATTTCACACCACAGACTCATCTTGGTCAGGATCGATTTGAAATCTATCATGGTTTCAGAGAAATCATAATCCATGGTAAGTTGTTCTTGTAGAATGTTGAACGACTACCCCAACTAAAATCTATCCACTCAACAAAAATTATTTCACACCACAGACTCATCTTGGTCAGGATCGATTTGAAATCTATCATGGTTTCAGAGGAATCATACTCCATGGTAAGTTGTTCTTGTAGAATGTTGAACGACTACCAAAACTAAAATCTATCCACCGAAGCAAAAATTATTTCACACCACACACTCATCTTGGTCAGGATCGATTTGAAATCTATCATGGTTTCAGAGAAATCATACACCATGGTAAGTTGTTCTTGTAAAATGTTGAACGACTACCCCTAACTAAAATCTATCCACTCAACAAAAATTATTTCACACCACAGACTCATCTTGGTCAGGATCGATTTGAAATCTATCATGGTTTCAGAGAAATCATACTCCATGGTAAGTTGTTCTTGCAAAATGTTGAACGACTACCCCTAACTAAAATCTATCCACTCAGCAAAAATTATTTCACACCACAGACTCATTTTGGTCAGGATCGATTTGAAATCTATCATGGTTTCAGGGAAATCATACTCCATGGTAAGTTGTTCTTGTAGAATGTTGAACGACTACCCCAACTAAAATCTATCCACTCAACAAAAATTATTTCAGAGAAATCATACTCCATGGTTCGTTGTTCTTGTAGAATGTTTAACGACTACCCCAACTAAAATCTATCCACTCAACAAAAATTATTTCACACCACAGACTTATCTTGGTCAGGATCGATTTGAAATCTATAATGGTTTCAGAGAAATCATACTCCATTGTAAGTTGTTCTTGTAGAATGTTGAACGACCACCCGTAACTAAAATCTATCCACTCAACAAAAATTATTTCACACCACAGACTCATCTTGGTCAGGATCGATTTGAAATCTATCATGGTTTCGGAGAAATCATACTCCATGGTTCGTTGTTCTGGTAGAATGTTGAACGACTACCCCAACTAAAATCTATCCACTCAACAAAAATTATTTCACACCACACACTCATCTTGGTCAGAATCGATTTGAAATCTATCATGGTTTCAGAGAAATCATACTCCATGGTAAGTTGTTCTTGTAGAATGTTGAACGACTACCCCTAACTAAAATCTATCCACTCAACAAAAATTACTTCACACCACAGACTCATCTTGGTCAGGATCGATTTGAAATCTATCATGGTTTCAGAGAAATCATACTCCATGGTAAGTTGTTCTTGCAAAATGTTGAACGACTACCTATAACTAAAATCTATCCACTCAGCAAAAATTATTTCACACCACAGACTCATTTTGGTCAGGATCGATTTGAAATCTATCATGGTTTCAGGGAAATCATACTCCATGGTAAGTTGTTCTTGTAGAATGTTGAACGACTACCCCAACTAAAATCTATCCACTCAACAAAAATTATTTCAGAGAAATCATACTCCATGGTTCGTTGTTCTTGTAGAATGTTGAACGACTACCCCAACTAAAATCTATCCACTCAACAAAAATTATTTCACACCACAGACTTATCTTGGTCAGGATCGATTTGAAATCTATAATATTTTCAGAGAAATCATACTCCATTGTAAGTTGTTCTTGTAGAATGTTGAACGACCACCGGTAACTAAAATCTATCCACTCAACAAAAATTATTTCACACCACAGACTCATCTTGGTCAGGATCGATTTGAAATCTATCATGGTTTCAGAGAAATCATACTCCATGCTTCGTTGTTCTGGTAGAATGTTGAACGACTACCCCAACTAAAATCTATCCACTCAACAAAAATTATTTCACACCACACACTCATCTTGGTCAGAATCGATTTGAAATCTATCATGGTTTCAGAGAAATCATACTCCATGGTAAGTTGTTCTTGTAGAATGTTGAACGACTACCCCAACTAAAATCTATCCACTCAACAAAAATTGTTTCACACCACAGACTCATCTTGGTCAGGATCGATTTGAAATCTATCATGGTTGCAGAGAAATCATACTCCATGGTTCGTTGTTCTTGTAGAATGTGGAACGACTACCCCAACTAAAATCTATCCACCGAAGCAAAAATTGTTCCACACCACACACTCATTTTGGTCAGGATCGATTTGAAATCTATCATGGTTTCAGAGAAATCATACTCCATGGTTCGTTGTTCTTGTAGAATGTTGAACGACTACCCCAACTAAAATCTATCCACTCAACAAAAATTATTTCACACCACAGACTCATCTTGGTCAGGATCGATTTGAAATCTATCATGGTTTCAGAGAAATCATACTCCATGCTTCGTTGTTCTGGTAGAATGTTGAACGACTACCCCAACTAAAATCTATCCACTCAACAAAAATTATTTCACACCACACACTCATCTTGGTCAGAATCGATTTGAAATCTATCATGGTTTCAGAGAAATCATACTCCATGGTAAGTTGTTCTTGTAGAATGTTGAACGACTACCCCAACTAAAATCTATCCACTCAACAAAAATTGTTTCACACCACAGACTCATCTTGGTCAGGATCGATTTGAAATCTATCATGGTTGCAGAGAAATCATACTCCATGGTTCGTTGTTCTTGTAGAATGTGGAACGACTACCCCAACTAAAATCTATCCACCGAAGCAAAAATTGTTCCACACCACACACTCATTTTGGTCAGGATCGATTTGAAATCTATCATGGTCTCAGAGAAATCATACCCCATGGTTCGTTGTTCTTGTAGAATGTTGAACGACTACCCCAACTAAAATCTATCCACTCAACAAAAATTATTTCACACCACAGACTCATCTTGGCCAGGATCGATTTGAAATCTATCATAGTTTCAGAGAAATCATAGTCCGTGGTAAGTTGTTCTTGTAGAATGTTGAACGACTACCCCTAACCAAAATCTATCCACTCAACAAAAATTATTTCACACCACAGACTCATCTTGGTCAGGATCGATTTGAAATCTATCATGGTTTCAGAGAAATCATACTCCATGGTTCGTTGTTCTTGTAGAATGTTGAACGACTACCCCAACTAAAATCTATCCACTCAACAAAAATTATTTCAGAGAAATCATACTCCATGGTTCGTTGTTCTTGTAGAATGTTGAACGACTACCCCAACTAAAATCTATCCACTCAACAAAAATTATTTCACACCACAGACTCATCTTGGTCAGGATCGATTTGAAATCTATCATGGTTTCAGAGAAATCATAGTCCATGGTAAGTTGTTCTTGTAGAATGTTGAACGACTACCCCTAACTAAAATCTATTTACTCAACAAAAATTATTTCACACCACAGACTCATCTTCGTCAGGATCGATTTGAAATCTATCATGGTTTCAGAGAAATCATAATCCATGGTAAGTTGTTCTTGTAGAATGTTGAACGACTATCCCAACTAAAATCTATCCACTCAACAAAAATTATTTCACACCACAGACTCATCTTGGTCAGGATCGATTTGAAATCTATCATGGTTTCAGAGGAATCATACTCCATGGTAAGTTGTTCTTGTAGAATGTTGAACGACTACCCCAACTAAAATCTATCCACCGAAGCAAAAATTATTTCACACCACACACTCATCTTGGTCAGGATCGATTTGAAATCTATCATGGTTTCAGAGAAATCATACACCATGGTAAGTTGTTCTTGTAAAATGTTGAACGACTACCCCTAACTAAAATCTATCCATTCAACAAAAATTATTTCACACCACAGACTCATCTTGGTCAGGATCGATTTGAAATCTATCATGGTTTCAGAGAAATCATAATCCATGGTAAGTTGTTCTTGTAGAATGTTGAACGACTACCCCAACTAAAATCTATCCACTCAACAAAAATTATTTCACACCACAGACTCATCTTGGTCAGGATCGATTTGAAATCTATCATGGTTTCAGAGGAATCATACTCCATGGTAAGTTGTTCTTGTAGAATGTTGAACGACTACCAAAACTAAAATCTATCCACCGAAGCAAAAATTATTTCACACCACACACTCATCTTGGTCAGGATCGATTTGAAATCTATCATGGTTTCAGAGAAATCATACACCATGGTAAGTTGTTCTTGTAAAATGTTGAACGACTACCCCTAACTAAAATCTATCCACTCAACAAAAATTATTTCACACCACAGACTCATCTTGGTCAGGATCGATTTGAAATCTATCATGGTTTCAGAGAAATCATACTCCATGGTAAGTTGTTCTTGCAAAATGTTGAACGACTACCCCTAACTAAAATCTATCCACTCAGCAAAAATTATTTCACACCACAGACTCATTTTGGTCAGGATCGATTTGAAATCTATCATGGTTTCAGGGAAATCATACTCCATGGTAAGTTGTTCTTGTAGAATGTTGAACGACTACCCCAACTAAAATCTATCCACTCAACAAAAATTATTTCAGAGAAATCATACTCCATGGTTCGTTGTTCTTGTAGAATGTTTAACGACTACCCCAACTAAAATCTATCCACTCAACAAAAATTATTTCACACCACAGACTTATCTTGGTCAGGATCGATTTGAAATCTATAATGGTTTCAGAGAAATCATACTCCATTGTAAGTTGTTCTTGTAGAATGTTGAACGACCACCCGTAACTAAAATCTATCCACTCAACAAAAATTATTTCACACCACAGACTCATCTTGGTCAGGATCGATTTGAAATCTATCATGGTTTCGGAGAAATCATACTCCATGGTTCGTTGTTCTGGTAGAATGTTGAACGACTACCCCAACTAAAATCTATCCACTCAACAAAAATTATTTCACACCACACACTCATCTTGGTCAGAATCGATTTGAAATCTATCATGGTTTCAGAGAAATCATACTCCATGGTAAGTTGTTCTTGTAGAATGTTGAACGACTACCCCTAACTAAAATCTATCCACTCAACAAAAATTACTTCACACCACAGACTCATCTTGGTCAGGATCGATTTGAAATCTATCATGGTTTCAGAGAAATCATACTCCATGGTAAGTTGTTCTTGCAAAATGTTGAACGACTACCTATAACTAAAATCTATCCACTCAGCAAAAATTATTTCACACCACAGACTCATTTTGGTCAGGATCGATTTGAAATCTATCATGGTTTCAGGGAAATCATACTCCATGGTAAGTTGTTCTTGTAGAATGTTGAACGACTACCCCAACTAAAATCTATCCACTCAACAAAAATTATTTCAGAGAAATCATACTCCATGGTTCGTTGTTCTTGTAGAATGTTGAACGACTACCCCAACTAAAATCTATCCACTCAACAAAAATTATTTCACACCACAGACTTATCTTGGTCAGGATCGATTTGAAATCTATAATATTTTCAGAGAAATCATACTCCATTGTAAGTTGTTCTTGTAGAATGTTGAACGACCACCGGTAACTAAAATCTATCCACTCAACAAAAATTATTTCACACCACAGACTCATCTTGGTCAGGATCGATTTGAAATCTATCATGGTTTCAGAGAAATCATACTCCATGCTTCGTTGTTCTGGTAGAATGTTGAACGACTACCCCAACTAAAATCTATCCACTCAACAAAAATTATTTCACACCACACACTCATCTTGGTCAGAATCGATTTGAAATCTATCATGGTTTCAGAGAAATCATACTCCATGGTAAGTTGTTCTTGTAGAATGTTGAACGACTACCCCAACTAAAATCTATCCACTCAACAAAAATTGTTTCACACCACAGACTCATCTTGGTCAGGATCGATTTGAAATCTATCATGGTTGCAGAGAAATCATACTCCATGGTTCGTTGTTCTTGTAGAATGTGGAACGACTACCCCAACTAAAATCTATCCACCGAAGCAAAAATTGTTCCACACCACACACTCATTTTGGTCAGGATCGATTTGAAATCTATCATGGTTTCAGAGAAATCATACTCCATGGTTCGTTGTTCTTGTAGAATGTTGAACGACTACCCCAACTAAAATCTATCCACTCAACAAAAATTATTTCACACCACAGACTCATCTTGGTCAGGATCGATTTGAAATCTATCATGGTTTCAGAGAAATCATACTCCATGCTTCGTTGTTCTGGTAGAATGTTGAACGACTACCCCAACTAAAATCTATCCACTCAACAAAAATTATTTCACACCACACACTCATCTTGGTCAGAATCGATTTGAAATCTATCATGGTTTCAGAGAAATCATACTCCATGGTAAGTTGTTCTTGTAGAATGTTGAACGACTACCCCAACTAAAATCTATCCACTCAACAAAAATTGTTTCACACCACAGACTCATCTTGGTCAGGATCGATTTGAAATCTATCATGGTTGCAGAGAAATCATACTCCATGGTTCGTTGTTCTTGTAGAATGTGGAACGACTACCCCAACTAAAATCTATCCACCGAAGCAAAAATTGTTCCACACCACACACTCATTTTGGTCAGGATCGATTTGAAATCTATCATGGTCTCAGAGAAATCATACCCCATGGTTCGTTGTTCTTGTAGAATGTTGAACGACTACCCCAACTAAAATCTATCCACTCAACAAAAATTATTTCACACCACAGACTAATCTTGGTCAGGATCGATTTGAAATCTATCATGGTTTCAGAGAAATCATACTCCGTGGTAAGTTGTTCTTGTAGAATGTTGAACGACTACCCCAACTAAAATCTATTCACTCAACAAAAATTATTTCACAAAACAGACTCATCTTGGTCATGATCGATTTGAAATCTATCATAATTTCAGAGAAATCATACTCCATGGTTCGTTGTTCTTGTAGAAAGTTGAACGACTACCTAAAATAAAATCTATCCACTCAACAAAAATTATTTCACACCACAGACTCATCTTGGTCAGGATCGATTTGAAATCTATCATGGTTTCAGAGAAATCATACTCCGTGGTAAGTTGTTCTTGTAGAATGTTGAACGACTACCCCAACTAAAATCTATCCACTCAACAAAAATTATTTCACAAAACAGACTCATCTTGGTCATGATCGATTTGAAATCTATCATGGTTGCAGAGAAATCATACTCCATGGTAAGTTGTTCTTGTAGAATGTTGAACGACTACCCCAACTAAAATCTATCCACTCAACAAAAATTATTTCACAAAACAGACTCATCTTGGTCATGATCGATTTGAAATCTATCATGGTTTCAGAGAAATCATACTCCATGGTTCGTTGTTCTTGTAGAAAGTTGAACGACTACCTAAAATAAAATCTATCCACTCAACAAAAATTATTTCACACCACAGACTCATCTTGGTCAGGATCGATTTGAAATCTATCATGGTCTCAGAGAAATCATACCCCATGGTTCGTTGTTCTTGTAGAATGTTGAACGACTACCCCAACTAAAATCTATCCACTCAACAAAAATTATTTCACACCACAGACTAATCTTGGTCAGGATCGATTTGAAATCTATCATGGTTTCAGAGAAATCATACTCCGTGGTAAGTTGTTCTTGTAGAATGTTGAACGACTACCCCAACTAAAATCTATCCACTCAACAAAAATTATTTCAGAGAAATCATACTCCATGGTTCGTTGTTCTTGTAGAATGTTGAACGACTACCCCAACTAAAATCTATCCACTCAACAAAAATTATTTCACACCACAGACTTATCTTGGTCAGGATCGATTTGAAATCTATAATATTTTCAGAGAAATCATACTCCATTGTAAGTTGTTCTTGTAGAATGTTGAACGACCACCGGTAACTAAAATCTATCCACTCAACAAAAATTATTTCACACCACAGACTCATCTTGGTCAGGATCGATTTGAAATCTATCATGGTTTCAGAGAAATCATACTCCATGCTTCGTTGTTCTGGTAGAATGTTGAACGACTACCCCAACTAAAATCTATCCACTCAACAAAAATTATTTCACACCACACACTCATCTTGGTCAGAATCGATTTGAAATCTATCATGGTTTCAGAGAAATCATACTCCATGGTAAGTTGTTCTTGTAGAATGTTGAACGACTACCCCAACTAAAATCTATCCACTCAACAAAAATTGTTTCACACCACAGACTCATCTTGGTCAGGATCGATTTGAAATCTATCATGGTTGCAGAGAAATCATACTCCATGGTTCGTTGTTCTTGTAGAATATGGAACGACTACCCCAACTAAAATCTATCCACCGAAGCAAAAATTGTTCCACACCACACACTCATTTTGGTCAGGATCGATTTGAAATCTATCATGGTTTCAGAGAAATCATACTCCATGGTTCGTTGTTCTTGTAGAATGTTGAACGACTACCCCAACTAAAATCTATCCACTCAACAAAAATTATTTCACACCACAGACTCATCTTGGTCAGGATCGATTTGAAATCTATCATGGTTTCAGAGAAATCATACTCCATGCTTCGTTGTTCTGGTAGAATGTTGAACGACTACCCCAACTAAAATCTATCCACTCAACAAAAATTATTTCACACCACACACTCATCTTGGTCAGAATCGATTTGAAATCTATCATGGTTTCAGAGAAATCATACTCCATGGTAAGTTGTTCTTGTAGAATGTTGAACGACTACCCCAACTAAAATCTATCCACTCAACAAAAATTGTTTCACACCACAGACTCATCTTGGTCAGGATCGATTTGAAATCTATCATGGTTGCAGAGAAATCATACTCCATGGTTCGTTGTTCTTGTAGAATGTGGAACGACTACCCCAACTAAAATCTATCCACCGAAGCAAAAATTGTTCCACACCACACACTCATTTTGGTCAGGATCGATTTGAAATCTATCATGGTCTCAGAGAAATCATACCCCATGGTTCGTTGTTCTTGTAGAATGTTGAACGACTACCCCAACTAAAATCTATCCACTCAACAAAAATTATTTCACACCACAGACTAATCTTGGTCAGGATCGATTTGAAATCTATCATGGTTTCAGAGAAATCATACTCCGTGGTAAGTTGTTCTTGTAGAATGTTGAACGACTACCCCAACTAAAATCTATTCACTCAACAAAAATTATTTCACAAAACAGACTCATCTTGGTCATGATCGATTTGAAATCTATCATAATTTCAGAGAAATCATACTCCATGGTTCGTTGTTCTTGTAGAAAGTTGAACGACTACCTAAAATAAAATCTATCCACTCAACAAAAATTATTTCACACCACAGACTCATCTTGGTCAGGATCGATTTGAAATCTATCATGGTTTCAGAGAAATCATACTCCGTGGTAAGTTGTTCTTGTAGAATGTTGAACGACTACCCCAACTAAAATCTATCCACTCAACAAAAATTATTTCACAAAATAGACTCATCTTGGTCATGATCGATTTGAAATCTATCATGGTTGCAGAGAAATCATACTCCATGGTAAGTTGTTCTTGTAGAATGTTGAACGACTACCCCAACTAAAATCTATCCACTCAACAAAAATTATTTCACAAAACAGACTCATCTTGGTCATGATCGATTTGAAATCTATCATGGTTTCAGAGAAATCATACTCCATGGTTCGTTGTTCTTGTAGAAAGTTGAACGACTACCTAAAATAAAATCTATCCACTCAACAAAAATTATTTCACACCACAGACTCATCTTGGTCAGGATCGATTTGAAATCTATCATGGTCTCAGAGAAATCATACCCCATGGTTCGTTGTTCTTGTAGAATGTTGAACGACTACCCCAACTAAAATCTATCCACTCAACAAAAATTATTTCACACCACAGACTAATCTTGGTCAGGATCGATTTGAAATCTATCATGGTTTCAGAGAAATCATACTCCGTGGTAAGTTGTTCTTGTAGAATGTTGAACGACTACCCCAACTATCCACTCAACAAAAATTATTTCACAAAACAGACTCATCTTGGTCATGATCGATTTGAAATCTATCATGGTTGCAGAGAAATCATACTCCATGGTAAGTTGTTCTTGTAGAATGTTGAACGACTACCCCAACTAAAATCTATCCACTCAACAAAAATTATTTCATAGAAATCATACTCCATGGTAAGTTGTTCTTGTAGAATGTTGAACGACTATCCCAACTAAAATCTATCCACTCAATAAAAATTATTTCAGAGAAATCATACTCCATGGTAAGTGGTTCTTGTAGAATGTTGAACGACTATCCCAACTAAAATCTATCCACTCAACAAAAATTATTTCAGAGAAATCATACTCCATGGTTCGTTGTTCTTGTAGAATGTTGAACGACTATCCCAACTAAAATCTATCCACTCAACAAAAATTATTTCAGAGAAATCATACTCCATGGTTCGTTGTTCTTGTAGAATGTTGAACGACTACCCCAACTAAAATCTATCCACTCAACAAAAATTATTTCACACCACAGACTCATCTTGGTCAGGATCGATTTGAAATCTATCATGGTTGCAGAGAAATCATACTCCATGGTAAGTTGTTCTTGTAGAATGTTGAACGACTACCCCAACTAAAATCTATCCACTCAACAAAAATTATTTCAGAGAAATCATACTCCATGGTAAGTTGTTCTTGTAGAATGTTGAACGACTATCCCAACTAAAATCTATCCACTCAATAAAAATTATTTCAGAGAAATCATACTCCATGGTAAGTTGTTCTTGTAGAATGTTGAACGACTATCCCAACTAAAATCTATCCACTCAACAAAAATTATTTCAGAGAAATCATACTCCATGGTTCGTTGTTCTTGTAGAATGCTGAACGACTATCCCAACTAAAATCTATCCACTCAACAAAAATTATTTCAGAGAAATCATACTCCATGGTTCGTTGTTCTTGTAGAATGTTGAACGACTACCCCAACTAAAATCTATCCACTCAACAAAAATTATTTCACACCACAGACTCATCTTGGTCAGAATCGATTTGAAATCTATCATGGTTTCAGAGGAATCATACTCCATGGTAAGTTGTTCTTGTAGAATGTTGAACGACTACCCCTAACTAAAATCTATCCACTCAACAAAAATTATTTCACACCACAGACTCATCTTGATCAGGATCGATTTGAAATCTATCATGGTTTCAGAGAAATCATACTCCATGGTAAGTTGTTCTTGTAGAATGTTGAACGACTACCCCAACTAAAATCTATCCACTCAACAAAAATTATTTCACACCACAGACTCATCTTGGTCAGGATCGATTTGAAATCTATCATGGTTTCAGAGAAATCATACTCCATGGTTCGTTGTTCTTGTAGGATGTTGAACGACTACCCCTAACTAAAATCTATCCACTCAACAAAAATTATTTCACACCACAGACTCATCTTGATCAGGATCGATTTGAAATCTATCATGGTTTCAGAGAAATCATACTCCATGGTAAGTTGTTCTTGTAGAATGTTGAACGACTACCCCAACTAAAATCTATCCACTCAACAAAAATTATTTCACACCACAGACTCATCTTGGTCAGGATCGATTTGAAATCTATCATGGTTTCAGAGAAATCATACTCCATGGTTCGTTGTTCTTGTAGAATGTTGAACGACTACCCCAACTAAAATCTATCCACTCAACAAAAATTATTTCAGAGAAATCATACTCCATGGTAAGTTGTTCTTGTAGAATGTTGAACAACTACCCCAACTAAAATCTATCCACTCAACAAAAATTATTTCACACCACAGACTCATCTTGGTCAGGATCGATTTGAAATCTATCATGGTTTCAGAGAAATCATACTCCATGGTAAGTTGTTCTTGTAGAATGTTGAACGACTACCTATAACTAAAATCTATCCACTCAACAAAAATTATTTCACACCACAGACTCATCTTGGTCAGGATCGATTTGAAATCTATCATGGTTTCAGAGAAATCATAGTCCATGGTAAGTTGTTATTGTAGAATGTTGAACGACTACCCCTAACTAAAATCTATCCACTCAACAAAAATTATTTCACACCACAGACTCATCTTGGTCAGGATCGATTTGAAATCTATCATAGTTTCAGAGAAAACATAGTCCATGGTAAGTTGTTCTTGTAGAATGTTGAACGACTACCCCAACTAAAATCTATCCACTCAACAAAAATTATTTCACACCACAGACTCATCTTGGTCAGGATCGATTTGAAATCTATCATGGTTTCAGAGAAATCATACTCCATGGTTCGTTGTTCTTGTAGAATGTTGAACGACTACCCCAACTAAAATCTATCCACTCAACAAAAATTATTTCAGAGAAATCATACTCCATGCTTCGTTGTTCTTGTAGAATGTTGAACGACTACCCCAACTAAAATCTATCCACTCAACAAAAATTATTTCACACCACAGACTCATCTTGGTCAGGATCGATTTGAAATCTATCATGGTTTCAGAGAAATCATTGTCCATGGTAAGTTGTTCTTGTAGAATGTTGAACGACTACCCCTAACTAAAATCTATCCACTCAACAAAAATTATTTCACACCACAGACTCATCTTGGTCAGGATCGATTTGAAATCTATCATGGTTTCAGAGAAATCATAATCCATGGTAAGTTGTTCTTGTAGAATGTTGAACGACTACCCCAACTAAAATCTATCCACTCAACAAAAATTATTTCACACCACAGACTCATCTTGGTCAGGATCGATTTGAAATCTATCATGGTTTCAGAGGAATCATACTCCATGGTAAGTTGTTCTTGTAGAATGTTGAACGACTTCCCCTAACTAAAATCTATCCACTCAACAAAAATTATTTCACACCACAGACTCATCTTGGTCAGGATCGATTTGAAATCTATCATGGTTTCAGAGAAATCATAGTCCATGGTAAGTTGTTCTTGTAGAATGTTGAACGACTACCCCAACTAAAATCTATCCACTCAACAAAAATTATTGCACACCACAGACTCATCTTGGTCAGGATCGATTTGAAATCTATCATGGTTTCAGAGAAATCATACTCCATGGTTCGTTGTTCTTGTAAAATGTTGAACGACTACCCCAACTAAAATCTATCCACTCAACAAAAATTATTTCAGAGAAATCATACTCCATGGTAAGTTGTTCTTGTAGAATGTTGAACGACTATCCCAACTAAAATCTATCCACTCAACAAAAATTATTTCAGAGAAATCATACTCCATGGTAAGTTGTTCTTGTAGAATGTTGAACGACTACCCCAACTAAAATCTATCCACTCCACAAAAATTATTTCAAACCACAGACTCATCTTGGTCAGGATCGATTTGAAATCTATCATGGTTTCAGAGAAATCATACTCCATGGTTCGTTGTTCTTGTAGAATGTTGAACGACTATCCCAACTAAAATCTATCCACTCAACAAAAATTATTTCAGAGAAATCATACTCCATGGTAAGTTGTTCTTGTAGAATGTTGAACGACTACCCCAACTAAAATCTATTCACTCAACAAAAATTATTTCACACCACAGAATCATCTTGGTCAGGATCGATTTGAAATCTATCGTGGTTTCAGAGAAATCATACTCCATGGTAAGTTGTTCTTGTAGAATGTTGAACGACTACCCCAACTAAAATCTATCCACTCAACAAAAATTATTTCACACCACAGACTCATCTTGGTCAGGATCGATTTGAAATCTATCATGGTTTCAGAGAAATCATAGTCCATGGTAAGTTGTTATTGTAGAATGTTGAACGACTACCCCTAACTAAAATCTATCCACTCAACAAAAATTATTTCACACCACAGTCTCATCTTGGTCAGGATCGATTTGAAATCTATCATAGTTTCAGAGAAATCATAGTCCATGGTAAGTTGTTCTTGTAGATTGTTGAACGACTACCCCTAACTAAAATCTATCCACTCAACAAAAATTATTTCACACCACAGACTCATCTTGGTCAGGATCGATTTGAAATCTATCATGGTTTCAGAGAAATCATACTCCATGGTTCGTTGTTCTTGTAGAATGTTGAACGACTACCCCAACTAAAATCTATCCACTCAACAAAAATTATTTCAGAGAAATCATACTCCATGGTTCGTTGTTCTTGTAGAATGTTGAACGACTACTACAACTAAAATCTATCCACTCAACAAAAATTATTTCACACCACAGACTCATCTTGGTCAGGATCGATTTGAAATCTATCATGGTTTCAGAGAAATCATAGTCCATGGTAAGTTGTTCTTGTAGAATGTTGAACGACTACCCCTAACTAAAATCTATCCACTCAACAAAAATTATTTCACACCACAGACTCATCTTGGTCAGGATCGATTTGAAATCTATCATGGTTTCAGAGAAATCATACTCCATGGTTCGTTGTTCTTGTAGAATGTTGAACGACTACCCCAACTAAAATCTATCCACTCAACAAAAATTATTTCAGAGAAATCATACTCCATGGTTCGTTGTTCTTGTAGAATGTTGAACGACTACCCCAACTAAAATCTATCCACTCAACAAAAATTATTTCACACCACAGACTCATCTTGGTCAGGATCGATTTGAAATCTATCATGGTTTCAGAGAAATCATAGTCCATGGTAAGTTGTTCTTGTAGAATGTTGAACGACTACCCCTAACTAAAATCTATCCACTCAACAAAAATTATTTCACACCACAGACTCATCTTGGTCAGGATCGATTTGAAATCTATCATGGTTTCAGAGAAATCATACTCCATGGTTCGTTGTTCTTGTAAAATGTTGAGCGACTACCCCAACTAAAATCTATCCACTCAACAAAAATTATTTCAGAGAAATCATACTCCATGGTAAGTTGTTCTTGTAGAATGTTGAACGACTATCCCAACTAAAATCTATCCACTCAACAAAAATTATTTCAGAGAAATCATACTCCATGGTAAGTTGTTCTTGTAGAATGTTGAACGACTACCCCAACTAAAATCTATCCACTCCACAAAAATTATTTCACACCACAGACTCATCTTGGTCAGGATCGATTTGAAATCTATCATGGTTTCAGAGAAATCATACTCCATGGTTCGTTGTTCTTGTAGAATGTTGAACGACTATCCCAACTAAAATCTATCCACTCAACAAAAATTAGTTCAGAGAAATCATACTCCATGGTAAGTTGTTCTTGTAGAATGTTGAACGACTACCCCAACTAAAATCTATTCACTCAACAAAAATTATTTCACACCACAGACTCATCTTGGTCAGGATCGATTTGAAATCTATCGTGGTTTCAGAGAAATCATACTCCATGGTAAGTTGTTCTTGTAGAATGTTGAACGACTACCCCTAACTAAAATCTATCCACTCAACAAAAATTATTTCACACCACAGACTCATCTTGGTCAGGATCGATTTGAAATCTATCATAGTTTCAGAGAAATCATAGTCCATGGTAAGTTGTTCTTGTAGAATGTTGAACGACTACCCCTAACTAAAATCTATCCACTCAACAAAAATTATTTCACACCACAGACTCATCTTGGTCAGGATCGATTTGAAATCTATCATGGTTTCAGAGAAATCATACTCCATGGTTCGTTGTTCTTGTAGAATGTTGAACGACTACCCCAACTAAAATCTATCCACTCAACAAAAATTATTTCAGAGAAATCATACTCCATGGTTCGTTGTTCTTGTAGAATGTTGAACGACTACCCCAACTAAAATCTATCCAATCAACAAAAATTATTTCACACCACAGACTCATCTTGGTCAGGATCGATTTGAAATCTATCATGGTTTCAGAGAAATCATAGTCCATGGTAAGTTGTTCTTGTAGAATGTTGAACGACTACCCCTAACTAAAATCTATCCACTCAACAAAAATTATTTCACACCACAGACTCATCTTGGTCAGGATCGATTTGAAATCTATCATGGTTTCAGAGAAATCATAATCCATGGTAAGTTGTTCTTGTAGAATGTTGAACGACTACCCCAACTAAAATCTATCCACTCAACTAAAATTATTTCACACCACAGACTCATCTTGGTCAGGATCGATTTGAAATCTATCATGGTTTCAGAGAAATCATACTCCATGGTTCGTTGTTCTTGTAAAATGTTGAACGACTATCCCAACTAAAATCTATCCACTCAACAAAAATTATTTCACACCACAGACTCATCTTGGTCAGGATCGATTTGAAATCTATCATGGGTTCAGAGAAATCATAGTCCATGGTAAGTTGTTCTTGTAGAACGTTAAACGACTACCCCTAACTAAAATCTATCCACTCAACAGAAATTATTTCACACCACAGACTCATCTTGGTCAGGATCGATTTGAAATCTATCATGGTTTCAGAGAAATCATAGTCCATGGTAAGTTGTTCTTGTAGAATGTTGAACGACTATCATAACTAAAATCTATCCACTCAACAAAAATTATTTCACACCACAGACTCATCTTGGTCAAGATCGATTTGAAATCTGTCATGGTTTCAGAGAAATCATACTCCATGGTTCGTTGTTCTTGTAGAATGTTGAACGACTACCCCTAACTAAAATCTATCCACTCAACAAAAATTATTTCACACCAAAGACTCATCTTGGTCAGGATCGATTTGAAATCTATCATGGTTTCAGAGAAATCATACTCCATGTTTCGTTGTTCTTGTAAAATGTTGAACGACTACCCCAACTAAAATCTATCCACTCAACAAAAATTATTTCACACCACAGACTCATCTTGGTCAGGATCGATTTGAAATCTATCATGGTTTCAGAGAAATCATACTCCATGGTTCGTTGTTCTTGTAAAATGTTGAACGACTACCCCAACTAAAATCTATCCACTCAACAAAAATTATTTCAGAGAAATCATACTCCATGGTTCGTTGTTCTGGTAGAATGTTGAACGACTACCCCAACTAAAATCTATCCACTCAACAAAAATTATTTCAGAGAAATCATACTCCATGGTTCGTTGTTCTTGTAGAATGTTGAACGACTACCCCAACTAAAATCTATCCACTCAACAAAAATTATTTCACACCACAGACTCATCTTGGTCAGGATCGATTTGAAATCTATCATGGTTTCAGAGAAATCATAGTCCATGGTAAGTTGTTCTTGTAGAATGTTGAACGACTATCCCTAACTAAAATCTATCCACTCAACAGAAATTATTTCACACCACAGACTCATCTTGGTCAGGATCGATTTGAAATCTATCATGGTTTCAGAGAAATCATAGTCCATGGTAAGTTGTTCTTGTAGAATGTTGAACGACTATCATAACTAAAATCTATCCACTCAACAAAAATTATTTCACACCACAGACTCATCTTGGTCAAGATCGATTTGAAATCTGTCATGGTTTCAGAGAAATCATACTCCATGGTTCGTTGTTCTTGTAGAATGTTGAACGACTACCCCTAACTAAAATCTATCCACTCAACAAAAATTATTTCACACCAAAGACTCATCTTGGTCAGGATCGATTTGAAATCTATCATGGTTTCAGAGAAATCATACTCCATGTTTCGTTGTTCTTGTAAAATGTTGAACGACTACCCCAACTAAAATCTATCCACTCAACAAAAATTATTTCACACCACAGACTCATCTTGGTCAGGATCGATTTGAAATCTATCATGGTTTCAGAGAAATCATACTCCATGGTTCGTTGTTCTTGTAAAATGTTGAACGACTACCCCAACTAAAATCTATCCACTCAACAAAAATTATTTCAGAGAAATCATACTCCATGGTTCGTTGTTCTGGTAGAATGTTGAACGACTACCCCAACTAAAATCTATCCACTCAACAAAAATTATTTCAGAGAAATCATACTCCATGGTTCGTTGTTCTTGTAGAATGTTGAACGACTACCCCAACTAAAATCTATCCACTCAACAAAAATTATTTCACACCACAGACTCATCTTGGTCAGGATCGATTTGAAATCTATCATGGTTTCAGAGAAATCATAGTCCATGGTAAGTTGTTCTTGTAGAATGTTGAACGACTATCCCAACTAAAATCTATGCACTCAACAAAAATTATTTCAGAGAAATCATACTCCATGGTAAGTTGTTCTTGTAGAATGTTGAACGACTACCCCTAACTAAAATCTATCCACTCAACAAAAATTATTTCAGAGAAATCATACTCCATGGTAAGTTGTTCTTGTAGAATGTTGAACGACTATCCCAACTAAAATCTATCCACTCAACAAAAATTATTTCAGAGAAATCATACTCCATGGTAAGTTGTTCTTGTAGAATGTTGAACGACTACCCCAACTAAAATCTATCCACTCAACAAAAATTATTTCACACCACAGACTCATCTTGGTCAGGATCGATTTGAAATCTATCATGGTTTCAGAGAAATCATACTCCATTGTAAGTTGTTCTTGTAGAATGTTGAACGACTACCCCAACTAAAATCTATTGACTCAACAAAAATTATTTCACACCACAGACTCATCTTGGTCACGATCGATTTGAAATCTATCATGGTTTCAGAGAAATCATACTCCATGGTAAGTTGTTCTTGTAGAATGTTGAACGACTACCCCAACTAAAATCTATCCACTCAACAAAAATTATTTCACACCACAGACTCATCTTGGTCATGATCGATTTGAAATCTATCATGGTTTCAGAGAAATCATACTCCATGGTTCGTTGTTCTTGTAGAATGTTGAACGACTACCCCAACTAAAATCTATCCACTCAACAAAAATTATTTCACACCACAGATTCATCTTGGTCAGGATCGATTTGAAATCTATCATGGTTGCAGAGAAATCATACTCCATGGTAAGTTGTTCTTGTAGAATGTTGAACGACTACCCCAACCAAAATCTATCCACTCAACAAAAATTATTTCAGAGGAATCATACTCCATGGTAAGTTGTTCTTGTAGAATGTTGAACGACTATCCCAACTAAAATCTATCCACTCAATAAAAATTATTTCAGAGAAATCATACTCCATGATAAGTTGTTCTTGTAGAATGTTGAACGACTATCATAACTAAAATCTATCCACTCAACAAAAATTATTTCAGAGAAATCACACTCCATGGTTCGTTGTTCTTGTAGAATGTTGAACGACTATCCCAACTAAAATCTATCCACTCAACAAAAATTATTTCAGAGAAATCATACTCCATGGTTCGTTGTTCTTGTAGAATGTTGAACGACTACCCCAACTAAAATCTATACACTCAACAAAAATTATTTCACACCACAGACTCATCTTGGTCAGGATCGATTTGAAATCTATCATGGTTGCAGAGAAATCATACTACATGGTAAGTTGTTCTTGTAGAATGTTGAACGACTACCCCAACTAAAATCTATCCACTCAACAAAAATTATTTCAGAGAAATCATACTCCATCGTAAGTTGTTCTTGTAGAATGTTGAACGACTATCCCAACTAAAATCTATCCACTCAACAAAAATTATTTCAGAGAAATCACACTCCATGGTTCGTTGTTCTTGTAGAATGTTGAACGACTATCCCAACTAAAATCTATCCACTCAACAAAAATTATTTCAGAGAAATCATACTCCATGGTTCGTTGTTCTTGTAGAATGTTGAACGACTACCCCAACTAAAATCTATCCACTCAACAAAAATTATTTCACACCACAGACTCATCTTGGTCAGGATCGATTTGAAATCTATCATGGTTTCAGAGAAATCATAGTAAATGGTAAGTTGTTCTTGTAGAATGTTGAACGACTACCCCTAACTAAAATCTATCCACTCAACAAAAATTATTTCACACCACAGACTCATCTTGGTCAGGATCGATTTGAAATCTATCATGGTTTCAGAGAAATCATAATCCATGGTAAGTTGTTCTTGTAGAATGTTGAACGACTACCCCAACTAAAATCTATCCAGTCAACTAAAATTATTTCACACCACAGACTCATCTTGGTCAGGATCGATTTGAAATCTATCATGGTTTCAGAGAAATCATACTCCATGGTTCGTTGTTCTTGTAAAATGTTGAACGACTATCCCAACTAAAATCTATCCACTCAACAGAAATTATTTCACACCACAGACTCATCTTGGTCAGGATCGATTTGAAATCTATCATGGTTTCAGAGAAATCATAGTCCATGGTAAGTTGTTCTTGTAGAATGTTGAACGACTACCCCAACTAAAATCTATCCACTCAACAAAAATTATTTCACACCACAGACTCATCTTGGTCAGGACCGATTTGAAATCTATCATGGTTTCAGAGAAATCATACTCCATGGTTCGTTGTTCTTGTAAAATGTTGAACGACTACCCCAACTAAAATCTATCCACTCAACAAAAATTTTTTCAGAGAAATCATACTCCATGGTTCGTTGTTCTGGTAGAATGTTGAACGACTACCCCAACTAAAATCTAACCACTCAACAAAAATTATTTCAGAGAAATCATACTCCATGGTTCGTTGTTCTTGTAGAATGTTGAACGACTACCCCAACTAAAATCTATCCACTCAACAAAAATTATTTCACACCACAGACTCATCTTGGTCAGGATCGATTTGAAATCTATCATGGTTTCAGAGAAATCATAGTCCATGGTAAGTTGTTCTTGTAGAATGTTGAACGACTATCCCAACTAAAATCTATGCACTCAACAAAAATTATTTCAGAGAAATCATACTCCATGGTAAGTTGTTCTTGTAGAATGTTGAACGACTACCCCTAACTAAAATCTATCCACTCAACAAAAATTATTTCAGAGAAATCATACTCCATGGTTCGTTGTTCTTGTAGAATGTTGAACGACTATCCCAACTAAAATCTATCCACTCAACAAAAATTATTTCAGAGAAATCATACTCCATGGTAAGTTGTTCTTGTAGAATGTTGAACGACTACCCCAACTAAAATCTATCCACTCAACAAAAATTATTTCACACCACAGACTCATCTTGGTCAGGATCGATTTGAAATCTATCATGGTTTCAGAGAAATCATACTCCATTGTAAGTTGTTCTTGTAGAATGTTGAACGACTACCCCAACTAAAATCTATCCACTCAACAAAAATTATTTCACACCACAGACTCATCTTGGTCACGATCGATTTGAAATCTATCATGGTTTCAGAGAAATCATACTCCATGGTAAGTTGTTCTTGTAGAATGTTGAACGACTACCCCAACTAAAATCTATCCACTCAACAAAAATTATTTCACACCACAGACTCATCTTGGTCATGATCGATTTGAAATCTATCATGGTTTCAGAGAAATCATACTCCATGGTTCGTTGTTCTTGTAGAATGTTGAACGACTACCCCAACTAAAATCTATCCACTCAACAAAAATTATTTCACACCACAGATTCATCTTGGTCAGGATCGATTTGAAATCTATCATGGTTGCAGAGAAATCATACTCCATGGTTCGTTGTTCTTGTAGAATGTTGAACGACTACCCCAACTAAAATCTATCCACCCAACAAAAATTATTTCAGAGGAATCATACTCCATGGTAAGTTGTTCTTGTAGAATGTTGAACGACTATCCCAACTAAAATCTATCCACTCAATAAAAATTATTTCAGAGAAATCATACTCCATGGTAAGTTGTTCTTGTAGAATGTTGAACGACTATCCCAACTAAAATCTATCCACTCAACAAAAATTATTTCAGAGAAATCACACTCCATGGTTCGTTGTTCTTGTAGAATGTTGAACGACTATCCCAACTAAAATCTATCCACTCAACAAAAATTATTTCAGAGAAATCATACTCCATGGTTCGTTGTTCTTGTAGAATGTTGAACGACTACCCCAACTAAAATCTATCCACTCAACAAAAATTGTTTCACACCACAGACTCATCTTGGTCAGGATCGATTTGAAATCTATCATGGTTGCAGAGAAATCATACTCCATGGTAAGTTGTTCTTGTAGAATGTTGAACGACTACCCCAACTAAAATCTATCCACTCAACAAAAATTATTTCAGAGAAATCATACTCCATCGTAAGTTGTTCTTGTAGAATGTTGAACGACTATCCCAACTAAAATCTATCCACTCAATAAAAATTATTTCAGAGAAATCATACTCCATGGTAAGTTGTTCTTGTAGAATGTTGAACGACTATCCCAACTAAAATCTATCCACTCAACAAAACTTATTTCAGAGAAATCATACTCCATGGTTCGTTGTTCTTGTAGAATGTTGAACGACTACCCCTAACTGAAATCTATCCACTCAACAAAAATTATTTCACACCACAGACTCATCTTGGTCAGGATCGATTTGAAATCTATCATAGTTTCAGAGAAATCATAGTCCATGGTAAGCTGTTCTTGTAGAATGTTGAACGACTACCCCAACTAAAATCTATCCACTCAACAAAAATTATTTCACACCACAGACTCATCTTGGTCAGGATCGATTTGAAATCTATCATGGTTTCAGAGAAATCATACTCCATGGTAAGTTGTTCTTGTAGAATGTTGAACGACTACCCCAACTAAAATCTATCCACTCAACAAAAATTATTTTACACCACAGACTCATCTTGGTCAGGATCGATTTGAAATCTATCATGGTTTCAGAGAAATCATACTCCATGGTTCGTTGTTCTTGTAGAATGTTGAACGACTACCCCAACTAAAATCTATCCACTCAACAAAAATTATTTCACACCACAGACTCATCTTGGTCAGGATCGATTTGAAATCTATCATGGTTTCAGAGAAATCATAGTCCATGGTAAGCTGTTCTTGTAGAATGTTGAACGACTATCCCAACTAAAATCTATCCACTCAACAAAAATTATTTCAGAGAAATCATACTCCATGGTAAGTTGTTCTTGTAGAATGTTGAACGACTACCCCAACTAAAATCTATCCACTCAACAAAAATTATTTCACACCACAGACTCATCTTGGTCAGGATCGATTTGAAATCTATCATGGTTTCAGAGAAATCATACTCCATGGTAAGTTGTTCTTGTAGAATGTTGAACGACTACCCCAACTAAAATCTATCCACTCAACAAAAATTATTTCACACCACAGACTCATCTTGGTCAGGATCGATTTGAAATCTATCATGGTTTCAGAGAAATCATAGTCCATGGTAAGTTGTTCTTGTAGAATGTTGAACGACTAATCCAACTAAAATCTATCCACTCAACAAAAATTATTTCACACCACAGACTCATCTTGGTCAGGATCGATTTGAAATCTATCATGGTTTCAGAGGAATCATACTCCATGGTAAGTTGTTCTTGTAGAATGTTGAACGACTACCCCAACTAAAATCTACCCACTCAACAAAAATTATTTCACACCACAGACTCATCTTGGTCAGGATCGATTTGAAATCTATCATGGTTTCAGAGAAATCATAGTCCATGGTAAGTTGTTCTTGTAGAATGTTGAACGACTATCCCAACTAAAATCTATCCACTCAAAAAAATTATTTCAGAGAAATCATACTCCATGGTAAGTTGTTCTTTTAGAATGTTGAACGACTACCCCAACTAAAATCTATCCACTCAACAAAAATTATTTCACACCACAGACTCATCTTGGTCAGGATCGATTTGAAATCTATCATGGTTTCAGAGAAATCATACTCCATGGTAAGTTGTTCTTGTAGAATGTTGAACGACTATCCCAACTAAAATCTATCCACTCAACAAAAATTATTTCACACCACAGACTCATCTTGGTCAGGATCGATTTGAAATCTATCATGGTTTCAGAGAAATCATACTCCATGGTTCGTTGTTCTTGTAGAATGTTGAACGACTACCCCAACTAAAATCTATCCACTCAACAAAAATTATTTCACACCACAGACTCATCTTGGTCAGGATCGATTTGAAATCTATCATGGTTTCAGAGAAATCATACTCCATGGTTCGTTGTTCTTGTAGAATGTTGAACGACTACCCCAACTAAAATCTATCCACTCAACAAAAATTATTTCACACCACAGACTCACCTTGGTCAGGATCGATTTGAAATCTATCATGGTTTCAGAGAAATCATAGTCCATGGTAAGTTGTTCTTGTAGAATGTTGAACGACTACCCCAACTAAAATCTATCCACTCAACAAAAATTATTTCACACCACAGACTCATCTTGGTCAGGATCGATTTGAAATCTATCATGGTTTCAGAGAAATCATACTCCATGGTAAGTTGTTCTTGTAGAATGTTGAACGACTACCCCAACTAAAATCTATCCACTCAACAAAAATTATTTCACACCACAGACTCATCTTGGTCAGGATCGATTTGAAATCTATCATGGTTTCCGAGAAATCATAGTCCATGGTAAGTTGTTCTTGTAGAATGTTGAATGACTATCCCAACTTAAATCTATCCACTCAACAAAAATTATTTCAGAGAAATCATACTCCATGGTAAGTTGTTCTTGTAAAATGTTGAACGACCACCCCAACTAAAATCTATCCACTCAACAAAAATTATTTCACACCAAAGACTCATCTTGGTCAGGATCGATTTGAAATCTATCATGGTTTCAGAGAAATCATACTCCATGTTAAGTTGTTCTTGTAAAATGTTGAACGACTATCCCAACTAAAGTCTATCCACTCAACAAAAATTATTTCAGAGAAATCATACTCCATGGTAAGTTATTCTTGTAGAATGTTGAACGACTATCCCAACTAAAATCTATCCACTCAACAAAAATTATTTCACACCACAGACTCATCTTGGTCAGGATCGATTTGAAATCTATCATGGTTTCAGAGAAATCATACTCCATGGTAAGTTGTTCTTGTAGAATGTTGAACGACTACCCCTAACTAAAATCTATCCACTCAACAAAAATTATTTCACACCACAGACTCATCTTGGTCAGGATCGATTTGAAATCTATCATGGTTTAAGAGAAATCATACTCCATGGTAAGTTGTTCTTGTAGAATGTTGAACGACTACCCCAACTAAAATCTATCCACTCAACAAAAATTATTTCACACCACAGACTCATCTTGGTCAGGATCGATTTGAAATCTATCATGGTTTCCGAGAAATCATAGTCCATGGTAAGTTGTTCTTGTAGAATGTTGAATGACTATCCCAACTTAAATCTATCCACTCAACAAAAATTATTTCACACCACAGACTCACCTTGGTCAGGATCGATTTGAAATCTATCATGGTTTCAGAGAAATCATACTCCATGGTTCGTTGTTCTTGTAGAATGTTGAACGACTACCCCAACTAAAATCTATCCACTCAACAAAAATTATTTCACACCACAGACTCATCTTGGTCAGGATCGATTTGAAATCTATCATGGTTTCCGAGAAATCATAGTCCATGTTAAGTTGTTCTTGTAGAATGTTGAATGACTATCCCAACTTAAATCTATCCACTCAACAAAAATTATTTCAGAGAAATCATACTCCATGGTAAGTTGTTCTTGTAAAATGTTGAACGACCACCCCAACTAAAATCTATCCACTCAACAAAAATTATTTCACACCAAAGACTCATCTTGGTCAGGATCGATTTGAAATCTATCATGGTTTCAGAGAAATCATACTCCATGTTAAGTTGTTCTTGTAAAATGTTGAACGACTATCCCAACTAAAGTCTATCCACTCAACAAAAATTATTTCAGAGAAATCATACTCCATGGTAAGTTATTCTTGTAGAATGTTGAACGACTATCCCAACTAAAATCTCTCCACTCAACAAAAATTATTTCACACCACAGACTCATCTTGGTCAGGATCGATTTGAAATCTATCATGGTTTCAGAGAAATCATACTCCATGGTAAGTTGTTCTTGTAGAATGTTGAACGACTACCCCTAACTAAAATCTATCCACTCAACAAAAATTATTTCACACCACAGACTCATCTTGGTCAGGATCGATTTGAAATCTATCATGGTTTAAGAGAAATCATACTCCATGGTAAGTTGTTCTTGTAGAATGTTGAACGACTACCCCAACTAAAATCTATCCACTCAACAAAAATTATTTCACACCACAGACTCATCTTGGTCAGGATCGATTTGAAATCTATCATGGTTTCCGAGAAATCATAGTCCATGGTAAGTTGTTCTTGTAGAATGTTGAATGACTATCCCAACTTAAATCTATCCACTCAACAAAAATTATTTCAGAGAAATCATACTCCATGGTAAGTTGTTCTTGTAAAATGTTGAACGACCACCCCAACTAAAATCTATCCACTCAACAAAAATTATTTCACACCAAAGACTCATCTTGGTCAGGATCGATTTGAAATCTATCATGGTTTCAGAGAAATCATACTCCATGTTAAGTTGTTCTTGTAAAATGTTGAACGACTATCCCAACTAAAGTCTATCCACTCAACAAAAATTATTTCAGAGAAATCATACTCCATGGTAAGTTATTCTTGTAGAATGTTGAACGACTATCCCAACTAAAATCTATCCACTCAACAAAAATTATTTCACACCACAGACTCATCTTGGTCAGGATCGATTTGAAATCTATCATGGTTTCAGAGAAATCATACTCCATGGTAAGTTGTTCTTGTAGAATGTTGAACGACTACCCCTAACTAAAATCTATCCACTCAACAAAAATTATTTCACACCACAGACTCATCTTGGTCAGGATCGATTTGAAATCTATCATGGTTTAAGAGAAATCATACTCCATGGTAAGTTGTTCTTGTAGAATGTTGAACGACTACCCCAACTAAAATCTATTCACTCAACAAAAATTATTTCACACCACAGACTCATATTGGTCAGGATCGATTTGAAATCTATCATGGTTTCAGAGAAATCATACTCCATGGTAAGTTGTTCTTGTAGAATGTTGAACGACTATCCCAACTAAAATCTATCCACTCAACAAAAATTATTTCACACCACAGACTCATCTTGGTCAGGATCGATTTGAAATCTATCATGGTTTCAGAGAAATCATAGTCCATGGTAAGTTGTTCTTGTAGAATGTTGAACGACTATCCCAATTAAAATCTATCCACTCAACAAAAATTATTTCAGAGAAATCATACTCCATGGTTCGTTGTTCTTGTAGAATGTTGAACGACTATCCCAACTAAAATCTATCCACTCAACAAAAATTATTTCACACCACAGACTCATCTTGGTCAGGATCGATTTGAAATCTATCATGGTTTCAGAGAAATCATACTCCATGGTTCGTTGTTCTTGTAGAATGTTGAACGACTACCCCAACTAAAATCTATTGACTCAACAAAAATTATTTCACACCACAGACACATCTTGGTCAGGATCGATTTGAAATCTATCATGGTTTCAGAGAAATCATAGTCCATGGTAAGTTGTTCTTGTACAATGTTGAACGACTATCCCAACTAAAATCTATCCACTCAACAAAAATTATTTCACACCACAGACTCATCTTGGTCAGGATCGAGTTGAAATCTATCATGGTTTCAGAAAAATCATACTCCATGGTTCGTTGTTCTTGTAGAATGTTGAACGACTACCCCAACTAAAATCTATCCACTCAACAAAAATTATTTCAGAGAAATCATACTTCATGTTTCGTTGTTCTTGTAGAATGTTGAACGACTACTCCAACTAAAACCTATCCACTCAACAAAAATTATTTCAGAGAAATCATACTCCATGGTTCGTTGTTCTTGTAGAATGTTGAACGACTACCCCAACTAAAATCTATCCACTCAACAAAAATTATTTCAGAGAAATCATACTTCATGGTTCGTTGTTCTTGTAGAATGTTGAACGACTACCCCAACTAAAATCTATCCACTCAACAAAAATTATTTCAGAGAAATCATACTCCATGGTAAGTTGTTCTTGTAGAATGTTGAACGACTACCCCAACTAAAATCTATCCACTCAACAAAAATTATTTCAGAGAAATCATACTCCATGGTAAGTTGTTCTTGTAGAATGTTGAACGACTACCCCAACTAAAATCTATTTACTCAACAAAAATTATTTCAGTGAAATCATACTCCATGGTAAGTTGTTCTTGTAGAATGTTGAAGGACTACCCCAACTAAAATCTATCCACTCAACAAAAATTATTTCACACCACAGACTCATCTTGGTCAGGATCGATTTGAAATCTATCATGGTTTCAGAGAAATCATGCTCCATGGTTCGTTGTTCTTGTAGAATGTTGAACGACTACCCCAACTAAAATCTGTCCACTCAACAAAAATTATTTCACACCACAGACTCATCTTGGTCATGATCGATTTGAAATCTATCATGGTTTCAGAGAAATCATACTCCATGGTAAGTTGTTCTTGTAGAATGTTGAACGACTACCCCAACTAAAATCTATCCACTCAACAAAAATTATTTCACACCACAGACTCATCTTGGTCAGGATCGATTTGAAATCTATCATGGTTTCAGAGAAATCATAGTCCATGTTAAGTTGTTCTTGTAGAATGTTGAACGACTATCCCAACTTAAAGCTATCCACTCAACAAAAATTATTTCAGAGAAATCATACTCCATGGTAAGTTTTTCTTGTAAAATGTTGAACGACTACCCCAACTAAAATCTATCCACTCAACAAAAATTATTTCACACCACAGACTCATCTTGGTCAGGATCGATTTGAAATCTATCATGG
The DNA here is from genome assembly GCA_905220385.1 of Xylota sylvarum. Classification (NCBI taxonomy): domain Eukaryota; kingdom Metazoa; phylum Arthropoda; class Insecta; order Diptera; family Syrphidae; genus Xylota; species Xylota sylvarum. The sequence goes on from CAJMZQ010000093.1 coordinate 603,949, forward strand.
TTTCAGAGAAATCATACTCCATGGTAAGTTGTTCTTGTAGAATGTTGAACGACTACCCCAACTAAAATCTATCCACTCAACAAAAATTATTTCACACCACAGACTGATCTTGGTCAGGATCGATTTGAAATCTATCATGGTTTCAGAGAAATCATACTCCATGGTAAGTTGTTCTTGTAGAATGTTGAACGACTATCCCAACTAAAATCTATCCACTCAACAAAAATTATTTCACACCACAGACTCATCTTGGTCAGGATCGATTTGAAATCTATCATGGTTTCAGAGAAATCATACTCCATGGTAAGTTGTTCTTGTAGAATGTTGAACGACTACCCCAACTAAAATCTATCCACTCAACAAAAATTATTTCAGAGAAATCATACTTCATGGTTCGTTGTTCTTGTAGAATGTTGAACGACTACCCCAACTAAAATCTATCCACTCAACAAAAATTATTTCAGAGAAATCATACTCCATGGTAAGTTGTTCTTGTAGAATGTTGAACGACTACCGCAACTAAAATCTATCCACTCAACAAAAATTATTTCAGAGAAATCATACTCCATGGTAAGTTGTTCTTGTAGAATGTTGAACGACTACACCAACTAAAATCTATCCACTCAACAAAAATTATTTCACACCACAGACTCATCTTGGTCAGGATCGATTTGAAATCTATCATGGTTTCAGAGAAATCATACTCCATGGTTCGTTGTTCTTGTAGAATGTTGAACGACTACCCCAACTAAAATCTATCCACTCAACAAAAATTATTTCAGAGAAATCATACTCCATGATTCGTTGTTCTTGTAGAATGTTGAACGACTACCCCAACTAAAATCTATCCACTCAACAAAAATTATTTCACACCACAGACACATCTTGGTCAGGATCGATTTGAAATCTATCATGGTTTCAGAGAAATCATACTCCATGGTAAGTTGTTCCTGTAGAATGTTGAACGACTACTCCAACTAAAATCTATCCACTCAACAAAAATTATTTCACACCACAGACTCATCTTGGTCAGGATCGATTTGAAATCTATCATGGTTTCAGAGAAATCATAGTCCATGGTAAGTTGTTCTTGTAGAATGTTGAACGACTATCCCAACTTAAATCTATCCACTCAACAAAAATTATTTCAGAGAAATCATACTTCATGGTAAGTTGTTCTTGTAAAATGTTGAACGACTACCCCAACTAAAATCTATCCACTCAACAAAAATTATTTCAGAGAAATCATACTCCATGGTAAGTTGTTCTTGTAGAATGTTGAACGACTACACCAACTAAAATCTATCCACTCAACAAAAATTATTTCAGAGAAATCATACTCCATGGTAAGTTGTTCTTGTAGAATGTTGAACGACTACCCCAACTAAAATCTATCCACTCAACAAAAATTATTTCAGAGAAATCATACTCCATGATTCGTTGTTCTTGTAGAATGTTGAACGACTACCCCAACTAAAATCTATCCACTCAACAAAAATTATTTCACACCACAGACACATCTTGGTCAGGATCGATTTGAAATCTATCATGGTTTCAGAGAAATCATACTCCATGGTAAGTTGTTCTTGTAGAATGTTGAACGACTACTCCAACTAAAATCTATCCACTCAACAAAAATTATTTCAGAGAAATCATACTCCATGGTAAGTTGTTCTTGTAGAATGTTGAACGACTACCCCAACTAAAATCTATCCACTCAACAAAAATTATTTCAGAGAAATCATACTCCATGGTAAGTTGTTCTTGTAGAATGTTGAACGACTACACCAAATAAAATCTATCCACTCAACAAAAATTATTTCACACCACAGACTCATCTTGGTCAGGATCGATTTGAAATCTATCATGGTTTCAGAGAAATCATACACCATGGTTCGTTGTTCTTGTAGAATGTTGAACGACTACCCCAACTAAAATCTATCCACTCAACAAAAATTATTTCAGAGAAATCATACTCCATGATTCGTTGTTCTTGTAGAATGTTGAACGACTACCCCAACTAAAATCTATCCACTCAACAAAAATTATTTCACACCACAGACACATCTTGGTCAGGATCGATTTGAAATCTATCATGGTTTCAGAGAAATCATACTCCATGGTAAGTTGTTCCTGTAGAATGTTGAACGACTACTCCTAACTAAAATCTATCCACTCAACAAAAATTATTTCAGAGAAATCATACTCCATGGTAAGTTGTTCTTGTAGAATGTTGAACGACTATCCCAGCTAAAATCTATCCACTCAACAAAAATTATTTCACACCACAGACTCATCTTGGTCAGGATCGATTTGAAATCTATCATGATTTCAGAGAAATCATACTCCATGGTAAGTTGTTCTTGTAGAATGTTGAACGACTACTCCTAACTAAAATCTATCCACTCAACAAAAATTATTTCACACCACAGACTCATCTTGGTCCGGATCGATTTGAAATCTATCATGGTTTCAGAGAAATCATACTCCATGGTAAGTTGTTCTTGTAGAATGTTGAACGACTACCCCAACTAAAATCTATCCACTCAACAAAAATTATTTCAGAGAAATCATATTCCATGGTTCGTTGTTCTTGTAGAATGTTCAACGACTATCCCAACTAAAATCTATCCACTCAACAAAACTTATTTCACACCACAGACTCATCTTGGTCAGGATCGATTTGAAATCTATCATGGTTTCAGAGAAATTATAGTCCATGGTAAGTTGTTCTTGTAGAATGTTGAACGACTATCCCAACTAAAATCTATCCACTCAACAAAAATTATTTCACACCACAGACTCATCTTGGTCAGGATCGATTTGAAATCTATCATGGTTTCAGAGAAATCATAGTCCATGATAAGTTGTTCTTGTAGAATTATTATTTATTATTTTATATTATTTCAGAGAAATCATACTTCATGGTTCGTTGTTCTTGTAGAATGTTGAACGACTACCCCAACTAAAATCTATCCACTCAACAAAAATTATTTCAGAGAAATCATACTCCATGGTAAGTTGTTCTTGTAGAATGTTGAGCGACTACCCGAACTAAAATCTATCCACTCAACAAAAATTATTTCAGAAAAATCATACTCCATGGTAAGTTGTTCTTGTAGAATGTTGAACGACTACCCCAACTAAAATCTATCCACTCAACAAAAATTATTTCAGTGAAATCATACTCCATGGTAAGTTGTTCTTGTAGAATGTTGAACGACTACCCCAACTAAAATCTATCCACTCAACCAAAATTATTTCACACCACAGACTCAATTTGGTCAGGATCGATTTGGAATCTATCATGGTTTCAGAGAAATCATACTCCATGGTTCGTTGTTCTTGTAGAATGTTGAACGACTACCCCAACTAAAATCTATCCACTCAACAAAAATTATTTCACACCACAGATTCATCTTGGTCAGGATCGATTTGAAATCTATCATGGTTTCAGAGAAATCATACTCCATGATAAGTTGTTCTTGTAGAATGTTGAACGACTACCCCAACTAAAATCTATCCACTCAACAAAAATTATTTCACACCACAGACTCATCTTTGTCAGGATCGATTTGAAATCTATCATGGTTTCAGAGAAATCATAGTCCATGGTAAGTTGTTCTTGTAGAATGTTGAACGACTATCCCAACTTAAATCTATCCACTCAACAAAAATTATTTCAGAGAAATCATACTCCATGGTAAGTTGTTCTTGTAAAATGTTGAACGACTACCCCAACTAAAATCTATCCACTCAACAAAATTTATTTCACACCACAGACTCATCGTGGTCAGGATCGATTTGAAATCTATCATGGTTTCAGAGAAATCATACTCCATGGTAAGTTGTTCTTGTAAAATGTTGAACGACTATCCCAACTAAAATCTATCCACTCAACAAAAATTATTTCGGAGAAATCATACTCCATGGTAAGTTGTTCTTGTAGAATGTTGAACGACTATCCCAACTAAAATCTATCCACTCAACAAAAATTATTTCAGAGAAATCATACTCCATGGTAAGTTGTTCTTGTAGAATGTTGAACGACTATCCCAACTACAATCTATCCACTCAACAAAAATTATTTCACACCACAGACTCATCTTGGTCAGGATCGATTTGGAATCTATCATGGTTTCAGAGAAATCATACTCCATGGTAAGTTGTTCTTGTAGAATGTTGAACGACTACCCCTAACTAAAATCTATCCACTCAACAAAAATTATTTCACACCACAGACTCATCTTGGTCAGGATCGATTTGAAATCTATCATGGTTTCAGAGAAATCATACTCCATGGTAAGTTGTTCTTGTAGAATGTTGAACGACTACCCCAACTAAAATCTAACCACTCAACAAAAATTATTTCAGAGAAATCATACTCCATGGTAAGTTGTTCTTGTAGAATGTTGAACGACTATCCCAACTAAAATCTATCCACTCAACAAAAATTATTTCACACCACAGACTCATCTTGGTCAGGATCGATTTGAAATCTATCATGGTTTCAGAGAAATCATAGTCCATGGTAAGTTGTTCTTGTAGAATGTTGAACGACTATCCCAACTAAAATCTATCCACTCAACAACAATTATTTCAGAGAAATCATACTCCATGGTTCGTTGTTCTTGTAGAATGTTGAACGACTATCCCAACTAAAATCTATCCACTCAACAAAAATTATTTCACACCACAGACTCATCTTGGTCAGGATCGATTTGAAATCTATCATGGTTTCAGAGAAATCATAGTCCATTGTAAGTTGTTCTTGTAGAATGTTGAACGACTATCCCAACTAAAATCTATCCACTCAACAAAAATTATTTCACACCACAGACTCATCTTGGTCAGGATCGATTTGAAATCTATCATGGTTTCAGAGAAATCATACTCAATGGTAAGTTGTTCTTGTAGAATGTTGAACGACTACCCCTAACTAAAATCTATCCACTCAACAAAAATTATTTCACACCACAGGCTCATCTTGGTCAGGATCGATTTGAAATCTATCATGGTTTCAGAGAAATCATACTCCATGGTAAGTTGTTCTTGTAGAATGTTGAACGACTACCCCAACTAAAATCTATCCACTCAACAAAAATTATTTCAGAGAAATCATACTCCATGGTAAGTTGTTCTTGTAGAATGTTGAACGACTATCCCAACTAAAATCTATCCACTCAACAAAAATTATTTCACACCACAGACTCATCTTGGTCAGGATCGATTTGAAATCTATCATGGTTTCAGAGAAATCATAGTCCATGGTAAGTTGTTCTTGTAGAATGTTGAACGACTATCCCAACTAAAATCTATCCACTCAACAAAAATTATTTCAGAGAAATCATACTCCATGATTCGTTGTTCTTGTAGAATGTTGAACGAATATCCCAAGTAAAATCTATCCACTCAACAAAAATTATTTCACACCACAGACTCATCTTGGTCAGGATCGATTTGAAATCTATCATGGTTTCAGAGAAATCATAGTCCATGGTAAGTTGTTCTTGTAGAATGTTGAACGACTATCCCAACTAAAATCTATCCACTCAACAAAAATTATTTCACACGACAGACTCATCTTGGTCAGGATCGATTTGAAATCTATCATGGTTTCAGAGAAATCATACTCCATGGTAAGTTGTTCTTGTAGAATGTTGAACGACTATCCCAACTAAAATCTATCCACTCAACAAAAATTATTTCAGAGAAATCATACTCCATGGTTCGTTGTTCTTGTAAAATGTTGAACGTCTATCCCAACTAAAATCTATCCACTCAACAAAAATTATTTCACACCACAGACTCATCTTGGTCAGGATCGATTTGAAATCTATCATGGTTTCAGAGAAATCATACTCCATGGTAAGTTGTTCTTGTAGAATGTTGAACGACTACCACAACTAAAATCTATCCACTCAACAAAAATTATTTCAGAGAAATCATACTCCATGGTAAGTTGTTCTCGTAGAATGTTGAACGACTATCCCAACTAAAATCTATCCACTCAACAAACATTATTTCACACCACAGACTCATCTTGGTCAGGATCGATTTGAAATCTATCATGGTTTCAGAGAAATCATACTCCATGTCTCGTTGTTCTTGTAGAATGTTGAACGACTACCCCAACTAAAATCTATCCACTCAACAAAAATTATTTCACACCACAGACTCATCTTGGTCAGGATCGATTTGAAATCTAACACGGTTTCAGAGAAATCATAGTCCATGGTAATTTGTTCTTGTAGAATGTTGAACGACTATCCCAACTAAAATCTATCCACTCAACAAAAATTATTTCACACCACAGACTCATCTTGTTCAGGATCGATTTGAAATCTATCATGGTTTCAGAGAAATCATACTCCATGGTTCGTTGTTCTTGTAGAATGTTGAACGACTACCCCAACTAAAATCTATCCAGTCAACAAAAATTATTTCAGAGAAATCATACTCCATGGTAAGTTGTTCTTGTAGAATGTTGAACGACTACCCTAACTAAAATCTATCCACTCAACAAAAATTATTTCAGAGAAATCATACTCCATGGTAAGTTGTTCTTGTAGAATGTTGAACGACTACCCCAACTAAAATCTATCCACTCAACAAAAATTATTTCACACCACAGACTCATCTTGGTCAGGATCGATTTGAAATCTATCATGGTTTCAGAGAAATCATACTCCATGGTTCGGTGTTCTTGTAGAATATTGAACGACTACCCCAACTAAAATCTATCCACTCAACAAAAATTATTTCAGAGAAATCATACTCCATGATTCGTTGTTCTTGTAGAATGTTGAACGACTATCCCAACTAAAATCTATCCACTCAACAAAAATTATTTCAGAGAAATCATACTCCATGGTAAGTTGTTCTTGTAGAATGTTGAACGACTATCCCAACTAAAATCTATCCACTCAACAAAAATTATTTCACACCACAGACTCATCTTGGTCAGGATCGATTTGAAATCTATCATGGTTTCAGAGAAATCATACTCCATGGTAAGTTGTTCTTGTAGAATGTTGAACGACTACCCCTAACTAAAATCTATCCACTCAACAAAAATTATTTCACACCACAGACTCATCTTGGTCAGGATCGATTTGAAACCTATCATGGTTTAAGAGAAATCATACTCCATGGTAAGTTGTTCTTGTAGAATGTTGAACGACTACCCCAACTAAAATCTATCCACTCAACAAAAATTATTTCAGAGAAATCATATTCCATGGTTCGTTGTTCTTGTAGAATGTTGAACGACTATCCCAACTAAAATCTATCCACTCAACAAAACTTATTTCAGAGAAATCATACTCCATGATTCGTTGTTCTTGTAGAATGTTGAACGACTATCCCAACTAAAATCTATCCACTCAACAAAAATTATTTCAGAGAAATCATACTCCATGGTAAGTTGTTCTTGTAGAATGTTGAACGACTATCCCAACTAAAATCTATCCACTCAACAAAAATTATTTCACACCACAGACTCATCTTGGTCAGGATCGATTTGAAATCTATCATGGTTTCAGAGAAATCATACTCCATGGTAAGTTGTTCTTGTAGAATGTTGAACGACTATCCCAACTAAAATCTATCCACTCAACAGAAATCATTTCACACCACAGACTCATCTTGGTCAGGATCGATTTGAAATCTATCAAGGTTTCAGAGAAATCATACTTCATGGTTCGTTGTTCTTGTAGAATGTTGAACGACTACCCCAACTAAAATCTATCCACTCAACAAAAATTATTTCAGAGAAATCATACTCCATGGTAAGTTGTTCTTGTAGAATGTTGAACGACTACCCCAACTAAAATCTATCCACTCAACAAAAATTATTTCAGAGAAATCATACTCCATGGTAAGTTGTTCTTGTAGAATGTTGAACGACTATCCCAACTAAAATCTATCCACTCAACAGAAATCATTTCACACCACAGACTCATCTTGGTCAGGATCGATTTGAAATCTATCATGGTTTCAGAGAAATCATACTTCATGGTTCGTTGTTCTTGTAGAATGTTGAACGACTACCCCAACTAAAATCTATCCACTCAACAAAAATTATTTCAGAGAAATCATACTCCATGGTAAGTTGTTCTTGTAGAATGTTGAACGACTACCCCAACTAAAATCTATCCACTCAACAAAAATTATTTCACACCACAGACTCATCTTGGTCAGGATCGATTTGAAATCTATCAAGGTTTCAGAGAAATCATACTTCATGGTTCGTTGTTCTTGTAGAATGTTGAACGACTACCCCAACTAAAATCTATCCACTCAACAAAAATTATTTCAGAGAAATCATACTCCATGGTTCGTTGTTCTTGTAGAATGTTGAACGACAATCCCAACTAAAATCTACCCACTCAACAGAAATCATTTCACACCACAGACTCATCTTGGTCAGGATCGATTTGAAATCTATCAAGGTTTCAGAGAAATCATACTTCATGGTTCGTTGTTCTTGTAGAATGTTGAACGACTACCCCTAACTAAAATCTATCCACTCAACAAAAATTATTTCAGAGAAATCATACTCCATGGTAAGTTGTTCTTGTAGAATGTTGAACGACTACCCCAACTAAAATCTATCCACTCAACAAAAATTATTTCAGAGAAATCATACTCCATGGTAAGTTGTTCTTGTAGAATGTTGAACGACTACCCCAACTAAAATCTATCCACTCAACAAAAATTATTTCAGAGAAATCATACTCCATGGTAAGTTGTTCTTGTAGAATGTTGAACGACTACCCCAACTAAAATCTATCCACTCAACAAAAATTATTTCACACCACAGACTCATCTTGGTCAGGATCGATTTGAAATCTATCATGGTTTCAGAGAAATCATACTCCATGGTTCGGTGTTCTTGTAGAATATTGAACGACTACCCCAACTAAAATCTATCCACTCAACAAAAATTATTTCAGAGAAATCATACTCCATGATTCGTTGTTCTTGTAGAATGTTGAACGACTATCCCAACTAAAATCTATCCACTCAACAAAAATTATTTCAGAGAAATCATACTCCATGGTAAGTTGTTCTTGTAGAATGTTGAACGACTATTACAACTAAAATCTATCCACTCAACAAAAATTATTTCACACCACAGACTCATCTTGGTCAGGATCGATTTGAAATCTATCATGGTTTCAGAGAAATCATACTCCATGGTAAGTTGTTCTTGTAGAATGTTGAACGACTACCCCTAACTAAAATCTATCCACTCAACAAAAATTATTTCACACCACAGACTCATCTTGGTCAGGATCGATTTGAAATCTATCATGGTTTAAGAGAAATCATACTCCATGGTAAGTTGTTCTTGTAGAATGTTGAACGACTACCCCAACTAAAATCTATCCACTCAACAAAAATTATTTCAGAGAAATCATATTCCATGGTTCGTTGTTCTTGTAGAATGTTGAACGACTATCCCAACTAAAATCTATCCACTCAACAAAACTTATTTCACACCACAGACTCATCTTGGTCAGGATCGATTTGAAATCTATCATGGTTTAAGAGAAATCATACTCCATGGTAAGTTGTTCTTGTAGAATGTTGAACGACTATCCCAACTAAAATCTATCCACTCAACAAAAA